>CM058042.1:1118587-2318587 GCA_030169165.1 Centaurea solstitialis | reverse complement strand
ACAAGGCATATGGGGTTATAAAACAAGGATTGTGGAAGAATGGTTGGTCGAGGTCCAAGGGTTGTATAAGTCGTGAGCTTAATTAACCTAATAACAACGATTTAGGTTGCTAAGTCGTTTGATTCTATCTTAATATTGAATAAATGACTTTAATTCTACCAACGGAAACTTTAGTCATTCATTACGATATTTTACTAGTTATAGTACCAGTTGCCTTATTTATTTATTTTTAATAAAAAAAAAATTTAATTTGGTTTTGCTATAAAAATTATAAATCGAAAGTTGTAATTAAATTGTGATGTTTAACTTAAATTTATAAAATGCAAATAATTAATCCATACTACAATTTTTATTATTTAAAATAATTAGTGTGAGCAACAAGAATCATCACGAGACATAATTGATTCAATTAGAAAAACAAATTAAACTAACTTTTATATGAAATCCCTCTTGGGAGAATGTGGTAGTTTGTTTTTTATCGTTGTTTGTTGTTGAAAATGTTTTCTTAATAATTATTATAGAGTTTTAAAATCCCATTTTGTAACGATGTTGCCCTACTGGTGGTTGATTTGAGTGGTGGAAGAGGCGTTTGGTGAGGCAAAAGAGGCAATACTCAAATCAACCACCAGTAGGGCAACATCGTTACAAAAGGGTAGAAAGGCAATACCAGAAGGGTGGATAAACATAAATAAATAAAAAGGGTAGAGAAGTAAATTGATAAAATTTGGTGTGGAATAATAAGTTTGTTCCGTGGAAAGATCACTCCCCGCTTGAAAATGTATTACATTATGCTTCATTTGTTGTTTTTATATGTGTTTGGCAGAAATAAGTTGTAAAAATAAGCTAGCTTATTTTTTGATATATGTTTGGAACTTTAGATGAATATGAACTAGCTTATCGAAACGCCATCTGGATTAGAATTTGAGATGTTTTTTGTAACATTTTCCAATTAATTTATAGTAATTATACTAAATTATTAACTACTAATTAAATTAAGTTATACATCATATTAAATTATAATTATTAATTATTTTTAAATGTTATTGGTTATATCAATTATTATTTAATATGTGTAGTCATCAAAAATGAATATAACAATCTTTAAAATGTTTGTGTAAGTTACATGGAATTTATAATATATATTTTTTTTATATAATCAAAATATGGTAAATATATTAATACAAATATTTAATCTAATACTAATTATATTTTTTAAATTGTTAATTATTTACGATATGTGAAGTTGATTAAAATTAATGTTATTTTTATTTTTATTATATGTAATAGTAATTTAAATCATACATTATCGTAGATTTTTTCTAAAATTTGTTTTAACAAATTCTAAATTTATAGTATATATATTATCAATTTCATATTTACTTCAATCAAAAATATATTATATTTATTTAGTATCCTGTTTGTATTAATTAACGTATGATGTTATTAAAAAATTATTTTAATTACATTATCATATACTTATCTTAGTTATTATATATTATTTGTAACTGATTATTTATTCAAAAGAAAATGTCATTTTAAATACTGATAAGCTAGTTTTCTCAAACATATTTGTTAATCAGCTAATTTTTCAGTTACTTTGTCAAACATAGCCTATAAGACTTTTATAAAATAGTATAAATAATAATAACGAAAAAAGAACAAGGATTGTATGACAATAATAGTCAAGGAAAGAAGATAAGAAAGAAATTAGTTCATCAATCGTTTGTAATTTCAAACTCATCATAAAAATTACATTTGATAGACGGTTGATCATATAAATCTCATTTTAAAGATAGAAATGTCTTCTTATCATTATCATAATACCTTTCACTTCTATATAACTTCGGTTCTCGGCCAACCCATCCCTAAAATTATAATCTAATACTATATTGATTTGGCGGCAAACACCTTATAACGTCCTGTTCTTAAGTTATTTTTTAGGAATGCAAGAAAAAGATTTCTACGAGTATCCGTAGTGATATTTAGCAATCTCAATTCCACTAAAAGAAGTTTATTGAAGAAAAAAGAAGAGAATTTGTTTACATATAAAATGAGACAACCTGGGTCACAATCCAATCTAGATTGAAGAGGATTGCTTAGTTAACTTTTTTTTTTAATTAAAAAGTTGATATTGTATAGTTTTACCATAAATTATGTATTTTTAAAAATATAACTTTAACAACAAAATTATAAAATAAAAAAGATATCAAAACTTATATTTTTAAGTTTTCTACAAATAAAGATCAATATTAATACACGTTCACTACATCAATTTTTTCTCTATTTTAATGTAAGTTTATTTTTTTATAATTATAATTATACTTTATAATGTTAATTAGTTTTTATTATCTATTTTTATATTTAAAAACAATAATAAAAATATTATACATATATATATATATTAATATATTTAAGATTGGATTGGATTGATAATAAACTGTAGAAAATATAAGATTGGATTAAAATTGAAATTATATATTTAAAAGAGAGAAAAACCAAATTTTTAATAGAGATTGAATTTGGATTGCTAATAAAGACTCATGTAACTCAAACCGCCACTTCATTGCCAGGTTCGAATCATTTTAAAACCTTAGTTAGGTTATCGTATTTATACACTTTAAAATTTAAACTCTCTTTCTATTCATCTTGAAATCTTACTTTCGATTTCATGTCGTTTGGTTAACGTTTTTATGCATGCTTATATGTTTATAACTACTGGCTAAATTATTTGTCACAAAATTTTACGAGCATTAGGTTGATCATGTCACATTTATAGGAATGTGAGAAGGGTTTACAAATTCTTGTCAAGTGGACTCTTGATTGTTTGCTTATTTGGATTTGCGGACACGTTGAATTTAGTGTTTATGTGCAACAATTGCAAAATTCTTGGGGAAATTGTCTTTGCTAGCTAACACATTCAACCCAATTGATCTTTTAGTCATTCTCTCTCCTACTTTATCAAAATGTCAATTGGTCTGCAAACTATGGGTCCATTTAACGAACCTAGCTAAGAAACACAAAAACAAATATGAGATTCGTAATATATACTCCCTCCGTCCTAAAACTATTGTCCACTTTTGACTTTCTAAAGTCTTTATTTTTCGATTTTGGCTTTAAATATTTTTTTTTTGTGTTATATAATACTTGGTGAAAATTATACCATTGAAGTCTGAAATTCATTATTCTCAACCAGCTGAAATAACCTTGCATGTAACACAAGTTATTGCAACTGCACTCATTTTAGGACTTCTTCGGTGGCAATAATGTTCATAGCCCTAAAGACTTGCAACATCAGGTATGAAATGTTTACAGGCAGGGTTGTTCTTTATTGTCGTGTTTTGGGATTTTTCTTAGTTTTTACAACAATTTTCACATTTCCACAAGAAAGAGCTATGCTGAAAAAGGAGGAGCGGCAGACGTGTACAAATTGAGTGCATATTCCATGACAAGAATAACAAGTGACCTTCCACTTGATCTTCTTCTTCCGCTACTCTTCCTCTTAATTGTTTACTACAAGGTGGGGCTGAGAGCAACTGTTGAGTCATTTTTCCTAACCATGCTTATACTCTTCTTGTGCGTTGTTGTAGCTCAGGTATAACCTCTTTTCCATATATCAATCGATATCGATACTAAATGTTTTTATGAAGCATACCATAAATAATAGGCATAAGTATAATTACAATGACGGGGACTTGGACTGGCTATGGGTAGTGACTTATGTACTTGGAAACGCAACAAGCTTAGCTTTTGTAACAGTAATGACTTTCATGTTGGTAAGTGGTTATTTCGTAAAGGTAAAACACGAATAAGGAATTAGGGGCATGAGATTAAAAGAGATTATTGATTAACTCAACTTCTCACACGGTTCTTGTTTGGCAAAGAAATGGGGATGATTGTGATACAAGGGCGTGGGTTGACAAGTGGCCCGAAAATAAGGAATTGGGGGACGGGTTTCAAAATTGTTTAGCTTAGAAACCAATAAGGAGGCTAAGGTTGCGGAGAGAGGGAGTTGGAGTGACGAGCTTTGGGAGTGGGAATGTGGATGGAGAGAACTCAAAGGAAGGGAGTTGGGAGAACACGAAGAGCTACAAAGTTTCTTACAATGGAGTTGGGAGAACTCGAAGATCAACCGAAATTAATTTAGAAGAAAATTTTCAATTGATCGTCAATTGGTATTGATCCACTCTTACATTTCTCATGCTACCAAAAACCAACTTTTAATTTGCATATAATTAATATTAGTGAAGAATAAATTAGCATCACTTTATAATTTTTAAGTAGGAGGTTGTATTTGTGTAGTACCCAAATTAAACCGACAATCTTCAATTCAACCATATTGATTAAGGAAGAGTCATGTTAACTCGGCACACGTATAAAACTGGTCCAAACCTTTGGCCAAAACAACTTCAATTTCACATGGTTTCAAATATTGACAATTTGACATGTTTAAACCTCAAAGTATTTGTTGATGGAGATTTTTATTCTCAACCACAAAAACTCGATATTTTGATTTCGTCTTTGACTAAGTTGGTGTTAGATTCTCGTTTTTATAGTAACGATTGCAATGTCAGAAATTAAATGAACTTTTATATTTTTATCAAAGTTATGTAATTTTAAGTTTATTTTTGAAAAAAACCACTTTCATTGCAAAAATCTATTTGATTTTTTTTTTCAAATATCATCATCTAGTATTTGAAAGTATAATTTAAATCATCCTTCTCAAACATTGTCATATGAGAAGTGTATTTTTTTTATTGATTTTAAGAGAATTTGATTGCCGATTTCGAGAATCTTAATTAACCTTAACATATGCACTTTTCATACCCCAAAAAGTTGTGCAATAAGGTTGATCCTGGTAGCCCCAACCTGCTCACAATCGAATGCCAATACCATAATGTGAGGGGGACATTCTCGACTCACTCAGCACTTATGGTTACGGGAGTTCCCGGGCTTGAACCTGAGACCACTTGATGTTGTGTAAACCTGCCCCCTTCCATTCATTATCAACTGTGCCACACGTCATTGGCATTCATGGGTCCACACTTGGATAAATAGTAGGCAATACATGGCTATGACGAGTAGGACGATATCAACCAATTGTCCAACTTTAAGGCACTAGTTGTATTACGCTAGTTATTATAAGGCTCTAAGTAGAGATTTTCAAACTTGAAGGGTTGAAACATTACAGTTTAAAATGTTGTGGGTTAAAACTTAAAATAAAATAACATTATTGGATGTTTGTCACATTATAGTCCAGAGATGAGAAAGGGCGTCAATTATCCATCCACCGGTGGTCGGCCCGTTCTACCGTCAACGGCCATAATATCTACGTATTGGGATGGATCATAAGCTAGCTTATCGAAATGCTAGCTGAAATAACGTTTCAAAGAGTTTTTTCTTTTTTTATCTTTTTCGATTATACTCTTATTAATATTAACTATTATACCCCAAAAAACCTTTTTTAGTCATTTTACATACCCATAAGCTAATTTTTGTCAAACATAATTTATTCTAGCTCGCTTATTAGTTAACAGCTAAGCGAATTTCCAATGAATCTTGAATTATGATTGATCCAAGGTGGATATTCCTTCTTGCCCTTCTCACAATAACTACCATTCTTACCAAAATAAAACTCTTGAGAGCAAATGACACTGCTATATATTTTTTTTGAACGACAATATATTTATAAAAAAAACTAGCAAGATGCTAGAAATTACAACAAAAATTTAAGAAAATTAACCACGAAAACCCTAACCGAAACACCCAGGAATACCAACATAAGGACAAACAGTGTTATATCATATGATTATCAGTTATTTGATGATCTTTTGTTCTATAAAATTAGGCTGAGGAAGATCCACATATAGAGTTGGTGCAATTTATTATATGTAGTTTTATACGTCCATAGGTAACTTCTCGTAATGTCAAATATGAAGATCAATAATATCCATCACATATATAGTTACAAGTTACAACTCTCATAGCCTAGAATAGCAAGTAAAGTGACTTTGCAACTTTGTAGATGAGGATTGAGGATGAATCCTTCTTTGTTTCCTGTTCTCCATGTTTACCTCTTGCATCAATATGAAACAAAAAAAAAAGAAAAGAACTATCTGCAGTAATTGTTGATCATCAAAACATTCATACATGTCATAAAGACAAGTATGCCAAAATACGGTAGCCAAGAACCATGGCTACCAGGGCAACAACTTCCTTCAACCCATTGTCTAACTCTATACCATCAATTATGGAGCTTATGGTTTCATACTGCACCTTTAGAATAAGCCTGTATGTGTGATAGTTGAAAGACAAGGACCTTAACCACGATATGAATATGGGAACATTCTGCAAAAAAAATGATGCATCAACAGTTGTTACCATTTCAGATGAAGTTCCAAGATTTGAGTATATTTGTGTTTTACATTCACGAAATAACCGCCAGCCAACATGAAAGCCATTAAAGTTACAAAAGCCAAAGTTGTTGCCTTATTCAAGTCCATAAATGCAGCACCAATAGCAAGCCCAAGTCCATGCCATTGTAATTATACTTACGCTTATTATCATATGCTTCAGAAAAAACATTTAGTATCGACATCGATTGATATGTGAAAAAGAGGGCATGCCTGAGCTGCAACAATACACAAGAAGACTATAAACATAGTTAGGAAAAAAGACTTGGTCTCAGCCCCACCATGAAGTAAACGATTAGGAGGAAGAGTAACGGAAGAAAAAGATCAAGTGGAAGGTCACTTGTTGTTCTTGCCATGAAATACGCAGTCAGCTTGTACATGTCCGATGCTCTCTCCTTTTTCAGCATAGCTCTTTCTTGTGGAAATGTGAAAAATGCTGTTAAAACTGGGAAAAATGCCCAAAATACAGCAATGAAGAACAACAGCCCTGTCTGTAAACCAACATTTAGGAAAGCACAAACAATTAGTGCTCTGGTACAAGTGAGTAATGCATGGGTAGTAAGTATAAGTAAGTCTATTAAAATATCAAATTTGAACTCAATTGTTGTTCTTGTTATTTCAGTTTTGAGATGGAAGCATTTCATACCTGATCTTGCAAGTCTTTGGGGCTATGAACTTTTGATTGCCACCAAAGAAGTCCCAAAATGATTGTGGTCGCGATAACTTGTGTTATTCTCAACCAACTGAAATAATCATGTTGCCTTTCTTTAATCCCTCTCCTAAACAATATGGAATATTGTTCTCCCCAACTCGATCCCCATTCTCGTTTCATCGACTGTGCACTAGAATTATCATCTTGATCAACTGCGGTAGTAATCGTGAGCCTCCTTTTTGTATCTTTGGCAAAGTTTGCTACGCAGGCCTCGACTAGATACTGTAAGTGGAAAGGTAAAAGAGTGTCAAAAGAAAGTCAATATTCATAAACCCCTTTGAATTATGTTTTCTTAGTTACCTCACGCACAATGGCTGGAGAAGGTTTCGCGTTACTTGTTTCTCGTCCAGGACTTCCTATGTGTACCTTGTCCTCTAATTCAAATGGAACGCAAAATTTCATTCATGTTTCCATTTGCAAGGTCTAGCAAAAATTCCGTTGGGTTCATGGAAATCAAGGGAGAGCATCCTATCGATGAAAAATAAGCCATGGCTTATGATGCCTTCCCGAAGTACAACAAGCTCCCTTTTCCAAGGAGGATTAATTTGTCAAACTTGTGGAAGAGTCTGCTAGATGGTTGGTGAATCGTGGTAATCACCGTCTTCTCAATCTATTATAAATATATAAAAAAGAAGGAACTGGAACGTTCAATAGTTTCTTCACTTCACATTTTACTTGGTTAGTTTTTCGAGTAGTCATATCTCTGCTATGTCTTGTAATAGTTCGATGATTCTCAAAGCAGGTATGACGATTTAAAAAACTAACCAAGTAAAATATAATGTGATGAAAATGTTGATCATTCCAATCTAACTTTGTTTATATATCTATAACAGACCGAGAAGACGGTTGTTTCCACAATTCACCAACCATCTAGTAGACTCTTCCACAAGTTTGACAAATTAATTCTTATTGGGAAATGAAGCTTATTGTACTTTGGGAAAGCATCAGAAGCTATGGCATATTTTTCATCGATAGGATGTTCTCCTCTGATTTCTATGAACCCGGCAGACTTTTTGCTAGATCTTGCAAATGGAAACATGAATGATATTTATGTTCCATTTGAATTGGACGACAGAGTACACCTAGGAAATTCTGGAAGAGAACAAGGAATGCAAGATCAAAACCTTCTCCTGCATCTGTGCATGAGGTAATTAGAAAAACGTAATTCAAAATGGTTTACTATAGTATTTGAGACTCTTTTATCTTTCACTTATAGTATTTGGTCGAGGTCTGCACAACAAATATCGCTGAAGAAACAAAGAAGCGGCTCACTATTCGTACGTCGGCTGATCAAGATAACAAGTCACAGTCTATGAATCAAAAATGGGGAGCAAGCTGGGGAGAACAATATTCCATACTACTGAGGAGGGGGTTTAAAGAAAGGCGACATGATTATTTAAGCTGGTTGAGAATAACACAAGTTATTGCAACTGCTGTCGTATTGGGACTTCTTTTGTGGCAAACAAATGTTCATAGCCCCAAAGACTTGAAAAATCAGGTATGAAGTGTTTTCATCTCGAAACTGAAATGACAAGAACAACATATAGAATTCACTTTTGATACCAAACCATAAGTGCATTAAAGTACAAGAGGTATATAAGATCCCATTTTAGAAGAAATTGATGAATAGAAGCTTTATACATGTTGAGGGGGTGTTTGATTCATGGATTCTGATGGGATGAAATGAAATTGGAATCTTGAATTCCTTTGACCAAATTCCTTCCATTGTTTGGTTCATGGATTCTGATGGGCGTTTGGTTCGTTGAAATCCTTGGGATTTTGGATGAATTGGAATCCAATTGCCCATGTTGGGTTGGTTTTTAAGGATGAAATTGGAATATGGAGGTTGGAATTAATTCCATCAGATGGGGGAATTTAGAATTCTTCAACATACGGAAGGAATTCAAATTCCATAGACTTAGAAATTTGATAAATTACCTGTTTACCCCTCAAATCATTGTTAACCATCCTAAGCGCGCGCGCACACACACATACGTACACATATATATATATATATATGTGTATATTAAATATTATAATATATTATAAATATTTAATATAATATATATATAATATTTTTTATAGAACATATAACATATATATTAATATTAATATATATTAAATGGAATATATATATATATAGATATATTAATATACATAATATACTTTTACATATAACCTATAAAACAAACTAAAATAAAGCAAAAATAAACAAGAAGGGTAATTTTGTCATTTTGCATCACTGAAATCAAATTCACTTGACATGTATGCAAACCAAACAGAATAAGGATTTGGATTCCAATTCCATTTCCTGCCAACCAAAGAGAATATGAAATTGGATTCCAATTTTTGATGGATTCTAATTCCATCAGAGATTCTTATTCCATCAAAAACATTCTAGCGAACTAAACGCCACCTAAGCAGAGGAATTAGTCATTTCATTGCAAAGGGTAGGGATTTTGTTGGAATGGAATTTCTAATTTTTTGGATGCAATTACCCTTCATTCTAATATGCACCACTACCTTCGACCACCGTCACCGGCCTCCACCACCACCTCAACCGGCCACCACTGCCACCGTTACCACCTCCAGCCACCGACCATCACCACCTCCGGCGGCCACCACCACTTTCGACCACCATCACCACCTCTGACCACCACTGCCACCAGCGATCACTATATACGGCCACCAACGCCACCGGCAACTACCACCTTCGGCCACCACTGCCACTGGCAACGACCAACTCCGGCCACCACCCCACTGGCAACCACCGCCTCCGGCCACCACCGCCTCCGGCCACCACCGCCTCCGGCCACCACCGCCTCCGGCCACCACCGCCACCGGCAACCACCGCCACTGGCCAAAAATTAAAAAAAAAACATAAAGGGTATTTCGGTCATTTACCAAAATTTCATTCAAATCCCAAAGCTACATATTGTGAAACAAACAAACACATTCAATTCCTTTAACAGATTCTATTCCAATTCTGCCAGCCAGACAGTTGGTCAAACCTAACAAGATTCCTGATGTGGTAAATATTATATATAAAAAGCGAAACAAGTTTTAACCTCTAATGCCTAACCACAATTACCACATTCACAGGCAAGCGTACATGATCGCGAGTAATATAGTGTAGGAAAGTCCAGGTATCGTTCTTACCACTGGGAACGGTCAAGTTATGTAGACTAATAATCCTAACTAGTTTAATTAATCTATAATGATGGGGGGTTTTTTAGGAAAATGATTTAATTAACTAAAAGACAACTAAGTAAATAACTAATTAACTAGAAAGCAAAAAGAAGATGATTTAAACTTTATAAGAGAAAACAGTAGTACTTATCATGGTAATAACGACTTCCCAAGTGGATGATCTAACTTTACCAAAGGTATGGTTGAATTGGTTATTGTAGGAATTTAAGTCAAAGACACCCTAACATGTGATGATTATGATTGTCAACCAGGTTGGTCTTCCCGGCCCTAATACATGGACTGGTCGTCAGGCAGTCTAGTAAAAGTCACCCAATTCTATCACTATTGCAAGGAACTCTACTATCTAGTTGATCTCGATCCAAGCTAACCACCTAACACAACTTTCCGTGTTACCGAAGTGAAGGTCAAGAAAGGTTGATTATCCTAACGGAGTCTATCTATTCGGGACGAATGGATACACCCAACCAACGAGTTCAAATAACCATACAATAATAATAAAACTGGAACCATAAATACACATTCAATAAACCAGTAACAAACCAATAATCAATTAATTCATAAAACTATCATCCACAAGTTTCATCTACCACAATAAGCACTACCAAATAGAACTACTCACTAGACATAACAAAAACAGCAATAAAACTATAAAAGACAGACATTATACCGACCGTACAGCAACAGATGATCGAGAACCGGAGAACAGACTCCGAGTAAGATCGAATCACTTGTATCGGCACAATACTCTCTCTCACAGATTATTAAACTAAGACTAAATTGATGGATTTCTGGATGTGTATGTCTCTATTTTCTGAACTGAAGGAGGAGGCGGATATTTAAAAGGCTTCTGTGGGCTCGTTTTGCGATCGCGAAGCGGCAACTTCGCAGCGCGAGGCACTTAAACTACCCTAGATTTCCTTTTTAAGCAAGTTCTGGAATCTTCCATGGAGGGTTTTTTCCTACTTCGCGGCGCGAAAATCTCTAGAGTCGACGCGAAGTCAGTGAAAAGCATGAATCTTCTAGAAGTAGCTCTCTTCGCGGCGCAAGGCATGAAAACTCGCGGATGCAAAGAAGCCTCTGAGTTTACTTTGCTCAATTTCCACGCTTTTCCGCCTTTTTTCGTACTTTTCCATTCCAAGGCCTCCAAAACCTACAAAAGTATGATTTAGCCCAAAATGTGAGTAATCAGACCAGAAATGGGTGAGAAACGGGGTAAATTCTAGCAATTAAGTACGACCAAAACATGTATAATTTTGGAGTTATCAATTCCGTTCCAATTTCTTCAAAGTCAAATTTCTTTGACAGATTCTATTCCATCCATAAACATTCTGCAAACCAAACACCACCTGAGTTTCTTTTGATTACCATTATTGTCACATGAAGAATGTTGTTTTCTACTTGTACCTAATGCGAAATGCTCGTTTACAGGCAGACTTGTTATTCTTCATTGCTGTGTTCTGGGCATTTTTCCCAGTTTTCACAGCAATTTTTACGTTTCCACTAGAACGGGCTATGTTAAACAAGGAGAGAGCGACAAATATGCATAGGTTGAGTGCCTATTTTATGGCAAGAACGACAAGTGATCTTCCACTCGATCTTCTTCTTCCGTTACTCTTCATTTCGATAGTCTATTTCATGGTGGGGCTGAGAGCTTCTGCTAAATCGTTTTTCCTCACCATGCTTACAGTCTTCTTGTGCGTTGTTGCGGCTCAGTGCCCTCTTTTGACATGTCAATCAATGTCGATATTAAATATCTTTCTGAAGCATA
This sequence comes from Centaurea solstitialis, assembly GCA_030169165.1. Taxonomy (NCBI): domain Eukaryota; kingdom Viridiplantae; phylum Streptophyta; class Magnoliopsida; order Asterales; family Asteraceae; genus Centaurea; species Centaurea solstitialis. Next base: position 2,306,487 of record CM058042.1, on the reverse strand, counting down.
TCTCATAATCGGCACACATAAAATTACAAGGGACTTGGACTGGCCATTGGAGTTGCACCGATGGATTTGAAAAAGGGCAACAACCTTGGCTTCTATCACGGTAATGACTTTCATGTTGGTCGGGGGTTACTTTTTGAAGGTAAAACACGAATAAACTAAAGTCTTACAACAACATTTGAAATGGTAATAGAAGAGGAAATAGTAACAATTGGTGATGGATTATTTTTGCAGGATGTTCCAATATACATAGCATGGTTAAGGTATTTGTCCATCAATTATCACGCATACATGCTTCTTTTAAAAGTGCAGTATGGAACCATAACATCCATAGTTGATGGGATGAAGTTAGATAGCGGGTTCAAGGATGTTTGTGCACTCGCAGCTATGGCTCTTGTTTACTGTATATTGTCATATTTGTGTTTGCGACATGTATAAATGTTTTGATAGTCAGAAGGATTTCATTGATTGATATTATCACTAGACACTAGTTACTAGTCTATAAAACTACAGATAATAAACTGCGGCAGCTGTAAATGTTTATCTTCCTCAGCCTATTTTTTTAAGACAAAAAATCATCATATAATTGATGGTCATCTTAGGGGTCGATTATTTAGCGCTTACTCATATCATTTTCTTTGAAACATAACATGTTGCAAAAATCTATCCTACCCAGTACGATATGACAATGAATTTTGATGGTCGTGAATGTTACATGATAAGGTAAGGATTCCTGTTATTTTGTGAGATTTTGTATGATTTCTATGTAGTGGTATTTTATAATATGTTAAAATTTTATTTTATAGTAATTGATTAATAAAATAGGTACTCTGTGTTTTTAATGTATAATTTGTTTTAGCAAATTATTTATTAAAAATGAAATTCAATTTTATTTTAAATCCTATAAATCGAACATCAAAGCTTTTAAATTCTTCCAAAGAAGTTTCATTTGGTTGTGAATTTTTTTTTCTAATTTTTAAAGAAAATTTTGCAAGGAAAATGAAAATTTATAAAAAGTGTTTGGTTAATTTAGTTTTTAAAATTTTTCTTTGAAATGATTTTTTTTGTTTTCCATGTAAATTAGAAAATTGATTTTAGTAGTTCTCCAAATTTTTGTAAACACGTTTTCTAAAATGAAAAATGAAAACTCCACGATTTCAATCAAAGTGTTTTCTAAAATTTTAATATAAAACTAAAAATGAAAAGTTTTCCACAACCAAACGCACCCTAAATCCCTCAAAATCATTTCATCATATAAAGCGTCCTGGTTTTACAAGAGGACCAAGAAAAACCTCAAACTAACTAGTTATACATAAAATGTCATATTTGTAGCACTTGTTCGGTTACATATTTACATCGTTTATTTATTTTCTTCGTGTCTAAAACTAATCGAAATGCATATGTGTAGTTTAACCAACACCACCCTCATTGCTCTCGTCACCAACATCTCCATCCCCCTGGTCGTTACCACGACGATACTACCACACTACGGTCTATTTACTTTTCGGTCTTAATTTGGTACTTGGGAATGAGTTTTGATCAAGACCAAAACCAAGAATTCACATATAACATATTTATAAAAGGCTTACTTTTTTTTAATAAACGGGATAATTTGATCTGCATTTTTTATATTTATTTTACGTTTATAGTAATTTCATGAAACTTGATGACATATATATTACTTGCATTGGTTATGGAGATGAGGTCGAAACGGTTGATAATGTTAAATGTACCGATGTCAACCTTCTTTGGAAAGAAATGTTTAGATGGTGGAACATCCCGAGGAGTGTGAGATTAGTTCGGTTGTAGAGATTTTGGGACAAGAACAACAAACCGGATCGAGGAAGTGTGTTAATAAAGGGGGTTCGGACAACAGTGTTTTGGTCGGTATTATATCAAGTTTGGAACCACCAAAATCAAATTGTGTTCAAGGATGATAAACATAAAATAAGTAAGATGATTTTTGATCGAGCCTCGGGTCTGATTCTGCCCAACAGGTAGCGAGTTTTGCAATAGGGGTTGTTTGGTAATGTTAGTTTCCTGTCGGGCATGTAGTAGTTTATCGGTATTATGCAGTCCTGCAGTTGCGGGTGCACTATGTATCGGTTGTTTGTTTCCTTGTATAGTAAACTTGTGTTGTCATAATAAATTTGTTTTCTTGTATATTTGTAAACTGGTTCGTTTTTTCCTATTTGGTCGGGCTGGTTTTCTTGTGTATTTGTAAACTTGTATTGTGGTAATAAATTTGCGTGCCTTTTAAAAGAGAATTTTTAATTGATCTTCAATTAGGATTGATCCAAGGATGGAGATCCACTTTTGAGTTTCTCAATGATACCCGGAAACAAACTCTTATTTTGTATATAATTAATATTAGCGAATAATAAGGTAGTATCACTTTATAATTTCTTTTGGTCAAATTCGAACCCGAATTCGACCTATAGTCTTCAATTCAACCATCCTGGCCAAGGAAGAGTCATGTTAGGTCATCCACTATCAACCCTCTGAATCCAATGAACCCAACTGCCACATCCGCTACCCGGCTTTCCCCATAGTGGATGGCCTTAGCTAGGCACATGGTATAAAACAGGTTTAAACCTTTGGCCAAAATAACTTTAACTTTACATGGCTTCAAATATTGTCATGTGAAGTATTCGTTGATGGAGATTTTTATTTTCAACCATAAAAACTCGATCCTTTCGTTTCGTCTTCGACTAAGTCGGTGTCGGATTCCCGTCTTTTTAGTAACGAGTGCAATATCAGAAATTGAATGCACTTTTTTTTTTTAATTATCGAAGTTATGTAACTTCAAGTTTGTATTTGGAAAAAACCAATTTTGTTGCAAAAGTCTAATTTGATTTTTTTTTTCTTTCAAAATATCATCCAGTATTTGAAAGTATAATATAAATCTTTACCAAGCACTATAAAACTAACAATTAACATTAAGATCATGTTTGTGCTATGGCCGGAAGTATGAAAGACACTGTCATATGAGGAGGTTTTTTTAATTGATTTCAAAGTATTTTAATCAATTTTAACATGTGCATCTTTTATACCAAAAAAAATGCTACTTGAAAAAGATCAACCAATTGTCCAACTCCAAGGCACTAGTTGTATTACTAAGGTATTAGACCATCCTTAATGGAGAGCCCAATTGCCATTGCCCATTGGGTGGCTTCGGCTCAGTCGGGTAGCATCGGCAACACCGCCGTGCTCCCATCGGGTTGAAGCCAACCGGCTTCTTCATGCCGATGGCTTAGGAGGCACCCACCCCACCCCACCCCACCTTCTTTCTCTCTATCTCTCTCTTATTTTCTTTTTTTCTTTTTCTTAATTAATTATTTAATGTATGGGTTGATTGGGTAAACCATTGTGGATGGATTGGGTTGGTTTGGATAAAGCTGATGTGGCGATTAACTTCATTGGGTAGATAGTCTACCATTAAGGATGGTCCTTATAAGGCTCTAACACCCGGTTCTCCAGTGTGTTTTATGGAAGGAAAGAAAAGGATTCGAAAAGAAAACACAAAATTTGTGTTCTATAGTTTTATTTAAGGAAGGAAAGGAGAGGAAAAGAACGGATTTAAACGAGGAGTTGCTTATTTTGTTTTAATTCTTATCACCCAAAAAATAGGAGGATTTGGAGGGAAGGATTCGTTCCCTTCCCTTGATAAACTCGAGATAAGTAGGGATTTTCAAATGTTAGGGGGTTAAAATTTACAAACATTAGTTTTAGAGATAAGAAAGTGTGTCAATTATACGCCGGTGGTCGGCGTGTTGTAATGTCAACGGCCATAAATTCAGGCAAAGATCTAAGGTTCTCTATAACTCAACCTTGTCTTTTCATTTCTAGTTATCAATCCACAGTCTAAGTAACCCTTGAATTAGCTTAGAAGCGAATTTTCAATCGATCTTGAATTAGGATTGATCCAAGGGTGGAGATCCCTTGTTACCCTTCTCACAATAACTACCATTCTTACTAGAAACTAACTCTTGACAACAACAAATGACATTGCTATAACATATGATTATTAGTTATTTGATGATCTTTTGTTCTATGATATTAGGCTGAGGAAGATCCACATTTAAAGTTGGTGCAGTTTATTATATATATGTAATGTAGTTTTACACGTCCATAGGTAACTTCTCGTAATGTCAAATATGAAGATCAATAATATTCATCCTCATATAGTTACAACTCACAGCCTAGAATAGCAAGTAAAGTGACTTTGCATCTTTGTAGATGAGGATGAAACCTTCTTGTGTTTCCTATTCTCCATGCTTGCCTCTTGCATTAGTGTGAAGCAAAAAAAAGAACTATCTGTAGTAATTGCAGTAATTGCTGATCATCAAAACATTCATACATGTCGCAAAGACAAGTATGCCAAAATACGGTAGCCGAGAGCCATGGCTACCAGGGCAACAACTTCCTTCAACCCATTGTCTAACTCTATCCCATCAATTATGGAGCTTATGGTTTCATACTGCACCTTTAGAAGAAGCCTGTATGTGTGATAGTTGAAAGACAAGTACCTTAACCACGATATAAATATTGGAACATTCTGCAAAAAAAAAATAATGCATCAACAATTGCTACCATTTCCACTTCTTTTACCGTTTCAGATGAAGTTCTAAGATTTGAGTATATTTGTGTTTTACCTTCACGAAATAACCACCAGCCAACATGAAAGCCATTACAGTTACAGAAGCCAAAGTTGTTGCCTTGTTCAAGTCCATAAATGCCGCACCGATAGCCAGCCCAAGTCCCTGTCATTGTAATTATACTTATGCCTATTATGATATGCTTCAGAAAAAACATTTAGTATCGACATCGATTGATGTGTGGAAAAGAGGGCATACCTGAGCTGCAACAATGCACAAGAAGACTATAAGCATAGTTAGGAAAAATGACTCAACATTTGGTTTCAACCCCACCATGAAGTAAACAATCAGGAGGAAGAGTAACGGAAGAAAAAGATCAAGTGGAAGGTCACTTGTTGTTCTTGCCATAAAATACGCACTCAGCTTGTACATGTCTGCCGCTCTCTCCTTTTTCAGCATAGCTCTTTCTTGTGGAAATGTGAAAATCGCTGTGAAAACCGGGAAAAATGCCCAAAATACAGCAATAAAGAACAACAGCCCTGCCTGTAAACCAACATTTAAGAAAGTACAAGCAGTTAGTACTCTGGTACAAGTGAGTAATGCATGGGTAGTAATAAGTATAAGTAAGTCCATTAAAATATCAAATTTTAACTCTATTTGTTGTTCTTGTTGTTTCAGCTTTGAGATGGAAACATTTCATACCTGATCTTGCAAGTCTTTGGGGCTATGAACATCTGATTGCCACCAAAGAAGTCCCAAAATGACTGCAGTTGCAATAACTTGTGTTATTCTCAACCAGCTGAAATAATCATGTCGCCTTTCTTTAATCCCTCTCCTGAACAATATGGAATATTGTTCTCCCCAACTCGCTCCCCATTCTCGTTTCATCGACTGTGCACTTGAATTATCATCTTGATCAACTGCGGTAGGAATCGTGAGCCTCCTTTTTGTTTCTTTGGCAAAGTTTGCTACGCAGGCCTCGACTAAATACTGCAAGTGGAAAGGTAAAAGAGTGTCAAAAGAAAGTCAATATTCGTAAACCGCTTTGAATTATGTTCTCTTAGTTACCTCATGCACAATGGCTGGAGAAGGTTTCGCATTCCTTGTTTCTCGTCCAGGACTTCCTATGTGTACCTTGTCCTCTAATTCAAATGGAACGGAAATTTCATTCATGTTTCCATTTGCAAGATCTAGCAAAAATTCCGCTGGGTTCATGGAAATCATGGGAGAGCATCCTATCGATGAAAAATACGCCATGGCTTCTGATGCCTTCCCGAAGTACAACAAGCTCCCTTTTCCAAGGAGGATTAATTTGTCAAACTTGTGGAAGAGTCTGCTAGATGGTTGGTGAATCGTGGTAATCACCGTCTTCTCAGTCTGTTATTCATATATAAAAAAGAAGGAACTGGAACGGTCAGTAGTTTCTTCGCTTTACATTTTACTTGGTTAGTTTTTTCGAGTAGTCATACCTCTGCTATGTCTTGTAATAGTTCGATGATTCTCAAAGCAGTTGTAGAATCCAAACCCGAGGTGGGTTCATCAAGGAATAGGAGAGAAGGATTGATTATGATTTCGTTTCCAATGGAAACGCGCTTTCTTTCTCCACCCGAAACTCCCCGAACAAAGGAGTTGCCAATCATACTATCTTGGCACCTGTATTATGCATCAGTTTAATTGAAGTACTTTTTGTGGTTTCCGGAATTGATAGTTTATAGAATCTAAAACTTCATTACCTCTCCAACCCAAGCTCACTGATGACATCCGCCGCTCGTTTTTCTTTCTCTTGTTTTGTCAATGTCTTAGATAGTCGTAAAAGAGCCGTATACTTTATAGTTTCTTTCACCGTTAGATGTGGGAAAAGAACATCGTCTTGTGTCACAAACCCAATTCTGTCGAGACCATATAATTGTATCGGCGGTTTAGCATAAATCAACCAAAATCATTTTATCTAGATTTTAGTAAACTTTATGTGAGCACACCATACCTGCTCTTTAGGAACTTCGAGTACGGCTTTTCATTATAAGTGATTGATCCCCCGGGTGTAGGATTTGTTAGTCGGCCGCCAAGCAAACTTAGGAGCGTAGTTTTTCCACTCCCGGATGGCCCCATGAGCGCCAAAACTTCTCCCGGATTGACTGCGCCAGTTATCCCATTTAAAATATCCTTTTCTGCCCCTTTTGTTATTATCTTGTACGTCACTTCTGTGAACTGCACTTTCGAGAACAATCAATAATTCTACATCTGTCGTATAGTAAAACTTGCTACGTATCAAGAAAAACGACATTCCATGTGTTGATGGATAGAATGAGACAAGTTAGATTACCGGTTATCTAGACTGATCTATTACTCTATTAGCTCATGATAAAGGCTTGTTTTTGGTTTCATGTTAGAAACAAATTAGTCTTGTACATAAATACCATAGAACATGAGATTCTGTACAAGACTGAACCTGACATCTCGCATGATTCTCTTAGAAAAACCTCCGTTATTGCCTGCCCAAATAGACATACCGGAAATTAATCTATTTGCGTTTTTGGATAAACATTTCGGACCATCAACTTGTTTCTAGTTAAACCTTAAACAACGAAACGAATTAGAGAAGAAAATGATGACGAAAAGGCAAAAAGGTTTGAAGCCTAAAGTGTGAGTACTTGTTCGTACCTTTAGATAGAATTTCAATGTAGGCTCGCTCTGGAACTTTCTACGGGTGCCTGCTTCGATGTCTTCCGCTGTAACAGACATTTTTTAGTATGACAAAAGAAAAGTTCAAGATAGTAGATATGTTGATAGTTGTTACTTAATTTTGAAACCATTTTGGGACTTAAATCCTAGCTCAAATGGGAATCAGACAAACTCTCTCATCAGTTTGTGATCCTCCATATGAGCAATGGTCATGTTGAGTCACATCAAGCCATCAAGGTCTTATGATTGTCTGTCATCTATTATCTTTTCACAGCAATAGATGGTAAATTACTTAAGGGTCTTATTGTGTGAACTAACTTGGATCCAATCATAGCACCAAAATCGTAAAAGAAACAATTTAGATTTTGATGTTGATGTATATGAATAGAGAATTGGCGAACGTGAGTTCAATTAACACATTAAAAGGTTCATTTAGCCTCACCGATATTGAATTACATGTAAAATCTTCGCATTATTTGTAGTTATATATTTAATGAACAAGATCCAGTCATTCACGTAATTAATTCTTTATCCCATTTAATATCCTTTACCCGTCATGTTTAGTTCTTCAAAATGTAGGCCCCACTTACTTCCTCGTCGACATCCTCAGATCCTCTAGTTTATTTCATTTCCAATTTCATGATATGAATCTACACAGGATTGTGAAGTGGGTATGAGAACTCCTAATCCGGAGACTTTTTAGCAAAAAAATTGGCACGTCAACGAAGTTTGTATTTGTGTCTAGGATTCATGGTATGGGACCGGGAAGAAGAAAATGCAGTGATAAGAGGAAGACTTTCGATTATAAGTTTAAGAGGATTTGACTCGATAAGTAACACTGGGACCGCATGTCTACATGTGTAGTCGTTTTCATGACCCAACTTGTACACAATGTAGTCCACATCTCTCTTGTCGCTAATCTAGATAGACCCATAACTTAAACACTTCCACTAAACCGGGTTATCGTAAAGACAACAAGGTTTGTTATGTTGATCTTTCGTATTTAATTTTTTATTTAGGCATGTCTTATAATAAATTCATCCTAGTTAAGACTTAAAGATAACAAGTCAAAGATGGGATTCATGGTAATACAATTTTTATTAACTGGTGGTTTTTTTTTTTTTTTTTTGATAAAAATCACCTTTTTTTCGTGGTTGGTCTAAAATCGGCAAATTATTTGCATCATTGTAAAAATATAAATTATTTAAATCAAAAGGTTAGGCTGGTTCAAATAAGAATATTAGATATAGTTAACCATGTGTTTGATTAGTGGACATGACAAAAGAAACAAGAGCAAAAAACATTGTTACACGTTTGACATGACTTTTATGTAGAATTGATAGGAATTGAGGGGAACAAACCTCAATTCACCTCTTCTACTCCTACTCTATGAAACAAGGTGGAACAAGTTTATGTTTTAGTCGTATAACCTCTCATACTCGTAATTCTCTTCTAAAACATCAAATATCTTCTCTTCTTTACATTTTATTAATTTAAAAAATCTTTTAATCGTATTTTATACTCTTTAAACTTTTACTTTACTTTCTTAAAAAATATTTTCTATAATTTCTATATTTTAACTAATTTGTCTAATTTAGTTAACATTAATAATAATAAACAATGCGGAAGAAGTAAAAAATAAAAATTGAAAATTAATTAAAACCTTTTATTACGGGGTCATTTTAATTGTCTTGATAAAAGCTTTCTAATTATGTTTTGTTATAAATATATTTATTCTAATACAAGTTAATCAATCACCATATTAATCAAAATATATAAACAACTCAGTAAGGATAAAGCTGTTATTTTATCTGTTATGTTTTGTCCAGTTATATTATGTCTAAATACCAAAGGTATCCTAAGAGACAAGAAGGAATATTCATATACGAGTCCATTGAAATTTCTAGTTTTTTTAAAGATGTATATGTGATGTGATGTATATGTGAATCAACATTACAAGTTATTTATTTTGCTTTCACATAAACATCTTCAAATGGTTTTTTTTTCCAATGGTTTACATACAGAAAAACACTCTATTTGAATATGTATATTCTTAACTTTATATGATATTTAGGAGTATTATTTGAACCAATTATTAATAAATGAAATAGCAACTTTGAAATGTGAGAGAAAGTAAAGACAATTGTCCCTTGAAAGACCTACTTTTCAGCAACTTCCCGTTATCCACCTTTGAGTTGTCATTTGCCTTTTGTTACTTAAAAGTTTCATCATGTCACTTTGTGAGGTCACTTTAACTTAACTTTCATAGCTACTTGAAATGACCTTTCTACCCTCCAAAATTTATGTTCAATTTTTTTTTGAATGCTTGTTTCTTAAAAATATCAAGCAAGTTGTTTTAAACATGGAATACTTACGAATATCGTCTTCACTGAAAGGTCTGGAATCTACTATTTCATCGGTGGGTATTGTGAATCCGGCGAGTGAGAACGAGACCCCTAAGCCAGCGCTCGAGGCTCGGCTCAAGGCGGCCCCGCTACCAACGTCATCGAAATCGAACTTCAGTTGAGCACTCTTCCCTTTCTTAATGTGTGCGCTTCTTCCCGGAGATGCAAGCACTTGGTTTCTGCTCGACTTTCTTGAAAGCGTGAAACTTTCCGTATCTTTGGTAACCTCGCTTGACACCGGGGATTTCATTGTATCTACCCATTTCTTTAGCTGATCGGACTGTGTTCTCCATAACCCTGAACTCGGACTCGGTTTCTCCATGTTGGTTGCTTGCTACACACACCCACAATCAATACAATTTGTTGGCAATATGACATATAAGAAACATCAAAATCATATATTATACTAGTTGAAAGAAATGTTTGAGTGTATTCCTTTCACCGATCATGAAGAAATGTTGCTTTTCTTTCCATTTATTGAAGAAAAAAGCGCTTACCCTTTTATAGATTAGACAAAAGACTCGAATTTGATCATAAGAAACAATTGGGTATGACTCATTTTGCAGAATTGATCATTAGAAAGAGAGAGTTGTGGCAAGTAGCCAAAGTTTTGCATCAAGTTCAAGAAATCAAACATTATTTAACAAACACAAGACTTGGTATCATAAGTCTCTACTCACCTTTGCAAAAGCAGGAAGTGAAGGACTACTTTGTTAGTTTGTTATGCTAAGAAGCTCCTCATATCTCCTTTTATATAAACTTTTTGTTAAAAAGACAAAAATACCCTTAAACTTTATGAGTTGTTATATGATTGTGAAAATCACCAAACAAGAAACATAAATATATATTCTAGTTATTTAACATTTATTATAAAACCTAACCCATCGAACTCAATGCCTTATTATCATAATTGCCGTATACGTGTTAGGGTACGAAAATTATTTAACTTTTTAATGCATTTATGTGACCACTATCAATCGATAAGTCGTTTTTCTTGAACTTTTAACATTAATGGAGGGTTTTGTTGTGAAGCTTAGTTAACCACAAATATGGATGTCTTCAATAATGTGAGGTCTTGCTTCCTTCCCATGTTTCCCTTCTCTTAGGGCATCCATTTATTTTATTTTTGGCCTTTTTCACATATTATTGGCACACATATTTCTATGGAATTTAGGGTGTCTATTATGGAACAATAGGATCCTACTCATTTTTTTTAACTCCATTCAAAAATTTGAAATAATAATAATAATATATGTTTATCTTTATATGGTAATAGAAGTGAAACTATTTTTATTAATTTTGATTTTTAAAAGTTTATAGACCATAGATAACAGATTAAACATCACACTCTAGTTACTAGTTCAAGGAAGTCGAAGAATGAGGCTCTGAATTAAAGCCTAGTAGTACTCCATGTGTTTCGTATGACGCTAACTTCACGGCAGCATGACATATATGGAAGAAACGAAAACAATGTTTGTGGGTCTTTCATAAATGCTAAAAGTTGCACTTAATGTCGATTTATCAATAAATGTAAATGAACAACAACCGTTGGATGGAGAGTTTTGTCTTGATAGAGTGTTTGGCGATAAACTCGAACTTTATAGTCTTGGTCGGTTAAATATGATATGCGAAAAATAATGGAACACGCTAGAAACTAGAATGTGCTCTTTGATTGACAAGGAAGAAATAACTCGGTTGGTCGAATCATTCATGAAAGAATGTGAATGTGAGAAGGGCGGTTAACTTCAAACGAATATAGCTTTTAATCCGTGTGAATCTACAAACCTTCAAATAGCCCATTGAAAGCTCGCAATGAGATTGACTTACAACAAATTATCTTTAAGGTTGAAGCTTGATCTGATAGTTGTGTTCACAATCCTTCATTTTAGGCTCTGGTCTCGATTTATTTTATTTTGATATAAGATAAATCATTTGATAATTAAGAAAATACCATCAATCAAAGTTTTGGTGCAGGCCGACTAGAAAAAGCTCGGGCATAGCAAGTCCAAAACCCAGGTTGGATCAGACCTTAAATCCGAATTAGGTCGAAATGCTGGCCCAATCCCGAGCCTACGTCCAGGCTGAAAAAGTGTTAATAACCCAATTAAGCTCGTGTGCAAAAACCAGATCATACCCTTTTTCAATCTCAAAGTCTGGCTTGGACCTTAAAAAGCCTTGATTTTTTTTGTGCTTATTAAAGACAGACTTGGAAAGTCTTACATAAGCCTAAAAAGCCTAAATCTTGTATATCTCTAATTTTATGTAATTGTTTTTATTTATTTTAATATATATTTTCAAGTGCTTTTATGGGTTTACAAATAACATAGTTTGTCTTTTATAAAATATCCTAATTCGGAGTTGAAAATCATTCCTTAATTATAATATTTTATCTTAATTAATAGAGTGTTTATCACCGTATTTAATTATTTTACTTTTGCGTACCTTCTTAAATTTTATATAACTATTTTGTAGGATGTTAGAAAATAAACATAACATAATTAAAATTTATAGTTACCTTATTTTGAAAACTCATTAAATTGTGGAAACTTTGGAAACCATGTTTTCCACCTATCATAATCCATTTTCTTGTTTATTTTTGGTAATTTTATTTATTTTATTTCTGTGATGCTTAATTATAGGAGTTGGTTGTTATGATTTTGAATTTTGCAATTAATCTTGTCCGTTGATCCTTCTAATCAATGGTTTATATGAGTTTCCAAAGTTTCCACAAATTAATGAGTTTTCAAAATAAGATGACTCTTAAAATCTAAACGAATCAGTTTTTATATAACCATCGTTAGAAAATATATAAATGTTTGAGCACCAATGTTGAATATGAAATTTCTACACATACATACATACATACATACATACATACATACATACATACATACATACATACATACATACATACATACATACATACATACAGGGTCAAGTTGAAATGTGAACTCATCTTTCATTAAGAACGTGGAGACGTGGGGACCACTAGTATCGCACTACGTGGCAATATTAAGTCTGAATATTCATGCTTTATTCAGACTGAATAAAGTTTTATTCATTCAGTTTGAATAAAGCTTAGGCGTGATTTAGATTGTCACGTGGCACGATTTTATTGGTTTCACGTTCACAATAAAAGATGGGTTCACATTTAAATTTTTCTCTATATATATACACATGTGTGTGTATCATATGGGTTGGGACGACTTGGTTTCAAGCCTATGAACAACAAAATTCAGTATTTACGATTTAAAAAATCTCAACCTAACTTATTTGATAAAAGTTGAACTCGACCCAAACTATATAAGTTGGACATATGTGGTTCATCAAGTTACAGTTTTGACACATTATTTTATAATCTAGGTAAGTGAAACAACCTCAAAAATAAAGTTGAAGTTCATGAAAATAAAGTAAAATCATTTTTAAAATTATAATATAATTATAAATAAGTTAGATACAAGGTTGGTCTAATATTTAATGTACATATATTAAATAAACTTTTGAACAATATAGTAAATACTTGGATTCATTAGATTTAAGTGAGTTATGCTTAAATGATTCTAACCTAATACTTAAAATTTAATGATTTATAACTCAATTAAATATTAAATCTGATTAGATTTGGTTAGTCAGGTGTTAATCAGGTTTATGTGCACGTCATACGCCTATATAACATGCTGCACATGCATGTGTTTAATTATATAAAAACTTTATTTTTTTCATATATATTTTAATTATTTAAGATTGATTTAATAATTAATATATCACAAAATAATAAATTAATAATAGTTATATAGTTGTAAATTGTAATATTGACGTGGACGGGTCCAAAACCTTTGTAGTAAAAGGTCACGAGAAAATCACGTGGTTTTCAACTTTTTATACCGATCAATTTCATATTAGTTTTTTTTTTTAACTTTTAAATAACTGAATTTAGAAATAAATAATATTAAGTTGTCTGATCGATCCTAATTGATCTGGCGGTTATTATAAAACGTACTTCCTCTAAAACATTTGGTTCTTATGTCTGGGGTTCTTTATAGGGTTAAGCACACCAAAATGTATCCAAATTGTCACCTTTTATCATTGTGTGTACTCAACTTAAAAACTTATCATTGTGTGTACTCAACTTAAAAACATTACTAAATAAAGGGTTTAATACATTAAACGGTAAGTTTTTAAGTACATTATGGATACATAGAATGACAATTTTAGCAGGTTCAGTATATTAAATGGTAAGTTTTTAAGTTGAGTACATATAATGATAAAAGATGACAACTTGTATACATTTTGGTGTACTTAACCCTTATTATAAGAGTTTGATATAGGACGACAGGTCTAATCTATCGTGTTTCTATCTGTGTATTTCTTTTACAAAATCAACATGTATATATAATGGGTTACTATTCTAATTGATTACATTGTTTTTCGATTGTTATCATTGTGTTTAACATGTATAAACAATGACTATTGAAACGATGGGCCTTTCTTGTCAAATCATCATTTTCCTTGACCTTTTTTAAAAACATAAATAGATCATTAATGTTGGTTAATTAAGGAAACGATGAAAATATTATGATTTATATGTTGGTTAAGTGTTAGTAAATTTATATTGTTAAAATACAGAACTAACAAAAATATAAACCAATTTGTATTTCAATCCATGTAAAATATGTGGTTTAAACTTAGTCGGTAAATGAGTGAAATGACTTTGATCAATTGTAATTAGATTTTCATTTTGAATCATTATTTATATAAATATTTTAGGAAAGAAAAGTAAGTGATAAATTGAAACTAACGGACGACACTCGATTATCCCGTGTGTAGATTTATTAAAGAAAAAAGAAATAAAATGATATAAATCAGTATTTAATGAGCTGTTATAAACCTGATCAAATATTATTTAAATAAGAAAGCAACTAGGTGGCGTTTCGATAACATTCTAGTAACTAAGAAATATGAAGTTATCCATTTAATTTATGAGATATAATTCATGACGCTATCGTTTGGCGATAAGAATTAAATGCGGGTCGTCTAAAGGGCCCATGGTTTAGAATTAGAGGTCCACTTTATTCTTTGATTTTCTAGCATTTTATTTGAAATTTAGTGCGGACTTTATATGTCATATGATATCTATGTTCATTTACGATTCATTGCCTTTTCAAGTAATGAACTTCTTGGAATATTCGACATCATGAATATTTATTAGCGTGTATTGACTAATACCATCAGTTGAAGGGTTCAAAAGGACACTATGTGGATGATCATGGCATGTTTCTCTTACGAGGTTGTGAATGTAATTGTTAATGATATGTTTCTTTCCGGTTGATATTCATTATATGTGATGAATAAACTTATTTGGATTCAAAACTGACTCGGATTCAGAACTTATCCAATGTTGGAGGTGGAGAAACCCCCACATATGTGACACTAGTATACTATGAAACTATTCCATTTGAATAGCTGTTATGAAGTATTATTTTATACTGTATTCTTAAAATAAATGTTTACGATGAAAAAGACATAAGCTTAAGTAACTATTATACTTATGTAATTAACTAAAAAATAATCTTACGCTTGCTAATAGAGAAAAAGTTTCTCCATCTCATATTATAGAGTAAAATAGAAAAAGTAGACATTTACATGTAGAAGTAAAGCCCTATTTTACATATTGAAATATAAATGTGGACATTTAATTTTAGAACGAACATTTAATTTAAAGGGTATGTGGTAAAATGTTTATCTTCATCGGATTCGAGCTCAAATGCTAACATCATGTGACCAAGTTTAACCTCTAGTAGTAATGGTAATTTATCAAGAATGTAGTCTATACAAACTATAGGTATATATATTTCCAAAAAAACAATTAAATGTTTGCAACTCATCTAAACTTGTTCTTTTGCTTAAATTTTTTTATAATTTAAAAGTTTTGAGTTCGTAATAAAATTATTAAAAAATGTTAATAAATACTTTATAGAAAAAGTCGATTTTTGTAACTTAGTGAAGGTAGAATGAAAGAAAATCGACAGCATTGGCTTTATGTGAGAAAATAACAGAAGGTGAATGATGGGACGGTGCCGACCAATTAAAGCCACATGTCACGTGACCCCACCTCGGAAATATGATGTCATTATTTTCTAATTAGACAGTGGGTTAGGATCATTACACCCCCTCTAGTCTATGAATTAACATATTTTCAAATATTTACCTGTTTGATATTAAAAAAAAATTGAACATTCATAGTAAAAATAATGTAAATGTTACGTTCACAGTATTTTCTGATGTCAAAGTTCAATTTTTTTATACCTTCACAGCATTTCCGCTGTGAAGGTTCGCATTATTTATTTGTAACCTTCACAACATTTGAGCTACGGATGTTATTTTTTACTTTGTTTTTAATTTTTCTACCTCGAAAGTGTTTTTGAGAATGAATATTCGAGTTTATTTACCCTCACATTGTTTTTTTTGTGAAGTTTTATACGTTATGTCTTGATCTCACGCGTTTTCACGAAAACAGTTTGGTCTTACGCGAACCTAAGTCTAAACATTATACTCTATTTTTACATTCACAATGTACAAAATGACATGATTCTGACAATATCAATGCAAATAGCAATCCACATAATAAAAATATAAAAGACAGATTTTAATGTTGGGTATAAAAAATTAGTAAGTAAAAATGCATTTAATAATATATTTAAGTGTAACTAGTTTCCCATATTAATACATGTTTTATTTATCTGCTTTATGAAAGTCAATTTAATATTTATGTCTCTACCACATCAGTTTTACCATAAACTAACTAAAAGTCCTCTAAAAGCCTCTCTATTAGTACCCCAACACAAACCAAATACCCAATAAAATTAAAAAAAGAAAAAAAGAAAAAAAAAAGTGTGAGAAAGGAAGAGTAGCGGGTTACTCGGCTTCCCCACACGGCCACACCGCCCCCGCCAGCCCACCTTCGGCCAGCTCCATTTTGTAACCCTGCTTAGCCCCCAAGCCAATCCCGCCCAGCCTAAACTCCCCGCTACTGATAGCCTAACAAATACCTATAGTTTTTTTTAAATGCAGGCATGCAGCAAAAGTCAAAAAATTGTAAAATGTTATAGGAGTAGACTAATTGCAACCTTATATGTCTCTAAATTGATGGGTGACAATTCTTTATACGACACGAACCCAACACGAAGATAAATTGATGGATGACAATTCTTCAATAAAATTTATGAATTAAATTGAATCTCACACACTGAAACTAGCATATCAATAGTTTAAAAAAGATCTATAAAATTGTTGTTCATCAAACATAATTCATCTTCATCCACCCATTTGAAACCCCTTGCACCGGTGGTGGCCCCCAATTCCCCCTTGGCGTCAAGCCCACTACCGACATCAACACACTGCTGCCTCCTGCCACCATGGTCTTCTTCTTGCAACATCATCACCATCCACCTGGTTTTTCTTGTAGATAGTGTTTTGGTACAAAACTGGAGATGATAAGATAGTAGGACATAACTGGACGAGATATAATAGGGTTGGGCAGAATAAATGTATGTTTTGCATTTGGTTGCCTAGGACTAGACGGGACAGAACTAAACAAATTTCCCAAAAAACTATTTGATGATTTTTTATATTACATAATAGTTATAATTAACACAAATAAAGTAATTATATATATATAACTTATAAAAAGTTACACAAATAAAGTAAAAAATTATACAAATAAAGTAAAAAAATTTCATTAACACACACATGCATATATATATATATATATATATATATATAAGATTTGATGTAACTGATGTTGATGGATATGCTAGAGGTAGAGGTGGTGACCGACGATAATACTAGTAGTGACGATGGCGGTGGTGGTGGTTGTTGCGGCGGCGATGGGCAAGTAGAGGTGGTAGACGGTGGTGGCAGGTAATCGATGGTAGCTGTAGAGGTGGTGGAGGAGGTTGTTGTAGTGGAAGAGGAGGTGGAGGTGGCCGATAGTGGCTACCCCGGTGGCGGCGGCGACTAGTGGTGGTAAACACTAAGGGGTTGTTTGGCAGTTGCTGAATGTTTTGGTGTTGGATGATTAAGAGACTCTTATAATATGGTGTAAAATGAAATATGTTGGTTTGGTATTTGTTGAGTAAATCAGGATTCTGAATGGTTAAGAGACTTCCAGGATACTATCATTTAAAGGGTTTTGGAACCATTAAGAGGCAACCCATTTTTTTGTCAAACAAAATTTACCTCTTAAGTGCTTGGAACTGTTAAGAGGTAAACAAACACCACCTAAAACAAATATCACATCAAAGTTACATATCGAACGAGCGCTAATTAGTAACATATTAGTTTCTGCCTCTTGTTGTTCCACCTATTTTGATGGAACAGAAAAAAGTCCATTTTGTCCCATGTACGTTGTCCCACCTTGTCCATGTCCCATCTCGCTCCAAACGTGGGACAGCGAATTCATGTTCTGTCCCATGTTGCTTCGAACGTGAACCGGTAAATTTTGTCCCGTCCTATCCCACTTACCAGACGCAGCCATACTAACCTTAAGGACCAAAACTAGAAATTCTCTCTATTAACCTCAAATGACGTGAGTGCTTCCCCTGTAATTCCGGCAGAAAGGTGGTTGACCTTAATTGATTCCGACCAACGGTTTAGCTAATGCTATCCTTAAACTAATGACTTATATAACATCCAATCCTCTTCCCAATCTAATTGGTTGCAGTCTTTCATAATTAAAAAAAGAAAAAAACATCTTAATTAATTAAATTAATTCCAAGACTGCATCCCAACCTTAACCCACCCTTCAATCCAATTCCATTCCAATGTTCCAAACCCAATCTTTGTTTTGAAGATTCAAATTACGAAAATGACCAAACCCCGCCTCGTGCTCCGCCGTTCTCCGGAGGAGCGCCGCCAGTATCGACAACAACACCGGTCAATTACACACAAACATGTGGGGGAGGTCGTCGGAGGGACGACGGCCGAGATGGCGGCGGTTTGCTGCTGCTTCCCGTGTTCGGTGGTGGACTTGATGATCCTGACAATGTACAAGGTTCCGACGGGGTTATACCGTAACGTCATGCGAAGGCGGCACCAACAACAACAACCGAGTTTGACGATGAAGCGAAGCGACAGCGTTAGCAGCATGGAGAGCATTGAGGATACGCAGTTGGCGATGCATCCGGCGGTGATCGCGGCGATGGAGAGGTTCATGAGGCCGCCGGAGGTGGACAAGGATTTTATGGAATTGGAGAACGAAATGTGGGCGAAGTTTCACGACGGTGGGTTTTGGAGATCCCCGTCGGGAAGGTTTGTTGGGTTAAGTTGAACGAATTTTATGTTCCATGACATGGAGGAAAATCCGTTAAACTTAACGTAATCTAACCCTAACCCTGTATATTTGATACACCGAACAAAACAAAGAGAATCACTGTTTCATGTTTGGCAGGAATGGAATTAAGTGGACAAATTTTGTTAGTCTCTTTCCATCCGGGTTTTGTTTGGTTTATACATCAAATAATATATGAAATGAGAATCATATATGTAACGAATCATATATGTAAATATTCTCAGTTTTATGGGATGTTTTGGATTGCTTATTTAAGCCGTTTATTTGCTTATCATGTTTTGAAGCAACAAATAAACTGTTTTGAATGTTTGGATTGAAAAAGATAAAAAGTGTTGATGGTGGGTTGATGAATAGATTAGGAGATTTTAAAAAGTTAAAATGGTTTGACTTATTTACTTACTTTTTAAATTACACTATTGCCTCTTATCTCTTTGCCTCCTTTGATCGACATGCGTTTCTTCTTCTTCACCGATTTCGTTCCATGTTTCTGCCATTAAAGCCCACTACCAACTCCACAACGTTTCCTTCTTCGTCGACATATCAAGATAGGTTTACCTTTGTTGTCGTTTGACGAGAATCCCAGGGGCCAAAATGTGTTCATCTGCTGGTATTCGCTCAGTTGAAATTAACAGAACTCATAGCATAGGGACGAGGAGTTGTTGCTACTCAATCATACCATAGGGACGAGGATGGTTCCTCTTTCCGTGCTTGATAAACCCTAGGAAGAAATAGGTCCTTATCCCTATTCCCTAATACACTCTCGCTTGTAAAATTAGTTTTTGTAATCGATTTCTAATATGGTTGATTGATTGATGAGCAATTTCTGGAATGGGTACTTATCCCTAATTGTTTCCACGAAATCGATCTTCAGAATCGGTCAATGAGCTCCTAAAGTCAAGAAAAATCGATGTGTTTACCTTGTAGCAAATAACACTTGATAGGTACAATAATAAATAAAATTTTGGTCATTTGGTCATTTTATACAAATAATTTTTTTTACCAAACACTAAAACAACTTATCTGTTTATTGTGTTTTAGTTCACTAAGAAACTAATCAAGACATCTTTTTATGAAACTCCTATCCATATCACATAAGTTGATAATCATTTTTTAAAAATAATATAA
Organism: Centaurea solstitialis; assembly: GCA_030169165.1. NCBI lineage: Eukaryota > Viridiplantae > Streptophyta > Magnoliopsida > Asterales > Asteraceae > Centaurea > Centaurea solstitialis. The sequence continues at coordinate 2,286,331 of CM058042.1, read as the reverse complement.
GTTATTTTAAATAAGCAAATCCCAAACACCTCCTTAATCCGGATTAAAATTATATCTTCTAAAATCGTACGTTAAATTTCCATCCAACCAATAAAATCAAGATATATCGGGGTTTTTTAAAATGTTTATAACTTATTTATTTTTTCTTTTTATTATGTCCATTTATATAATTAATGAAAATTAATGGACTTCCGGCCCAATGTTTATAGACCCAATTAACCCAACCATTCAACTCTATGTTTATTTATAGAGAAAACTATGAAATTGGAACTATAAAATTAGCACATGTGGTATGTCGATTTTTTTTTTTTTTTTTTTTTTTGGTGCTAGTATTGAATTTCGAAATAACAACATAAGATGGTTTATAAAGATGTATGAACTCAACCCTTTCTCTAACAGTCTTTTAGAAAATTCTTTTAAATAGGGACATTTTCGTTTTATCAAAAAAATATTTGTCTTTTAGTAAATCAAATTCGATTTTATGATTTTGATTGCCATGGCTTTGATTGGATAAAAAAACAAAAAGATCTATAAAATGATAAAAAAAAAAAGCCCTTTGTTAAATGGAATACACAACCGTTAAAAAAAGACCAAATCTAAATATTTCTATAAATCAGGATGACCATCATATAATTTTAAGATTGTAAAGACAAAAAGGTGTTATGTTTGAGAAACTATACGAAAAAAATTTATAGTTACTCAACTTTTTTTATTTTGAAATTATATTGCATACGTCTACTTTTCCAAGCTCATTGTTGTGTTTAATTTTTTTTAGGTAGATGAGACATAGTAACCATGGTTATAATTTTTTTTAGTAAATTGGTTCATCCATTTAAGATAAAATTAAAAAAAGAAAAAAAAACTAATCCATTTGTAGGTATATGAGTGAAACTTGCTGCCTTTAATATGGTATTGTGGTAAAAATGTATTAAAAGAGAGAGAGAGGAAATTCCGTATGTTTGCAATTACTACTTTTGCACCCAAAATTAAAATTTCTGGTTAGATTTTTGTAAGAAAATAACAAAACCATCTAAGGTTATACAAAATGGGGAATTTGATTATTTCTGATTAAATATAATTTGATAGTTTAATAATTGGAAATCATAGAATAAGTCAGTTAAGAAGTGTAGCAGATTAAACTCAACTAACTTTATTATCAAATGAACTTCGTGATTATTGTCTTTTCTCCATTTTAAATTTAATAAGCCCGAAAACCTCTAAAGAAAGGATTACAAATAGCTTAATAATATTAAAAGTCGTCTCAATTAAATTCTTTGATTTGAAAACTACTTATCACCGATTATAAAATAAACGATATAAATCTTAAAAAAGAGTATATTTTCATGTATATTATTTATTTACATAAACTGTATCGAATAAGCAAACGATATGAAGACAAAGATGATTAAATACAAAAAATATATTTCAAGAATATATAGTTGCAACGATCATAAATTCACAATGAAGAAAGGAAAAAGAAAAAAGAAAAGTGATGCCATCTTTCACTTTGATGGAAAAGGGGACCCACTATGTCCATATTTGATGCTTCAAGAACTTTTCAAACATTGTATAATTCACATTCATGTCACCCATTTAGAATCAACACAATAAATAACAAAACTTTGATTTTATATGTGAATTGAATTATTCTTAATAATGAAAGTTGACACCAAGATTGATAACTTTTCAAAAATAGCAAGGTTTATTTGAAGAGTAGACAAAAGCATATACTTTTTAGGGTTAATGACTTATTAGGGTAAGAAACTATTCGTTTTGTACAAAAAATACCATTGAATGTTTTTTGTACTCGATATACCATTGAACTATTTTTTTTTGTACACATTATACCATCGCAACCGGGAATAGCCGGTTTTGACGTGGATTTGTACACATTATACCATTGAACTATTTTTTTTTGTATACATTATACCATTGAACTCTTTTTTTTTGTACACATTATACCATTAACCTTTGATATGTTTACAAAAAATGTGGCAATGACTAGGCAATGACTTTCTTCAAGACACCACCACTACCACAACCACTACCACCACCTCCCTCCTCCTCCTCCACCACTCTCCAGTTCTCCTTCACATACTAAAATCCATTTCTCCACCGGAGTTCCTTAACGACGAAGACATACTCATGGACTTCTTGCCGGAAAAGGAAAAATCCACCACCAACAACAGCAAGGGCTCTTCCACTGGGTTTTATGGGTTCGGGTCGCATCTGAGTTCCCCGGTAGAGTTCGCCATGGGTTCCATCGAGTTAGAAAGCGGCGAAGAGGATTACCTCACTGGGTTGACCTGAAAGCTCTGTAACAGCACTCTTTCAAGGCGATTTATGGAAATCATATTTCAATTTCAAGGTATGCATAAAACATATGTTTAAGGAATTGTCATCTTTTTTGTAAGCATATCAAAGGTTAATGGTATAATGTGTACAAAAAAAAAGTTCAATGGTATAATGTGTACAAAAAATAGAGTTCAATGGTATAATGTGTACAAATCCACGTCAAAACCGGCTATTCCCGGTTGCGATGGTATAATGTGTACAAAAAAAATAGTTCAATGGTATATCGAGAACAAAAAAACATTCAATGGTATTTTTTGTACAAAACGAATAGTTTCTTACCCTAATAAGTCATTAACCCTACTTTTTAATAGCAATCTAAGTCATTTGCATTCCTTTTAATTTTGGGAAATGTGAAATTAATAGATATGTTTATTTAAATATACATCTTAAAGTAGTAGTAATAAATTGATTGGTTGATTTTGATTTTTTCAGATATAAGTGTTCTGTTTCTTTCCATTTTCAAATGAAATCGAATACCAAAACACCGAATTATATACTTTTATTTCTTGTTTTAAGAGGGTGGTGCAAAATAATCGTATTCGTCGAGTGAATTCATCTCTAGTCATTTTTCTTTTACACTTTCTAATCATTCACTATTTTTGCAATACATCCACTTGTAGAGAGGTAATAAAAAAAATTGGTCCCTTAATTAGCAAGTTGTTGAAGTATATTATAAGTTTGGTCTGTGTAGTTAGCAAGTAGCCAAAGTGCCACTTGTTGAACTGCCCTTTGGTCCCTCTGTAGTTAGTAAGTTGCTGAAGTGTCTCTTGCTGAACCATCCGTCAGGGGGCGGACCTGTTATGATGCCTACGGTGGTGTCGGCCACTACTCCATTCTTCCATTGTAGTGTAAAATGTTTAGGCTCATGAAAGATGTCATCATAATGTTATGTCGGGTAAACCCATATGATCTTTGAAAGTATAATGGTAGCACAAGTTTTTTCTAGTAAAGCTGGCTTCCATGGTATTTTCTCCCCTTCCATCTATGAGTTCAAAATATATTTTCTTTGTGTTTAGTTATTAATTCCAGGTTTATTAGGCCATCCACTATGGAAGACCCAATGCCCTTCGAGTGGTTTTGGGTCCATTGGGTTGCTTTGGCAACACCATTGTGGGTGATTCGGGTTGGGAGAGTTCGGCTTCCACAAGCCGAGAAGAAACACTCCAACCCCAGACCCCCTCACCCCCATCTCTCTCTCTCTCTCTCTCTCTCTCTCTCTCTCTCTCTCTCTTCTTTCTTTCTCTTATTTTTTTTTTAATTATACAATAAAATTAAAATGTGTGTAAGATTGGGTTGCTTTGGGTAAACCATAGTGGATGGTTTTGGGTAAGGTAGTGAAAAACTGATGTGACGCTAATGTGACAATTGGGTTCATTGGGTTTAAGTTGAACCACAGCGGATGGCATTAGGCTATCCACTGTCGTGAAGCCGGGTAGGTCGAACCTGTCGGGTTCCATCGGCAACACCGCCGTGGACCCTTCGGTTTCGCCAAGCCGAATACCACCGCCCCACCCCACCCCACCCCCTACCCCCAATTAATAGCCAATGATGTGTTTTCATTAAAATTTTATTTTGGGTTAGTAGTAGATGGATTGGGTTGGGTAAAATAGTGGAAAGCTGATGTGACAGTTGGGTTCATTGGGTTGGTAGTGGATGGCCTTATGTATCTAGATTTTTTGGGGGATAATCGATAAAAACATGGATGGACGATTCCAAGTACAAAAAATTTAAGACCTAACCAACAGACCAATGATGGTTTTGTACAAAATTTACATAGATTCGTTTTTTCATAGTTAAATGATATCCCAGCTGAAAATAAATTATAAGTATGCTTCTATCCTCCACAAGTTGCAGACTTGCCATACCTCCATTTGCGAAGGTAGTAATTTTTGTAAAGAGAGCGAATGATAAATGACTAAGAGATGAATTAATTTCGTCAAAATAGCTTTTTATGTCAACGTTAATTTCTCTATTTGAAAATACTATTTCTATAACTAGCGTGAAAATTCTCATTCAAATATCTTTTAGTTTGTAAAAATAACAGTTCTTTTGTAAATAAAATGAATATTTTATTAAACAATAAACTGAAAGTTAATATGAAAATCACTTTTTCTCTAATAGGAAAAGCCAATACAAGTATTAATTAATTTGTTCTCTTTTTGGTTAACAATACTTTAGTAAAAAGACTATGAAAAAAATAACATATTTTTAAGTACAACTTATGATGGTTCTTTTAAGATTTTCAAACATAATTGAAAGAAAGGATAAATACAATCGAATAAATATATACTTTTATTTATTTATTAAGTATCTAAAATGTATTAACTAGTGCTGTGGAGTATTGTTGCAGATGATGCAACAACTAAGGTTACTTAGGACTTATGTTTCATGTCAAGTTAAATATATCATATTTTATAATGTATAACTTTTTTATTTTTGAACGGTAAAACAACAATTTTAGACCAACCAACAATATTTGATTCATTCTTCACATCTTGTTTCTAGTTTTTAATATACAACTCAATTTTTTTTGTATTATTGTATAACATTAGAATATATGTATACAGGGGAAGTATCAAATACAAACTAAGTAGTTTGTACAAACTCTACAAACTTAATCTTAACCATTGATTTTCCATTTATTTCCATTGATTTTGTGTATCTCCTAATTTTTAGGCAGTTTTTTTCAAATGTGGTTGAGAAAATTTAGGAACTTAATTAATCTACACCATTGATCATGTATATGTATGGTTGAGATTGGTTTGTATAGTTTGTACAAACTATCCGGTTTGTAACGGATACGGCCCCTATGTGTATATATATATATATATATATATAAATTTGTGTGTAGAGGGAGTTTCAATTGCAAACCACAAAAAATGTGCAAACCGTGCAAACTCATGGTTGCACACGTAAAATCGGTGAAATTGATTCATGAAGTTATTTAATATGATGAAAATGTTTCATAAACATCAAATTTTGATGAAATTGTTTCATATTTTGGTGTTTTTTATTCATATGAAACTTTTTCCTCGTTTTTGTGAAACTTTTTCATTCCTACGTAAATAAACATCTTCATATGAAACAATGTCATCAAAAAAATTAGTATATGAAACATTTTCATCATATTAAACAATTCTACTAAAGATTTTTCATTGATTTACGTGTGCAACCATGAATTTACACGTTTTTTATGGTTTGCAATTGAAACTCCCTCTTTGTGTGTATTATGATATGTAGAGATTTGTTATGCTCTTCTCTAGTGTGTTTGTTGTGAATGTCTAGTATTTTTATTGTGAAAGTTTAACAAAATATAAAATTCTTCTAAAAATTACAAAATAGTTTAATGAGTCTCACATATATTATTAGGTGGTCTTACATGAACCAAAACATTGCTCCATAAAGCTGTGTTTGGTACGTGGGACAAGACAGGACATGATGGGACAAAATTCACTGTCTCACGTTTGGTGCAGCATGGGACAGAACAGAAATTCCCTGTCTCACGTTTGGTGCGACATAGGACATGGACAAGAATTGGGATAGAGTGGGACAACATGGGACAAAAATGGTTTTTTTTGTTCCACCAAAACAGGTGGAACAAAACGGGACAAAAATGAGGCAGAAACTAATATACTACTAAGTAACAATTGTTTGATGTATAACTTCAATATAATATTTATTTTATTGTTTACCACCACTAGTCGCGGCCGCCACCAGTAACCACTGTCGGCCACCGCCATCTCGTCTTCCATTACAACAACCTCCTCCACCATCTCTACAACTACTACTGATTACTCACCACCACCGCCTACCACCTCTACAATTGTCCATCGCCACCGCAACCACCACCACGACCGTTGGTCACCTCCAGCACCACCATCACCACTATCCACCATCTTCATGTTCTCCACAATCATTGACCACCACCACCATCGTCACTATTAGTATTGCCATTGTCCACTACCTCCAACTCTACCATAACCATCAACATTAGTTATATAAAAATCATATATATATGTGCGTGTGTGTGTGTGTGTTTATTTTTATGAAAATTGTGTAATTTTTTTTATAAATTATATAGTTTTTTTATGTTAATTATAACTATTATGTGACATATAAAATCATCAAATAGTTTTTTAGGGAACTTATCTAATTTTGTCCAGTCCAGTCCTAAGCGTACTAAACACAAAACAAACATTTGTTTTGTTTTGTCCAGTCCCGTCCAGTTCTGTCCTACTCTCTCGTCCTGTCCTGTACTGTCTAGTTTTGTCATGTCCTGTACTGTCCAGTTCTGTCATGTCCAGTCTTGTCCAATCCTGTTTGCGTACCAAACGCTACCTAAGTGACATACATACTATTTCCAATTGCATAGTAACTTGTTTACATTTAAACTCATTTTTATTTACATTAGTGCTCCATTGTAAACCAATATATACATGTTTGGATGGTTATTTCATTGATATTCTCGAATTGAATAATAAGTTGTTTACGTCAAAACACATTTTTATTTTAGTTCAACTGTCAATCACTTATGAAAAACACCATTTTTGAATGATCATTTTCATCAATATTTTTCAGTCAAATAATAACCTCTTCACGTTAAAACACATTTTTATTTATATTTTAGTTCAATTATCAATAGATATATAAGAAACAACATGTTTGAATGGTCGTATTCTTAGATGTTTTTTTAATAAGCTGTTTACGTCTAAAACACAATTTTGTTTATATTTCCGCTGAATTGTCAATTGATATATAAGAAATAAATGTTTGAATTGTTATTTTAATTTGCTACGTGTAAATCGAACATGATGAAGGATTGTATTAGCTCATCAAGTTGTCTCATCAGTTATATTTCCTTGCTTATTACGGTTAATTGTCATCTCATTAGTCCAACAAAACATACCGTTAAACACGAAAGAATAATGACATATTCATCTATAATAAGGGTTTATATGACACATGTACAAAGTTCACAAGATTACAAAAATCAACAATGCGTATGACTGGGACTTTGATTGGTTATAACTAGTTTTGATCCAAAAGTACCACCACATAACTAGTCTTTGTCCTAAACCCAAAATCTCCAATTGGTAAGAACCAATTATAATCGGTCCTTAAGGCCTAGTTTACTTTAATTAATCACTTTTTTTTATTTTTTTCTATACCAATGAGGGAGACTGAGTAAACATTTTTCTTTCATATATTATATCCTAACTGATTAATGTGTTTTAATTAGTCCTTTTATTCCATTTACAGCTATCCGTCCCTTAAAATAATCAAAATAGACAAGGACCGACTAGTTATAACCGATCCCAAACCCATCCTTCACAAGTACACTCATCTACATGTAGGAACACTTATGGAACCTTTTTTGTTTGTTTATTTAAACTGAACAAACAAACAAACATGAAGGAATAAACAAACGATTTTTATTCGTATCAGTTCTTTAAAGAACGAGTTCACTTGTGGTTGTACATGTGTTGTTCGTCAAAATGTAAGAAATGAACAAAAACAACCATAATTACTCATTGTCTCATTCTTCTTAGAAAACTTAATATAGCAATCTCACTACATGAAACATGTAAGATTTTAAAATTTCATATAAAAAGATAAGTACATTGAAAAATATAATACACTTTACATTAAAGAGGTTCACTATTAATGATTGTAATTATTTGATAAATTCATTATCAATCATCTAATACATTTGCATAAACAAATATATCAAACGTATGTAAATATAAGGCCCCGTTTACTAAACGCTTACCTGCGTAAGTGTTTACCAACAAAATTTAACACTATCACTAACTTACAAGGTAAGATTTTAGTCCACAAAAATTGTACTGTATGCAACAATTTACCTGGTAAGTGCTAACCATGGTAAGAGACAACTACCCTCACTTGCCGGGGTAAGAATCACATCCTTGCTTTCGATCTTACTCAGGTAAGATTCTTGGTCCTTGCCATATGCATCCAATAGGTAATATGACTTGGTAAGTACTTACCCGGATAACGGGATAAGTGTTTAGTAAAGGACCACTAAATAAACATAAATAATCAAATGTTAATAAGAACATAAATAAGCATTCACAAACACAAATAAAAAGTTTAACATAAATGAACATTCCAAAAAACTCATTAATTTGCATTAAACAAACAAACATAAACAATCAAAGTTAATTATCATCAAACAAATTAATTCACTTAACATTCCATTCATTAGGTTCTTTACCTACAATCCCATTAAGAATATCTTTACAAAAAAAATATTACATTTATTCCCCAATACATAAAAAGCACCTTAGAAAAGAAATTAGAGAAAAAACCAACATAAAAGATAGGGGGATAAACTTGTCTTTTAGTAATCAATCCACTTTGAAAGAGAGGGTGGGATGAATGGTGTTGGAAAAATCAAAAGGTAAAGTTACTTCAATATCCCTTCCCTCTCCTCCAAAATGCTATCTTAATCTCTTCCCCCTTTCTTTCTTTCTTTTTCTCTTTTATATCTTTCAATCATTCCCACAAACTCTTTCATACTCCCCCTAAACCCAAAATTCAATCATATCATTAATCTTTCATCTTTAGGGTTCTTTCATCACAACATTTTTCTCTAATTCTTCCAATGGAGGTAATCAATTAATTAATTAATTTCTAATTCCATATGCAAATCATCTGGATCCATATACTATTTGGGGGTTTCAATATCATATATATAATCTTGTTATTGATCAATAATCTTTAACCCTAGCTCTTTCTATTGAAGGGTTTTCTTGAATTTTTTAATGGGATTTTTTTGCCCCTTTTTCAGATGGGTATGTGTTATCTTTGTCGTATTTCTTGTGTATGATTCTTAATTTCTTATTGCGAATTTAGCGGTCAATTCGTGATTGATTAATTTCGAAATTGAAGTTGGTGAATTTTGGGGGAAAAAGGGTATATATGTACTTAATCAGTTGCTGTTAAATTTATGGTTTTTCTTTAATGGAAGAAAAAAATGTTGATAAATTAAGTGTAGGAGTTATATGATTAGTTTTATAATTGTAGATTTTTGTTTCCTTTTATGTTAATTAGTGTTCAATTTAAGAGGTTTTAGGGATGAGAAATTGTTCACAATTTGGGTTTTATATTGGGGAAACTGTGGAATTTGATTTCTTTTTTACATGTTAATGATGGTTTTCGGATTTTTTAAGATGAAAGTATGGAGTTGGTTTTATTTTATGAAGATGTGAATGTGTTTGTATTCGGATTCATGGTTTTATTTGAATGTTCAATTGATGGGTTTTGCGGTTAATTTAGGTTCCGGGAATGGAAGAGGGCAAGAGCGAGAGTCATCTAACATCGCCTGCGGCTTTTGTGGAAGGAGGGATACAAGAAGCCTGTGAGGATTCTTGTAGCATTTGCCTTGAGGCCTTTTGTGATAGCGATCCTGGCACGGTAGTCATCATATATTCTCTATGTATACATATATATATATATATATATATATGTTTGTGTGCGCGTGCGTGTGTTTATGTGCGCGCGTGTGTGTGTGTAGAGTGAGGTTTAGGGGAAAACCTCCGAAAAAATGAATAGAGGAACACCCTTATAACCGTTCATTTGTACTATATGCATATGTGCATCCAAGTAATTGAAGATGTTTGCTGGTTTTAATGCACATGTGCATACTGGACAGTTGACTTGTATGCACATGTGCATACCGTATAGAAGAATGGTTATTAGGGTGTTTTTCAGTTTTTCGCGGAACCTGACCCTGTATGTGTGTGTGTGTGTATAGATATCATTGCGTGCTCCTTTTATCTTTAGATGATGTATGGATAAAATCTTGTTGGTAATGTATGTGTTTCCTTTGCTATAGGTGACTAGCTGCAAGCATGAGTTCCACCTTCAATGCATTCTTGAATGGTATGATATCGAATACATTTATGATCATAAGCTAACAAATATGGATGTTCAAGTATTATCTACGCTTTCTGACATTCTATATTCTTTTGTCTTTGGGTTAATAAGTTGACAAGGTTAGATGGATGTAACTGTGTTTTTCTTAGAAGCTTTCTATTAGTAACGAACACTACAACTTATAATGTACATGACGTTTACGTTTCAATTAAAAGTTCGTATATTTTTTCAAATCGTAGATGATAATCAAACCGTCCCACTTACTTGAACACGTGTTGGTCATGGTTATGCATGTATTTACGTACATGTAAGCACATATATTAACATTTTATTCGTGACAACTTTGTTTTATATAATTGTATATTTATACATCATAGCCGTTTATATTAATACTCAGGCATGATGGACTCTCAACCGTGTTCTATCATCTCTCAAAACCATTAATATTTATATAATCTTGAAACCGATCTTTTGATACATTTTATGTAATAGGTGCCAGAGAAGCTCCAATTGTCCTATGTGTTGGCAAGCCATTAGCCTCAAGGATCCAACAAGGTAACCTACTTATGATAATCATCCATATTTCTATTTTAGTTTGTTCCAGAATAAGTGTCCACTTTAAACAATAAGTGCTTACTTTCCAATTCTACCCCCGGAGTCATGAAATGGAGAATTTATAATCATTTTACTATTAAGGGTAAAATTGTCATTTATTTAATTTAAAAGTGTAATAATTTCTTATTTCTAAAATAGCAAGCATATTCTGTGATGGATTTTTGGTTTGCTAATCCGGTGGTAACATGCGCAGTCAAGAGTTATTGGAGGCTGTAGAACAGGAGAGGCGCTTCAGGTTCAATCCGACTAGAAATTCCACAATATTTCATCACCCCACTCTTGGTGATTTCGAACTACAACACGTATGTCCCTTTTTTAAAACGACAAATTCACATGAAAACCGTAAATACCTTTAAAATATTCATGAATACTATTCATCATGAATTATCATGCATTTTCATTACTGTTATCATTTGCGCCTACCCCCCTTTTATAAATTACATATGTCGTTAAATCTTTAAAAAAACTTTAATTTTTGACATTCGTATACGTTCCCATTTCAGTTGCCAGTTGGTGTCAATGATAGTGAACTCGAAGACCGAATCATCCAACATCTGGCTGCTGCAGCCGCCATGGGTCGAACCCACCACGTGGGTCGAAGGGAGGGCTCGAGGAACCGGTCAGCGGCTCACGGTCGTCCGCAGTTTTTAGTGTTTTCCACCAACCCTAATGCACCTTCAGCCGCTACCATCTCAGCTTCTGCTGCTCCAGCTGAAGGGCTGGCTCAGCCAGTTGCTGTTGCTTCACCGGTCGGAGGGGAAGCTGAACCGGCCGCAGTCGAGTCCGTAGGGCATCGGCCCCGATTACAGCTCGTGGGAGTGGGACCGTTCAACATGGTCAACAAGGGACCTCCGTTATTCATAGGTATTCATGTTACTTCAATTCCTTTTTGTGGGTATTTGTATGCTTTCTAGTTATTTATCAAAAGTTACGTTATTGATGTATCTAATACTTTCAGAAGTTCGAGTAGTCTATCTGCCCTGCCTGATCAAGATAGAGCAGGGCCATCGGAGTTGCAAACAGCTTCGGATACATGGAAATCTAGATTCAGTGCTATTTCAACGAGGTATTATTTCAACATTTCAACATGGGAGCCAACCATTCATGCTTAATTCATAATGAATATGGAGTATTCATGATTATGCAGGGTTATTCATTATGAATAATGCATGAAATAGTTGGCTAACGGTAGTTATCTGAAGTTTTTGATTCCATATCTGAAGTAAAATTTGTTTTTGTTGAAGGTATAAAGAATCGGTTTCGAAGAGTACGAGAGGGTGGAAAGAGAGGCTTTTCAACAAGAGTCCATCGATGTCGAATATTGGTACGGAAGTGAGGAGAGAAGTTAATGCTGGAATTGCAAACATGTCTCGGATGATTGAGAGGCTTGAAGTAGGGGAAAATAACAGACAAGACCAGGATGATATTCGTGATTCTTCATCGAGTAATTTGGCCGAATGGAGTTCAGATGCAGGAGAAGGTAACCGTAATCGTGTCGAGACGGCCGCAGCCGGTGCCCGTGCTGCTTCAAACTAGTGTGTGTTTTGCTGCTTGTTTGAGCAATAAAATCTTCTGCTGGCATTTGCCTTTAAAGGTCAGCTATATTTCTTTTGGTTTTTCGCTATATTGTGGATTACTCTCCAAAAGATCCTTTAAACGGGACTTGACAGAACAAAACAAAACAAGGATCACTGTTTTACGTTTGGCAAGACTTTTATGTGGAACATACAGAACAAGCTAGAACAATATAATCTCAAATAAAATATAATTCTCTTCAAAAACATCAATTATTCCTCCTCTTATTTTATTCATACTTTAAATTTTATTTACTATTTTTTTATTGCATTTTACTGTTCTCAAAATATTATGTTTATGTGGTTTCTATATTTGGTTAATTTATGTAATTTATTGAATATTAAATAATAATTATAACATAATATAGAAAACGTATAATATAAAAATTAGAAACTACGTAAAATTTTATGTTTGTCATTTTAATTGGCTTGACGAAAACTTTCTAATGATATGTTTTATAAAAATATTTATTCTATTATAATTTAATAAATTACATAAATTAATCAAATTAAACAAAAGATATAATCAATTCATTTGGGGTAAATTGGTCATTTTATCTGTTTTGTAACTGATTTGTTTTGTCTTGTCCTGTTCTACTTCGCTTGGACACCAAGCACACCCTTAAGGAGAGTTGGGAGGGTTCTTAGTGTCTCTTTTGGAGAATACTATGATGGGGGTTTCATATATTCTGACATGGTATTAGAGCCTGAATTTACTAACCTAGGGACTTAAAAGTAGTATGGAGTTTAACATGTTTTTACATGGTATTAGAGCCAAATACTACCACTCTTGGGACTCGGTATTCTAGGACAATTTGTGCCTATCTAACCTCCCTCTCATCGGTTAGACTGGGACCGTTTTTCCTCGATAGAAGTTGGAACCGCCCAATCTCTCCTAATGGACTTTTTTGGGAGAGTCTTCTGATGGGGTTCATGGTCAAACCAATAATTCTTGTGTTATGTATCGATGTCGCTTTTCTAAGTATGGTGTTTCTTGTTCTTACTATTGTTGCTCTTGCTATTATCATTGCAGGTCGTTGGAAAGCGGTATTCAGATAGAAAAAGACAGAAAAAGACAGGTAAATGAGCTGGTGAAGACTTCTAAAACCTTACAATCGGCCTGTAAATGATTTTAATTGGGATTTTAGATTATTTCAGAGTTACTACTTTTGGAATCTTTTGGTGACTTCTCTATGGACCATATAAGCATTAGTTTTGGTGGGCTGTACCTCATCGTTTCGTGGGGTTGTACCCCTCGGAAGGGAGTACAGCCCACCAAAACTTGTGATATTTGATGGTGGTGAAGGAAGTGAGAGCCACCCTCACCCCCCACCTTATGATTGTTATTAATTACTATTTGCAATCTACATGGGTTTATGTTGATGTTTATTTGGTATTTTGGTGTGAAATGCTTGTAAACAAGCTCTTTGCTTGGTATTCCATTATGTATGGATTAGGATGAGTGTTTTTAATTGGGAGGGTAGGTTTGGGAAAAACTTGGTAATCTGCATAAAGCATCTCTAGAAGCTTACTGAATATATCATTAAACTATTAGATAGTCATCTATAGCTCATTGAATAAGATGAGGGTTTCACTAAACTTATTAAGGTGTTAACAAATATGTCCAAAGTATCCTTTAAAGAAATGAAATGAGGTTGTAAATGGTTGTAAAATGACCCACATATGTGTCGCTTTGTTTAAAAAGAAGTGAAGGGCTGCTTGGTTGTTTTTTCATCATATCATGTTTTGAATAAGCTGTTTATGGGGATATAGTTGTTGGTATGGAAGGAGAGGGATATAGTAGAAGAGGGGTAAGGGCTAAAATGGAAAAAGAAGTTGGCTTAATGGATACAACACCCTTCGACTAGCTAAATAAATAAACCATTGTCTGAGCCGTTAAGTCACAACCGAACAACTCCTCTTAAGCCGTTTGCCTTTGGTACGTGGGACATGATAGGACGAGACAAAACTCATTGTCCCACGTTTGGTGTAGCATAGGACAAAATATAAATTCATTGTCCCACGTTTGGCGCGAAATGTGACAGACAGAAATTGGGACAAGGTGGGACAACATGAGACAAAAAAAGTTTTTTGTTCCACCAAAATAGGTGGAATAACATAGGACAAAAATGAGGCAGAAACTAATATCTTACTAATTAACACCCGTTTGATATATAACTTCAATATGATATTTGTTTGTGTTTACCACCACTAGTCGTGGCCGCCACCATCGGTAGCCACTATCGGCCACTTCCACCTCCTCCACCACCTCTACAACTACCATCAATTACCTACCACTACTGTCTACCACCTCTACAATTGTCCATCGCCACCTCCACCACCACCACACCACTATCCACCATCTTTACATTCTCCACAACCACCAACCACCAACCACCACCACTACTAGTATTATCGGCGGCCACTACCTCCACCTCTACCATAACCATCAACATTAATTCCATAAAAATCACATATGTGTGTGTGTGTGTGTGTGTGTGAGTGTGTGTGTGTGCGTGTGCGTGTGCTTATGTTTATGAAAATTGTGTAATTCTTTTTATAAATTATATAGTTTGCTTTATTTGTGTTAATTATAACTATTATGTGATATATAAAATCATCAAATAATTTTTTTGGGCAACTTGTCCAGTTCAGTCCAGTTCAGTCCAGTTCAGTCCTTGGCGTATCAAACACAAAACAAACATTTGTTCTGTCAAGCCCAGTTCAGTCCTACTCTCTTGTCCTGTCCAGTTCTGTCCTGTCCAATCCTATCTGCATACCAAACGCTACCTTACTGAACAACCCCCTAAGATTAACACGAACGAAACTATCAAGCATCTTCGTTTTAAGATTATCAATATGTGCTTAGCCTTGTTCTCTAATTGCAAATCCCTTTTTTGATCATCCAAAAAATAGAGACTCAAAGTGTGATACGATGAAATGAAATTGGCTAGATGAAGGTCAAGTATTTGGGCTTTGAACAACAAATGAGAATTATTATTGGACTTTGAACTCCAAATAAGAAAGAAATAGTAATTTTTTTTGAAAGAGACATTTTGTTACTACAACAAAATATACAAACGATACTTTACCGAAAGAAGCTCAATACAACAAAAAACAGAGGCCAAAGGATTGGTAGAAGCAAAGTAGGGCCAAGAACTACCGAAAGATAGCAGAAAAAAGCAGCCATAAACAGTTGCCAACTAAACTGAATCTGTTGGAACTACAACAAGCTCGATGGGTTTGTGAGCCACCCATTCTAGTCGATTTCCCGCCCTCGAACCCTTCAAATGAGCCATTCAGAACACCATCGTTGAAATTCGAAAAATCGATCTTCCAGTTTTCTTTTGTTGTCTTTGAACACAATTTGGTTCCGATGGGACCAAATCAAATACAAAAAAAACACACAATTTCTGTCAACAATCTCGATCGTGATGCATTACCCATCAAAGAGAAATTAATCTCCAATAAATAAATAGTGAATCGAGTTGATATTTTCATCCTTATGTTTCCACCACCAAAGCACCATTTACCAAATCTCGGACAAAGCACGAAGTTTAAGTCCAAACCCATGTTGTCAAGGATCAGCCTCCAAGGCAGTCTTCCTTGTCTAGCCTTCCAAAAGAGGATGTAATACATTTATTTTAAACTATTCTACGAGGAAAGTTCAAATGTGAGCTCATTTTTTTTGTTGTGAACGTGAGGATGAATATCAGTCACTCATCCGGTCAATAAATGCGGCTTTGACCGGGTCCCCTTCTTTTATAATCTCCACCTTCCCATGAATCGTGTCAATCCTCCGTTATCGTGTCCACCGTAACTGAAGATGTGTCACGTAACGTGCTCTTGACTGTCCTTACGTTCACAATGAAAAAGTGGTTCACCTTTGAACGCACCCTACTATTCTATTATAGAAAATGATTAGACTTATAACTTGACTTTAAATGTTTAAGCATAGTTTTTTTAAACAACAAAAATGTTTTTAAGTATAGTATATGAATATAAATATCTACTATAACATGTATTTATATATGTATTTTAAAGAGATGTACAAGTGGGTGGCAGTAGCTGTTTTTACAACCGCTATAACATGTTATTTGTTCACGGGCCTTTGTCTCCTTTCTAAAACGTACGAAACGACACCACCTCTTGTCGTTTCACCCTTCTCTCCTCTCTCTCTTCTTCATTCCGCCATAACCAAAAATCACATTTTAGAGAGAGAAAACAACAACACACACTTCACACTTCACACACACTTACTTTTCCCCCAATCTCAAAAAAATCCTGTTCAATCTTGATATCTTTCACACATGGATTCTCAGATCTGTTATGGTGCATTAGGGATCCTGTTCTTCATACTTCATCTAATTCCACCAGCTGCAGCTATTAATGCAACTCAACTTCTTTCTACCAAATCGACCTCCATTAATCAGATCGATTCCAACTCGGTTCTAGTAGCGCTTCTCGATTCGCACTACACCGAGCTGGCCGAGCTCGTTGAGAAGGCTCTTTTATTGCAAACCCTAGAAGAAGCGGTTTCTCGTCATAATATCACCATTTTCGCACCTAGCAATGAAGCTCTCGAGAGGCATTTGGATCCGGAGTTCAAGCGGTTTTTGCTTCAGCCAGGGAATCTGAAATCTTTACAGAATTTGTTACTTTTTCATATTGTTCCGGGTCGGGTCGGGTCGGAGGAGTGGCCGGGTGAGGATTTGGAGTCTGTGGCGTATTATCGGACGCTATGCGTTGAGGAGCCCGGGAACCACCTCCCGTTGACCCGAGAAGGGTCCGGGGAGAAAATGGTGGGGGGTTTCGCGAGGGTGACCCGACCGGACGACGTGATCCGGAAAGACGGGTTGATCCATGGGATCGAGCGGTTGTTGGTGCCTCGATTGGTGCAGGATGATTTTAATCGGAGACGGAGCTTGAGCTCCGTCTCCGCGGTTTTACCGGAAGGAGCCCCGGTCGTGGATCCGAGGACCAGCCGGTTGAAAAAATCTCAACCGGCTGGAACTGGTTCGGTTCCAGCTGGGGCTCCACCGGCACTGCCGGTGTACGACGCGATGGCTCCGGGTCCTTCCCTGGCTCCTGCGCCGGCACCGGGCCCCGGCGGGGCCCGGCACCACTTTGACGGTGAGAGCCAGGTGAAGGACTTCATCCAGACGCTCCTACACTACGGTGGGTATAACGAGTTAGCGGATATTTTGGTGAACTTGACGTCGTTAGCGACGGAGATGGGGAGGTTGGTGTCGGAGGGTTACGTTTTGACGGTGTTGGCGCCGAATGACGAGGCCATGGCTAAGCTGACGACGGACCAGCTGAGCGAGCCCGGTGCGCCGGAGCAGATAGTTTACTACCATCTGATACCGGAGTATCAGACGGAAGAGAGTATGTATAATTCGGTGCGGCGGTTCGGGAAGGTTCAGTACGATACTTTGCGGCTGCCGCATAAGGTGGTGGCCGAGGAGGCGGATGGGTCGGTGAAGTTCGGGCAAGGGGAGGATCCGGCGTACTTGTTTGACCCGGATATATACACCGATGGACGGATATCGGTGCAGGGGATTGACGGGGTTTTGTTTCCGGCGGAGCGGACGGTGGAGAAGCCGGCCGGTGAAGTTGCTCCGCCGCTGCCGGCGGCGAAGCTTGTGGCTGAGCATAAAAGAGGTGTGTTCATTACTTCTGGTCATAGTTAATTAATGCTATTTTACAGCTGTTAAAGTCGTAGATATTTGATGATTATTTGTTTCGTGATATTTACTTATGAATTTTAGTATAAAGGTTGTGTTAGGCAAAGATAAGCTAACCGATAAGCTAATAGCTTTGGATGGACCATAAGCTAGCTTATTGAAACATTAGCTGGAGAAGCGTTCTAGGAGCTTTTTGTAGTTTTTTTTTTTCCCAATTATGCTCTTATTAATATTAATTATTATAGCCCAAGATACCCTTTTTGGTCATTTTACATACTCACAAGCTAGTTTTTGATGAACATAATTTATTCATAAGCTGGCTTATCAGCCACCAACTAACCTATTAGCTAGCTTATCAACTAGTTTGCCAAACACAGCCAAAGACTAGAGTCGGTTTCAAACGAAAATAGTACGTTCATAGAGAAAAATGATTGAATCACATGTGAGTTTACATTAACATTACGTCTAAAATCACATGTGATTTGCGCAACTTTGCCGACTGACCCACATTTTTTTTACCGTTAATGTGAAAGCATATGTGATTTTGCACTTTAATTTGACCGTTTTTGTGTTCTCTTAGATAGTTAGCGTTATGATAATCCTTTCTTACATAAAAGCCAATAAAGATGTTTTCTTTATGGGAAAAGAGAAGAATGGATGGTTAATGTTGGAGAGATATTTAGTGCCATATTTGAGTTGACTTGTGTTGTGACATATAACCCAAACAATATATATGGTAGAAATGTATTTGTGACATTATTACTTGCTTGGATGGCATCACATTGTTTGGTTAAGTATGGCATTTGGTAACTTCTTTTTTGGGTGGGCAACTTTTAGAAGTGAAAATGAATGTGTTTTCAAGTAGTGAATTACAAAACATGATTGCAAGTTACAACTTTAGCATGCTTGGATCTTGAAATTGGCATTCTAGTGGAAATAGTCAAATAGGTCTTTTTGGGGCTATTTACTAACGTTGTGTTCTCGAATTTAGGAAGAAAAAGACGGGAAAGGGAGGGAATATAATGGGATTTTTTTATTTGTGTTCTTGAAAGGGAAGGGTAGAGAAGTTAAAGGAATGGGAAGGACACAAATATATCATCTTCTTGGATAGGAGAGAAAGAAAATGGAAGATAATGGTTTTACAAATATACCCTTTATATTTGTTTTGACGGTGTTAAAAATATGGGTCGTTTTGTAATTTTACTAAACTATCTAATGGCTATCAATTCTTTCTTTCTTTTCTTCCCACATTTGGAAGGAAACACATCATTAGTTTTCCCTCCAAAAAAGTTTCGAGAACACATGTTTTTTTTTTGTTTCCCCCGTTTTACATTTCTTCGGTAAAAAGGGTTTTGAGAATACAATGTAAGTGCTTATAGCCTATTATACCGGGTAAGTAGTGCTTATTGGATAAGAGATAATGTTGCCGATCAAGAAGCTGACCCTAAGATTGCTGAGGCTTAGGGTGTGTTTTGTTGTAGAAAACGTTTTCAGAAAATGAAGTTGAGTTTTCATTTTCAGTTTTTCTATGAAAAATTTAGAAAAATGCGTTTGGTTAATGGCTCGAGGCATTTTCTCTACCCCTTCTTACCCTGAAAAAAAGCAGGGTCACCTTACGTCCTTGAACCGATAACCATCTTTCGGCTAACCTAGCCTCCTCCGTCCCTCGGGACCAACAAGGGGTAGTACAGGAATATTCACCTGTTGTCCATCGACTACGCCTTTCGGCCTGATCTTAGGCCCTTACTCACCCTCCGTGGACGAACCTTGCGGAAAATGGTGGAGTTTTCATTTTCCAATTCAGACAATTAGAAAACGCTTTTCGAAAATTTTGAAAAACTACTAAAATTAGGTTTCTGATGACCCTACTCCATGTGGTACAACAATTTCTACTCTCCCTCTCAGGACCCTACTCCATGTGGGATTTTCTTGTGGTTTCACCTCTACTCAGTACTCATCATGTTTTCTGGATCTTGCACTTGAAGCTTAAACATTACTCTCATTCATTCTTCATCTTTTGCCTTTTGGGTCCCCTTCTGCTTTTATCATCATATACCTTGAGCTCTAAGACTTGTACATTATTCTGTATTTGTGCTTTTATGCCCTTCTTGGTGCCAAGTATGAGTGATTCATAGTGTCCACATATAAATCTTGATATGATTGCAATTGCTTGCATGAGGTACAAGTACTAATGCTGTAATGCATAAAAATATAGAATAGAAGCTTAATGTAATAATATATGTTGATATGTTGTGTTTTTCCTTGTATTAAATTATCAATATTTTGGGACAGACATTCTTGAAAATGATGGATGGAACCCATCATAATCATGCTATAATAATTGGTAAAATGAGTTGGGATTTTTGGTTTATAATTGAATTTATTTGTGAATGCAGGGAAATTATTGGAAGTGGCATGTTCATTTGTTGGAGCATTTGGTCAAGATTCTCAATTTACAAGCTGTTATTGATTTCTATTTTATAAAAATATATTATTTTTCAAAATTTTAAGAGAGTGAGTGCATTAAAAAGGGGAAATAAAACCACCACAGATCTGCAGACTCAGAGGTCAGTTTATTTATTTATGAGTTTCATTTCCATCATGGGTAGAGGTATTTATGATGATGAAATATTGAATTAAAATATTTTTTTAATAATTATCAGATTTCTAAAAAAGGAAGGTGTCTAAATATAGCAGAGAGATAAAAGCAAGGTTAGCTGATGGATGGATGCTGCAGTTTGCATTCAAGAAAGTTCCCCCATAAAAGAAGAAAGCTTGATTTTTGTTCTTTTCCTTAAACTTCATATATTCTTGATTTCTTTTTGGGTGTAATTACTACTACTAGTAGGAGTGATTTTTTGGGACATATTATTATTATTATTATCATCATGGAAATACATAAATCATTTTGTACAACAAACTTATTAAACTTGGTACGAAATGATATCATTGTTACTCGTCAATTGATTTGGTTGTGATGCTCAATTGCTAAATGGTTTGGGGAAAGATGATTAAGGGGTGTTTGGAAGTGCTTATTTGAAGTGCTCATGACTTATTAGCTTCTTGAGAAAGCAATAAACGGTTTTTTTGAGAAGGCAAAAAAATTTAACTTTTTAGGGAACTGATAAAGGCACTACTGTAAAATGAAATAGTAATTGTTTAATGCAATTAGAGTGATGAATGGTTAAAGGGAGCTTAAAATACAAAATCAATCATGCAAAAGGTTTTAGAACTATTAAGAGGAACTAAAATACAAAATCATGAAAAGGTTTTAGGGTCTGTTTGGTTTGCCGAAATGGAATGGAATGGGTTGGATTTCATCTAGGGATTTGAATTTGGGAGGATTTGGAATCCTTTTGCGTGTTTAGTTTGAAGGATTTGGAATGAATTTGAATTCATGTGATTTATAAAAAAATTATTAAAAAATATAATAACAATTAAGTTACTTTTTATTTAATTAATTATTAAAAAACAAATGTTTTTAACATATTTTAAAGCATTATTATATTCAAATCCTACGAAATCCCTCGAAATCCTAGCCTCCTAGGGATTTCAAAATCCTATGTTTGAGGAATTTCAAAGGAATCGTAGGATTTCAAATCCAGACAATCCTGCAAACCAAATGCAGGATTGGAATAGATTTGAAGTCCAAATCCCTCCAAATCAATTCCATTCCCGCTAACTGAAGGGGACCTTAGAACTATTAAAAGACGAACTTTTTTTTGCCAAACAAGATATACCTCTTATCTATTCAGAGGTTGCCTCTTAATAGAACTATTAAGAATTAAACAAACAGGACTAGCTTTGCATTGGTTAGGTAATGCATAATTCTAAAAGAAGCAATTAGTTTTCTTTTTTTAAATGCAAATCACAGCTTTAAGTTCAATAAACAAACAAATACAACCAACCATTTGACACTAACTTACACCAAAACTATTCACTGCATAGAACCCTCAGAAACTTCAAAACAAAGAACAAAGAACCTCCTATTACATACAGTTATCGATAAGAATTTTATCGCACATTTTAACCTCCAACGACTATGTCTCTGCAGGCGTCGTGTCTTGATTGGTTGAACTTGAACCAAACCCGCTTTCCTGCATCGTATTTATGTCTATGCAACCTTCGAGTTTCTCCTCTTTGGGTTCTGTCTTTAAGGCCTTTTCTTTCGACTTACCAGTTTTGACCAAAGGATTTCTGTTTGGTTTCTTGGAAGCAGCAGTATCTTTGTCACGGTTCGTGGGTTTGATCCTAGGTGACATGGTTTGGTCTCTAGTGACACGCGGGCTATGAACTGTCTCTATTTGTTCCACGGATGGACCCACAGAGCTCTTGATTCTTCCCAGCTTAGGTGATATGGGACGCGTGTTTGGTATCTGTAAATCCATACATATGTACACACAAATAAAGCAATGCACCCCAACTGTAAGGGCTAGATCATGTTGGTGATCTTAGTGAAATCATCGGTTCATTTTAGTGACATCCCAACTTGGTGTTTTTTGTAACGGCGACTATTAATTATGTCTAACAATTAATCCATTTAATGGGGAATTATTATCGGTTTTAATATATGGTCACGATTCCTTTATGTTTAAATAGTAAGGATTTCTAACCAAATCGAGTCTCGGAATTGTGATCATCCTCAAGTGAATTTCGTGATACCCAGGCAGAATAGGGGTAAAATAATATCACTTAGGGAAAATAAAAGTCGAGGGGTAGTGCCTTTGCTGATTGTTATCTTTATAATTAATCGTCAATCAAGATGCATATAAGCCGACCCTATACACTCTTAACACCCGAATCTAGTATCCGAGCTACACTTTAACATATCCACAAAGTAGCATGAAAGGTGGAATAGAAATGTACCTTCTTAAGTTCAGGTTTTGGAGGGGGGTCTTTGTAAAACTTTGGCATTGGTGCAGCCTTAAATTTCAAGCTCTTCCTCAATTTCTTGATCTCTTCATCCTGGTTTTCCTGCATTTTGAAAACAATGTGAATAACGTGTTTCGATCCAACACATTTTTCGGTTGGCTAACGAGTTGAAGTACAACACCTTTGACTTAGCTTGCAAATTGGTTTGTTCTACTTCCTTTGCATGAACCTTCTCCTCTATCTTCAAATAAAACTAGTGCCCAAATAGCAAACATGCATAAATTATTTCAGATTATATCAGGTATTGGGTTAACGTGAGAAGTTTGGGTTAACGTGAGAAGTGTGAGAAATTGATGTATATTAGGATGAGATGCGCCAGATCAATTCCCTTCTAAGGTTACGAGATTAAAAGTGAGGAACGGTTCAGATTCACTTGTCACACTTCTCACTGTTAACTCAACTTCTCACACGATCTTTTGCCTTATACCAAGAAAGCAACAAAAAAAAATGAGAATATAGAAAGTCTTGAGTATTATGTACTTCTCTTCGTTTTTCGGCTCGTTCATCCAACTTGAAAGAAAAGCCCGAGGAGCTGCTCCCACTATACGATCGAGAAGTTGCTGACGTGGCAGTCTGGTTGGACAATGTAGCTCCATCCCTTGACCCCACCACTCGTGGTTTGGTGGGGGGTCCATCGATGGTAGTCCTCATGGAACCAAGGGTTCGGGTTTTGCTAGGGAAGGATAAACTTTGGGACAGGGTCGGTCTGGGCTTTCGAGCGACTGAGCTAGTGCTAGGGCCATCATCTTTAGCCACTTTGGTGGTGTTCTTGGAAGTACTACTACTACTCCCTTTGCCTTTGGTGGTTATAACCTTAATTGGATTTGGGGTCTTAGGGTCATTACTGACATTTTCACAAGATTCATTCACTCTTGCTATTGATGAATCTTGATCACCAAGTTTCTTCAAGCTTTGGGGATTTGTCACATTAGTATCAACATCCTCAACAACTTGAATAGCAGCAATTTGAGGTTCTAAATCTCCAGAATTCATCCCTATTCAAAAACCATGACTTTGAATTATGACATGATATCTCCAATTAAACAAGTAGTAAAGAAATCCAAGATCATATGATGAGTAATAACCGAATCCCGAGTTAGATATATATGGTTGTGCAGATGATAATAGACGGGATAATTTCAAGAATCGTATGTGAAGCGCTTTCCAAATACAAGAATCCGACCCTATCCGACTTGGGTTCACTAATTGAGTAGAGGGATAATTCTTGAGTTTTTCTCCCGTTTCAAAGGTTGTGAAATCGAGATTCTTATACCCAGATTCTCCGGGGTAATTTTAAGACAAATTCAGAAATATGGTCAGAAGGTTCAAATATATGAATCCACTAACCAGACTTATACTTTGTGAAATTTTCACTAAGTCGGACTCTTCATAAATTTCCACTATTAGCGGGACCACTGCCAAGAGTTCTGCCCTTGGAACCCTGCCAGTGGCCCTGCACCCAGAACCCTGTAAGGGGGCGCGACCCCATGACCCCACTTTATGACGATATAAGGCAATAGAGACTGACAATATTTGTGCACAAGTCACAGTTACACCAAAATAATTGATGACACTGAAATCACCGACACCATCATAAAAAAGAATACGAGACTATTGGCAAGTTATATAGTATCTTTTTAGAAAATGGAATTAACATATAACCAAGTAAACTAAAAGAGTTAGATAATTAAACATTAAAACCATGAATCAATTAAGCAAGTAGAAAGATGATCCAAGGGAAGTTGAAACCGTCAAAAGAACATTGAATAAAAGCAAACAACGTTAGGAAGAACAAAAAGAGAATTAAGATTTGTACCTCGTATTAATTAAGGTTTAATTAATGGAAGTTCTGCAAATGATCTATGCCACTGAAAGAAAAGAAGAAGAAGAAGAAGAATTATTTTTCAGTTGTTTATAAAAGTTGGTGTCTTTAGAGAGAGAGAAAAGACAGATGGATGAGTTGGTGGGGGGTTGTGTTGGTTGTAAAAACCAAATTCAAATAGGCATGTAATGTATATTTCCAACAACTAACATAAAATAGAAAGTTTTAAGGAAAGTTTGGAAATATTATTGGTCATTTTCTATACATTTTATTTCAATCCTTCTTATTGGACAAAATTAAAATATGATTCTTTGCTTTAATAGAGTTTTAGAAGTACCTTCAAATATGATTTTTATCTTATCTCTCTTTCTTTTCTTTTCTTTTCTTTTAATTTTAATTTAGCATAAGATTTTCAAATCTTCAAAATTTTATATTTTAGAATAGTTATATTCTACATGAAGGAGAATTAAAATCTAAAATCTTCACAGCAATTACATTCAAATTTCCTAAAAAATATTTATTTTAGAGATTAGAACATTTAATATGTTATTAATATAGAAGGAGGTTTAAGGAAAAACTCGGAAAATCAAAAAATAAAAAATAAAAGAAAAATGGATGGAAAGAATACGTGAATATAGATGTTAAATTGATGAGAAAAATAAGATTGTTATTTTGATGTAGTTTGTTTTGTTCGAATTTTGATCCTATTTCATATTTTCGATTATGGAAGATTTTTTTTTTATTAAAAAATGCTGTTGTAACAATGAATCTAATGGTTAATAAGATGTTTTTTTTTTCAGTCAGCGAACCCATTTTTTCCCCGCCTAATTCTCAACCAGTAGAATGAAACAACCCGAAGGTGCCTTTATAGTTTGTTTCTTCCTGTTTTGTTTTGTCGCTTGCGTGTACTCTTTGTTGCAAGCTCCTTGCTTGTTGGTTTTTTTAATAAATATCGGGACGTTTATACGGGATGAGAGTGGTGTCGAAGCTCTTAGCCTAGTTGCTCTTCTTTTGCCATTAAAAAAGATAGTTTTTTATTTTTCATTTATTTAAGATTTTTTTTTTCTTAAACCTTCATCTGTTACTATATTCCATATGTAATTAAATGTTATTTTTTTTTAAATTTTAGAATTAAGGTTTAATTTAAATTGTTTGTATGTCACATTAATTATTTTGAAAAGATTCTTTAAATATGACATTTTCTCTAATGTTTTTTTTTCGTCGTAGAGAATTGTTAAAACAAAAGTTTTTAGTTAAACTTTCTACATTTTATTATTTTCTAGAATTCGTTAAAAATGTTTTAAAAAGTTAGAGTTAACATTATTGTGTCTTTTTTCTTTAAGAGTGTATTGGTCAAAGCTCGACTAATCCTTGGCACTTTTGGGGGGCTAAACATGACCCCACTTAAATATTCCTATGCATGCATTTGGGGCTACACGTATTTTTTTAAAACAGGGTCAACCGGTTTTCTTATCGGTTCAGTCCACTGGTTCAACCACTAAACATGTCGATTCAACCTGGTCCTTAAAATACTCTAAAACCGATTACATTTAATCCGTTCCTTTCACCGTTCCCAGTTGAACAGATTTGACTAGACCGATTTAACCAGTTTTTAAAACATTGCCTTCGTCAGATACAAATCCCGAAAGATTCTAAAAAAAGACAAGGTGAACACTGACGGAGGAGAAAGTAGCCGGAAAATGGGGAAAAAGAGATAAATATATGCCAACGTGGCACAAAGTAGGAAGATGATTGGTCCCACGTTTCTGACCCATGTACCCCAACAACCCCCTACATTTGAGCTGTCCCAACGTGCCCCCTCATCTTTCTATCTTAATCAACGCCTGCTTCTACTGCAATCTGGGCCGTTGGTTCACAATTAAGCCATGATCCACAAAATAAGCTGCTATCAGTATCCCAACCCTCTCAACCTAACTGCCACATCAGTTGACACATCAGCTTTTCTCCAACCCTCTTATAAGCCCTCTGCAACCCGTACCCCACCCTCTCACACAACTCACGCGGGCCTTGGCGGTGTGGCCAACCCGCCAAGGCTAGAGCCCGCCTACTTCAAATATAGTGTACCCCAACCTGCTGCCAACCTGGAAGCCCGCCCCCTAACCCGCTATGCGCTACGCATAGCCTTATAAGCTAGTATATGTTCGGATGGATCATAAAGTAACTTACTAAAATGCTAGCTGGAATAGCGTTTCAGGAGTTTTTTTTGTAGCTTTTTCCAATGGTGCGTGGCTCAGTTGGTAATGGGTGGGGATAGTGTTTGTCCAAAATTGAATGATCCCGAGTTCGAACCCGGGTCGTGCCTCCATAGCCATAACCACTGAGTGAGTCAGGTATGCCTCCCACGTAACGGAATTGGGCAGACGATTGTGGGCTGGTTAGGGTTGTCGATATCAACCTTTGTCCAAAATATTAACTGTTATACTACAAGATATCTTTTCTGGTCATTTTACATACTCATAAGCTAGTTTTTGCCAAAAATAATTTATTCATAAGCTAGCTTATTAGCTAGTTTGCTAAACATAACCTTATTCATTTTTGTTTATTTCGTATGTTTCCTAATGAATGGGGGAAAATGTATCCTAATGTTAATTTTTGATGGCTTTATGAAAAAAAAATCATATAAAATAGCACAAGATAAGTCGATTCTTAGATTGTTATAAAAAATGTACTTTTTAGTCTTTTTAATCTTTTCATTTCACATGTGTGTATAAAATAGCACAAGAGGTGCATTCTACAGGTCAAAATGCATCACTTAAAATCAAACATTTGCTACCTTAGATGCACTTTTTTTTTGACATTTAGAATTAAAAAATACAACCAACAAAAAAATCATATCAACAAACCGGCACCGGTACCCGTTCTCGAAACACGACGCTAAAATCGTTCTTCGGTTGCTTCTTCGCACCACTTCCACCGTGCATCATTGCAACAAACTCGTTGAAATCTATACGTCCATCCTGCAAGTTAACAACAACCCAAACAAATTCAACACGCACCATTTTTGCACAAAAATATTTCGCGATGAAAATAGATTCAAAACATATATATTGATTGCGAAAAAACGTACATTATTTTGGTCCGCTTCTTTAATAATTTCTTCTAAATGAACCTCATCTACTCCAAACTCTTTGCAGGCTTGTTGGAGTTCATCAAAGGTGATATAACCACTGCCATCTTTGTCAAAATACGAAAAAGCAGCAAACAGATGATCTTCTCGATCGACTTTGTTCATATGTAACGTTGCAGCTACAAATTCTTCATAGTCAATGGTGCCACTATTATCGATGTCCGCCTGCAGGTTCAGTTTAATGGTCAATAATCAACAAAATGTGATTAAAAAAAGGAAAAAAGGAACCACGAGAAAAGGTTAATTATAAGTACTTACGGATCGCATTAGGTCATAAATCTCGGACTCTTTGAGATTAGAACCGAAACGTTTGAGTCCGGCCTTGAGTTCTTCGAAAGTAATATAACCACTATTGTCTGTATCTATTATCTTGAACATTTGTTTTAAGCCTGCAATTTCTTCCTCCGAGAGTTTTGATGCGATGACCTGCGGGTAACGTTAGATGGGTTAGGGTAAAGATGATGTTTTCGAGATGGGATTTGAAGAAGGAAAGAAACCAGTATGGCGGATTGAAAGTAGTTACCCTAAGAGCCATTTTCTTGAGCTTGTTCATGGCGAGAAACTGAGTTAGGCGACTCAAGACTGCAGAGTCAAGAGGCTTGTCTGGAGCAACACCATCTTCACTGATCCACGGGTGGCCTACGGTGATCATAACACAAATCAGAATGAGAATGCCGAGAGGCTAAGGGGGTGGTTGGTTCGTATAATGGAATTTAATGGAACTGGAATCCATCAAAGGAATTTGAGTTTAAAAGGAATTGGAATCAAATTTGAGTTCAAATCATGTTGGTTTAATTTCTTACTTTTTTACTTTTTAGCTTTTAATTTCAGATTTACAGAACCTTACATATGAATAGCAATGAACTAATCACCGGATCAATGATGATTTTGTGAAAAATATCCTATATTTATTTCTTATAGTCAAATGGTATCATCATTTGAAAAAAATTTGGGCCCATCCCTGACAGATTGGCCCAGGGTATCCAACCACTGGATTACTCTCCAAAAAGAGCCGTTAGAAAGTCTAACTGATGTGAGATTCCAACACTGCTAATTGCTTTCATAGTCGAATCTAATCAACAATTAAACAAGAATCGGAGAAGCAAGACTTACAAAGAACTCCATGGGCCGTTATCCGCCTTTTGGGGTCTCTAATGAGCATTTTTCTAACCAAATCTTTAGCACTTTCCGAGATACTAGGCCACGGATCCGAGGAAAAGTCAAGTTTACCCCTCAAAACCTCTTCAAATATCTCATTCTCCGATTCTACACCAAAATAAAAGCACGTTAATACCGATACAACTCAAAACAAAACACAAACTATTTACCGATTTACTAGACTTTTAAAGCTTACCTCCCCAAAATGGAGGCACCCCACAAAGAAGAATGTAAAGAATCACACCAGCACTCCAAATATCTGCTTCCGGACCATAAGTTTTAAGCAAAACTTCGGGTGCAACATAATACGGACTTCCAACCACATCGATAAAAGTTTCCCCTGCAAATTAGACCGCGATTTAACAACTCAAAACCGATAAAGAATCATAATTCATCCATACAGAATTAGTAACATGTTCATGGATAAAATATATGATCCAAAAGGTACCTGGCTTAAAGAAAACCGATAGCCCAAAATCTATCGTCTTTAGAGGCGAATCTTCATGTTCATCGACAAAAAGAAAGTTCTCGGGCTTAAGATCGCGATGCATCACTCCTAACGAATGACAAGCCTCGATCACACCAACAATAGTTCTAGCAAGATCAGCTGCCTTTTGTTCGGAATAATGCCCTTTTTTCGTAATCCTATCGAACAATTCACCACCAGCGCAAAGCTCCATCACCAAATGGACCGCAACGGTGTCTTCATAAGCCCCTTGGATCGAAACCACACTCGGGTGTCCGGATAAATGATGCATGATCTCAATCTCCCTTCTGACATCCTCCACGTCTTCATCAGTTAGCAGCTTCCGCTTAGCGATTGATTTGCAGGCGAACTCTTTGCCCGTAGTCTTCTCGATGCAAAGAAAAGTCGTACCGAATTGCCCGTGTCCTAATTGCTGACCCAAATTGTAGAACTCTTTCAAATGCCCGGTTTTCGTTTTCAACACTCTATCAACTTGTAACCCTGCACTTTGAACTCTCTTCATGTTATTTGGCTTTCTAACGTTAGGTGTCACTTTCGGCTGCGATGGATTCACTGTCACAACCTTTTCGGATTGTTTTTTTGCATCTTCCTTCGGTTCTTGATTAGTCTCAGTTTTCGCTATGATCACCAACCGAGGAGGTGCCTTTTGAATCGGTGCAGGGTCTTTAGGATCCTTTTCTATCGATGGAGGTTGTTTGCTGAATTCACCATTCTTGTAATATATCAAATCGGGTGATCGAGACCACCAATATGGATGCGAAATCGATTGAAAGAATCCATCTTTCGAGTAACATGATGATCCTACACATACATTTCCCATCTGATTTCGATCTAATCTTACCACCCACAATGAATATTAGAAAATAGATATGATTAATTACAGTAAGAATTCATAAATGAAAGCTGAATACAACCAACTTCTTTTTTCACTAAAGTGAAAAAGTTCTTGTAGACATTTTATCAAACAGTTGCTGTGCAAATGGAACACACCCAATATCAACACCTCTCTTGGCAAGAATCCTTATATGCACATCAAATTGAATAGTGGTAACTTGACCCACAGATTCTTTAAAAGCTCTGAGGTGGGTATGGTGTAAATTGGATGGAAACTAGATAAGATTAATGGGTATGATTATGATCTGAAAATCAGTGGAGTATTACCAAGTCTGAATAAGAAAAAGCCTTGGAAAAAAGGTGACTTTTCATGGGGGTTGAATGTATCTCGTGGACTCTTGATATTTACATGTTTATATATATATAATTGGGGTGGCAGAAATTGACGGGTTTTTCTGTTGGAAAACATTTCAAACGCGTTTGGTACGCATATTAAGCTGTCTTCTAACACTCATTGTTCTACGTGTTTGGTTTTTCTTTTTTTGGAAGGGTGTCCGAGGTTTTGTCCTGACTAATCCTGGTAAGGTTCACCGACAGCTAAAGTATGCTGCGCTGAGTTAATCCCCGGCCACAACCTGAAAGTGTCTGATTCGAACCTAAGGTCGTGTTGTTATCATGCATTTATTTATAATTTCAAGATCCACTTATTGCTTATTTTCTTTATCGTAACAAATAAGCTTTAAACTCGGATTAGTATCTTTTTTTGTCAAAAGGAAATGATAGTTTGGAACAAGGTTGTTAAGATCGGGATCCTACCTATGATCGTTTCCGTCATTGCAAGATCGGATCGTAAGATCGGGATCGGGATCGTAAGATCCTACTACAATTCAACATAAATTTTTATAGGACCCTACTTCAAATTTCAAAAACATACATCCCTATTTCAACATCCAAATTTCAAAATAACATAGTCTTTAACTCTTAACAATGCTCAAATTAACATAGTCTTAAGTCTTAACAATACTCAAAATAAAAATACTTAAAATAACATAGTCTTAAGTCTTAACAATACTCAAAATGACAGTCAAAAACTCAAAATAACTTCAAATTTTAAAATCTTTACTAAAGATAAGGGGGGTGATTTATAATTTTTTGAAATAATACCCAACCATAGGATCGACAAGGTGGCCGATCTTACGATCCCACCTGCGATCTTAAGATCCCACCTGCGATCCCACCTGCGATAGATCCCACCTGCGATCCAGCAAGGTTTCCCAACGTAGGATCGTAAGATCGTGCGATCCTACGATCAAGATCGGGATCTTAACAACCTTGGTTTGGAAGAATGTTGGATTAATGTTGCGTGCTAATACATTAACCTTGAAAGTTTATGAGAAAAACAAAGGGAAGCTTGAGTATAAAAAGTTACGAGATTAACGACGGTGTTTGGCAAACTAGTTGATAAGATAGCTGGTAGGTGATAGCTGATAAGCTAGTTGTCAACTAAGGCCATCCACTATGGTGCCACTGGTACCATATGGTACCAGCTGCCACCTCAACGTCACGTCAGCTTTTCAATACCTTACCCATTCCCTACCAAATCATGCACTATGGTACCAATTCTATACCAATCTAAATAATCAATTAAAAAATAAAAAGAAAGAGAGAGAAGGAAGAGAGAGATAGACACAAAGAAGAGAGAGAGAGAGAGAGAGAGAGAGAGAGAGAGAGAGAGAGAGAGGAGAAATAGAGCCGGTAGTAGCATGCCGTGCCGGCTACCGTGCCGGGTACCCTCGGCGGTGTGCCGGGCGGTACCGGTCCGGTACCGGCTGCCTACCACCATCCATAGCGGATGGCCTAATAAGTTAACTAGTAGATGATAAGCTAGCTTATGAATAAATTATGTTTGGCAAAAACTAGCTTATGAGTATGTAAAGTAATCAAAAATGGTATCTTGAGATATAATAATTAATATTAATAAGGGTATAATTGAAAATGTTACAAAAATTTCTGAAACACTACTCCAACTAGCATTTTAATAAACTAATTTATGATCCACCCAAACATGTACTAACTTATAAATTACCTTATTTTTGCCAAACAAACCCAAAGTTGTCAACATCCCCACCCCACATTAGTTTAGGACTTAGGAGAACAAATGGATTGCTCAAGTTTCCTAAATTGTATAAAATCAGGCTGAATTGGCCATAAACTTGAAAGGTATTATAAATTGAAGAAAGTGTAAAAATTTGACTATTTCAATCAAATTGTCAAAAAAAAAATTTTAATTATAATACGTTGATACTTAAAAAAGGTCGTACCGAGTAAACTATAAACATTTTGTATTATTGAAGAACTGGGGGAGGTAGTTCCCTTGAGAAAGGAAGGAAGAGCGAGACATGACAACCCTTAATTGGCTTGTTAAAACTTTTATTTCAATTAATATCTAAAAAGAGTAACTATATTAACTTACTTAACATGATTTTTACAACAAATCTAAATTAAAGAATCAAAGATGTTAGAATAAATACTACTAAGACCAATTCTATAAGATGTTATCGTGTAAATCTAGAAGCTAAAGATGCTTAGTTGAATTTTTATACATTCTTAAAAATAATATATTTTATCAATACAAATACAATCTTCACCAACTTTTCTAAAACATAATATATATTATCATTTATTTATTATAGAAGCTACAACTACCATAATAAAAACCAACCTTATCATATTGAAAAATCAATTTAATAATATGAAAACACCTTCAAAACGTTATAAATCTTAATTTTATGTGAAATACAAAATAAGTCGTCTATAAAGACGTGGAAGACACTTTGCACAAGTTGGGTGATTGAGAAACGGCTGCTATTGAATTAGCAACAAACAAATAAAAACAAAACCAATATTCCTAGAAGTAATCCACAACTATAAACCTTAATTTTAAACAAATAATAAACATATGATATATATGAGCTGGATGTCTGACTAGCCGGCCGCCGGCCGGCCGATTGCCGGAGACAGCTTAATTCTTGTTTTTGAGACAATGGTTTTTGAATCTTTAAACCAAGAATTAGTTTCCTTCTAATTAAACTATTATTTGTTGATTAATTGTTGACGGTTTTGGTTTAATGTTCGTGTAACTATGGATTGTGGTTAACATTCAATTCAAGCGTTTTAATGTTGGGCGTAAAACGAGAATAACAAAAATAGAAGCAAGTTTGAACGAGAATTGAACATTTTACAAGAAGATAAGAAGTTTTGATGTTATATTAATTACCCTTATTTGGGTATGTTTGATCGTACATATGATTAGAAACATGTACAATTGTACATCGATAACATATAAATCATATATAATTAAACATATCCAAAAAAGTATAATGTATATGATATTAAGACTTCTTGTCTTTTCGTAAAATATTTAACTTCTCACGTGATCTTTCTACTGATATAACAAAATCAAATATTTATGTAAATATACTGTTTAAGAGTCAATCGTATTGTTATATTAAAAAAAGTAGATGTTCATTTTCTTACTCTTTTTTTAACAACAAACACCTTGACACCGCCTGGCAAGAAGCCCTTTGATTCATTTTCCTACTTATATCAACTTTTAAGGCCATCCGCAGCCCAACGGTTAGGCGAGCGGTGCAGCCGGCATACCGGCGGTAACACCGCCGCGGTATGCCGGTATGTGGGCGGTGAGGCATGCCAACGGTGACTCCATGCCGTTGGTTTGGGAAGCCACAAATTTCTCTAACACACACACATATATACATACAATGTATATATATATATAAAGTAATATTTTAGTATTAAATATATATAGGTGGTATGAGTGGTACGGGTGTGGGTGAATGGTATGGTAATGGTAAGGTAGTGGTAAAGCTGATGTGGCGCTGATGTGGCAGCCTATGCAGGTGGTATGGATGGTACCACTGTGGATGGCCTAAAGTGATTAATGAGTGGGGGGAGAAAAGAACATCTAATCTAATCTAATCACTAGGCTCATCATTTGCTTTGACTTCTAGGCCCTTCATCATCTCCTTTAGGCATATCATACTTTTTAAGACTAAAAGAGAAATTTTAGTTTTTTATGCTTGCTATTATTATCTTCAAAGTTAACATGTTATCACACTTTAAAAATATGCTTGGTTATCAAGTCCTCAAAGTATCTATGTTTTTAAATAGAAAGAATGCTTATTGGAGCCTATAATCTATATGAACACATGTGTTAACACACACTCGATAGCCTTGACACCATCTCAACAAGTACTTAGATGTTTTATTGATTTATAAGAGGTAACCCACCTTTGATATTTCACATCTTCTTTGTCTCAATGTGTTCATATGCTCTAGATGCTATTGATTCAATATGATTATTATTAAAATTTTCTTTTTCTCATTAACATTTGTTAGATATTTTGACAATTCTGGGCCACAATAAGGCATAAGCACAGAAAGTCAAATTTCCTAAAGCCTAATGAAGCCCTAAACAGACTTGACCACAATTATGAACAAAGATTCAAGAATCCACCAGATAAAAACCAAGATTCAGGAATCCACTAAGAAAAACATAACTCTCAAAAACATATTTGGTTCAGCAACAAAGATCATATAGATGTAGTCTGTACTCAACGTCTGATCACTTTATTTCATCTAATAAGCATTCAAGATTCTCCTATACTTGCTTCAAACGTCTCTGGCCAAACCTGTAATATCAACATGTCCATCACGATTCTCCTCTTCAACACTCTTGGAACGGGAAGCTTCAATGGGGACCCTCCGCTTTGAAGAGGATTTGGAATCTCCGTCATATAGATGAGGAGGAGACCCAAATGCCGATTTGGAATCTCCATCGTAAAGCTGAGGAGACCCAAAAATACCAAAGAAGCCATTCGTCATGTCTTCCGCAGCCTCAAAGAAGCGGTTCATGTTGCCAAACAAATTACGCTCAATTGCTTCTATATCGCTGCGTAGCCCAGGAAAGTCAAATGGCACAACTTCTGATGATGACTGCATACCTTTCTTCATCTGTTCTGTTACATCTTCTTCTGTATATTCCTTGTTAGACTGCACCACCTCCGATGGCCTGAACGCATAAATACAAAACACTTAAAGTCAAATGGAAGGCAAACTTGCTTGCAATTAATGCATCAAAATTATATGAGAATGAAAATCATCTAGAATCTATATCAAACCACAAAAGTTGAAGTTGACTAATAAAATATTGAGTCTTGAATCTAGCATGGGTATAGACACTATAAGTCGTTCTTTCTTCACATCATAATAATATTTGACAAAACCGCATTATAAACCAGGCATCAACAGCAATGCAATCTATGACACTAACCTATATGAATCCTGATACTATTTTAACCTTGTTTTGGGTTTTGCAAAGTTTTTTCATCACTTCCCACTTCCACATAATGTCCCCCTTTTTGTCGAGGAAGGTGTTGATGATTTAAAAGAACGAGTGTTCGTAAATAATCTGGTCCAACTTTGAATAAATGCCAGGACAAATGATAGCATGCAAATATATACATTAACAAGTCACTTTGATAATATTTGTCGTGTATAAGAAACAATTTCATGCATGATCGTGCTTATTCAAGATGACCTGAAGGCTGCTAGTGTTGTTTAAAAAAGGGTAATACACTTGTCAAATACATTAAAGGCTTCAAGGCTTGAAGGTTTCAGGCTAAAGCAAAACTTTTGAGGTAAGATGTTTTTGCTAGATAGGATCATGCATATTGGATGCTTGAATGTGCCTTGAAGTATTGTCAGGTTTTTGCTCGCTTTGCTAAGTAGGTTCAGGAAATGATCAAATCAACATAAGAATGGAATAGAAAGAAAAAAGTTGTACATTATTTACCACCTTCTCATGATGTTAAAGAGCATTTCTGGTAGCAAATATCGCAAACACAAACTTAGGTTTGGAAAACACATCCGTTAACCAAATACATTAGGGAGCTGTAAGTAGTCAGGTTGCTACGAGGGAGGTGACATAACAAATATGGCCAAAGTTTTGTGATTCATATATCCTGGTGTCATCAATTGTTATGGTTCTTGATCCTAGTTCAAAATGCATTTTGTGAAATATTCCTAATTTGCTATGATAAGATTAATGCAAACAAATACCATGAAAATTAAATGTGAATGAAAGATGTAATAGTTTAAGAAGTTGCCTTCATTTTCCACGACAAACTTCAAAGACCACAATTGCTATCAATGCTGGAGCTGAGCCTCACCTTAGACGCATGATTCTTGCAAGTATGTTTACATTTCCTATTCTTTTTATTTTGTATCATATCATAGTACTGATTTTGTCAAGTACAAATATTTTGGTTACACACAGAACTAGCCAAGTATCTCAAGAAACCCAAGTTCAGTTGTAGGAGTCATCCACATATTGATATTCTAAAATTTTGAAACGATAATGAGAGATGCCCATGTTATAATAGCTTGTGATATAATGAGTATACTAATGACTATACCAATCAGAAAAACTTGCATCAAACTCTAAATTTGACAATTGCCGGAGGGTACTAACAAAGATACAGACCCACCATCTAGATTGTTGATTCACAGGTCAAAACTATATGCATGGGGTATTCTTGTTCAACGTAATTGACCTATCTTTTCTCATTCACTTTTGTTGTTCTAGACTTCTAGTTCAAATTTTTTTAACTGTATGTGATTGTCCAGCTGAATAGCAACTTATAGAGCTATAGTGCCTTTACACAGTAAGATTTTGCAAGGAACCTTTCACTACGTAATCTGAGCTGGTATGGTTTGTTTTCTTATGACTTTGGCCAAGGTATAGGTTAGGTATCTGGATTCCGATTTTGGCACATGGAAAGTCATGTAATGAGCTTGAATATCTTCCATTTTCTTAACATTAAGATCTTATGTTGTCTTAGCTTTCTCTGTTTTGTCCCGCATTGAGAACATAAGGATCTCTCAACCCCCGCTAAGCATCCATAGCTAAATGGTTAAGCATCCACAACATTATGTGTTTTTCCAACATTGGGAACACGAGCTCCATTTTATGTATGAGCCTATATTTACACCAGGCATTATATTACAGCTGACATCTAATGTATTGCATTTTCAGTTATACTTTTAATTTTCTTTTGTACCATATATCTAGGTGCAAAACCTAAAAGACATACTCATTCCTTCTTTTTATTTTCCTAAGATTCTTTGCCCCAATCTTGCCTTCCATCATAGATAAATGTACCTAACCAGTCCACATAGTACCTAAAATTCACAGGTTCATTTACCCAATTCGGTCCTGCATCTCACCTGCGGGTGTGACAACTAGGGCAGTAGCTGTATCAATCAAAATGGTGGATCTAAACATTCCTTAGACCTTAGCTCTTTGTCTCTAGCCCCACAACCTGAGGAATTGACCTCGCGATGAATAAACACGCACACACATGCACACCTTTGAGCATACGTACGATAGGTCTACAAAAATTCATTCATGTAGTTTCTCTGTAACCATCTAAAACACACAAGGGGACCACACACATGCTTTTAAACATCTGAGGCAATGGACATCACATTTTTAGACACACAACTTAAACTATAACTTACTACTGTAACCACAAGTAATCAGTGAAAATGAATCAAAACCCTAATTCACAATCCTCCATCTCCCCTCCCACCTCTGGTCTCAAATCTCCTCATTTTGTCAGTGATTAGATAACATTAATCAAACATAAACACCAAAATACCAGCATTCATATCAGAATTTCGACATATAAAAACCCTAACAACCAAAATCACGATAATAGCCAACATTCCTCATCCACCGATCTAAGATCATATTCATCGATTAAAAACAAACCAGAAAAACGGATTTGAAACCCTAATTACAACAAAGTTACCTTCCAACGCAATCTCTGAAAAGCTGTTCGGTTTTCTCGCACTTTTTGATGAATTTTCCAGGCTCCACCTCCTCAGTCCTGCACTGCGAAGAGATCATCTTCCTCGTGGAGCAACGAGCTTCAGATTTAGGGTTCAAATCTTCGAATCCGGTGGCGATTTCACCGGCGTTCCGATCATCGTCGTCGTCGTCCTTCCACACCCAACCCATGTTTCGTATGCTTCTGGAACAATCCAGAGACGTCGGTTTGTTATGTATCAAGGGGAAATAAATGAATGAGTAAGTTACGTTTTTAGTCCTTTTAGTTTGTTGAGAATTACAACCTCTAACTTGTAGGGCAAGTCGGGTAACTTGTAGGGCAAGTCGGGTGCCCACAAGCCATAGTCGTGGTAATTCCAGCTCCAATATCATATATTTAAGTTTATAATTCTTTGTCTTTTTCATTCTTCATATTTAAAGGTAAAACCATGAAGGTAAACCACTACGACCATCCACAAACCGTAGACTCCCTTACCAATCTTGTTAATTGTCGCATCAGTTTTCCACTATTTTACCAAAACCTTACCAGTTCATCCATGCTCATACCAATCTAAATAATTATTAGATAAGAAAAAAGAAGAGAGAGATAGAGAGAAAGGAGAGAGAGGATGGGGTAAGGTAGTCTAACAAGTCGGCAAGGGCATGCCGATTTCTCTCAATGTCAATCAACCACGACAGTGTTGCCGGTCTTGCTGGTCGGCGATAAGTCCTTGCCGATGGCTTTGACGCATCGGCCACAGATGGTCTAATGGATTTAACTTTGGAGAAAATTAATTTTAAATTGCAATCCACATAAACAAAAACAAGAATTTTGAAAGCACGCAAACAAAAGTTGCAATTTTTAACAAACCATGAGGGTGAAGTTCATAGTTTAATCTAAATTAATTTATAGAATGAGTGGTATCTATCTTCTTGCTAATTCATTGTTAAGTAGTTGTACCTGACTCTTTGATAATGATGCTTAGACATGACACGTGATTAAGGGTTAGTGTTAACTTTACAGACCTTTCACTTACTTTTTGTTGTAATATCGTCGAACTTGTTCATGATCAGATAAACGAGTCATGTGAAGGGAACACTATATATGAGGGGTTTGGTTCATAAAATGGAATATGGTGGTGGTGGCGACAGAGGTAGTGGAGGCGCTAATGGAAATAGCAACACTGATGGCAATGGTGGTGGAGGGAGTGATTGATGACAACACTGATGGAAACGATGATTGATGGCAGTTGTGGGGTGGTGATGGTGGAAGTGATGGCAACGGGGTTTGTCATATATACATATGCGATTGAATAATGAAATCGGCTCAGACGATGGAATCTATGAATTTCAATTTCATTTCATATGCAAAGAACTAAATAAAATTTGATTAACAAAGTTAATCATTTCAGTTCCTTCACATTCCATAAGCATCTTGCAAACTTAACACGGCTAAATAAGGCTAAATAGATGATTGTTATAAACTTGCCTAATGAATTTGGTTATATATACCATAGCTTAACCAACCTTGACTAATCTCCCATAGAACACTTTAACATCAAGAAAATCTTCAATTACCCCCCAAAAAAAAACTCAAGGTATTACCAATTGTGCAATGGACATATTGATATTTAAAATAAATAAATAAATAATATAACATAGCATGCATTCCTTTATCTTCCTTATTCACCTTCAGGTACAACATTCAGTCATTCTATTGCCCTTCAATGGCCTTCAAGAAACCAAATAAAAATGAAGTTTTATTATGGTATCAGAGTTCGAAAAGCCAACGAATTTGATGCATAAATTCGTCCATTCGAAAACTAGAGCTTCTTAACAATCTCCTCCTTCACGCGATGGTAGTAAGTCATTCTCTGGATCGATTTTAAAGCCTCATCGTATCTTCTACTTTCAAAAGCATTTGCAAACAACTCATACCAACGCCTCAGCTTTTCTTCCATCTGCAAGAAATACAATTTCAAACCGATTCTTGAAAATTTTATAACCTATAAAAGTACTAATCTTGCAAACAAGTTATCTTAAAGACCCAAGTCTCAAATCTTTATTTTTTTGCATAAATAATTCATCAAGATCCTAGTATTAGGATCGTAGGATGTATGCAAACGCTTACCTGAGATTGAATCTGATTTAGTGCTTGAGAATCCGTGGCTTCTTCCACGGCTTCTCTGATTTCCATGATCTGCAAGCGGAATATATGTTAGTTCTTATAAATAAGCTATAAAAACTTAAGAAAAATCAGAAAACTCAGATTATTACCTCACCCAACAACTCTGGTTCTGAGACGGTTTGTTCTTCATCTACCTCAACACCTTCAAGTCTCATCTGAACAAGCCGAAAGAAAAGATTAAAACACCATATTGAATCCAAGACGGGTGATTCCGATCTTTTTTTAGAAAAAAATGGGATAACAAAGAACTTGAAACGATGTGTGTACTTACGATGTAAATGGCTCTTGAAAGTGGTTTACGAAGTGTACCATAAGCATCGATAACTCTAGCAGACTGTTCAGCGGCATACTCTCTTTCCTCCTACAACCAAAACCAATGTGGATCAACTAATGATTCTTAGGAAGTGAAACGAAATCAACGTAAAAAAAAAAAAATTAACTCAGGAACCTCGGATTTCGTGTGAACGAGATCAGGGTGCAGCTTTTTCTGCCAGTCTTTGTACTTCCCTTCAAGACTTCCATCCTCTATATCAAACTTCCGATCTCTGTCATATGAACTAATCAAGACTCGAAAAAGACTAAAACATTGAAACTGGATTTGGATTAAAATTCGTTTAAATAAGTTAGCGAGCTTCAACGTGGATCCCAACCCTCGAAATATGTCCAATTAAAATTGCATCATTTTCCTTCTTTAGCTAATTTCAAGACTAGAATCACCCATTTGACCATTCTTAGCTTAACTGCAGAGTTCTGATGAGATCCGGTGCATTAGTACCGGTATGATTTCACCCAATTGACCATTCTTGTTGTTACACCTTATTGATATTTATGTACAAGATCCACAAGATTATGCTTTTTTACAGTATTGGATGGTGGATTCAAGTTTATAATCAAACAATTTCATAACTTTTTTTCATATCATAGACTGCATATTTCACACATTTAGGTAATAAACACTTATTGAATTCAAAAACAAAACCCTAACAAATAAGCAGAAATCTCAAATTGAACATTTACTTGTTAATCATCTGCAAAAACATTTCAAACACAATCCAAATACATCCATCTACAATTTGTGAATTTGATCAAAATTAGGGTTTTTTCCAAAACACTTACAGCCCAAAAATGGTGAAATAATCAATTGAATGATCAACAGGTTGAACACTCCCACAAGATTGGCAACTCAGAAACGGCCCCTGATTCTTACAATTCCAGCAGCACCTGGTGGAAGAAGACCCTGAAGAACAGAAACCGAAGCTTTCTCCAAGAAATTCGGAGCTCCATATCAATTGAATTTGGGGGTTTCTCGAAACCCTAGTTCGTTGGTTGGTATTGAAGCCACGGAGGGTTGAGAAATTAGTTTGATTTTGCAATTGGGCGATGTTTTTGTCGAGTAATTGAGCTAGGGTTTTGGGATTGAAGAGTGTTGTTCTAAGTTGGTTTCTCCACATTTTGGAAGAGAGGGAGAGACCCTAAACCCTTGAAAACCCATGTGATGATGCTTTTGATGCCTAAAAATGGCAAAGCTTTCTACTTTACTACAAGTTCAAGATTAATATTAAGGCAAGGTTCACCGACAGCTAAAGCATGTTGTCCTGAGTTAATCTCTGGTGACCACAATGTGGAAGCGGCTGGATTCGAACACGAAGTAGAAAGGTTAACAAGCCGGTTCCTCCGCATGCCTTAACTAATACGTCACAACCTTGTGGTTAAAGAAAATAAAAAAAATTAAGAAACGCTCTTTTAACTGTCTCGTGGACGGTATGCATATGCATATAATTTGTAAGCAATATGTCTCAGAGATGCATATGTATACATGCATAAAAAACAATTTCAATTACTTGTCTGACGTATAAACATCCAGAGAAATAGTAACCAAGATGTTCATAAATTTTCATTCTTTTTTTGGGTTTTAAGTTTTAAACTTAACCTTAACCACAAGGGTGGTGGCGTACTAACAAAAGGCCTAGGGGATGTGGTGTAATTAGAATATCCCATATGCCCGGGTTTGAGTCCAGGCCCCAGGGGCCGACATTCAGTGGGCAGGCTTAGTCTCAGACAGTCGTATTCTAGTTTCCAATTTGCCAATGATGAAGTCTAGGCAAAGCCTAGATGAAACTTTTCAAAAAGAAACCCTTTTAACTTCCTTCTATTCACATAATCCTGGTGTTTATTAAGAGATCACTTCAACAATAATAAACATCTCAATTCTCATCAAAACAAAAACTTAACATATATTACTCTTGGCCATTCTTTTCTTAGACAGAAG
This sequence comes from Centaurea solstitialis, assembly GCA_030169165.1. Lineage (NCBI taxonomy): Eukaryota > Viridiplantae > Streptophyta > Magnoliopsida > Asterales > Asteraceae > Centaurea > Centaurea solstitialis. Next base: position 2,243,451 of record CM058042.1, on the reverse strand, counting down.
TCTGCAAAAGAGATGGAATAAATTTCGGATCCTAGCACGGTTTTATTTATAGAACATATATATTAACAGCCAAATCGCCAACCCGACCTGTAATGTAATGTACTATAATACGATATCTTGTATGAATGAATATCTGTATAGCTTAAGCAAGAATCTTGTGTCAACTGAATCCTCTTCCAGAGGTGAAGTTTAGGCAGCAAAATCTCTGTTTCTTCATCTTTTTATGGCTTTCATCGTTGTTGTTCTTCACCTCTCCATTAACCACGGTGTTGTTTTGTGTTAACGTTATGGGCTCGTTTTTGGCGAAAGAGAAAGAACTCCGGGGACTTCCATGTAAACTCAAGGTCTCGGCTTCTTTCAATGCCAACCCCACTTCATCATCTTGTGTTTCTGTTGCACACCCTCCCTGCCTGAGAAAAACCATCATAGAATGTTCCCCAACATAACAAAATCATAAATCTTGATATTTTTTACATAGTAAATATTATATATATATATATAGAGAGAGAGAGAGAGAGGTGGGGTTCATTTGTCCGATAAGCATATGTGAATAAAAGTAATTTGTCTGGTATGCACATGTGCATGAAATGCACACATGCATATGAACCGGGAAACATTTACAATTACTTATGTGCACATGTGTACGCCGGACAAATAAATGGTTATAAGGGTGCTCCTCAGTTTTCTTTTCTTTTTGTGGTTTTCCTCTTAACCCAACCCTACATATATAGGGTCGGGTTCATGGGAAAACTGAAAAAGAAGGAACAACCTAATATGTATTCATCTGTCGTAAATAGCATGCACATGTGCATAGAAACCAAGAAACATCTTCAGATCTTCACTTCCTTGTATGCACATGTGCATACCATGCAGATGAATGGTTTATACTGAACCTCACTCTATTATATATTTATATATCCCTATCTCTAAATATATATAATTGCCCCTATATATTAGCATACCTGGAGTTATGACAGGAAAAACTGTTTCTTGATTCTTGTGAGGTCCTCACTGTAAGTCCGTTAGTCGGTGCCACAGAAAGCTTAGAATTGTTTGTTTTATGGTCATCAAGCTCAGCAAACACATTATTAGTGAAGCGAGAAAGAGATAATGATCTCGGATTGAATCCAAATTCCCTAAAGACCGAAATGACCTTCTCCAGGGTTCCTAGAGCTTGCTTCACCTCACGACTTATAATAACTTCCTTTTCACCAACAATAACACGACAATCGTTTATAAACTTATTGCTTGGAATCTCGTCGCCATTATCATCCTCATTTGACCTCATACTTACTTCAATCTCCTCGATTTCACTAACGGGCCTATGAAATTTGACTTCTTTACCCTCTAAACTACAACGCTCTTCGGGTTGAACAAACTCGACGGTTTCTTGTTCTAAAGCCCCATGCTCAATCTTGATGTCCCTTTGTTCCGAAACCGCATCATGAACGATCTTGACATCTTCTTGTTTTAAAATCTGGTTTGGTATTTCGTTCTCCGAGTAGAGTGCTTCACGTATTCGGCCATAAAATGGCTCTTTTAAGGCCTTGCTGAAATCTACATCACCTTTAGACACAGAAGCAACTTCCTGTTGTCCAATGGTACAATTAGCACCCTTGATTCCAAGAAAAGAGTGTATTTTGACTTTTGAGGTCAAACAAGGTTTATTTGAAATACGAAATCGTAACGGATTTTTCGAACGTCTAATGCAAATTTTCTCTAGTTGTGGAACTTGGTTATGTAGTTCATTGTGGTTTTCGAATCATTCTCAAATAAGTTCCTTAATATAGATGGACTTTGAAGTCGAAAAGTGACACATTTGACCTCAGAAGTCAAAAGTATGATTATTGGAGGGAGTTGGAACTACACCTTTTTATAGAGCTTGAAGCCGCTACCTACAAGTTGACGTGCAACGAAGTTGATAATCGCTGGAGGCACAAAATCCAGTTTTATATCCATGTTTACAATCGTCCTGCAAAAATTAGAATTTTCTAAACTTATTTGTATGGTTTTATTCGTATAGTTTTCACCACAAAACATAAAAGAGAAAAGCCCAAGATTGTAACATTACGGATATTGACACCACCGTACATGATATATGTATATATGAAACATTTGCATCATATTAAACAACTTCACGAAGAGTTTTCGATGATTTAAGCCAAAAAACCATGGGTTTTTACGGTTTTTACTAATGTTTTGGTTTTTAAATGAACTTCCCTCTCTCTCTCTCTCTCTCTCTCTCTATATATATATATATATATATATATATATCCCTCTACTCTTTCAAGTGGGATTTACTCCGTCAATTCGGAAGTAGCAAAAAAGCATTGTTAATCAAGAAAGAACTATTAAACAAAAAGCATGAAACGAATAAAACAAGAAAAGCAAAAATGTTTACCGGAAGTAGCTTCTGTTGGCGCTCACTTTCTGTAAAGCAACGCCTCCCACGACATCTATCCTTGTCACATTTTCTACATCCGGTATACCGTCTCTTGTGAATCCATGAGTCGCTTTATCAATGTTCTCTGACTCGGAAATCTTCACATAAACACAGAGTAAACAGGATCATGTTTCTCTACTAAATCTTCAAGATTTTCTTACAAAACTTAAAAAAAAAAAGAACACAAAACTGGCTAACTAGAAATTCACATATATAGCAAAATTTTGAAAAACTGAGAAACACCCTGGTAACCATTCATCTGGAAGCTATGCACATGGGCATATTTGTAACATGCACATGGGCATAAAAACCTAAAACCAAGTTCAATTACTCGAATGCAGCATATCGTCCGGAAAACATTTACCAAGATATTCCTCAGTTTTTCATTTTTTAAGGGTTTTCCCCTGGACCTCCCTCTAGATATGTATATAAGCTATTACCGTGTTCAAAAGCACTATCATGAGACCATCTTGAAAGTAGTCAAGTGTAACATAATGAACTAGCGCCTCTCTCGTTGATAATGGCCATGAAAGCTTCATCCTTTCTTCCACATATGTATTAATGTATATATCAACATCCATGAATAAATCATCTCATACAAGGTTCTAATCATTTATGTAATTCAACATACCTCACTAATGATATTTGTTCACCCATCCTCACCTTCTTCACACATTCCGAAGATAAAATCTTAAATGCGGGGATATTAAACTGAGGCCACCTAACAACAAACAACGATCAAGTAAGAGCGATGCAAAAAAGACGCTAAAATTCCATCCATTCACAACTTAAACTCAAAAATGAGCTTATCAGAAACCGTTCATTCTTGCAAAATGGAAAAACAACGGGAAACCAAATATGATAGTTTAAAAAGTGAAAAACTCGAGAATTTCCTTACCATTTAGGGTAAAGACCCGCCTCCCATGATATACACAAGCCTGAATTCAAACATATATTTAAACATAAACCCATATGCACAAATGTATCAAATGGCTTTAATAGAACTTACAAATGTCAAGAGGCCCATCTACGTATCCTTCGGCTAGTAATGTATGTAAGGGAGTACCTACAGGTCCCTCCCTATACATAACACGACAATCTTGATTATCGTGTTTTATCTGTCAAACAAGATAACATACGTGCACGAATTAGGCACCATTATTACAAATGGGAATTTATAACTTATAGCTCCCTTTTAGGCACAAATATTTTCTTTTAGTTCTTAAAACAGAATGCTAAAACATATATGCATATGAGAAAAGATCGTTATAGGCCATAGAGAAGGGTATTCTTAAATTCAAATCTCATGAATCTTGATTTTCTTAAAGATTCAATTTTTCTATACATTTTCCTCTATTCGCATAAAATAAACGGGAACCAAATGAATGAAATGTTGAAAAGCCGAAAAAGATAAATCCTTTAACACAACGAACACAAAAAAGGACTGAAATGAATTGAAAGAGATATGTAAATAAGTATACAACATACCTTCCATCCACCTTGTGGTATATCGCTCGGTTTTGACCCTTCAACGGCACTCCCAGAAGCACTTCTAAGCATGCTAAGAAAATTCGCCACGTCCTTTGTTCTTTTTGTAACTAAATCATCGCTACATTCTACATAGTGCAAATAACTTCAAGTTAATATACATATTGGCAACCGAAAGTAGCCCTTTTGTACAACTATACATCAAGAAACAGTGAAATTGCATAAAAAGAAACTATACAACCTTGATCTTCATATTGTAATGAGTTTGACATTTGATTTCCAACAAGAATCTTAAGAGATTCCACGTTAGAAAGATCAGGAGACATGAGTGTTTTATCAAGTATATCTCGGTACCGGGAGATGTTCTCTTTTCCCTCCATTTGCAAATCTCACAACGCCAATAACGAGAAGTAAGATACGGCTACGATCTTCTTGTATAATCTAGCCTTGCCTCTAAAGAAAACAATCCAATTTGAAAATGATTAATAGAGTTTTAACTAGATATCATAATCAAATAAACATAAAACAATCATTTGATCATAGTCATGAAAAACTAATTCAATCCATAGGGAATTTTATGCCAATCACCACTGGGGTTTTTGATACATAAGCCTTTAAAATGTGTAGAAATGTGTAAAAAGATTGATTCTTTTTATCAAGATATAACAAAATGTGTAAAAAGATTGATGCTTTTTATCAAGATATAACAAAAATGTGTGAAAAGATTGATGTTTTTTACCACCCATATGGAAAAAAATTGTAAATTTTACTCAATCAACAAAAGGGTATCACTCAAAAATAGCAAATAATTCAAGAAATAATATATTGAATTAACAAATTTCTAGTTCTGGCCAAACACAAATTAGGGAAAAAATTTATCACCCACAATCAAAAACCCCCCAAATAAAGTTAAAAGACAACCATCTCATTTACCCTTTTACCCTTTTTATCATACAAAAACATTCAGAATCATCAAAACAAAAACAACAACACGCAAAGTATGAAAATCTTGAAAATTAATCAACCCACAAAACCAAAAACCATCAAATTACACAATTTAACCAAAAACCCATGTAGCTAATTAAGCTATATATATAGTGTTTGATTGTAATCAAGAAAATTGGAACTTACTGATTGGATTTCAACAGAAGAAGAATTCTTCAAAAGGGGGTTTTAGGAAGGGCGCCAAATTGAAAATCTCAATACAAAAAATATATGATTTTGGGATGATGAAAAAGGAGACAAGATGGCTGATTTTTAGATGATCAAGAAGGATACCTAACATGGGGGTTTCCTTGAATTAATCAGTTAAATTGGGAAATTGTTTGAATGAATATTTGTATTATTATGTGGGTGTTGGTGATTGTGGTTGTTTACAGTTGACTCAAGATGATCCCAACCTTGCAGCTGTTAAAAGAGCACACAGTTAGAATCATTTATATATGTGGGATTTTTGCTTCTTATTTATATCATTTCCAATTTTTTTCTCTCAGTTGATTAAAATTATTGATGTATGAAATATCCTTTTTTTATAAAGTAATTGATGAATATAAAAAAAGATTAATAGGACAGGGTGTCAGGGGAGAATAGATAGTCAGGGACTCAGGGGTTCTATATTTTGTTTGAAAAGTTATTGGAATATTTGTATTAATATTCTTTTCTTAAAGTAAATAATTTCAGCATCTGCAATAAACTTTTTTAAAATAAAGAAAATAAAATTTTCATGTATTTATTTTGTTTTAATAGATTTTTAAAAGTAATATTTTTTTGGGTTTACTTCACGAAAGTGTATTCAACTTGTCACGAAAAGTTATTGTATGTATTGTACTTTCATTTTTACCATTTGGCATATCAGAGTTTAAGAAATAGTTATTGTATGTATCCAACTATATCAAAACCCATCATTTAATGTATCCAAGTTGTCATAAAAGTGTATCAAACTTGTCATGAAATACATTAAATAGTAGGTTTTGATAGTTTGATATGCCAAATGGTAAAAATGAAAGTACAGTACATACAATAACTTTTCGTGACAAGTTGGATACACTTTCGTGAACTAAACCCTATTTTTTTTAAAATGAAAAAACAAAAAAGTATGAGTGAAAAGGAGAATTTTCTTTGAATATAAAGAATTTTATGAAGTGATTAATTATCAGTGAGAAATAATGTTTTTGTTAGTTTATCAATAAAGCTATTTAAAAGTTAAATATTTACAAAAGAAATAATATTTTATAAAATGTATTGAATACTTAAGTTAGACCATGGCAAAAAAAACGACGTAACACGCTAACTTGACACGAGCTCCACACGAAATAAATGTGTTTGAGTAACAGATTTCAACTCATTTAAGTAATTGGTTGACACGACAAAAAATTAAACGGGTAAAGTAAGGGTCATACATATCAACTCAAAATGACGTGACTAACCCATTTTATACATATATATAAAGTTTTCTTATTACCTTTTTCCTAATTTACGATTTATTTGGATTTTTAATGTAATAATGTTAATGATTTTGGTTCAAACTTATAAGTTTGAATTATAAAATTTGAATTCCTAAATTTTTGTGATTTTTTTAATTTTATAAATGTTAAACGGGTTAAATGGGCCGGTTAGTGTTGGGATTTCTGACCCATTATTAAACGGTCGGGTTAGGTCAAGCATTTTCACCCCGTTTAACTTTGAACCCGACACGACACGTTTGTCAAGTCTAATTTAAGTAATACGAGTCTAAAGTGAAGAATCACTTGGAGATAGAAGTGTAAATAGGTTGTGTTCCGGTTCAACCCATTTATTAATTGGGTTGAAAATCTCAATCCAACCTAACCACTTTAACTAAATGGATTGAGATTTTCAACTCAACTTAACATGTTAGGTTGATGGGTTGGTAACAGGTTGACTTGTTTATGGTTATCTTTACCCAACCTATTAAATAAATGGGTTGAATCTAGATTGACCCATTTAATTTATGTAATTCAGTGACAAATTAAAATAAATTGTTCAAAGGGTTAATAAAACACAAACCAAATACAAACACACAATCCAACCAAACTGCAAATTAACATGTTCAAAGTTTCAATAAAACACAAATATACAACCCAAATGTCAAACTTCAAAGTCTCTCTATGTAACTCCACTTCCACTTCTACTTCAAAGTCAGAAGATGAAAGGTTAGGGTTAATAGGTTATCGTATTGGTCCTAGTCTCATATGGTTATGGCAATACTTTTTTCTAGTTTTATTATTACTTAATTTTTGTATTAGAATTCTAATTATATAATATATTAAATGGTTAAAAAACAGGTTAAAGTGGGTTGAAAACAAGTTAGAAGTAAGTTGAAGTAAGCTTGTAAATGGGTTGGATTCGGATGTAAACAGGTTGTAAATTTTAACCCAACCCAACCCATTAGATAAATGGGTTAGGCGGGTTGACTCATTTATCTTAAATGGGTTGAAAATCTCAACCCAACTTGCTATTATTAAGTTGGGTTCGAGTTGGATTAACGGATTGAATCATTTTTTACCGGCCTTCTTTTAGATATTTTGATTTTCAACTCTTTATTTTAAAAAAAAAAAATCAAATTTGGATCACCCTACCAGGTGACCCACCTTCAAGGGTATTCACGTTTGGCATGCTTTTATATTCTCACGGTTGAACGTTAAGATGCATTTAATGTGATATTTACTTTGTAGCATACTATTTTATTATCTGAAAGGTAATATATAATATTAAAAAAAAGGATTGTTTTGATTATTTGATAAAATTTTGTCCTTGGGCATTAAGGATGCATTAACTCTTTTAGGTTGTTGAGATGTTTTCATAATAAACAAAAACATTGACTTTAAATCCAATCTCTAACGTATAAATTGATAAAACTATCAACGTTTTTAGATAATATAAATGAGTATGCATTTATTAAAAAGGTTTCTTAACAGTGAACTTTTTTTTGAACAATAGATAACTCAACACACGTTTTGAGGGTATTCGGATCCAAACGGGCACCGACTAATCCCCCAAGCCTATGAACCGGTCCTATGGACCGGCCCATGAACTCGCTCCTGAACCAGCCCTATAGACCGGCCCAAGAGCTAGGTACCGTAGCAAGTCATCTTCTGCGGGGTTCGAACCTTGGCCAATTGAGGATACCATCTCCTGAAGGCACAAAGATGTTACCACCGATCCTCCACTTGTTAAGCTAGGCCATCTTTGGTACAGTGAACTTTTTTATAATAAACGATTGATATGTTTTTTTTTTTTCCTGCTAGACAACTTATTAAATTTAGGATTTCGAATAAATAAGAATTAAACATACTAACTAAAGAAAGAGATAAAAAAAATTTAAAATATTGAAGTAAATTGTTTAACTAAAAGTAAGAGATATGTCGTATGAAACACAACAGAATGTTTGGTCATGTAAATCATATGATATGCAATTAATTTCCTTATACGTAATATCTTTATTTATTACTTTTCTTATTTTGCCAAATGGGTATTAAATGTTGATGATTTTAATATAAAAAGAAGTTAGATATATCCATCACATGATTGGGCTAGAGGGTATTTGAATAGTTTTTAAGTACAAAATTATTATATAAAAAAACTTTTTATTTATTGGCCATGTATGTCCCAACCAACTTGCATATAGAATTAATTTCAAGACCCTGGTGAATAGTCAGCAAAACATTCAATGGTCATATAGAACCCAAACTCATGATCTTTTAAGGAAAATCCAAAGGTACTAATTTTAGTTAACCATCTTTAATGTACCAGTAAAATTATAAAAATAATGATCTATTCATCTTCAACTTAAGACCAAGCGTTGTTGGCAAGCCGATGGCTTCGGCTTCCCTTCTGGTTGCTTGGGTAACATCGGCAACACCATCTAGCCTTAATCGGCTTGGTGGTGTTTGGTAACCCCACCCCATCCTACCCTCCTCACCTCCTTTCTCTCTTTCTCTCTCTCTTTTTTTTCTTTTTTTATTAATTATTTAATAAAATAAAAGTGTTGATAAGATTGGATTGTGTATAACTTATGTTTGGATGATTTTGGGTAAGTAGTGAAAAGCCGATGTGGCATTGAGTGGGTTCGTTGGCAAGTATAACTCACTGTCTAACACTTAAATACAAAAAAAAAATTAAAGGCCATTAAAATTTCCCTCTATGTTTAGAGACCAATAAAGTAAGCCTTTAAAAATATAAATTATAATAATATTCATATTTATATAATTAAATATATATATTTATTGATTAAAAGTTTAATATATCATTATGTTTGTCTAAATAACAAATTATAATCAATATGTAAGGTTTGCCTCCTGTTTGAGACTTCAAACATGGCAAAATAAACCAGTCAAGATAGTAATCTTTTAGGAAGAGCTTTATGCAGATAACATGTTAAAATAGCTAGATTTCATAATTGTGTTTTAGATAATTTTTGACCTGTTTTGAGTTTTAGCTTAAAGAATTTATGCTTTGTTTGAATGATTTTTATTAAATCTTGTATAAATAAAACTTTTGTGCGTATTATTAAGTCACTGCTCACTACCAAGAAATCATGTATAGTTGACAAAAAAAAATTATGTTTCATTAAGAAGAGGGCCCTTTGGCGTTTGGTTCACAAAGTGAAATATGTTGAAATAGAATATGGCAAAAGAATTGGAATCTGAAGGATTGGAATGGAAATTAATCATCTTTAACCATGTGTTTGGTTGGCAAGAAATGAAATGAAATTAGTCAAAAGAAATTGAATCTCGCTATTTGGTTCATTGAATATTATATTGGTGATGGGATGGAGGTGGTGGTGTGGCGGCAGCGGCGGCAGCGGCGGCGGCAACAATGGGTGATGGTGATGACTATAGTGGGACAATGATGCTTATAACAACGGTGGCAGACTGGCAGTGGTACTTATGACAATGGTGGTGACAATGGTGGCAAGTGGTAGAGCTGGTTATGGCAGTGACGATGACAAGTGGTGGTGACAGCGACGTGACAGGCTATGGAGGAGATGAATGTGGTAAGGGAGCTAGGGGGTGACAACAGGTGGTGATGGCGATGACAACTATGACGGTGACGGCAACAAGAACGATGGTGGTGGGGACCACGGTAGTGACATCCATCGTGGTAGAATGGAATTGAGTAAAATAGTTTTTTTTTTTCTTGCTACAACCTAAGGAGTAAAAGATGGTAGGAAGAAACTGAAATTCCTTGCTAGTTGCTACAACCTAAGGAATTTACATTCCGTCATTTGCAGAATTCGAATTCCTTATGAAAAATCAAAAGACGAACCAAACGTATGAACATAATTTGGTCAATAGATTTTACCATTTCCAACAAACCAAATGTGACCTTAGTTTTATCCCTTTGATCCATTAAAAATAATAGCATTGCTAAACCAATTGCTAAAATAGAAAATTTTAGGATTTCCTCTAAATATAGAGATTTCTCCAAAACTTCTAAATGATGAGAGAGAAACATATTTTTAATGCATTCCACCAATGACATAATTTATTTTTTAAAAGTTTTTAAAAAGTTTATTGGGATAATAAATATAATGTATATTTTAATAATATAAATGATGATAAAGCCTCTAAAATAGCAATGCTGTTGGAGATCAAAAAATAAAATTTTAGAAATTTTGATCTCCTATTCTCTAATTTAGAAAAAATATAGCAAAGCTCTTGGAGATGCTCTTATCCTATATTCCAAGATTTTGAACTTCATATTAATGATTCACTTAATACAAGATTAGAAATGCATCAATAGATCTATAACAAAAATTCATCCAAAATATATGTTTTCGGATTCTTTTTTGAGCAAATATTAAAACTAAGGGCATGTTTGTTAGCAGCTTAATAAGGATAATGACTCGTAGTCATAGATTATTCGGTCTGCTATAGATGATTGTCTAACAGTGACTTAGAGAGAGTTTAAGCACAAAGCAAAAAAAAAAAATTGAACATGCCCCTCCCAATAAAAAACCATGCTCCTTCCATCTATGAAAAACTCTCCCAAACAAAAACCTTCCCTATCCATAATTCCATACAGACAGATCAATCCATACACATAGCTTTATCCATACAGAACTTAATGGAAAATCAACCAAACAGCCCTTTAAGTAGTTGGTGTGAGCAACAAATCTTGAGAGGAAAGAGGTTATATAATGGAATGAAAAAGGTAGCATAGCATAAGGCAATTGAGATGGGGTTTATACAATAGTTCTGCTAGCAAATAAAAGCTGAAGTAAGTTCAAACAGGCATATCAGTGGTTCTATATCTAATAATCTCCACACCTAAATAATCGAGTGGACCAGGAACCGCGACATGAGGCTTTCCAACGACCACACGTACAGCGGATATCTGGTCGTGATTCTTCAAGGTTTGCGTTGCAATCAGTTGAGCCACCGATTCTAATAGGTTCTGAGAAGGACCCTCTACGATATGTTTCACAATGCTATTCACATTTCAAAACCAAACAACTTATATTATTTCACAAATAATTCTTATCTACTTTGATGTTCATTTTGAATTTCAAAAGTCAAGACTGGGTATTCGTTACATACCGATAGATGTCAGTGTAGCTGATGGTATCATCCATGTTGTCAGACTGACCGGGTGTTCGAAGATCCATCCAAGCATCTACGTCTATTAAGAACTTCTGACCCAGTGTCTTCTCCTCTTGTTTTACCCCATGATAACCATGGAACAGTAGCCCCCTTAGTATCAGTTTGTCTCCCACTAATTTTGACGCATCTGATGTCATTGCTAATGAGTGAATTCTACAACAAATTGTTAAAAGAACCCGTTAAAATTTTCTATCAAATTCCATGTGCAGGTTGAAAAAGAAATTACGGTTCACTAAACAAAACCATGAAGTGTTAACGAAACTAGCCTATTAGGGGAGACACATATTTGAACAAGCAACACGTGTAGATGTTCAATAGAAACCACAGGGTCTTCCCAAGCCAATTATGTTTGTAATTATAGTAGCTTCAAAGCGAGGCTCAAACACAGCCCACGTCCTATAGGATGCAACACGTGTACCTAGATTATCCTTAGAAACCACAGAGCTTCAATGTCTTCCTAAGATTTTTAATTTTTGGAAGAAGAAGAAGAATATATCTATGAGCACTGAGTTTAGCAGGATCCTTATAATATGGGTTGTTCTGTGTGTGTTAACCAGTGCGGTATTCACTAGATAACTAAATCAAAATGGAAAGAGAACACATATAATGAATCAATTTAGTAAAAACCCTGGGTATGCTGTTCACAAATTTGACACTCAAATGAACATAGACACAATAGCATTACAAACAGCAGATCAGAAGCAAGTGGTTTCTCAACATTAGAGCTGATTCCGTTAAAGTCCACAGTCCACACCAATGAAAGTAAAGATTCATGTACAAGGTTGTTGATGAGATGAATAAACCACCAAAATGAATTCATCTTATATAAACTATAGAGATGTAAATGTTGTTCTTGCACAAACATCTGTCCAATTTGCAGGAAAAATCATCTATCAACACAAAACGCACGCATAAGCTAGTAAAGATGTTGAAAAAGGACTGTTTTGTCTTATCAATGTTCATGTATAAAGTAAACATTAATATTTTGGATATCTGTCAACCAAAGAAACCTTAACCCACATTCATATCCACTTGACCTAGAGGTCATTTACCAATTTCTTTTAGATAAGTGTTGTATGGATAAGATGCTCCTATAATTAAAAGGCTCATTCTAGGTTAACATTGAATAGAAAATGATTGCTTCAAAAGCATTCTGAATTAAGTGTCGAATGATACCATTATAACCCTAGTTGTCCTTTTTGATATTCACAAGTATCTTCATTATTAACATATGGCCAAGTGCAAAGATATCAAATGCTAATCACTCTAATGGGTTTCATCTTATTTGCTATTAAGAAACCATGATTTCCAGCATTATAAACCTTTACAATTTTTACAGCCAAGACCTCTTCTTGGGATTTCATAGCATCTTTTTGGTCTGATTACCATGCCCTTTAAATTACAAGTCCCATTCCCATCTTTACGAACTAATCTCCATTCACTAATTAGGGTCCACAATTGATTCTTTTAACTTCAACACTTGTAGAATCTGTGTTAAAGTAATATATTTTCTCAAACTCAAAAGTGGAAAAACAAACAAACACAACAAAGCATTTGAGATTTTCATTTCTTTTATATTCTTACATTTAATAATACTTAAGCATGAACCAAACAAAAAAAATCTTATAATCAGAAGACTTGAATTCATTCAGCAGCCAAACAGCATATGATAGAAAAGGAACAACTCGAACGATTGATGAGAACAATTAAAATAGCGATTGACCTAAATCACGTTTACCGCCTCTGGCGACCGCAAGACCAAGAGAAGTGACCGTTTTGAGAGGGTTAGGGTTAATTTTGGAATAAGCGGTTGCAGAAAAGTGATCAAATATGAGGTCATATAAACAAATTTTAGTGAACAAAACTTCACAAGAGGATAAGTAAACAGCCTTATATGTATTATTGGAGATTCCATGAAAACTAATATCCCCTATATGAACATGGATCAACATGTGGAGAAAACAAACAAGGGGCCATAAATTTTTAATCCTATATGGAGTTTATTTCAACATACGATTGTGTTATCCTTATCCACGGATCAATTTGTTGAGAAAACTACTGAACATCCAAATCAAACTCATCCTATCTTGACTTGAGCCTAACATTATCATATATCCATCATTTCATCTTCAAAATATATATTATTGATAAAGTCCAAACAGATAACATCTTAATATGAAAATGAAAGATGAAATGACAGATGCAGCAGATTCAATTCAACAAATAAGGTCATAGGGTTGAAAACTGCATGAAATGAAACTGAGTTATGATTTATCAAGTATAAACCCAACCATATATCCCAGTTAGTATTTAACAACTTACATTAGTTGTTTAATATCTAATGAATTTGCTCTTATGAACATAATCACATACAAACCAAATAGCCAAAGTATACAAACACAGACTCATGATTTTTTATCAAAAACATTTCCACATCCAATTATTGAAAGCTTCAAATGGCAAACACTAAAATGGAATTAACAATGAGGCATTCACAAAATTCAAACAAATCAACAATTGCAAACATGAAAACCTTCAAATACTCAAAATATTTAGCAACCATTTCATAAAAATTAATCAGCAAAGCAATTATCAACATCCAACAGATGAACAATATTCAAAATGACAAAAAAAAAAAATCAAACAATAAAAGTTTTCTTTTTTGTACCTTTCAGCGATTTACGATTAGGGTCTCAAATTGGTGGTCGATTTACTTGATAACCAATTTGGGTGGGTTTTCAATTTTTAGTCACTTTTTATGTTGTCAGATTTTCCCCCTATAATTTTATATACTTTCAGTTTAGCCCTTGTAGTTTTAAGAAATACAATTGCACACAATAAAACATTACAAAGACAAAGCAAATATTCCACTACGACTTCTGCTTTTATTGTGTGAGAAGTTGAGTTTAATGTGAGAAGCGGGTGCATTTTGTCATGGTGTATTTCATCTTAATGTGTATTCATTTTTTATCCAACGGTTGATAACCACTTCGCACGCTTCTCATGTTAACCTCAACAGTTAATATTTAACTCGTTTGTTGAAGCAGTGACCTAAATATATGAAATGGTTTGGTTGTAAGTTGTATCATAAAGCTAGTTATGAATGATTGTGTTAAACCATTCATTGGATAATAAATATATGTTAAAAGATTTATAATATGTGCTATGAACAACTCTAAGAGCCTGTTTTTTTTACCTCTTATTAGTTTCATCAAGAGACAATCTGTAAAGTGCTAAAAGGTAAATTTTGTTTCGGGAGAACAAATCTGCCTCTTAAATGGTTATAAAACCCTACATATGCCCCCGTTAACCATTTGTAATTTCATTCCGAACGATTATCAAACAACAATATTTCATTTTGTATTATACCATTATAGCCTCTTAATCATTCTGACCGCTTAATCATCCTGCACCAAACTATTCAGCAACTGCCGAACACCCCATAACTCACAATCACAATACCAGTAACCAACTTATGATGGGCCAAATGGGCCACCATCACCATTCACGACCTCATCCTCATCATGCCAATTAACTAAATAAAAGGGTTGATTGTATATTTGCTTAATGCACCCTCAAATGACTTCATATAAGTTAAAGATGTCAATCTATCATTATGTAACTCATCATTTTTATACAATTTTATCAAATGACTTCATATAAGTTAAGATGCCAATGTTATGAATAAAAAATTGATTCAAATGGCCATTTCACACCCTCAAATTAATCAACGAGTCATCCATTTTGTTTTTCTGATCCTAGTACATGCTCATTAATTTCATAACAATCAAACATATAAATTAATATCTATATAGAGGATTGTTATATGCACCTTACTTTATGTCAAAATCAGGTCAAATCAATAAATATATAACAAGTAAAATGTTTTATTTAAATGACAAGAACCATTTATCTACCTTTTTTTAAGAACACCCACGACCATTTATTGAGAAACAGCCCCAAGAAAAAAAAAAACTAAAAGACCTTTTACCAAACGCTTAATGGATATGCACTTACAAGGTGCCACTTACCTTACCAGCAAGCATAGCAAGAAAACAAACATCTCACCTCGTAAGCATAGCAAGGACCTTAATTCCATGAATCTTAAACAAGGGAAAATACTATTTACTTTGTAAATATTTAGCAGGTAAAAGGCACTTCCCAATAATCTATTTTGATGGCAAAAGACACTACCAGCAACCACCAACCTTAACACGGGAAAAGGGGACAAAGGTAAAAAACATTTATGTTCTCAAAACCTTTTTAAGAGAGAAAGAAAAGGAAACGAAAAAAAACTAATGTTAAATTTCCTTCAATAGCTTTTCTCTTAAATGTGGAAGGAAAGAAAGGAAAGAAAAAGAAACCGAAAATTATTACAAACTTACTAAAATTATTAAAGATATATTTTAAAATAATATATTTGTTAAAATAACATCTTTCCTTTCCTTTTTCTTTCTGTTCAAGAACGCAAATAAAGAAAATCTTTCTTTTCCTTAACTTCTTTTTTTCTTCCTTTCTGAGAAGACAAATGAAAAAGTTATTTTTCTCTTTCTTTCTTTTCTATCCATTTCTTTTCTTTTCTTTTCTTCTCTCTGTTTTCAAGAACACAGCATAAAAGTATTTGATAAACGACCCCTAAATTTTCACCTTTGATCCAGGTGCAATTTAAAAACTACATGAATAACGATTCAAAATACACAATAAGATGAACCAAAAATGGGCAATTTATAACAATGGGTTGGTAAACTGAAAAATCCAAAGTAAGGGCAAAACTTGTTGGTCAAAAAGTAAGCAAGCAGAGCTTCTTATGTCTAAAGGAACTGAAAGAAGAAAGAAGTTGTTGAGGTGGCCACTGGCAAAAACTTTGGTCTACTCTAAGTACATGTACAACACAGGCCATCCTCATTGCCACTAGTATATCATCTATGTGAACTAGTAATCATGTATAATGCCCACACAAATGCACTTTAAAGGCATATTCTTTTTCCTACCTTTAAATCATTTTCATTGGGCCACTATAACTTTTTATCAAATTCTCCTGTAAAACAGAACATAGGCTGCAGATGTCTTGATTTGGTCCTCACTAATGGGGAAGACCTGGCTGTCATTGAACTCATACCATTGCTGCCCACACTGCATCAACAATATTAACACAAATAAATACCCTTGAAACATGAGTCTTATTGTGAAACTGGTAGATATCAAAATGTCTTATATTGTTATTTTTACTTATATAGCACATTCTAGGAGCTTGAATTATTATAAAGACAAACTTGGACCCCACAAAAGAGGCTGAATCATAACAGCAAAGCACAAGAAAAAAGAAATAATTGCAATTCAATTAAGACGCCTGATTAAAGAAAAGGAAAAAACCGAGCAGAAGTGCAACTTACTTGAACAAAAGCGGTGTAGTGACCACCACCCAATCCACCATAGTGATTACTTACAGCATACAGCTCGTACCGAAAAGAAGACTGGCCCTCCTTGTGTACGGTGTAATCTGAAAGATCAAAGTCAACGATGGGAAAGTCCACAAAAGTTTCCAACTTGTCCTTGAGAAACTGGTTGTATGAAAATCTCTTCAAATGAATAATCAAAATTTCTGGCAATCTCCAGAGATCCAACTTTTTGCTAGCTTGGCGATGCTTCAGGCACTTAGGGCAGTACCTGAAATTTTGAACATGTTTTCATTTAGTAGGATTGTAATTTAGAATCCACATGAAAGATAAAAATACACTGGTTCTTATTCAAGATAAGATGAAGTAAATTACGATAATGTTCATGCCACTCCTTTATAATGGAAAAAATCACTCATAACCAATGTGCCACAGAGATAGATACATCATACATATGAAGGACCTCTAATTGTTCAATAACTTGAATTAAGATCCTAAATTGGAGCTTTAAAGAGTTGTTCTCTTCACCAAAATTTACAAGTCATTCCTAATTTATTTAATGCAAACAACATCTGTCGCTGGCATAACCAATGTTGACGGTGATATGTCCAAGTGTGGTGGTAGTAGCTGTGAATCTATCACAAAAACAACTGGAGGACGTAGAAATTTGATATCAGAACAGTGCTCAAGAGATGCTTGCGAACAAGCATAGACCATGGAGGTAGGACTTACTTAAGGTCTCTCTCTCTCTCTCTCTCTCTCTCTCTCTCTATATATATATATATATATATATATATATATAGTGATTTTGAAATAAGCTAGGGTTTACCTGTACATCTTTTTCTAGGAAATAAACCACATGTGCAGTTCCATAAGTATAAAAACCCAAGAGCCCTACCAGAAAGCAAATGACTAGAGAAATCTCACATAAAATATCCTCTTTTTATATTGTTTTCCAGTTTACACAAGAGAGAGGTGACAAAATGAATTAGAAATCCATTTATTTCCCAATTTGCACTTAACAAGCTGCATCAAACAACAAGGATTTTAAGATCCTATTCTTTTAGTCATCAAGTTTTTTCAGTTTTTGGTTAGTATAATGTTCAAGAGAATAAAAATGAGTATGTGTTCTGCAGTTAATTAATGTGAAGAGAGCTAAAAGTAAGACATTGAAATGAAGAATGGATAATGAAGGAAGAATATCAATAAATGGCATCCAAAAGTTTAGTAATATGAAACTAGCATGACGTACCACATGTCTTCAGGTCCTAACGGCTCTTCCTTCAAAAATGCTTCAAGACATTTATACAGAGAGACCGACTCTGGAGGCTTCTTTGTAAGTAATGCAAGCCCACATGTCTCTGGTAAATGGCTTAAAATGGAAGTATCATACCGCTTCAGCATTTCCTCTGGCCAAGAAACAAGCACATTAACTCTACGAGATTCTGGGATTAACAATGGCTCATCCATCAGCATCTTGGATCCTTCCGAAAAATGTTCTTGCTGTACAAAATAGAACTGGAAGTCATCATCCACAAAAGACTTGTCGTTTACTTCAATATTTGGATCACCATTGAATGCATTATCATCAACTGCTTCGACCATTTCTACGTCTTCATTGGCAGTGTTTACAGGATCATCAAAAACATCTGAAGAAAATTCATCCGGCATCAGGAGCGGATGGAGTAATTGGAGAAATTTCTGCTGTATCTGGGAACCATCACTACAATCAGGAATCCTTGCTACTAGAGGAATGCCAAACTCTCTCAAAGCTGGAGATCCTTGACCGTAAGGACTGAAGCCGAATAAATCATAGTAATTAGATGATAAAGCCAAATGGAAAAAGATAAACAAACAAGCAATTAGAAATAAACACTTACTCTTCAAAACGTCGATGCGTAAATACAACCAAGGGAAGAACGTCCTCGTCCTTAAGTAGCCTATAAGCAACAAGACGGTCATCATCCCTAACCAGATCTATGCAGTCAGCAGGCTTATCCAAAATTCGAAGAACACGGTTGTTGTATATCTGCAAAACAAACCACAAGTTCAGAGCTCAAAATTTATGCATGGCTAAGGCATGAAAGAATGAAAGTTCGGTTGAGATGTTTATATTTATCACATGCCAAGGTTTGCTTATGGACTTGAGAACGCCTAGGCCTTTAGTAAGTGTAAAGACCGTCAATTACATTAAAGTAATTCCCATTCTCTTGAGCTAATCCCCATATTCTCTTCAAATAATTCCCATTCCAAGACAAGAAACTGTCACCAAGTTCACCCATCAAAAAGTAGACAACATCCACCTAGACGCCTACATGCATACTTCAAGCAAGTGCAACCCTAGGCTACCATATATATGTGTGTATATATATATACATAGGGTTAGGTTCAAATGTGAACTCAATTTTGGTTGTGAACGTGAGAACGAATCTCGGCCACACCTCTTCGGTTACGGTGGACGCGATCACAGAGGATTGACGCGATTCATGGGATGGTGGAGATTATCAAAGGAGGGGACCCAGTCAAAGCCGCCTTTATTGACCGGATGAGTGGCTGAGATTCGTCCTCGTGTTCACAACCAAAATTGAGTTCACATTTGAACTTTACTATATATATATATATATATATATATATATAGGGTCAGGTTCAAATGTGAACTCATCTTTCAATGTGAACGTGAAGACTACTAGTATCGCGCCACGTGGCAATATTCAGTCTAAATATTCATGCTTTATTCAGACCGAATACAAGCTTGTATTCGGTCTGAATAAAGCATGAATATTCAAACCGAATGAATAAAGCTTTATTCAGTCTGAATAAAGCTTAGGCACCGATTCAGATTGCTACATGGGGCGATTTTGTTGGTCCTCACGTTCGGTCGTTCGCAATGAAAGATGAGTTCACATTTGACTTTCCTATATATAGTATATATATGGATCATGCATGCAATTTTGAGAAATAAGCATCGGTTGAGCGGTTGGTAGAGCAAGAAGCCATAGATATTCGGCTTGGTGTCTCACTGTTATTCAAATGAGATTACAATCACATTCCTTGGTCCTTAGGCAACATCTTGAATATTACTTCATTCAATATTAGGGCTCACCAAAGCTTAAAAAAAGCTTTCATGGTACATACCTCGGCCACCAACAAGGTTTCATCCTCCCGCAAAGAACAAGCAGTGCTCAAAGCCTGAATGAGATCCTTAAACTTTCCATACTTTGGGACAGTCACAGTAACTGGAATTGGTAAAGTAGTCCCATCAGTGCTCAATACCGTCAATGTCATAGTCCTCATTGTTGTCGAAGGCAAGGGCAAAGACAGATATATGAATGGATCAAATGTAACAGAATGCTTCTTGCAAAGAGGACATATCAAAGTTGACCGATACTGCCCCTGTAACAAGTGGGAAATGCAGATCAATGGAAAGTAACATTCATGGCTTCTTTCTAACAGAAGTGAGGTAATACGATGTTGTCATTTTTCAAACTACAAACAAAAAGCACATGATTGTTATCTATGACGAGATTTGATTAAAAAAATAGATGTTGCTTGACAAAGATAACGAAACTATTAGTGAAATCACCTGGCACATGCCAACTATTATGGAGTCATTTCTAGCTAGATGGTTCCGCCAGTGTTCATCTGCTACTTCTTTGTCTGAAACTCCATCCGTGTCTTTTATCTCATTATAAGGCTTGATTTTGACACGATTGAGATCTTCATGGAGTCCATCCAGTAGAAAAGCAAGAAATTCCTATATTCAGAGTACAAGGTTGGGAATGAAGTCAGTAGGATAAAACATATAAAATATCATCATACCTGAAATTTAGCAATAGAAAACATATTGATAAATATAAAATACAACATATTGTAGTCATAAATCTTGAGGCACCAACTTGAGAATCATGCTGATTGTAGCCACTAAATTGAGGAGCAAAACCAGATAGCCTTGACTTGAATGCTCTTGGAGCCACTGAGGTAGCCCCTGGTGTCCATAGCTGCCTTAGCAAGTCTCCAAATGCTAGTGCAAGCTTTCCCTGGTCAACATGTGCAGAAAGGTAATTCATAAGCTGATATATGAATGTCATATGCCTTGTTAAAGAAAGAAAATAGTAAACAGGCTTCACTGTTCAAAAACTAGTAACCTATAAAATTACAAATTACATACATTCATGCCCAGCGGATTTTCAAAGTTTAGATCTCTTCTGAAGTCCCCAAGGAAATAATTGACAAGCTGTGGAGTATGCACTAAGCACTGGATAGCGCTGTTCATAAAACATGTGTTGCCAAGATTGTACAATCCAGTCAAACCCAAGTTATAAGCTTCACTCAAGCTACTAGTAAGTGATGGATGGCCAAGTCCCACCAACGAGTTGACATTATCAGTGTGGCCATTCACCTTCAGTGAACTACCAGAAGAAAAACCATCAAAGTCTTCAACTGCGATCCCATTCGCTTTTGGCGTCACATCAAAAGATAAGCCATAAACCTGCAACTCCAAGAAAATCTGCAGTGCAGTAAATATGAGCAGTTAGCATTCTGCATCATTTGGAACAAATAAGTGACATGCTGGTTGTTTCAAAAGTTGTGGGTAACTAACATAACAAAAGCAATTTATCAGGACAACTGAATCCACGTTGAAGTTAGAAGACCTGGTATGCCAGCAAGAAGGTATGTAAATATGTAATAGACTACAACATAGGCAATAAAACAGGAGAAAAAAGAAAACACAAATGAAGTTTAAAGATCGAAGATGCACCACGGACGCTTTTGGTTTTTGCTGAATATATAGAGCTTTACAAGATCCAAAGATTAACGTAATTCTTAAATCTCTGATCAGGGATTCTTTTCAAGCAATGCTACTCACCAAACTATTACAACATGTAAACTGTGATGCTCCATTTGGAGAAAGAAAAAACTACAAAGGTTGAGAAGCACAAAAATGTGTCCCGCATATACGTAAATACCTCTTCATTCACTTGTTCAGATTTATCAGATAGCATTCTGCCTTGTAAAAAGAACTTGGTTATTTGCCCGGAAAAATCCCATATGTTTAACTGCAAAATAAATGGAGTCATTGATAAAAGCACACAAAATCAGAACACCAAACAAAGCCAAAATTACTCACCAAGCCAGACTTGAGACAAAATATTTGGCAGGATTTATTAAAAGCTCCAATCTCATTGCCCTGAACAACAGACACAGGTTAAAAATATTATGCATAGTGGCTAAAAAGTATATCCAGAAGTAGAAACGAACTACATTAAGAATATGGTTGTAGAGTGATGTACTGAAAAGTTAATAGCAACAAGAGAATAGGCAGACAACAAAGTAAAAAGTAGACTGATTAGTGAACAAGTAAGTTTAATAGTAGAGTAAATTACATATTTGGTCCTTGTGGTTTACACTTAATTGTACTATTGGTCCCTATTTTAAAATAATTACGGATTTGGTCCCTATGGTTTATATTAGATTGCACTATTAGTCCTTTACCCTAATTCCATGTGAAATCAATGTGTTAAGCATAGGGACCAATAGTGCAATATCGTGTAAACCACAGGGACCAATAGTGTAATATAATGTAAACCACAGGGACCAAATCCATAATTAATTTAAAATAGGGACCAATAGTGCAATTAAGTGTAAACCACAGGGACCAGATATGTAATTTACTCTTAATATTATGATTTGATCAAACGAATTATATGGCACTGCCAGAGAGAGTAGAAGATCGAAATCTGATATATACAGGAACAACTATAACTCCTGGTATGACACATATAATTTTCAGTGGCAAGCTTACGTGAAGCATAACATTTAGAACACAGAAAGGCAGTCACTAGTAGAAACTGACGTTACCTTTTGGCTAATCCTTACAACCAACGAATTTGTTGCTGCAGAAATTGAAAGCCTAACTTGCAAAGAAAAAAAGTCTGCCTTATTATCTTCTATGGCTACAAAGTTCCCCGCATACTTCATATCATAATGCCTGCAAGGAAGAGCATATTGTTGAAATAGAGCAATACCAATCATCAAGCAGTTCAAGTGTCAATGAGATGCACAAAGAAGTCACAGCAAGCAAGGATTGCACACACAAGCTGAAACATGTTTGGAATATTATGGTAAGATATCGTCAATAGTTCTGACCTTAAATTCTTTTGAGAATGTATAAGGGTAGGTGAGAAGAGCATGCAAAAGAAAGGATGGCTGTAACATGGATTCAAAGGTGAGATTTGTCCGCTTGAATTGCAATGGACAGAGCATTTATGTTACAGATGAGTCAGCATGTTGTCACATTTAACAAGTTTAAGTTGTTATACAGCTTTCATTTTAGTGTGCAGTTCCTACGGAAAAAGAGAAGCTAATAACATCAGAGGAACAATCTGTGATCCAGAGAACCTAGTACCTACTTATCCAGACATAAGAAAAAGAACAGATAGTGAGATATCGTTTTCTGAAAGTTGTATACAATGCAGACAAAGGATATCATCTCTGCCATACCCTGAGACAAAGGTCACAACTCACATGAGCCTTGAAAATCTACAACAGTATTTTTGGTAGCCTGTATATGCCCATTGTGTTGTGTAGAAATACACGAATGACTAAAAACCAAGAATAAAATACTGAAAGAGTCAAGATTAGAAATGATCATAAATCTAGGAAAATTTCCTGTTTATAAATATAGAAGAATTTGAATAAAAGATTGCCGGGTATCTTTCTATTTTGTGCAACAATTTCAAGTGCACTGCTAAACTTCTTATCATGATTTGAAATTGGCGATGATCAATATTATGCCAGATAGCAATCATGCAAAAAGAAGTGTCAGGTCAGTCAATCTTAAATCATATCAAAGATTAAATTAGAAGGTAGCTACATGCTTAAAACATATTAGTATCGTCTGAATATTACCATAAACGTTTAAATGTTCACGGTCCAGTATCCAATGTGCCAACAAAAACACACAACAGCAATGCAGATATACTAGATAATTTTCCTTGTATAAACACTTAGAGATCATAGCGATTTCTCGTCTTTAAGCCAAGTTTAGTAAAGGATAGTTATAACATACTTTACGACATGCAAAAAACTAGTTATCAATGTGAAACGAGGGCTTAAGAAATTTTGTTAGGGTAACCTTCCTAGTGACCTGCTATATAGGAAACCAAATCTGGTGTTATCCTTGTTTTATCTTAGATCTTACCTAAATCACAATAAGCATCGCTGTGCGGCATGAATGATAATACATTTTTTTAAATCTACGGAGCTAGTAAAATCAATCAGTCAGTTACATGAAGTAGTTAATCATACGCAATTGGCTTCAGACCTATTAATTCTAAAAGAGCTCCTTTCAAGGATAGGTTGGCCCTTATTCCCAAATATAAGTATTTCTTTCATTCCGAATCAGAGGCATCCAAGGACCATAGAGTAATTAAGGTGCGACAATGCATTTCAGCCAATTTAACACTCATATCAAGCACTTGCATGAATCTTGACATGAGTTTTAAATTGACTGAAATGCATTGTCGTACCTTATTTACCCTAGGCATTATTAATTAAAAGTAGATACCTCCGTAGTCCGTACAAAAACAAGCCCCAACCAAATAAAACACTTCACCAAGTACTCCCCCTACTCGGAAAAAGAAATACCATGAAAGTCATCCCCATGACCCATCACTAATTCCTAGTTTAAGACATAAAACCTTTCTCTCACGCCAAAAGGCCTATATATAGATACAATACAACACCTCGTATCAAACGCAATAAATAACATAAGTGTTCCTATAATCGCAGCTAATAGAGCGTTAAACTGATTATCCGGATGACAGTAACTTCAACCAGAATTCTAATGATCCAAATTTGCTTATAGCCACAGATAAAGCAACAAAGCGAAATCAAAATCAGTAACCATTTACTAACACCAATGCATCCAACAACAGCTAAACTCAAATAGAAATTCATCAATTAACAAAAATAACCCTAACCATTTAAGAGCTCGATAGAACATCCATTCCGAAACCAACGCATACTCCCGTCCAGAAACCCCTTCCTCCCCCTCCACCTTCCAATCCACGCCCCCGTCATCGCCTTCGCCCGTCCTCATTTCCAAAACAATCTCCGACTCGAACTCGAACTCATCATCCGCCAATCCCGAACTCGTAGTAGTAGGGTAACAAACACCATTCACTTCCCTAAACAACGACTCCCGAGTCTCATTCCACCACCTGAAAATCCAATCCACACACACACACATACATACCTATTATATCTCATTGAACACAATTGAACTCTAAACTTAACAATCAAAAACACCTAAAATTTGAAAATCACCTGTGATCGACGAGATAGAGCCTCTCGTCGTCGAGGTCTTCCAGGCTCTGAAGAATCGATCGGGAGGCGGCGGCGGTGGTTCCGAAGAGGGAGTCGTCATCGGCGGTGGCGAAGAAGAGGGAGTCCATGTTGAGGAAATCTAGGGTTTTGGAGAGGATTAGCCTGATTTTTAGAGAGAGAAAGTTGAGGAAGAGAGAGAAAGCGAAGAGCTGAGCGAGTAGTCGATCCTTGAAGCGATGGTTCATGAAGAGGAACAAATCAACAGCAAGAAATCAACAGCAATTAAAGATTCAAGAAGAAGACCTTAAAAAGGGTTTTGATTTGATTTGTGATGATGATGATGATGATGATGATGATGATGATGGATGATGGGGATCAACTACTGTAAGCAAATTTGGGATTTTTTTTTTTTTTGAATTTTGGACTGTGTGTGACTGTGTGTGTTGGTTGGTGTTGGTAGAGATATTTACAATTTACTACCTTCTAAACTTCTTTTTCTTCTTCTACTTACCACCTTTTCTGTTTTCTGTTCTGTTAGGCTTTTGTTTTGTTGTTCGTTCTCGGTTGTGCTCTTCTTGTTACGTGTTTCGTGTGTTGATTTGGGAGTTTTTAGTTGGATGGTGGGAAATATGTGAAAGTGTAAATATTAGTTGTGCTATTCAGTGTTTTATGTTGATTTGGACTTTTTTAGTTGGATGGTGTAGAATGTATTTATGAGAAGACGACTTTGATGTTAATGTGATTGGCTGGTCTTTGACTAGATGAGGAAATGAATGAAGTGTGATTTGGTTGTAAATTTTTTTTTTCTTCTTGGATTTTGACGTGTCGGATAAATATAGATAATGGATCTATAAAAGATTAACAGGATAATTGGTACATGGAGTGAAGAGGACATTTTCTCACATGTGGTGATGTGGCTATGAAAAAGGAATATTCATTCATTAGAATGTAGTATGTGGTATATAAATATAAATCATGCATTTTTCAAGTGTAAACCACGTAGATAACGTTCTTATTTAGATCTCGTTTGATGGAAATTTTGGCTTATCATATGTGTGTAGGTATCTTTTTAAACCGGCATTCTATATATATATATATATAGTTCATTGTGTTATATATAAAAGCTCAAGGTCTTTTACGGCTAAATGCTGTGTTTGTTGGACACTTAAGCAAGTGTAATAAAATTAACATGACATTGATCGGAACAACTTAAATGATGACGCAATTCAAGTTTAATGAAAGCATATCGTTGTGTAATAAAAACCATATTAGATCACATTGTTGCCCTTTTTTATATTCAGCCAACAAAGGTAACAAATGGTCCACTTGACTTCACACGCGCCTTCTAGCTCATTTCCAATCTCAAGTTCATGCATACTGTCTTAGACAACTACCGTATACTCTAATATATATCTTTGTAAACATGGAAGCGACCTTACTTAATTTGTGATCGATGTACCTAGTATTACACAAAAGATTGACTTTGCAACTATAACACCATTTCGCAAATACTTTTGTGTGTGTGTGTTTACCAAATCTACTTCAAAAGTTTTAAATGGCCATTTATGAATAATAATATATCCAACTTATTTGGAATGAAATCGATCTTATATATGAATTCTATAAAATAATCCTATTGTTTTCTTCTAAAATTATGTCAGTTTCAAAAACTTGTTTTTCCGTTAACATATCTAGACCTATGTAATATGCTCGTCTTACACGTATTTGTAGTACTTGTCTCAATGTTTATAAAACCATACCATATACCTTATTATACGAAGGAGCAATCTCTTGTGGATTTTACGATGTCGTACTATTATAAAAGTCATTTTACATAAGCATTATATAATAAACAACAATCTAACACGTTGATATCCTTAAGCATGCATAAACTAAATTTACATCAACATATCAAGTCAAAACAATTTTTACTATATTTTCTTCTCAAATTGAATTGTAAGGGATATGCATTGTTTTAAAACTCGTGTTAAACGATCCACACAATATTTACAATGCATGTCTCTCTATTTGTGAGGCCATGACTTCCCCATATCTAGGGGGTGTTCGGAATTGCTTATTTATATGGGTGTAAACGAGTCGAGTTTTTAACGAGTCGATACTGAGTAGCTCACGAACAGCTCGACTCACTTACACCCCTACTTATTTAAAATAATTTATGTTTTTTATAAAAATGTTTATCAACATATATGGTGCCAAAAATGAGTTTTATAAAAAGTGTTTGGATTGGTTTATGACGGAACCAAAACGCTATAAGTTGATAAGTTGGTTTTTAGAAAATGCTTGAGATTGATTAAATATGTAAAATAACTAAAAAGTTGACTGAGTTGTTTTAAATAAGTTAATAAGTTAAGATGAAATAACTTTTCGAAAACTCATTATCTCCTTTTGGGAGTAGGTATAAGCAGTTTTTTTTCACTCATCAAAACACTAAAAAATGTTTTATCTCATTTTCCACAAGGAATAAGTCTCGACACTTTTTGGATCGTCGTTGATGAGTACCCAAACTCCCCTAGTATCTCCCTTCCTTGACACTTTTTGGATCGTCGTTGATGAGTACCCAAACTCCCCTAGTATCTCCCTTCCTTGACACTTTTTGGATCGTCGTTGATGAATACCCAAACTCATCATGTGAACTAAACTCCTTGTCATGAAGAAGGCTTCTAGTATTTGCATTGTCGTTGCAACTCTATGTCTATTCTTATCTTCATATGAACACCAAGACAAAATCCATGATTAGTTTACACTTTTGTTTAATCTAGGGAATTAGGGTTAAATCCGATGTATGTCTCGCAAACTTTTTTGAATGGATATGAAAGTTGTTCTTTATGTAATTGTTGTAATTGTATGTTGATACTTTTTGAGAACCAATTGTATTTTGTTTAAATTAGATGATGGTTGTTGATAACGGAAGGTGGACGAAGGATAAATAACGTAAAAGTAAAAAAAATATTAATGAATAAAAAAGAGCATATGGCACATCATATCTATGTCACACTTCAAACTTCAACTAGATTTTCTTTTGACATAGTGACCATATTGTTTTCAAATTTAACAAAGATGGATGAACCAATTTGTCATTAAGATGAGGGATCAAATCTAAAACAACATGCAAAACTTGAGGGATTTTTCTGTAATAAATGAAATTCAATATAATAAACCCCCAACCAAAGGGAATGAATCCCTTAATTTACTTAAAAAATTATTTTAGAGAGAGAAATTGCATTAATTACCTTAATATCTTTTTCTATCTACAAAATTATTTCACAAGACAAATAATAAAAAAATTACCATATAAAAATTATATAAAATTTGTTAAGGCATTAATGAATCAAATATTTTAATGATATTGTTAATTTTCTAGAATTAGGTTCAAATGTAAATTTAATTTTGCTTGTGAACATGAAGACAATTAAAATTGCATCACGTGTCAATATTCATTCATAATATCATGCATTATTCAGAATAAATAAAGTTTAGGTGTCTTTATTCACTCTAAATAATGCATGATATTCATAGTGAATATTGTCATATGGCGCAATTTTAATAGTCATCAGTCATCACGTTCACAATGAAAGATGAGTTATCATTTAAACTTTTCTCTAATACAGTAAGTTTATATATATACTATTAGATTAAAAGATAATGGTTGGTTGGTCTTGAATGTAAGATTATCTTTGAAAAAACAACTAATAAACTAGTGGAATGTTTGATAAAAACTTAAAAACACCCGATAAGTTAGTTGAAAAATGTATAATAATATAAAAATGATGTTTTAGAAAGCTAATAGTTTTAATATTGTTTAATATATATATATTTTATTATAACATAATAATTAACAAAATTCTATTTTTTATTATTATTACATATATTATAAATTTTAGACTGTATAAACCAAACACAAACTTTAGAACAAGAAAAAAGATATTTTAAGTGATTGATTATAATAACAATTAGGCATAAAATGAATAAAAATAAAGTTATAGCATCCACAACGTATGAACTTTTAAAATCCCAACTTTTATTACTTCCTTCTGTCCTGTTATTATTACATCAACAAACTAATAAACTCAATAAAACTCGACAGTAAAGGTTTTTATAAAAATCTCACTTTTTTTCTTATTTATGATATGATTTTTATTTATAAATTATTAAATAAAATTAATATATACATATATTATTTATATTAAAAAATAAAATATAATTTATTAATTTTCACTTTACATTAATTTTAGTTTTCTAATTTTAATATCTTGTTAACAAAAAAACAATTAAAACATACATCTATTTTTATACTATAATTAGAAAATGTGTAACATTACAAAAATATAAATTTTTAAGAAAATATTAGTAAATAGTTAATAGTATAGCAATATAGATTACTTATAATTTCGATTCAACCAAATCTGTATAAAAGTTTGCAAGAAAAAAACAAAACAAATTTATAATATTCTTATCAATTTAATATATATATAAAAATATTTTACAATATATATATATGCATTCATTATAGATTTATTAAATAAAATTAGTTAAGTAATAACAAATAAAATAACAACAGAAAAGAAAAGTTCATAAGGATCCAAGATTTTGTTTAAGAACATGAATTCTAAGGTCATCCGTGGCCGGGAACGGGAGAGGGCCGGTACCGGCCCAGTACTGGCGGTAATACCGTCTTGGACGACCACTATGGAACCGGTAGGAGACCCAACCGTCAACCCCATGTCGTTCTCTTTTCTCTACCCACCCCACCCTCTCCCTCTTTTCTCTCCATCTATCTCTCTTCTTTTCTAATTCTTTTATTTTTTAATTAATTAATTAGATTGGTATGGAATTGATATGGGTAAGGATGATATGATATGGTGTTGGTAAGGTGGTGGTAAGATAGTGGAATACTGATGTGGCGCTAAGGTGACAGCAGGTAAAAAGTGGTAAAGGTGGTACGAGTAATGATGGTCTAATAAAACATGTGACTGAACAAAAATCTCTATCCATATTTTATATTTATGAAATTCCTAGAACAAGTTAATCAAATCAAAATTTCTAGTAAATTTTATTATTTATGAGATAAAAAATAAAACTTTGATCTTTATGTAACTTACAATAACATTTTTAAGGTCGATATGTCTATTTTTGACATATAAATATATTAAATGATAATATAAAAATAATTGACATGGTCAATACTAATTTTACATAATTAATAAATAATCTTAAGGTCATGAGTACCCAATCCTTCCAACCTTCCCAGACCCACTGTCAAATCAGCTATCATATCAGATTTTCCCAAACCCTCTCATTAACCTTCTGGAACCCTCTCTAATTAGTACCAAACTCTCTCAACTCTCTCTCTCTCTCTCTCTCACGCATACAAACAAGCGGTGTGTGCAAACCGTCGAGGGTTCCAAACTGTTGAACCCGCTGCCGACATACCGACAGCCCGCTGAGCCTGCCAAGCTGGTGGCTTCCAACTCGCCGAACCCAAGGGTGCGGTACGCACGACCTAATAAACCATTCACGGTTAAAATAATTTGTAAAGAAAAACCATATACGGTTAAAAGTTAATTCATTATATTAATATACAATACCAACTAATAATTTATGAGTAATATTTATCAATAATTCATCTAAAATAAACAATTAATCATTTGTTATTTGAGTTTGTTCATTTATATTCGTTTGCTATGTTCATTAGTTTAGCTTGTAACAAACGAACACAATGAACAAAGACATTTTATCAAGAAAGAACATGAACACAAAAAGTTTCGTTCACTTACCATTCGTATTCATTTGTTTCATTGTTTGTTCAATTAAATTAGACGAACAAACATGAACACACCTTTGTTCATGTTTTTTTCGGTTTGTTTACTAATTACAACTCTATCCATATCAGAACCCTCATCAAAGAATTTTTTTTAATTATTTTCTATAGAATTTTTAGAGTATCTTCAAGAGATGTCTATAATATATAAAAAAAAATTGTTTTTTAACAATTTTTTTTTTGTTACAATAGATTATGTAAAAAAACTTTCTTTAAAAGTAGGAGGAAAAATGTTACAAATTTGAAAAAAAAATCACAAAAATGATTACAATGAAAGAATAATACTACCTTCGTCCCAAAATTATTGTCTAGTTTTGACTTTTGGAAGTTTTTTTTTGTCGACTTTAACCTTAAATATTTTTGTTTGTGTTATATAATACTTGATGAAAATTATACAAATGGAAATACATTAAAAAAACACAACCCATTCATATATTTTGCATCAAGTATTATATAACACAAATAAAAGTATTTAAATTTAAAATCGACAAAGAAAGACTTTCAAACAATCCGAGTTTTTAACTCTCTAATGATTTAAAAATATTATATAACTCTCTAATGATTTATCAACTTTTCAAAATCCGAGTTTTTAAACAACAAAATTTTATTCACCTAATATTTCAAAATCGAGATTAAAAGCATATTATACAACATAACACATATTATATACCTTTGGATGATGGTTCATAGTCAATTGTGTAATCCAATCCAAAGCCACTTTTAATACTTTCAATAAAAAAAATTAAAAATATTTATTTATACATAAAATTTAATCAACAATAGTAATACAATGGACCAACCAGGATTGTCGAATTCTTTTTCATCGTCCACGTCCATCCATTAATTTTAGTAGCTCTGTTGATCCAGTCTTCCTAAGACTTAATGAAATATCAATGATCCTTTATCTTATATCCTAGAATACTTAGCAAAATACAGATGCTTAGGAAGCTACAGCGAGTCTATTCGCTGAAGGTTCATACTGCTAAGCATGGCTCATAAATGATATCAGCGATTGCTTGTCACTAACTCCTTTCAGTGACAGCGATATCTGATAACTGTTGAGTGTTCTCTGAAGACAAATAGTCATGTCTATAGGAAAACCATCAGCATCATCTATTGATGCAAGCTGATGATAGAGTCAGCGATACTAATGATTTGAAGTTGAAATCAGTGACAACTAGCTGACTACTCTTACATGACGTTCGATAAAGACAAGTCACAATGCCTCCCTGATCCTTCCCAAGGATCAGCGATTCTAAGGCTTGATCAGTGACTTGCACTTTAAGAATACTAAATTTGTATTCTTGTCCTATATGCACAAATAGGATTTGAATTGTCTTTCTGACAAAAGTACAAAAGAGATGTCTCTTTACTGTTCCCTCCTTATTTGTCACCCATAAGACAACTATTTACCATGGGCATTATATTATGGTACAATAGTACACCAAACCCAATCTTTACCTGACATGTGTAAAGCTGGGGATGGCATGCATTTAATGCACGGGGTATAAATATGAACACAGTGTGTTCTTCAAACATGAACCTTTGGTCCATCTTCTATACCCCAATCCTTTCTTCTTTCTATCTTCTATCTTCTATTTCTTTCTATCTCTTCTAATTCTTGCTTGGTGCATAAGAAAGACTGTGTGTCTAAATACTTAAAAGATTGTTTGGATCTTGACAAAGTCTTGATCCTTTTCAACAAACAATCTACTTCAGTTCACACAAAGGCTCCATAGGAGTCGTGAACTGAATTAAGTGGAAGAAACAGTGTTGATTGTATTCACCCCCCTTCTACAATACAATTTATCTTATTGGCCATCAATAGAGGACCAATAAGCTCAATCCGAACCCATTCATTTTTTTGAAAACGGTTGTCCAAACCCACTTTTCTTATGTGCCAAATGAACCTTATCAACCCGGAAACAAATTTTTTTAATTAAAAAATTAGTTAAAAGACCCAATCATTTAAAGCATAAAGGAATAATCAAATGAAAATCGTTTTATATTGTGTGAACTTGGAAACTAATCTTAGAACATCAATTAACATATTGAGGAGACCATGGTAACAATTTCTTTAGTTTTTATGATCCAACACCTGATTATAACCCAAAAGGGTATTTTGGACAATTTAACATATTGCTTGAGAATTAAGCAAGTAAAAAGAAACCACTTCCATTTTTTCACAATTCAACATCTTCTCCTCTCATCCACCATCACATCTCTTAGTCGGAAAACATTCATCGCCGCTGCCACCATCGTTGCCGCCACCACCGTTGTAGGCGCTCCACCGCCGTCCACCGCACCACCAGATATGCAATCGTTCCTCATCTCTACCACCAGACCTTTACCACCAACCACCAGATCTCTATATCTAAACCTCTACCACCAGACATCCACCACCGTCGCCGGCGTTCTACCACCACCACTGTCTACCACCATCGCCATTGCCATCGCCACTGCTGTCATTTACTGCCACCACTAGATACGCAAATCCTTCTTCTACCTGCATCATCTCTTCCATATTTGCAAATGGTTCTTCTTCTCCATCATCTACCACCACTACCATGGTCACCGCCGTCGTCGTCGTCGTCTTCTAAATCTAGTTACCAAACAAAATCTGATGATATGGTAAGTTTTTTTCTATTTCTATTTAAAACCCCCAATTTTTAGGGTTCTTGAGATTTTTTTTCAAAATTAGGTTAATTTGATTCAATCTTGGAGATTGTTGTTTCACAAAAGTTGTTTGTAATCTTGATTTGTGCAACATATCTGAATTTTAACATTTTTTATGAAGATTTTAGGAAATCATTCTTAGAAAATTAGAGTTTTTTAAGTTTTGTTCTTGAAAGTTCATAATGTGTTCTTGAAGGTCCATCATGTGATCTTGAAGGTTTATCATGTTCGTGAAGGCTGAAGTGGACGATGATGTGAAGATTAATTAGATGAATTTAAATGTAAATATACATTTGTTTGTATTCATTATGTGAATTTAATTTTAAATAGACATTTGATTTTGTATGTGAATATTCATATGGTGAATATGAATAATCATAAAGTGAATATGAAATTTCATCCGGTGAATATTCGTATGGTGAATATGAATATTTGAATATTCATAAGGTGAATATGAAATTTTATCCAGTGAATATTCATATGGTGAATATGAATATATAAATATTCATATGGTGAATAAACTGCAACTTTTTACTAAATGACGATCATGCCCTTTATATTCATTTTCAGATCATATGAATATATAAATATTTATATGGTGAATAAACTGCAACTTTTTTACTAAATGACGATCATGCACTTTATACTCATTTTCAGATTAAAGGCGTAGATTGATCCTCAAGTTTTTAAGAATCATTTGATTTTCTTTAGAAGACACCTCTCAAAACATAATAGTTTTTTTTAATGACGAATCCACATACCCTCTAAATCTACTCCAACAATATAGATAACAAAACTTAAATCCTTAACCACTAAGGAAAGGACACCCCTTAGATAACACCAAATGCCATGCTAGTTAAATAGTTAATTAAGTTTTTTGTTATCCAAAAATACATAGATAAAACCAAGAATTTCTACTTACCCAATTCTTTATACTTTCTCAAAGAATCTATTTGAGAGATGGTTTTGAAACCATAACTTGTTTTGCGGGTTGAGAAAAATTTTCTTTATTCCTCGTGCATTCTACACACACACACACACACACACACACACACACACACACACACACACACACACACACACACACACACACACACACACACACACACACACACACACACACACACACACACACACACACACACACACACACACACACACACACACACACACACACACACACACACACACTTCTCTGTCTCTCACCGACCAAGAAACTAACGGCACATTCACCCCACAAAAATCCATCTTTCTCTCTCGAATCATCCAACACAACAAAAACCCACATTCTATCATCAATCTTTCTTGCTTTCTTTCAATCTTTCTTTCCATCAAAAGATCCCAACACCAAACTTTGATGCAAATCTTGAATCTTTTCTCTCTCTTTCTTCTCTTCAACCCACCCACCTACATTTACCCCTCTTTCTCTTTCTCTTTCCACATAAAACAATGGTAGTCAAGATGATTAAATGGAGGCCATGGCCACCCCTTCTATCCAAGAAATTTCAGGTCAAATTGGTCATCAAGAAAATGGAAGGAGGGGGTAGTGATCCCCTGCATCAAGACCCACAGAAAGATAGTAATCTAAGGGCTGTGGAGGTTAGATGGAAAGGGCCCAAGATTGCTCTAAGTACATTTAGGAGAACAGTCAAGAGGAATTTCACAAAGGAGGAGATGGTTCTTGAACCAAATGGTGTTGTTTGTTGGGATGAAGAGTTTAATACCATTTGTACCCTTTCTGGGTATAAAGAAAATGTCTTTTATCCATGGGAGATTGGGTTCACTGTCTTGAATGTGAGTTCTTGATTTCCCTTTTTTTTGAAGTTTTTTTTAATCTAATTTTAGGGATATGGGTTTGATTGATTTTGTTTATTTTTTGTTGATTTGTTGCCATGTTAATGAATCTTGATTTGATTATTATGCTGAATTGGTCACTAGAATGTTTACTGTTCTTTTTTCCTTACCCAAATTGGGAAATTTCATACCTTTTTTGTGGGTATCTTGTTTCATTCTATAATCTTGATGTTGGTGCAATTAGGGTTTTGAATTTGATGTTTTTAGGGTAAAAGGTATTTGTTCACTTCTGCTATTGTTATGCATATTTGGTATTAAAAAAAGACAGAACCATGTGACTTTGAATGTACAATTAGGGTTAATTTTTCAAAAAGAGTTTGAAGTTTTCAAGAAAATTTTAGAAATGAGATTTTCAAATTCTAAGAAATTTGCAAGAAACCAATATCAATTCTGCATAAAAAAGACCACTTTCAACAACAAAAGGCAATTTCAAGACTCTACATTTAGCGAAAACGCAGGGTTTATTGATTCATTTCCAGTTTATATTGTAAGTTTTGCTCGAGAACGATAGATGTATGATGTATACTTTTCTTTGTAGATGATTTGCCATCATATAACACATTAGGATAACTATATATTTCATATATTCTCTCATTACATACATACTATATAAAGTGGATTTATGTATGCATCAACATGGTAATGTTATGTGCAATGTATGTTGTCGAGTTTGGGAAAATCATAAATTCGTGTATTAGTATGGAAAATCTCTTAATACGGTTTATTTTGTTGTATCAAATATGGCTTCTATGTTTGGATTTCTCTGATGAATAGTAATTATTGATTATGCTTTTGACCTTTTTAAAAAAAATCTTTTATCTTGGTAATAGATGATGCAATTACTTTATGTTTTTACTAAGAGATTTGGAATAATTTTGTTTTAATTTAGGGACTAAGCCCAGGGCCGAAGAATAAGGTTCCTGTAGTTGGAACGGCATCCTTGAACCTTGCTGATTATGCTTCTGCTGTTGAAGAAAAAGATTTTGAGATCGATATACCTCTTACCGTCCCCTGTGGATCAACTGATTCTCGCCCTATGCTTCATGTATGTACCATTATAGCATTTCGATACTTCTGACTTTTTAATCGTCATACTTGGTTTTTCTTTATAAACAAGCCATCATTTTTTACAGAAATGGAAACAAGCATTGTAATTTGTAAGAATGAGCAATCTTGGAGTTTGAATAACATGCCAGATATGAATCTTTTTTTTTTTTTCAATTTCTAGAATCGGGGTTCAAAATCATTCATTCTTCGAAGTTATAGATTCTTTTGTCCAAGATTGTTCGTTCTTGCAAATTGTGATGTTATTTTTGCATTTTCTTTAGAACGATTGTTAGTTTGCAGATTGCTAGATTAATCTGTCTGTATAGATTGGGAAAGTTTTTGTTTGGGAGGGTTTTTTTCATAGATGTAAGGAGTGTATCTTTTAACTGGGAGGGCATTTTTGGAAAAAAAGAACTTGCTTTTCTGCATAAATCCCCCTCTAGAAGCTTACTGTATAAGCCACTTTCTAAATCATTAAGACACTACCAAATAGTCATGTATAGCTAGCTGACCTAATAAGCTGACTCCCATTAAGCTCATTAAGCTGCTAACGAACAATAGACAGAAATTGCTCTCTTCCCTGTTAGTGGTAGATGTAAATCCATTGAATCTCCACCTTCCAATTTGCGTTCAAGATCTTGAATTCTCGAGGTCTGTGTGGTGCAGATATCACTTGGATTAGTAGAACTGAGAGCTGCTCAAGATTCAGCAGAGTCAATGCAGAATCAAAGTCAAACAACCGAAAATTCATCCGGAGAAAAGGACGAGGTTTCTGCACTTAAAGCTGGATTAAGAAAAGTCAAGATCTTTAAGGATTACGTCTCGATCCGACGTCCGAAAAAGACTTTGCAAGAAGATGATCACGAAATCAGCGAAAGCAGGAGCGACGAAGAGGGCGATTACACCTACCCGTTTGATTCAGACTCGCTTTCTGAACCCGAAGAACGAGAAGTGCACGAGGCCAAAGAGGAGGAGGACGCCACTTTTAGGAAGTCGTTTTGCTACGGCACGTTGGCGAACGCAAATTTCACCGGAGGGTCGCTTTACGAGAACAGTGTTTACTACAGTTACCGTAAATCCGACGTGGGGGGTTGCTCTCAGAAAGAGGATCCGGATGCTTCCGTGTTCGAAACGTATCTCGTTCAGAACTCGAAACGCAGCATCTTGCCGTGGAAGAAGAGGAAACTGAACTTCAAGTCACCGAAAGTCAAAGGGGAGCCATTGTTAAAGAAAGCTTACGGTGAAGAAGGCGGAGACGACATTGACTTTGACCGCCGACAACTCAGCTCCGATGAATCTCTTGTTGGGGTAAATCTTTTTTTGCTTTCTTGGTTTACGACTCGTTTATTTGCAATAAAGATGTTTGCTTTCTTGCATAAATGTATCGTTATTACGTGGGTTTGCAAGACTCCTTAGTTTTCGCATAAGGGTATTTTCGTAAATTGACAAACGTTGCTATATGATGGCAGTGGCATAAGGCGTACGAAGAATCTTGTGCGAACCAATCGTCGATATCTGAGTTTGGGGACGATAGTTTTGCTGTTGGAAACTGGGAGCAGAGGGAGATAATCAGCCGTGACGGGTGCATGAAACTTCAAACGCAAGTCTTTTTCGCTTCAATCGATCAACGAAGCGAGCGGGCTGCCGGTGAGAGTGCGTGTACCGCCCTGGTGGCGGTGGTTGCTGATTGGTTCCAAAATAACCACGATCTGATGCCGATTAAGTCGCAACTCGATTCTCTCATCCGAGAGGGATCTTTAGAATGGAGGAACCTATGCGACAATGAAACTTACCGATCGCAGTTTCCCGACAAGCACTTTGATCTCGAAACCATCATCCAAGCGAATGTCCGCCCGATTTCCGTAGTCCAAGAGAAGTCTTTTATTGGGTTCTTTCATCCCGATCAAGTCGAAGAGGGCAAATTCGACTTTTTGCATGGAGCAATGTCGTTTGATGGCATGTGGGATGAGATCAGCCGTGAGTCGGATGGTCTTAGCCACGGCGAACCCGTGGTCTACATCGTCAGCTGGAACGATCACTTTTTCGTGTTGAAAGTGGAACCGGAAGCTTTTTACATAATCGACACTTTAGGGGAGAGGCTCTTTGAGGGATGCGATCAAGCTTACATCTTGAAATTTGATCGAAACACGGCGATCTACAAGATACCCGTCTCAGATTCAGCCGAACAGAGGCCTGCGGCTGATCGATTCAGCACTTCAGAGGATCTTGGTGATGAACCGGTGAAAAACGATGGTGAGTTTGAGGTTATTTGCTATGGGAAAGAGTGTTGTAAAGAGTACATCAAGACTTTCTTGGCTGCAATTCCTATTAGGGAACTAGAAGCCGATATCAAGAAAGGTTTGATCTCTTCGATTCCGGTTCATCAAAGACTACAGATCGAGTTTCACTACACTCGGTTACGACCTCGAGCCGTGGACGATCCGGTCCAGGTCAGCAGCCCCGTCAGCGCCATGTCATCGCCGGTGGCTGAAGGTGCACAAACTGAGATTGCCACATAGAAAGAATGTTGCAACTTCTAGAGGGCTAAACTAACTGTCTTACCTTAACCATGGTTAAAGATTGTTCTTTTAGGTTGTTGATTGGGTTTTTTTTCAAAAAGGAAAAAATACCCAGAAATTTTTTAGGGTTCTTATTAGGAGATTTGGTGTCATAGTCTTTGACTTTTTATGTTGACTCCCCCAATCCACTTTGTTTTTTCTTGTTTCTTGAGAAGGGGGATGGTTTTGTTAAAGGTAACTTTGTGATCTCTTTTGGTGCAAATGAAGATATCCCATTTGACTGTTTCTGTTCCTCTTTGATGTCAATGTACAACTTGTAATGCATGATGTATCTTTTTGTGTTTCTTTTTGATTTCCAAGATATTCTTGAAGCTTTTTGAGTTCAGGAGATGTGAGTGGCTTTGATTCCAATTCCCAAGTGGTCTTTTTCCCTTCTGGGGATTTTTCTGATTGGCCTTTTAAGGTTTTACCATGTGATGTGACCCACTTTTTTATGGTAAAGAAATTTTTAATTCAAAAGAATGGTGTTTGAATGAGCTGTATGTTATGTACTAAAAGCTGTGTGTTGCTTTGGACATGACAATTCTAACTATGGAAAAAAGATGCTTTTTACCTGTGTTATTTATGGGTGTTTTGTGTCTTGGGGAGATTCCTTTTCTTATTGACTAAAAAACCAAGTATTTTTTGTTACTAATCTTTGATTTTCTTTTAGGTTTATATGTAAATCAAAATGAAACTTTATTGCATTTTATAATTCATATTCATCTTGGGGAGATTCCTTTTCTTATTGACTAAAAAACCAAGTATTTTTTGTTACTAATCTTTGATTTTCTTTTAGGTTTATATGTAAATCAAAATGAAACTTTATTGCATTTTATAATTCATATTCATCTAGGGAGGGGTATCTTTAACCAGTTAAGAAGTACAAACTCCTAATTAAGTTCATCGATTTTTTTCTAACTGTTTAGTCTGGTTCCAAGATTAACCGGATAACTGAGATGCCATACAAGTCCTTTAATCAATTTAAAACCCAACAAGTAGAAAAGAAACGAGTCTTTATGACCGTTGGTGAAAATGTTAACTTTGGTTTCTACTCAAATTTATATTGAACTCTTTTATAATGGCCAAACCGTTCACTTGATGTGTTTTATGTTCAAATGCTTTTGACATCTAAGGTCATGTTTGAATGTTGAAATGAAGTTTACTTTTCAAATATTAAAGTTTGGAGATGGACATCGGAAAGTGTGTAAAAAGATGATATGACGGCACTTTCCATCAAAAACTTTATCGAGGATCACATGAATTGTAGTCGTTAAAATTGTAGTTTGAGTGATCTTGAATTTATTATAGGTCGTTAATTACCATATACATTTATTTGAGAAGTTTGATTTTGAAACAAGTTAAAAAGGAACTTTTTTTTGATCATCTAGGCTTTGTTTGACTATATCCTTGTCAATTTGGTATTTTAGATTACGGCCGTCTGAAACCAAACCTGATCACAGGATGCTAACGTTTGGACTCGATCCTGAGTAAAATGAGATATTTCACCACATCCTCCTAAGCCTTGAAACAAGTTAAAAAGGAATTATCATTTAAAAAGTCATATTATGTGGAAAAGAACCTTGATAGATTTTAGTGGACAAGGTCATAGCCAACTCATACATTGTTCCACGGTTAGTCATAAACTGTTCACAACCTATACTTTGTCAAATCATAATATGACAACTGTTGCTTTTGATTGTCGACCGTGAGTGTCCAGATTGCATATATGTTATTGTATAGTTTATAACTACCAAGTTATTTAAAAAAGGGAGGGGGTCAAAAAACTTTTATGGAATCGTTTACACATCTCTCTAAAGGCAGAAGCAAATAATACTCACTTTTAGCTACGTGTTAATCGCTTGAACGTACTATATGCATCTACAATATTGAGAATACATTTTCGGTATAAGGATTTTCCCTAGATTTGGTATTTAACAAGAGTGATAAATGTAAAAATGATCAATACTCACTCAACCATCTACTAAATTAACCACTCTAGAGTAGTCAAGCAGCAGATAATGACAGTTTGTTCGAACTATTTAACATCACTGTGAAAAGATCTCTCCCTACACTCTTTACATTCATGTATGATTTACATTGTAATTATATAAGATATTAATTCGCTATTACATTTCAACCACCGAAAAGTCAACAAAATTCGACAAAGTTTCAAAAAAATTCATAGAATCCCAATCGCTGCCTTCGCATCCCTTGAAATCCTCCCTCCCCCATCTTTCTTGCTCCAACTTGCCATATCAGTTAATCCACGTGATTACTTAAACAATGGTTCGATTTCATGACTGCATGATTCTGGTCTTAGTTGTCATGACAACTAAGATGCAAA
Organism: Centaurea solstitialis; assembly: GCA_030169165.1. Lineage (NCBI taxonomy): Eukaryota > Viridiplantae > Streptophyta > Magnoliopsida > Asterales > Asteraceae > Centaurea > Centaurea solstitialis. The sequence goes on along the minus strand of CM058042.1, from coordinate 2,201,853 downwards.
GCACAAATGACGTGCTTGCCTTAACCGTCCACTTTGATTTTTAAGAAATGCTAACTTGATCGTTAACTAACTAGGTTTTAATTCCAGATTACACAATATTGTCTTATATGTTTTATATTTACAAAAAAATCTTCAAACTTTCACCACAAAGTTTGACTTTAATGCAAATTAATGGATGATTTTAAGTTTGCTTTACTATATATTTGATTACCAAATTAAAAATAATGAAAATACTTTAATTCTAGCACGATTTTCCAATTCTCCTTTCATTATCAAGTTTTGATCACAATATGATCCAAAGATATGTATTTAATTTATTAAAATAACTTTACTAAGTAAAGGATAAATAATGTTCAGAAAACTCGCTTTATTACAAAATTTATGTTCTTTTTTTTTTTTCAATTCTTTTTGAGAAGGTTTATCTGGGTTTTGCCAGATTACATCCTTGGTAATTTTTACCGAGAGCTAAGGCATGTTCCTCTAAGATTAATACTCAGTGACCACCAATTGTGCACGCATGGATTTGAACCCGCATGAAAGCTATCACCCTTTATGTTATCTCTTTTTCCAAAATCTTTATTTTCAAAGAAATACTTGAAGCTGGTTATTTTGGACTTTGGTATCAATAATAGAATGGCTCACAATTTTGGACTTTTGGTATCAATAAGAGAAAACCATGACCATCATTTTAATTGATTAGCCTGAGTTTTAACATTAGTAAATATTTTAGTATAGTGATTGTAATTAAATTTACTTCTATAATGTTTTTAAAGTGATATCAGCAACCAAAAAAATTTATATGATCTAATTGGAGGCCCAATACTACTCGAGCGTGTGTGTTAACTTGTCATTCAAAAAAATAAAAAATTAAACAATAATATAAAATTACTGGATTACCCAGTACCAATATATCACATGCAAACACTTAAAACGATTTTAATATCAACTTTAGAATTTAAAATTTTTAATTGATAGACATTTTAATATCAACTTTAGAATTTAAATTTTTTAATTGATAGACATATTAATATATCATGCCAATTGGCATGTTCCAAAACTATTAATTTTTAAAGCAAAATAAAATGGAAATAATTTCTAACCACCATTCACCCTTTTTGCTTCACATGGAGAACACCATCATGAAAATTAACTAGGTTTTCGAGTTTCACCCACCAAATGATTACCATAGTACATTTTTAAGAACATTTATATTAGTAATTAAATACTTTTTTTTTAACAAAGGCCAAACAAAAAAATATTTTGAACCTCAAATAATTTCAACAAACTTACCCCAGCTAGAGGATAGACAAAAAAATTACCAGCAAGAACCTGGCTATGAAATACATAACTCTTGAATTATGGCTTAGCTAGGACTAAAAATCTTACTCAGAGACCGTTTATTAAACGCTTAGCAGTATTATTTACCTTACTGATTAAGCATGGAAAAAACTAAATAGCTTGTCTGATAAGAGACAAGGAATGGCTGGAATCTTACTTCTTACCCGGTAATCGTTGGAAAACGACTCTTACCTAATAAACGCTTACCGGGGTTTAATCATGGCTACTGATGTTAACACGATAAGGTAAACGAAAATGAATATCTTGCCGGTAGATACTTAATCAAAGAAGAAGATACTTGATAAACTAAGAGAGGATAACGAATCTTACAGATAAATGCTTACCCCGAAGACTCGAGTTTTCAAGCGCAACAAAATACAGGAACGTAACATGCTAAATGCACACCAAGTTATGCCTTCCGATGAAAACATACGATAGCACAATTATTAACAAATATTTACATCTTGATTTTAGAGCTTACATCAACTTCTCTCAAATGCCTGGAGTGCTTGTTCAATTATTTATACATTTAGGACACATGTTATTGATAACCGTAGGTGTTTAGACCAACTTGTGCATAACTTTAATCCAATTAGCCGCAGAAGATAACCGCACGTTGTTACTTCCCCCGTGGTCCTATCAGACTCAAACTGATAACCCATGAGAAAGAGTCCTGCAACCCGTTTTTTGGTGTCTAGATTCTGCATAGACTTCCTAACCAACGTCTACAAGAGAAATGCCCCAATCAGAAGCAAACAGGGCATTTCACTAGTCCGTTTTCGTTGCAATCTACACAACTAACTGGAAACGGGAAATCACCATCAGCCACTTCCTCCGATACAACCTTCCGACTACCATTGCACGAAAAGCAGAGCACAAACCGCATCCCGCCACACCCTTTGCATGGCCCACTGGCGGGGCTCCTCGGGATCCCATCCACGAGGTTTTGCAGCTCCCCTTGCTCATGGAGCCCGACCACCTCATCAACCCCTCCAACATGCCTTCCTTTGATGAACAGCTTCGGAGGGATCACCCTGCCACCCAACGTCCGCCACAACTCCTCCCTGAATTCCATGTGCATGGAAACATCTCTCTCGTCATACAGAACCCGAAAACTCTCCAACAGAAACCTAATCGTGTTGCAATCTTCGAAGGTCTTACGTATCCCTCTCAAGCTTGTTGTATAAAGGATGACTGAATCACTACCTCCTGGCGGACACTTCTCCTCGAATTCTAATAAATGGTTTCCGGTTTTTCCCGAAACCAATACATTCTTCTCCGGATCTTCCAAGCTTACAAGGGCTCTACGGTTTTCTTCATCCTTGATGTCACTTGCGATTGTTGGTGTTGTGAAGTATTGATCGAAGGTGTTTGCTTGGAAAACTAGACCTTGTTTTACAGTGGTTATGGGTGAAACCATTTTCGGCTTCCCTAAGAATCTTGATCTTATTCCTTTCATCTCTTCACAACATTTCTCATCTGCTTGAGGTGGGTTTATAACTGGCAAAGATGGGACCCTATCATGACTATTTGTCAAATGTCTAATATCCAACTATTGAAAGAAGTAATATAAATAACTTTAATACAAACATAGTGAAGAAAGAGATGTTATAATTCTGATGGGACCAAAGTAGTAGAAGAAAAGGTGAGAGGTAGTGGTTATCTTTGGTGGGATAGTAAGGTTCCAATCTTTGGTTGGACACACCAATCCTGTTGTAGTATGCTTAGCTATAATCAACCAATAGCAATAGCACATGTCAATTTGACGTGGGCGTAATGGTAATTTCTGAGATAAGAGTGTGTGTGCCGCGAGTGAAATGACAAAAAAGGACCTTGAAGATTAGTCGATTTTCGACCAAACATTTGGCAATGATGGGGATGGTGAACCAGATTAGGCTGAAAGAATGGGAGACAAGGTGTGGCACCACTCATAATTCAGTCACAAGGGTGGGCTTCTTGCAAAAGAATAAAAAAGCACCTTCTTTAACCCTTTTTCATCAACTAGACTTTTGTGGATATAAAGTGAAAGCAATAGTGGGGAGGGGTTAAGGACTTCTTTGTACAAAGCATGATACCTGTTTCTGAACCTTTCAGCTTCTCTCATAACTGCCCCACTGGACCATGATGCCCATTTCTTGATTAGGATACTCATGGACCAGACCTGTACACAAGCTCACTCAAGACATTATTGAGCACATGTCATTGTCCATATACAAATAAATGAACACAAGAAGCATACTATCCGTATAGCAGTACCTAGATTCGTGTATACATCCCCTATAATGCGCTTTACAATCGGAAAATTTTCACTAAAACACATGCATCATTATGCATTTAAAAATGCAAAGAAAGGAACTTTACACTCGGACACAATGCACTGAAGCAAAGAAAAGTCAAACGTAGCTACATCCCTGACCCCCATAAATCAAGAATCATATTCTTACAGGGTATTGGAATGGAAGTCTACCATCTAAGGACTTGACACTGCGGGGCAATCCGTACTCTTCTAGCCCCTCTCTACGCTCTTGGACGATCTGAACCCGTCTAGACTTTGTTGGAGGGGGCATGTTAAGGGCCGCACATTAGCTAGACTTGCATCTCCTTAAGGGATCTTTGGAAAGTAATCTAATGGGGTTCCACGTATTCTCAAAGAAAGTATGGTTAATTGATTGCTACGTCACAACTTACGTGGATGTCTGGTGGGGCTGCCTTAAATTCAGGTTTTCCAAGGTTGGAGCTCGGATGTGCCCTAGTCGAATTATAAAGAGACCACAAGAGGTAAGGTATCACATCAGAATTGGTTTCTAGGTAGATGAAGAAAATACACAACAATGAGATCTGTGAGGTGTACTTAATCAGTTTCGACATAGAACCTACAGAGTTCTTTTTCTGCTTCAAAACCCTCATTTTGTGGGGACCTAATAACCATGGTGATTAGAAGATAGAATAACACGGGAAAACATCTAATTTATAATATACATATATGAAGATGTAGTCAAACCATTAAAGGTAGTACAGAGCCAAATGCAAGATGGTGTATGTTACACAAGAACTGTAAACAGAAGGGCTGAAGGGAACATGGGATGATCTATTATAGCTGTTATTGATGGATTGGTCGAGAAAACAGATTTCAGGCACTTAAGTGGCAGCCACTGCCTCTGCAGCGTTATACCAGCCAATGCTGAAATCAAACGTGACACATGTCAACTCATTTTCGGCAGCATCTTTCAGCTTCATTTTGAGGGTATATGAACCCTGCATTTGTCAAACAATGCTCATCAGTTCCATGGAAAAGTAAAAACAAAACGGATATGTGTAGTGTAGCATTCATTGTGTTGATATCAATAGCTTATTGTATTCAAAAGGTCAGAACCGGGGGGCATCTTTAGGCATTACATTGGCACAAAGAAACACATGCCACCGTCGATCAAAATTAATAACGAAAAGAATATGGCCTGACGTGAACTTATTTGAACAAGCGTTGTTGCCAAAACCATTGAAGTAGATATAAACAACAATTTAGAAAAATAAGAAGTGGAAAAGACACTTACAGGCGGAGTTACTGAAGGCAAGGATTGCGAGTGAGATATTGCAAAGTCACCAACAGCAACAGGGCATTTGGTTTTAGTGCAGAGGTCACTGGTCTCCTCATAGACATCAAAAAAGTAGTATGAAACATCAATCTCAAGATCCCCTCCAATGATGGGTGTATCTGCACGCCAACAACATTTACCATAATAATACGATTGCAATCTGAAGTACAATTATATTCTGTTCATAAAGCAAACAATGCTTATTCCTTTAGTGAACCAGAATCCTGTGTCATTTCCTGTTGTATCGACCAACCACTTTTGTGCTCACAAATAGACTTTTCTGTGTGCAGATAAAAACAAGCAAAGAGATTTGTTTTGAAGCGTTCAATTTTTTCTACCTAAGATGTCTTATTGTTGGATTTAACTATAGATTTTACTGAGGCAGCTCTTATTAGTTGTGGGTCCATGATTCATATTTGGTAATATTGTGTAAAGAACAACTAAAGTAATAGGACAATAATATGTTCTCACGTTTAAAATATATGTATGTTGGCTCATACATCACCAGAATGTTGTAGTGCACACTAAATGCAACCATAGGCAAAAATATTTCATTTTCATCCACCAATGCTTTATATGTCAACAAAACATTGTATTTAGGAGAAAACAGTTGCCAAACTGAAAATACAATTCCGAGCGTTCACACTTTGTAAACTCAAGACATTCATGGAACTTCTGCCAGGCAATAAAGAATTAAATGAGTGAAATTGGTGATACAAATGATGCAATGCAACTTTCAGAGGACAATCAGAATAACATATCTGAAAAAATGCCAGTGTCACCCTTGCGGCCTTGCCTATTCAACAAGAACCAATCAGAGTGCAAACAATTACTAGTTTCCACTGCAGATGCTATTGTGGTACACATGGGTTGTGACTTAAGAAACATGTTCACAAAACAAACCCATAAAAATAGGTTAGAAGTAAATTATAAGTATGGTATCATAAAGAGAACATACAATACCTTTACTTTCTCATGAAAGCACTGTTGCACAATGCACCTAATCGTATAAGAAGGTATAATAACCACAAAGCAGAAGCCAGTGATAGGAAAGAAAAGCTATCATATTTGCTAACAAAGACCTAACTTGGTGCATTATCCTTCAAAATAGGAAGTAAAATAGAGAAAGAATAAGTTTCTTTTTACCTGCAAAGGCTGACAAAGTGAAGGTAGTATCTTTGCCTCTTTCTATCGGGTAAGGAGTAATCTCAACTCCACTGACCTTGACGGGATAATCTTTATTCTTTTCTGTACATGCATAGATAACAAAACATAAGATCCTCTGTTAATGCGCAAGCTTCTGGAACAATAGGCATACTAACAAGAACGAATAGGCTCTTTTTATAAGTCCAGTTCAAACTAGAGAATTTAGACAATATTTTCATAAGCTAGTGTCAATTCCTTTCCTTGAGGGTCCTCACAGGAATTGATCCAGTGGAGACAAAATGGGGTGTGTAGCTCAGACTTTAGAGGATTGAAGCATGCTACCCACAATTTCGAAAAGAAACGAAACCTCACACAAAGCAGATTATTAACCATGGAACTGTGTCTGGTACTCTGGTTTAGAGGTGGGCAAAAATCAGGCTGGGCAAGTCCTTAACCGGTCCATGGCCGATCACGGTTTGAAGCAAAAAATTCTTAACCGTGTTAGGTTACTTATAACCGGTTCTTTGTAACCGGTTACGGGCTAGGCCTCGAACAGTCCTGGGCTTATCCTGTTTTTAATTTTTTTTTAAACAAATTGACATAAAATTATTAAAACTAATTAATATAAAACATTAAAATTATATAAGTGGGTTACTCAAATATAAGTTCTGTCTAGGAATAAAGGTAATTTAAAGTTTGGTTCTTAGAATATGTTTTGATAGTGGGTATCATACCAAAACATAAGGTACTACCTCTGTACCGGATATAGAGGGACCTAGCGAATTGCGTTCCTGATCCCCGAACCCGTACCGAAACGTACCGCGAACTATGTGACTATGGTCGAGCCTTAACCGATCCTTTGACTGGGCCTTAGGCATAACCGCTCCCAGTTATAACTGGGCCTTAGGCATAACCGCTCCCAGTTATAACCGGGCCTCCAAATACTCCAAACACCCAAACCGGTTATAACTACCGGTCCGGTCCATCTCTACTTTGGTACCAAGATGGGTTTTATGATGAAATGTGTTCAAATGATGAAAGTACATGCTCTTTCTGTTATTTCTTTTCTATTTAGGATTAGAAACATCTTTCATAATCTTTCCTTGGAATTGAACCCACACATGTAAGTCCTAACAAATCGACTCTTACCATTGGAGCTAAACCCAAAGATAAAGTAACCGACAATACCAACATGGACAAATTTTTTTCCTTTCTCGAAGTCAACTGACTAAGCTACTAATGAGACCCTTGCTAGCTTATTAAGCAATCACATTCAACCAGTTTCATCTATAGAGTCATGCAAGGTTGGGGGAAAGCAGCCCCTTCCAATGGGTTAGTGTCTACTAAATGATCTCATTGAACCCCATCCGACAATTCCACCAAACAAGTAACAGAACTCAGCCTCACAGATACATTAACCAACAATACAAAAAAATAAAATTTTCAAGGAGTGCACTAACTATATTATGACCTCCATCTGATATAAATATATATACACACACATATATACATGTGTGTGTTCTTATGTATTTTATGCAATCTTTTGCACGTTTTAAAGCCCCAAAAGCAGCTCGTGCGATGATTCCAGACCATATGTGGTTGCCTGGAGATTAGTTGGTGCATGTAAGCTGGCCCAGAAACCCACAGTTACCCCCCAAAAAAACATGCTTTAGCATTTATGTTTGTTTCCTTGATTGATTAAGTAACATAGCTAAGCCTTATGCTATATTACTATGTGATATTAATAACATGAAGCCCACATAGCAGAGAACCGAATGCAATAGGCATTAATAATACAACATTAGGGAAATAAAACATGAAAATCTAGCTTGACTCATCGCCTTCTACCTATACATAAACGCAATTTTACGATCCAGACACAAGCAAAACCTACAATTACCAAGGTCTAACTTATTTACCGAGGTCTAACTTATCCCTCCATCAAAACGCTAACACAATGAACCGCAGTTCACCATGTCGATTGTCGACACACATAACGAACGAACAACCATTAACCGTTCGACGACAACATATTTCCATATTCACGCTTCTGTAAAACCTCGAAACCTTATTTCTTATGCTAGCAAGGTAGCGAAGCGATTGAATTCTTTCAATCTAGTATTAATGGCTAATCGGCTATGCTTCATTGATTACAATTGCTGCTGCAAACAAATCAGACTCCCTTAATTCATCACTATTAATGACATTGCTTCAATAATTCCAATTTCTTCAAACAAATCAAAAACTAGATTTTAATTCACCAAAGGATACATGTTGACTTCCAGAAGCCAATTTCAGAAATCCAAAATCTAGAATTCGTATCAAAATTGAACTTAAAAACTAGTAGGTATAGCGCACACACGCACACGCACACACGCGCACACGCGCGCACACACACACACACACACACACACACACACATATATATATATATAGGGGTGGGTTCAAATGTGAACCACTTTTTAGTTGTGAACGTGAGGATAACCGAGAGCGCGACACGTGGAGGATGATTAGGCGCCACGTCAGATCCACAGCGGGTGACTAGGCGCGATTCATGGGGAGGGCATTGAATTAAAGGAGGGGACCACACTCAAAGCCGACGTGGCGCCTAGTCATCCGCCACGTGTCGTGCTCTCGGTTGTCCTCACGTTCACAACCAAAAAGTGGTTCACATTTGAACTTTCCTCTATATATATATATATATATATATTATCGAAACAAGGGAGCGCTCCCATGGTCAACCATTCAAGCTAATGCTAAAACAGTAAAAGCACATAAAGGCACAAAAGATAACCTAGTTGCAATATACATCAAGTATTCAAAATCAAAAAGTAAATCTGCAAAACCCTAACTTTGAGATATACATGGATCACACCTAACTCAAAATTGATGAAGGTAAACAACAAACTTACTGCAATACTTGACATCTATGGCATCAATAGTGATTAGAGAGATCGAGCAGAGTAAGACGACGAAGAGCTTGATTTGAATTCCTGCCATTGGAAGATAACTTTGAGAGTGAGAATAGCAGAGACGAAACCTTCGAGGGAGAAAGAGTATTTATATAAGCGGTTGGTCGGTTCCGTAAAATCCTATAGGATCCTTTTTGTGACTGTAATTTACAATTTTAGTACTCATAGTTTGAGTTACTTGTCAGAGTTGTTGTTTTCATTAGCTATGTATGATAAATAAGTACTTAAAACGTAGTTTATACTTTTCGTTCGTTTAGGCTAAGGCTATGTTTGGCAAACTACCTGATAAGTTAACTTATGATTGATAAGGTAGCTGGTGATGGATAAGGTAGCTGATGACTGATAAGGTAGCTGATGACTAAGTTACGTTTGACAAAAACTAGCTGATAAGGTAGCTTATGACTGTAAAATGACAAAAAAGGCATGTTTAAAAATTGATAATATAAAAAGTAGAAGGGGTAAATTTGGAATAAAAAAATAAAAAGTTCCATAAGTCACTTAAATGCTAGTAGGAGTAGCTTTTCAAAAAGCTAGCTTATAAGTCAGCTTATAAGTTAACTTATGGTCCATCCAAATATGTACTAAATAAGTAGTTGAATGAAGTTTACACTTGTGGTTCATCTAGGGTTATATGATTGACATATGTCATTTTCTTTAATAAATCCCAATAGATTATAATCAAGATAATCATTGAAATTTGAATTGTTTAAGTTAATCTCAATAATTTATTTTAAATAAAATAATATAAAATACAATTAAGATAATCATTGAAATTTGGATTGTTCAAGTTAATCCCAATAATTTATTTTGAATATAAGAAAATAAAAAATATAATCAAGATAATCATTAAAATTTGAATTGTTCAAGTTAATCCCACTAATTTATTTTAAATAAAAAAATATAAAATATAATCAAGATAATCATTGAAATTTTAATTGTTTAAGTTAAATTTTGAATTACAATAAAAAAACATTTTGACTAACTAATTTTATTTAAAACACAAGTTGACTAATTAAATTATATCTATACTTAGTACTTTAAAAATTGTATTATTATTAATAATCAAAAATAAAAACAAAAATTGACACACAACAAAATTATTTATTAAGCTCGCATCGCACACGTACATATATAGTTAATCCATATATAGAATAAGTTGTTTGTCTGAATAAATTTGTCTATCTGATAAATGGGAGATTGAGGCATTTGAGGAAGGCAAAAACAGAAGCTTGGAAAATTACTGGACACCTTTGGTATAAATTAGTTTGATGTGGCATAATGAGGACATGTTTGATCCTCGCTTATTCCATATAGCTATTTTGGCTTTGTGACTTAAGATTAACCAATAAAGAAATACTATCCTTTTATGATTGAGCAAATAATTCATCCAAATCAGTTAAGATCTAGGTAAAGAAGTAAAGAAACCTCTCGGTTCAACATTGAAGCTTAATTTATGCCTTTTAATGAAATTTCTTCATTTTTTTCTTTTCTTTTTGAGATGAAGAATTGAAGATATATTCCACTTATAGATTATAAGATAAAGTATAGAGTAAATTATGTTTTTGTTCTTGTGGTTTGTTTAACATTTATTTTTCCGTGTTTGTGGTTTTGAAATTTCAGTTTACATACCCATGGTTTATATTTCATGATTATTTTTGTCTTTATGATATACCTTCATTTCTATTTTAGTCTTTCATACTTATAAGTAGTAATTAGATTCGGTGACGAAACCATATATAAATTGCAAAGCCCTAAGGGTGAAAAATGAAATTTCAAAACCACGAAGACGAAATTCAGAAGTTTTAGCAGACCATGGGTACGAAAAACGTAATTTACGCTAAAATATATAAAAAACATGTTGTCATAAATGTGTAGAGACGAAACCCAAACTTTTTATGAAACAAATAAAAATATGTTGTCGTACCTTTTGTATAGATGAAAACCCGACAAGTTATGATACTGACTTTATATATATTTACGGTTGTTAGTATTTTACTATCAATGAAACGTCTTTTTTCTCCCAAAAGGATAATGTAAGAACTAATAGAAACAAAACATTGCATGTGTTCGAATGAGTGATTTGATTGCTTGTCATGTCTACAACCGATGATTCCGAATTAACGGATTGTATGCAATCCCCATATGTCCTTTCAACAATACTCAAATTTCAGTACTTGGTCTGATTAGGTGATCGCAAACGTTGTTATCTTGTTTTATTGAAATCATTTAGGTTTAGAAAAGAGTTGGATTTCAAAAGAAACAATTTAAAATAAGATGAATATAATCTATATGTTGTTTATTAATCTCGAAACGTTCGGTTGTATTAAGGAAATAATATTCACCCTTACAAAAAGAAGCACATATCCACATAGAAGCTCTTTGAATTATTTTTTAAGTGTCAACTTATTTAAAAATAAGGTTATTAGAAGAATAATTGGTAAATAATCAATTAAGTAATAGAGTTTAGTTGGACATTAATTGAACGGTGTACCAATTTGTGTGACCCACCCACTCCCATCTATCAAACCAACTTCTCACGTATTTATATGTAATAAAAGAGTAACTAGATTGCCACGTATGGTAGTATGGTGAGTTGGTTATAGGATTTTCACGTCTAAACATGTATCTGATCGTTTTTCTTGGCGAGTCGAAATATCAACCAAATGAGCTTAAAGAGCAAGTCAAATGTTCATATCACATACAACAATACCATAACCTCTTGTTGTCCACAAATTAACAAATCTTCTCCGAAAACGTACATACAAAAAAGTAGCATGGAAGTTAAAAGAAGGTGTTGTATTGGCTAGTAAGAGAATCCTTGAGGTTTTTGTACAGGCCGAAAAGCGAGTATTGCCGAAGGTTTTTGACTTCATACCACGAGTTGAAAACCGACTCATGCTTATCGGTTCCGGAAAATGCAAGTTGTATTCCGAGGCTGCAATCCACGTTTCCTCCTCGGTTCTTACAGGAACTAGTTCTGATTGCACAGTCCTGATTGTTGAGGCACACAAAGTTGCTTTTGCCCGAACACGAAGAACACCCGTCTCTCTTCCAGTATAAGTTTTGTAGCCTACCCTTCTGGAATTCTAGGACCTATCACCAGAAATTATAACAAACTTGGTGATTAAAAATGTCCGCCGAAAGCTGAAGATAATGGGTTAGAGTGCGTTTGGTACTGGACAGGCAAGAGTGAGATAGGCTGGTAAAAAGGTTATAGGGTTTAATTTGTCAAGGGTAGTTTAGGTATTTACCAATCTTGTTTCATCTCTTTGATTTTGTTACTCCTATTTTGGTGGGACAAAAAGATGCATTTTGTACCACTTAGTTGCTGTCCATTGTTGCACCAAACGTAGGACAACAGGCTTTTGTTCTGTGCTGTTTCGACCTCCCACGTGCCAAATGCATCTTAGAGAATGTAATTTAATAGGGGGAAATTTTACTCCATATGTTCCAAAATTAATGCTATGTTTAATTAGGCGCGTAGTTCGATTAATGCTATTAGTTGATAATAATTTTGTAGTGACCAAGGGACAAAGTGGTAATCTTGGAGTGCAGGTACGTTGTCAATAACGAAAATGGTGCATTTTTCTTTGGAACTCTGGAAAAAGGAAACGGATACATTTGTTTGGGTAAAAGATTACTAGCTTACCAGTGTAAAGCTGGTCACGATATATGTACTGTTTGCAACAAAAGCAGGGATCGACCTTGCAGCATACTTTCTACCAGCAAATGCCACCATGTACCCACCATAAGAATCCTATAATGTCAAAAGTGCAACATGATCATAATAACTTTATAATTGGCAGATATGAAGTATAAAAGACTAGGAGTTTCAAGAAACCCCAACGAACAAAGAGCATGACAAACTGTTTTCCCTCAAACTGTAAAAGTTAATCAATTGCATGTATCAACCAATAAAACCTACAGCCCATAACCAATGTGGGGTTCAAGTAAAACAATGATTCTTTTAAATACAGACGAAATGAATTGCTCAAAGTCCATCAATTGTGTGGCTTTATGTCAATCTCTTTTAAACAGGTGTTTTCCATAAATAGAACAAAACAAAACAAGATAAAAGTGCTAGAAAATTTATGTTTACTATATTTACATTTTCCACTAACAACTATCTTTGACAGCTTAGAGAAGGTACTAAAATCAACGAACCACAGCTACACAATAGATCATATGGTACTTATGGTAAGTTAACAAAACGAAACAAAGACACAACATATAGGGGATACATTGAAATCTTACATGTACATATATCATAAACAATAAAGAGATAGTTAATCTGTCACCTTGAAATATCAATGATTTGCTTTAATCTAATAATAATGTAGGAATCACCAATACTCGGTTGTGAAGGAAGGTTATTAACTTCCCTACATGTTACCAGAGCAGAAAAAAAGGCAAGACACAAGCTTCTACACGTTACCAATTTTGGCCACATAAGATGAATAAATAATAATTGTTACCCACTCCAGGCGTTGTTTTGCCAATACCAACAATGGTTTAAAGCGACCAATTAAGGGATGCATTTATGATTTATGCATCTATTAAAGATAGATATGAGTTGCCATGATTACTGCTATAGTACAATTTTTGCAGCAATGGTAGGGAAACATAAACACAATTTCTCATTAATATGACATACTAGGAGTCTAGGACTTTCTAACATGAGTACAAAAGTCTGAATTACTTTCAGGATCCTTCATGATCGGAAAAGCTCCCTAGCATACCTTTTCACAACGAGCAACACATGTTTCAGCGGGAGTAGTTCAACCAAGATGGTTCTTCACTCCTCGCCAACAAGTTACCACTTAGACATCGTTACTAGTCTATCAGGGTTGGACCACAAACACAAAACCACAATCACTTAAAACAAAATTACATATTTTTACTACCTCTACCCTGTTTAATTTCAGCCATAATCTAACTGTTCCAGTTCTCCGTTGGTACAAGTTACTACTACTAGCTATGTGAACATTATAGCTAGACCAAAACTTGATCTCAATGATGTACAAGTAATTTGAGAAAAATGTCGTAAACATCGGATATGGAGGGAAGAGTTCCTTGTTCCACACATTCCCATATAATGTAAATTGAGAACATACAGTATCAGTATTTATGTAATCATGCTCACTATAGATTTACTAAAATAGACATCTTTCATCTTTGAGCCTCAGATACCAGAATTTCAATCTCCCTAGTTAGACTAAGGTCAGGCTGTCAGGCACTTTGTTTATATCGTGAGCAACAAAATAATCAGGTATAAGCTCCCATTTACAAGTATACAACAGATATACCATTGTTGAAATCTCTACTTACTACTTAGACTACTCAAGCACATTCGATGTACTGCATTTAGTAATTAGTAATCTGAAATAGATTCTGAGGTACTTTTAAACATATCCTGCTTGAATGAGGCTTGTCCAGTCTCACACACAATGACACCTGCAAGTTGCATACATAATGGCACTACATCTGGTGTTGTTAAATTCAACCATATGTGCTTCAAAACGGTATACCCCATTATACTATAGTGCCTTACCATCATGGTCTAACTTTATTGGTATGCAAAAAACTTGTCATTCTCATCAACCTATTGGTTGGGGTTCAAGTATCATGTGTGACATTCTAGGGCATATATATTTAATGGTTTCTAAAGTAAAATAACTTTACACATCTCGTCTATAAACTATGTTTTCATGAAATTACCATTTCAGTCAAACAAATCCTTACGCACACCAATATCCGTAGGCATGTTCTTCACAAGGACCAAGCATAGAACTTTCATTGCCTCATCGGTATACTCCATATGAATTCTCTCAGCTTGTAAGCAAACGGTAATTGAATTGAATAAGAACACATCCGATTCTAAATCCGTTTAGTCAAACCAATATCCCAAATCCAGATTCTACTCATTATTCAAATTCAATTTGTTTAATTTGAATTTTAGCAAAAGAGCATTATCATTTCCTAGTAGGAATCCTTAGATGTCTTCTCCATCCTATTAACCAACAATGCCTGATGGTCCTAAAACCCTCAATACAAAGACACCACCAACAATCATCCTGAATGCAAAAATCTCAAATTTCTAATCAAGTGAAACACAAAATCTCTGATGATTCCTCAGCCTTGATTAGTTTTTTTCCTTCACACACACACACACACACACACACACACACACACACACACACACACACACACACACACACACACACACACACACACATCTCGTGAGACATTAGCAAGTAGCCATTTGACGCATTTTGGCAACTAAAACCTAATTATCTCCTACAGATCACCCGATCTTCATCAACCGAATAGCCTATACACAGATCAAAATCGTTCTACACTAACTAATAACAAAAATCACAAATTCTGGTAGCAAAGGAGAAAATTGAACAAAACCTACTGGAATTGAACAGCCTATACACAGATCAAAATCGTTCTACACTAACTAACAACAAAAATCACAAATTCTCACAAACAAAAGAGAAAATTTACCGGCGAGAAGCTACTGGAATTGACGGTGAGGAGAGAGATCTCATCGACCTTAGGTCGGAAGACCGACAGCTGTGAGTTTGCAGAAGATAGCGATAGCCTCCGATCGCAAGGCGATAACTCGACCGAACTGTTGAAGAAAAACGCAGTCCTGGCCGCAAAGGCGATTCCGAAGGTGAAACCGTCGGACTTTTCTACCAATGCATCGGCACACGGAGAGAATACGTGGTTGTTATCGCTGCTCGATTCGACGGAGTACGAGTTCGTAGCTAGGGTTATCACGGCGGCGATGAGTACGATTGAAGTCACCGGAATCGCCATTGTTGGAAGAAGAGAGATGGACGGAAAAACAGTCCAAACAAATGAACAATGCTGGTAGAGTACAGTTTTCAGTTTTTGGAGAATTGCAAAAGAACACCTTGATTTTGTATAAATGTTCAAACTGCACCACCTACATTTGAACCTTTATCCGGGAAAAATATTCATATCATTAGGGAGGGGTATTAACGAGCCGAGCCGAGTCGAGTAGTAAGTTAATCGAGCCGAGCTCAAAAAATAATACTGGGCTCGAGCTCGAGCTCGAATATTTTTTGAGTTAGCGGGCTCGAGCTTGAAGCTCGTTTATGGGTTTGAATTCGTGATCGATTAACTCGTTTATCAACTTGAGCTCGATAACTTTTATATATTTATACTATAATTAATAAATACATGAGCATGTTTGACTCGAAAAAGTGTATGCTCGAATGGCTCGGCTAGAAAAATTTAATCGAGTTCTCAAACGAGTAGAGTCGAACATTGGTGTTATAAAGCTCGGCCCGTTAAGTTAAACAAGCTCGATTTGCGTTCGACTTCAACTCGAGCTCGAGCTTGAGTAGTTCGTTAAAAGTTCGACTCGCTAACACCTCTACATATCATATACCATTATAAGGTCAAAACTCAATTTTTCACGGCGAACATGAGGACATTTGAGAGCGTGGCACATGACATGTTCACTCTGAATAATACATGAATAATCATGTATTATTCAGAGTGAATAACACAATATTCAGGGTTATTCAAAATAACACTGAATTTTGTGTTATTCATTCTGAATAATACATGATTATTCATAGTGAATCTGTCACATGGTGTGCTCTCGGTTGCCTACAAATTCGCAAATCGAAATAAAATTTGAGATCGCAGCTGAACTTTCGTCTATCATTATATTTACGTACTCGAAAAAAATTGTAAATAAGTATTTATAGAAATATTATTTATACCTTCATTAATTACCACTGATTTACGAACATAATGGAAAATAGCGGGTAGGTTAATTTGTGAAGTTTGGTTTTTTGTGTGTAGATTAATTTGTCTGAATAGACGGTGAAATTTCTTTTGTTTGAAATGTTTTTCTTCATGATATAATCGTGTTAGTGGAAAATACTTGACTTTTTGCATAAACTCTCTTTGGATCTTACTTAATAGACCATTTTTTATATCATTAAGCCATTACCAAAAAGTCATATATAATTGTCCGAATAAGTTACGAGTCTAATTAAATTCGTTAAATTGATAGTCGACGGGCCCTAACCTAAGTGTACATGGAAAATGTTTGTTCTCTCACGTCTCAACCAACATTAGCACTTTATTTGAATAATGTGCTTACAGTTCAACAATATGTATACCTTCTTTTACAAACTCAATAATTCATACAAACTTGCATTGCCATGTATTGTTTACACGTGAAACAAACACATATAAAAGTACACTATATGAAACATTCAGACAACACAAAATAGACGCTTCAGATATTAAATAACACTATATAAACACTACAATTTCACACATTCTTTCACATGTGAAACAACACGCGAATACAGGTTTGTACCATGCAATTCTGATTAGGAACTAATGCCGAGACTCAAACCCGGGTTGAACCTCAAGACTTAGCCTATATTTCCCGGTTAAGTGAAATAATATACTCGAACACGCGACCAAATGCATACAAATGCCCACAAAACTTAGACTCAAACCCGGGTTGAACCTCAAGACCTAGCCTTTATTTCCCGTCAAGATCTCCCAATCTCATGTCCCCTATAAAACGAAGACCAAAAATTCCAACTTTCTTGCGTGTTTTAGGAGCTAACGCTTGACGAAAGGATCTCACTCCCATCGACACTCATCTCAGAACTTCTCCCCGATCTTGCCCCATCTCCAGCCAAGTTCAGTCGCAAAGCCCGACCCTCAATCTCCTGTTCAAAACAAACACTATAAAATTAAAGAAACCATAGAAGAAAACACCTACACAAATAACTCGAGTTTTCAGCCTCACCTTTCCGTTCATGGCATTGAGTGCGGATTCTGCAGCCTCGGCGGAGCTAAAAGTCACGAATCCGAAACCTCGAGACCTGCCCGATTGTTTCTCGTAGATGACTTTCGCACTCAATAGACCATACTGGTCCGCAAACGCATCTTTAAGCTTCTCGGAAGTCATGATCCAACTAAGATTACCTGCATAGATCTTGTGAGGGCTTTCAATGAAATCTCTGTTGCTGCTTCTGATCTTTGGCCCCATGACTTCCCTTTCACCTCCCCTTGGCACTTCTGGGAAGTTTACCTTCACAGTTCTCCCACCAATTTGCTGCAAATCATTAACCAAATGACTTAGGCAATTGCTTGACAAAAATAAGCTAGCTGATAAGCTAATACATGTTTGGATGGAATATAAGCTAGCTTATTGAAACGCCAGTTGAAGTAGTGTTTCAGGAGCTTTTTGTAGCTTTTTTTCCAATTATACCCTTGTTAACATTAATTATTAAGCCCCAAGATACCTTTTTTGGTCATTTTATATACTCGTAAGCTACTTTTTTCCGAGCATAATTATTCATAAGCTAGCTTATTAGGCTGTGTTTGGCAAAAATAAGCTAGCCTATAAGTTAGATGATATGCTAGCTTATAAGCTAGTACGTGTATGGATGGGCCATAAGCTAGCTTATAAGCTAACGTATTAGCTAGCTTATTGAAACGCTACTTGGAGTAGCGTTTTGGGAGCTTTTTGTAACTTTTTTTTTTCCAATTATACCCTTATTAATATTAACTATTATACACCAAGATACTCTTTTTCGTCATTTTACATACCCATAAGTTAGTTTTTAGCAATCATAATTTGTTCATAAGCTAGCTTATTGGTCAATAGCCAGCTTATCGGCTAATTTGCCAAACACAGCCTTAGTCCACGGCTAGCTTATCAGCTACTAGCTAGCTTATTGGTCAATAGCTAGCTTATCGGCTAATTTGCCAAACACAGCCAAAACTATGAACATTACTTTTATGGGTTCATCTCAAATGATTATAGAAATCAAGTATCAACTATCAAGCTGTGGTTTTTAATAAAATTTTGAATTTAGAAATGTTATGAATTTGGGGGAATTCCACTTACAGATCCATTAAACATTCTAATGGCTTCAGTAGCTTCTTGAACACTTGCCATTGTAATAAAAGCAAATCCCCTGCTTCTGTCCGTAACCCTATCGTATACAATCTGATCCAAACACACAAAAATTAGGGTTAGGGTTTACCAAAAACCCCAAAATTATGATTACCAACAATTATATCTATTTCTTAGGTTCAAATGAGTAGTGCTAAAAAATTAGAAATAGAGAAGTGATCTCCACCACTCAGCTGGTCAATAAAGACGGGTCCCCTCATTTAATAATCTCCACCCTCCCATGATCCTCCGTGATCACGTCCACTGTAACTGGTCAAAGCCGTCTTTATTGACCGGATGAGTGGTGGAAATCGCTTCTCTACTTCTAATTTTTTAGTAATTACCTCAACAGAAACGACATTGCCAGCTTCTCCGAACACTTGGGACAGTTCTGAAGACGTAATTGCGTACGGCAAGTTTCCGATGTAAAGCCTCCCGGCTTCCGGCGATTCCGGTTCGCTTTCTTCTTCTTCATCTTCATCTTCATCGTCGTATTTTTCATCATCATCATCAATTTCTAATTCTGATTCTAATTCTTCTGCAATTGGTGATGGTTGTGATTGGATGGAATTGAGGGGTGGGAGGGAGGATCGAATCAGAGGTTGGAAATTGAAGGAATGGGGGGTGGTTTTGAGATTGAGAGATGATGGTAATTTGGGGGTTTTGAAGTGGGGTTTGGAGATGGAGATGGAGATTAGGTTTAGGGTTTTGGAGTTGCAGAGTGAGTTTGAAGAAGTGGAAATGGAGATTAATGATGATGATGATGATGAAGCAGGAGCAGACATTTTTTTGAGTTTGGTTTTGAGGAATGCAAAGGTCAGAGTGAAACAGAGAAGATAAGGTTATATTATTGTTTGGCTTGTGTTCAAATAAGTCATTTTTTAAAGAAATATACAATCTTATGTTTATAATTAAATCTTTAGAATAATTTTATTAAGTAAAATAAAATAAAAGTTGAGAATTTTTTATTATTTTCTTCAATTATAGGTGAAAGGTTTATGTTGTTGTATGTGTAAAGAAGTTATATTAGTTTAAACTTTGTTATGAAGTTTGTGTTGAAAGTATATTTTCAATGTAGAATTTTAGTTCTAGGTAGAAGAAAGGGGTAAAATTGAAGTGCCTTATAAATATAAGTTTGTTTTGTATTAACAACTAAATAATATTTGGTTTATGGGATTTGGGTTTGATTTTTTACTTGATTTGGGTTGGATTATATGAACTTTAATGGATCAAAAGACACTATTAGCAATAGCACCTTCTAGTTTTCTAACAGTTTGTAAAGATAACAAAGGAAGAAAAAATGTATTTACGATTTTTTGAATGGCAATGACAAAAATGAGACAATTTTCTATATTTTTTATTCGTAGAGAAAAAAAATGAAATATGTCATTTATACCTTTTTTTTTACTATGTTGTTGTATGAACTATGAAGGTAATTTTTTATCATAAAAGATCACAATTTTCTTTCAATTTCCTCATTTCTTCACCCGCACAACTACTAGTATCCAAGAACAATAGTTTGCAATGATTTAAGTCTTTCAAAGTAATAGGATTAAAAAAAAGGTCCATGTCACCCTTTGAGGCGTCCTCACCACACTAGTAATCCCACAATCATCATGGGAAGGTAAATTAATAATAGGTTTATATTTTATGGGTTGGTATTTTAGTCCCTAAATTACAAAAAGTGTATGTAAATTATCGGATATGTTATTTTTTATTATACATTTTGCAAACATGATCACCAAACAAACGTATCCTGATAGTCATGTTTTGCTCCGGTTATCGTGAGATGACATATCTAATTCCAGTATTGTTTTTGACCAATGATTCTAATAATTTATAATTATCATGTTTATATTTAAAAAGATAAAATTAGTAGTCTCTAATAAAACCATAATAAAATAATTTAAGAAACATTCATTAGTAAGTAATTACATAGAATATAAACATATTTCCATTTAACTCTTATTTCACTCAACTTATTTAAAATATTCATATCTAAATGTATATTTCTCACTCACCCCAAGTATTTACAAAAATAATGTCTTTAATTTTAATTTATTCAATTCAAGATGTTATTTTTTGCCAAATATAACTTAATAAAACAATCTCTCTCCAATTATCAAACCCATGAATTACAACTTCACACCATATATTACATCATACAACTGAAACTAAGGATTTAAAATTATTTAATAAGCACATTCATAAGACCCACATGGACAAAACAACATCCAAGATTCATGTCAATTTACAAAACTAACCCCAACAGGGAATTTCACAATAACAACACATGTGTAACCAAAAACCATAGTACAAAGCATTTCCCAAATGCTTGGAAGTCAACAACACACTTATTTTAAACATCAAACATCAAACAACAAACAACAAATGTAAGATGAAAGAAACACATCCAAAAGGAGCATTTGTTCATCTACATCATGTGTGCATCAAGGCTATTAGCATCTCTTAAGCAACTCCCAATCTCTACAAATATTTGTAGGGGGAATTAAGCTTAAAGACACAACCTTAACACACTAAGCCAAGGATGATTTGCCAGGCCAAACAGCGGACAGTATCCGTTCCATTTGACCCTCAATGACTGGAGTCCGATGTGTTGACCACATCGACACATCGAGACCCCAACGTGCCATCAGACCGCCAGGTTAC
This sequence comes from Centaurea solstitialis, assembly GCA_030169165.1. Taxonomy (NCBI): domain Eukaryota; kingdom Viridiplantae; phylum Streptophyta; class Magnoliopsida; order Asterales; family Asteraceae; genus Centaurea; species Centaurea solstitialis. Next base: position 2,180,161 of record CM058042.1, on the reverse strand, counting down.
AGCAGTTACCACCTCCGGTAGCTGCTGCAACCCACTTGTTATGCATGCCAAAGGCATGCATACCGTTTCCAGACATAATCACGTCCGAAAGAGAAACGGAAAGATTCCCGATCGGAAAATGGTTGAGGTCTCCCATGGAGAACATGCTTGTTACCTCCGATCCCGATATGTGGGACCTACCAACGTTCGTTTCGTGAGGAGAGGTCGAGTTGCCACGATCGTACTGGAGAACCTCGGATCTCTGGGAGCCGGTCGGATGCTCGGTCTTTGAATCCGGATTTCCGGATTTAACCTTTTCCATTTCTTTCGTGTTCAGAAAGCGGCCTCCGCAGCCTCGTGGACGGCGCTTTGCGTGGAGATGGCGTGACAGGTGCAGAAATGGCTGCTTACAACGACCAACAACGATTAACAAAATGCATTTCAAGCCTCAAGAAAAGCGAGACGGTTTGCGAGGGTAAAAGGGTCAAATGGCATACCTTACGACTCTTCGAAACTTTCTTTGCCATTTCTGCCTTGGCTCGGGATCTCCGGCGCCTGATTATTCCATGATACTGCTTCGCATTCACGTAGATAGGTCCATCATCACTACTCAAGTTCAAAGGCAACATAACCCGACCCTGAATCATCAAGAAAAGAGACCATTTAGAGAGAATAAAATCAAATCGTGCAACAAAAATCGAACTTCAAAGAGTCCAGGGGTCAAATCCCCCCCTCCCCCTCTTCAGCTTACAGGGTGCGTTTGGTACACAAATTGGACAGAACAGGACTAGACGGGGTAGAGTGGGGGTAGGTTGGTGAAAGAATTGTGCAAGTTTTAGAGTTTTAATGAGATGGGTAGTTTAGTAATTTACTAGTCTTATCCCATCTCACTGATTTTTGTTCCACCTATTATAGAAAAATATGTTTTGGTCCCACTTAGTCATGTCTAGTCCTGTCTAAATGTCGCACTAAAAGGTGGGTAATAGGCTTTTGTTTAGTCATGTACCATTTTGTCTCAATTACCAAACACACCCTCAAATAAACATGGGTTACATTTAAGTGCTATTTATATACCATCAATGATAACTATTTCTAGCATATTTCAATTTACCAAAATGTAGAATACATGCATAACATAATAAGCATGTAAAAAAACATTAAAGTACGCTAGACCGAGCGATTCTAACCCTTGTACTTGTTGGTTCGTTACATATAACCATTAAAAATGGCCTAAACTCGCTCTATTTTGTTTACTTCAGTGTTCTTTTTGGCGTTTTAACAAGATCAGTGGTTAGTTTGCAACAAAACTACATCTATAAATTATTAGCAACATACATTTGTTTTGCCCGAAATCAATCAATAATTTCTTATAACTAGATTTGAATCCAAATAATTAAGACGATAAAATCAAGTGAATAGATTAGCTGAAAGAGAGGACACACTGTGATTTGAGGTCCATACGCGGAGAGAACGCCATAATATTGATCGCCATAAGGATTCTTGCCGCAAATCTACGCAATTCATCAAAAACCAAAACAAGGTGTGAGCACACATCCTTAAAGATTAAGATTAATATCGTCGAAAATAGAAGGAAAAAAAATGTTTAAATTCTTACAACAGGTGGCTGACCAAATCCTAGCTCAACATGACTTCCATACTCTTGGGGAGCATATTGCATAGAGAAAGCAGCCTGAATTTGCACTGGTTTTTGCCCATTTGATGAACTCTTGCACTCACCTGAATCATTTAAACCTTTTCATCAAGATTTGTGGTCTCATTTTCATATACAATTCTTTGAATTTCAAGATCCAAATACAAACAACTTTAATCAAATCCTTGAACAACACTGAGTTCTCAAGCTAATTTAAGGGTCTGTTTGTTACCAGCTTAATGGGACTCATGACTTATTCAATCAGCTTAATGAGACTCGTAACTTATTCAATCAACTATACATAACTATTTGGTAGTGGCTTAATCATATAAAAAGTGGCTTATTTCAGTAAGCTTATAAAGGAAAAAGGGGGGGGGGGGGGGGGGGGGGGGGGGTGGAGCTTTATGCAGAATGACAAGTTATCTTGAAACCTATCACTCCCAATTAAAAAACACCCTCATTTCATCTATTGAAAAAACTCTCTCAAACAAAAACCTTCTCAATCCACACAAACAACTTGTCCATACAGGACTTAATGAAAAACCAACCAAAAACTCCCTTAGGGTTGTTTGTTAGCAGCTTAATGGGACACACAACTAATTCTCTCAGCTATACATGACTATTTGATAGTGGCTTAATGATATATAAACTGGCTTATTCATTAAGCTCCTAGGGATTTTTACACAAAAGGTCAAAAAAAGTTCCACACCTGTCCCTCAAATTAAAAACATCGTTCCATTTGTGAAAAAACCCTCTCAAACAAAAACGTTCTCGGTGTCAGTTTTATCCATACACGACTTAATGGAAAACCAACCAAACAACCTCTAATATCCTTAAATTTATTCTTTAAACAATTACATAACATTGAAAATTTGAAACCTTGGATTTGTTTTCAAGATTAACATGGGTTAATGATTATATTTACCAGGAAAGATATTGAAATGAGTGATATTATTCACTTTAGCCCCCATGGTCTGACTCTGATCAGTAGAAGGCTTAGGGGCAATAGGCATGAGTTGTTCTCCAATCTCTTCCATTGATGAAGGCTTCAATCTCCCCATTGATTCTTCAAAAGCGGGTCGGGTCACAAGCCCACTCCACCAAGGACCCGACCCACATGACAGTGAACCCACCAAAGGGTTACCACCAATTCCATCATCATGCTCTTTGTAATACACAGAATTCATTATATAACCCACAAACAAATTCAAGTTATAATTTTTCACTCAAATTCCTGCAAAATTTAAATTCATAAGAAAAATCATTAGAAAAAAGAAAATAAAAATTCAAACTTTCCTAGCTTAATCCACACAACCCACAATCCAATCACACCCCATTTTCTCATAAACCATACAAACAACTTTTAACATTAAAAAAACATAAAAACATATATATATATATATATATATAGGTTTTCATTATACAAGAATCTTGCATAAAAAAGATAACCAAAACAAGAAAATAAGAAGAACCCATTTGATTTGAGGCAAAACCCAGGTGAAATTGCAAGTAAAGATTGCAAGATCCTGATTGTGAGATGAACCCAGATAGGGAAATGGACATGAGATACTTAGAAGAAGAAAAGAAAGTCAAGGGGAATATTCTGATGAAGATGGTGACAATAACAAGAGAGAGAGATAGTAAGTAATATTAAGGAGAAGAAGAAGAAGAAAACATACCAAAGTAAGTAATTAAGAAGAGAGGGATGTTTGAAAACCAAAAATCCAATTGTGAAGGGAGAATTTCAACCAAGATGAGATGAGAGAGAAATGTGTAAATAGAAGAGAGTTCTTCAATGGCCAATCACAAATGGGATTTATCTACAACTCAACTGTGGGAACCTAAAACAAAATTAAAAACTAAGTTTATTAATTAATGGTTTGGTGGGATTTAAAAAGTGGATTGGTTCAGATTTAAGTTTAATTATTATTATTATTATTTTTATATAATTATTAATTTGGTTTTGACAAAGTTATAAAATATAATTTTCTTCATTATTCTGGTTAAAGTAAATAGGCATAATAAGGTTTTTTTTTTTATATATTCTGTTTTGAGTCGAATTATCGAATATGATAGTTTGACTTAAATTATTTTAATATCTAAAATATTATGCTTAATTGCTTATATAGCATACTTTATATATTAATTGTTTTAAGATTGTTTTTTAAACGGCGATATATTAATATAAAAAAATATTAGCAGGATGTAAGAAATTACAACGAAAATGCATGAAATTTTAACCATGAATACCTATCATGATCAATACATCCGAGAATACCACATACGAACAAACCCGACCATTGTAACCAAAAACTGGCAAGCCACTTAAAGGCAATTACCCAGTGAACTCAAACCAACCTCGACCGAAACACACCAAACAGGAAAACCCCGAAACCACGAAACAAATTACCATTGGCCACAAAACATTCAACCAGATGGTGATAATACGAGCTCTTGGAAAGAATGAAGAGAACTGCCACAAATGATTGAAAAAACACAAGTTTAAGGTTAAGCTAGAAATTGTTTTAATCATAATAAAAAATATAATATCTAAATTGAAAGTATATTTAGAAACGTTACATTTTTATACAAAATATTATAACCTTTTTATTTAGAGTAAAAGTTTTTTTACAATTGTTTTGAAATAAAAATACGGTAATTTAGGACGAGTTCAAGTTAATTGTGTACACTAACGAATTAATATACATTAAAAAAACAGATGGTGATATTTTAAAATTACTTCTATAAATTAAAATTTTCTATTTTGAAAAAGTAAAATTTTATTTTTCTATTTTGAAGAAGTAAAATTTTATTTTTCTATTTTGAAGAAGTAATTGTTATTGAGGGGTAAATTGTTATTTTTATATAAGTATTTAATTAAAGTTTAGTGCATTGGTAAATGGCTTGAGTTTCTTTTTTGGGCAGCAAGTGAGCGTCCGTACAATAAAAAAACAGAGTTAAGGATTGTTTAAGGTGGTGGATAAGGTTTCCAAAGTTGTTGGGTGAAAAAGGCCAATTGGAAATATGGTTTGATTCTTCATCAATCAATCATACAACTCCTTCCCCTTTGGGTAATATTACATAACTTCCTACATATAGAAATACCTAAACCAACTATTTTATATAAACTTAGATAAATAATGCTCTAAGCCGATGAAAATATCAATATCGAATAATTAAGACTTAATGGTTTTAACAGAGTAAAAGGAAATCAATCGGTTATTCACATACTGACATTGTTATATTCTTTATAACATGACGTTATTGTATTTTTATTTATATGTTACCATATCGGGCAAATCGTTTTTTGATTTTTATTCATCAACTTTACTGGTGACTTTATCCATTTAGTTTGTCGTCTAAAATTTTATTATGCTGATAAGAATAGGATGAGATGTTATGTACATGAATTAAAATTATATATTTGAGCATGTTTAAATATTCGAACATTTTAATTATTAATGTAACTATAGAGAAGTCAACCCTATGTACATGAGAACATTATGATATTTTATTTTGAGAGTTGACAAATTACATATATGGTGATGTTGCACATCTTAAGCACATTGTGAGACAAAAACGAATCACAAATAGCCAAAGAAATAACTGTATACATGCTTTGCCGAATATGAACTTAAAAATTGGGTAATTTCTTTTGTTTGTACTTAAAATGCCTAACTTTTTACGAGTTTGTTTAAGAATTTTCAAAAACTTACACTCGGCCTGGTTGTCACGTATATACGAAGAATACAACTAATACTTTTTCTAAACAAGATGAAAATAATGCTAATATTTTTCATTAATTATATAAATTAAGTAATATAAATATGTTAGCATCCATCCAACAACTATATTGGAGGACACAATGTCCATTTTGATTTTTGAAATAAATTAATAATTACGTTTGTTTATATTAAACAATTCAAAAGTAGGGGGGGTCCAAAGGTCATTAGAGTAGTATATACTATATAGTGATGGTTGGATTAATGATTTTCTATTTCTCTTCAAGTTTCATTCTTCTCTTGGTTATAATCTTAATGCAAGAAAAATAAAAAATAAAGCATGTTTATGCTAATCTAAATATTTAAATTCTTGAAAAACTTGTTTTGTTTTTTTATAGATAGAAAATGTTATTTGTATGCTATTACGAATTCCAAATGTATAGGTTTTCACTTAAAAAAATAATTGTTGTTACTAGACCTAAAGTCAAGAACATAATTACAACATAAAATGTTTATGTATATTAATCTATTTAAGATCTTCTTTTACAATGTTGCACATAAAAACAACAATATGATATATATGTGGTTTCTTAGATGGATCCACACGAGATTTAGGTGGAAATATCGCTTTCTTAATCAATATTCTTAACATCAAATGATAGATGTATCCTGAACTAGGTTATTGTGTATATGCTTGGGATTTTAATAATATAAATTAACGGTATTTTGTGTATGATCAATAGGGTTTCAGTTTTATATTGATCTTATTAAAAAAAAAGGGATTGTTGCTTGTTGGAATCAAGGATTCAAGATTTTTAAATTTATTAAATGTACATCTGGACAACTTTGTGTCTATTGAAATTAACAATTGACACCGATATTTTTAACCTATTAGTGTAGCAAGATGATTCCCCATAGCCGGCATTAAAGGTTTATTTTATCCGTTATGATTTATATTGTCATCGTAGGTTGTTAAACATTCTAGACACACACACACACACAGATATATATGTAATATATATAACCAAAAAATTAATTTCCTATTGTTTTTTGGTCTTTGTCAATTTGAATCATCCCTAAAATTTAAACGGAATAGAGTATGGCATGTTTGGTAAAAATAAGCTAGTTTGATTTTTAGTAATCATTTTAATCGATATAAATAATAGAGTAATTAAGTACGATAGACATGTATTTACAAATTGTGTATTCATGTGATATAGCTATATATACATATAAATATATAATTAAAAATCTACAATGTAAAAGATTGTCACAATCACATTAATTAATCTTTCAAACACTTTTAATCATATCCAAACTCTTCAAGTATTTCTACATTATACAACAAGAAAACATAAAAAGGAAAATTATCAAACACTTAAAGTGCATTTGGTTATGAATTTGATATCAAAACCTTGTAATTTTTATAGGCATGAAAATACTTTACATTTTGATTCTCCACCTATATAGGAGATACCTTTAGCCAAAAAATAAAAATAAATTAAAAGAATTTTAATGAATATTATATTGTTGAAATTTAAGAGTTTTATTTAAATATTTTATTGAGATAGTATAAATATGACCTACCATTGTGGCACAATCATACTTTGAGAAGAACATCTTTTTGTTACTTAACAATGTAGGTTACATATGTCAAGAAATTGGTGGGTAGCCTATAAATGATTGCTTACAATCTTAGGCTTTGTTTGGAAAGCATAAGCTAGCTTATAAGCTAGTCCATCCAAACATGTACCAGGAAGCTAGCTTATCAGCTAGCTTTTTGAAACGCTACTTTGAGTAGCTTATGAGGAGCTTATGAGGAGCTTATTGTAGCTTTTTCCAATTATACCCTTATTAATATTAGTTATTAAATTCAAATATACCCTTTTTGGTCATTTTACATACTCATAAGCTAGTTTTTGCCAAACATAATTTGTTCAATAGCTAGCTTATCAGCTACTAGCAAGCTTATCAATCAACAGCTAGCTTATCAGCTATCCGCTAGCTTATCAGCTACCAGCTAGCTTATAAGCTACGCTTGCCAAACATAGCCTTAAAGTTAGGGGACAAAAGTGGAAATTCATATATAATTGGATTGTTTCCCTCTTCAAATGGCAAACATGACCTCCAACTTTGTAGCTTCCTTTCCAATCTAGGCATCTCTATAAAATTTAATTTAGAAAACATGGTTTTTTTTTTTTTTTGTAAAGAATAAGATCCAATCATGTCCATTATAGTATTGAGTATCTATAATATGAATTTATTATGTTTGAGTTTAATGTTTGATACATCAAATACTTATGTTTTAGATCAATAAGTATTAACAGTATGAATCATCATGTTTGGATTTAATGTATAAAATAGAAAATACATGAGTAAGTAATCACACTGTTATACATAGATTTCATAGTTTTCATAAAATACATAGGATCATGAGAGAAGTGCAATTAATGAGGAGAAGTGTAAGAAGTGTTTTTAAATCACTGATTATATTTAATTAAATACATTTTCATGAATTGTGCTTTAAAAGGGAATTGATCATGTGTATGTGTATCTTAGTGTGTCTCATTTTAATAAACGTTTATTTCTTATCCAACTGTTGATAACCGTTTCTCAACTTTTTATCAAATTTGCTACTTTTCATCGAAACCCATACACACACACACACATATAAGGTTAGGTTCAAATGTGAGATCAATTTTAGTTGTGAACGTAAGGACCACTAAAATCGCATTACGTGGCAATATTCACTCTGAATATCATGTATTATTCAGAGTGAATAAAGCTTAGACGTTTTTATTCACTTTAAATAATGCATGATATTTACAGTGAATATTGTCACGTGGTGCGATTTTAACGGTCCTTACGTTCATAACAATGAAAAATGAGTTTTCATTTGAAACTTTCCTATATTTATACGTGTATATATATATATGCATGTGTTTGATGATTAGATGGTTAAAGGCATTATACTAGAAAAGCAAAAAAAAGCAGCTGACACTCTTTCATAGTCATAGGTCTCAAAAGTTTAACTCTTCATGTTGGACCGAACTCCATAAAAAGCTTCTCATGGTTAAGCTATATATGTACAATAAACTAATATATTATAAAATTTGGATCCAAAAACCATATATATACATATATAGTGGAAGTTTCATACAAAAACAACCCAATTTTCAAAAATGAAGGAACCAACAAAATCACATGTAATTTTGTACTGCCGATGGAAAAAGTGTGTGTAGTCACGCGCCGACAAGGCGAGTGGGAGAGCCGCAAGTGGTCGTCTATGCTGGAAATCACATGTGATTTTGTATTTTTGTTGGTTCCTCCATTCTTGCAAATTGGTTTTATTTTTGTTTGAACCTAATTCTACATACATATATATATATATATATAAACAAAATTATTAATTAAATACTTAAATTGATGCTTAATAATAAACTAATATCTTATAAAATCATATTTAAAAACTTACATAAGAAAAAAATATATTTATTTTGGAAAAAAGATTGTAGTTCTTTTTTTTTTAACGGCCCTTTTGAAAGTATGATTTTTTTTAAGATCCACAATATCTTTTTAAGAAGAAAATGAAACTAGAGATGATAAAAAGTTTATATATTTTATCTATGAGATATATGTAGCATATAGTTGACAACTTATAAGTACAAACATTTCAAATTCACCAGTTGAATGCTGCCACAAATAAATCTAACAAAACAAATTTGTTAAATAATTGTACCATGAAATAAAATATGTTTTTGCTAGTCTACTCCAAATTTCACTTAATTGGTACCTCAGTTTTCGATCAGAGTTTCTGAACTGATTTAATCAACCAAAATCTTGTTTTTCCATCACAAACAGATATTGTTAAAAAGATTGATAGCACTAACATGATATCATCTTTACAATCATAGATTTTTGTCATCGTCTTTTCTCTAACAACATTAATAAATCACGACCACGAACAAAAGTAACTAAAACATGAGAGTAAGTACTATAGTTTTTTAATTAAAAAAAATTAAAGATAAACAAGATCATCTTCCACTTAATCTAGAAAACAAGAAATATGTGTAGATATTAGACACATGGGTAGATGCAAGGCAAGTAGTGAAATGGGTACAAGTGGAATTTTAGCCACCAAGACTTCCCTTTTATTTATTATATAAATATATTTACTTTTACTTTTATTCATGGAAATTTAATGGTGCAAATAATAATCACCAAAAAGGTGTGGCTTTTTTGTCTTCTTTCTTGGATTTTGGCTTCCACATCACAAGGAACCAACTTTTGTGCTAGCAATGGCCTCTTGGATATCTTCAACATGGTCTTCAATTAGAGATGGACAAAGATCTTTCAACTTATTATGAGTTGACATCATCCATGAGGTCAATATGGTTTATGGGAAATTTGTATTTTTAATTCAATATGTTTAATATAATTATATAACTTTGTCATGATTCTTTATGATCTAAGAGTTATATTTAAGAATAGTACTAATGTCATCCATAAACTAATACTCTTCTAATAATTCATGAGCCATGAGCCAATGGAAAAAAGTATGAAATTCATATTCTAAACTTTTAGATCGTTATAAATAAATTACAGTTACATGAGGAAGGCCATTGGCCATCAACAATATTTTTTTATTTTTAAAGGAAATTTGATCTAAAATTACATATTTACTTGTCGTCACGATGGTTATAAATTACTAAATTCATCATGATTTGTTTCTATTTTATCATTAGTATCAACTATCAAGTGTATTTCAATGTTGGACTAATTAGAAAACATCTTTTTGAACTATATGTTTTCCAAACATTGTAATATTTTTTTCGATATAGATCAAGCAACATATCAAAAGAGATAGTCCAACTCATTACTTTTATTGTCGTCTTTAGAAAAGTAGTTGCATATGTTGTTTATCTACGCGTACTTGTTTTTCAATTCTAAGCATATAATACATGCACGTACATTCTTTCAATCTAGATAAAGTGGTTTTCCACACCATATAAAAAGTGAATAAGAAAAAGAAAATCTTTACCCTGAATCCAAATGAAAATTCTCCACCGAAAACTCCGTCGTTCAAAAAGTTAATACCACATAATATTAACTAAAATGGATAAGTATGACTAGCACATCACACATTTTCAGAATACAAATCTACTGTCATAAATCAAACATCTTATTCATGTCCAAGAATGGTATTAAGACACGTTATGCATTATGTATTTTAGATTTATTTATTTACGTTCTTATGTTTTTTCTCATAATACGTGTATCTATGTAATTGGTGAACAGAAATAAAACGTGAAAATCTTAGACATGATATTTTTATTGATATTTTCATGCCACATAATTCTATCTCCATGTTAAAAAGGAACTAGGAAGACACCCAATGCATGAAAGGACTAGATAACCCAAGAATTAATTAATCTTTGTTTAATGCTAATCCTATCTGTTCAATTATTTCTAAGTGGTTTGGTGTTGCTTTTAAAGAGAGAAAAATACAAATGTAGAAAGCTTCATAAATGTATGGGTGGAGAAATTGGGATGGGCACTAACTATATCTTGTGTCTTTTATATGCATAGTAACAAATATTAATATATTGTGTGAGATAGGTATATAATGTAAAAAAATATATTTTTTATATCATGTAATTGTTTTATGTATGATTATTTATTAGTGTTTTATAACTGTGTAAGAGGATATTTCAATGCTCTTATAATAGTTGTGGTAATTTATTTCTACAATCAATTTAACATGTACATATCTTCTAATAAAAATAAAATTAAGACAAACTTAAATCAGTATTTTCTTCCAAAAACATACAAACCAACCTAACTAGTCTACATTTTGGTGTATACAAATTAACACATTCCTATTAATTGACTTGATTATACACTTTTACAAGACCTAAATTAGGGCTTATCAAACAGATTTAGTTAACTTTATAAGATTAGTTGGAGTGGACCAGGATTATATCATCAATGATTGATTAATTGTAATTAGAGTAAGTTTACTTTTGGTCCTTAACATTTGTTACTTTTAAAGTTTTTCACCCCTTAATTTTGTTTTAATAGATTTGTCCAACATGTTTTTCACCTTGTTATGATTTTTGTTCCTCCTCCTAACAACGTTAACTTTTTCTATCAAATCTATTTAAATGAGGAGTATTTTAGTTATTTTACATTTTTAGAATTGTGATTAAAAGTATATTATATTGTACATATTGAAACTTTTAAAAAATTTAAAACAAAATAAAAAAAATCACACCCTCTTAGGCCATCCGCTGTCGACCCACTACTACCCAATGGTTTCAACTGCCACATCAGCTTTCCACTATTTTACCTAAAACTACCCAATCCATCCACTATCAACCCACTATCATTTAATTAAAAGTAAAATAAATAAATAAATAAGAGAGAGAAAGAAGAGAGAGATAGAGAGAAAGAAGAGAGAGGGGGGGGGGGTGGGGGGTGGGAGTCTTCGGTTTGGAGAACCCGTTCTCTCTCCTACCCGCTGAAGGCACGGTGGTGTTCATCCAAGGTACCCATTGGGTACCACTACCCGATTACTACCCATCCAAGCCACAGTGGATGGTTAGGCAGCCCATTTCTGCTACCAAATTTTGATACCTCTTAAAAATTATTATTATTTTATTTTTAATAGAAAGTTTTTAAATATACATAAAAAGATCAAAATGCCTCTCATTTAATTGAACTTAATGAAAAAGTTAATGATCGTGAGATAAAAGGATGAAAACCGATATAAAATAGCAAACATGAGAAACAAATTCGTTAAAACAAAATTGAAGGACAAAAACATTAAAAGTGATAAAATTAGAGAACTGATAGGCAGTTTTCCTTGCCCAAGAGCAAGGAAAACAGAAACGACTCGTGAACTGTGAGATTCAACTAGAAAATAGAACCAGGCGCAAGTATACACCTTGAACTACTGTCGTCCCGTAACAAGTAATAATGGTAAGTAAATACCAGATATCGATCCTCAGGGAAGGTTTTGTGCAAAAGTCTTTTTAGCAGAAAGTCTAGTTCGTAAAAGATGATTTCAGATGGCGAATTCGAGGATTTTGACCGATGCTGTTTAAGCAAATGGTGAATGATTGGTTATAAAAGCTATCAGAGCAAGAAGCACAGGGTGCAAGGATCTGATGAAACACAGGTGATCTAGCAATAATCCTACTGAAGGTCCAACTACTGGTTTGACTGGCCTCTTAAGAGTACACACAGGTCAACGTGCATTCAGAGGTGATATATTAGTCACGAATCCTAGCACAACACAGTGTTACCAATCTCACTAGATGAGTATAGCACAATTAAGTACTAAAGCTACTTTTAGCCTTCTCACGTCTATTACGGATGTTTAACACAAATCCTAACTCTAAAAGCTAGTGCACTTTCATGTACTAAGTTGGGCGTCAATCAACTAGGTACAGTCTTCAATGAAGTGTCAAACACCTGCAATAAACAGTTAGATTACGACAGTAAAGCAAGTACTAGAAAGTAAACACTGGATTATGACCAGTAGAGTTGCTGTAAATTAAATTGCGAGTGATTAAATTGCTGAAATAAAATAAGCAGGTAGTTATTACACAATACGTTCTCTTCAATGAGAGAAACAGAGTGTAGATAACCCCGAGAAAATAAAAATAGGTAAATTGCTGTAATGTAAATAACTGAAAAATAAATACTGGATGTTGACCAGTAAGAGAGCAGGAAAGTAAATACTGGAAAGATGACCAGTAGAAGTGCGGGAAAATAAATACTGGAAGAATGACCAGTAAACTGCAATAAAGTAAATAACTGAAATGTAAATTTGCAGAATAATAAACACTGGAAAATTGACCAGTTAAATAATTGAATGCACGGTAGAGAAAACTGATAATTATCACACAATACGTTCTCTTCGATAAGAGAAACAGAGTGAAAATAATTATGAGTTAGCAGTTATATAAATAACAGTAGTAAACAGATTTATAACAGTTCAAGAAAATAGCTTTGCTTGGAAGAGAAATGATACTTTGCTGATTATCACACAATACGTTCTTCACTATTAGAAATAAATCTAATCTGGAGGAAACAGGGTGCAAGTAATCTCAATATAACAGTAAATATCAGTATGAAAATGGCTCACGATTTAGTAACTTGGAATGAAAGCTACTTAAGATGAAAAGTTCTTCAAAAAGTACTAAAAAGTACTTAAAGGTACAAAAAAGTACAAAAGTGGTACAAAAGCTAGATTTGGTAACTTGCAACGGAAGCTTTCAAAATTGTTACTTGCAATGCAAGTTTCGAGATAAACACTTGTGAAATAGGAACTTAGTAACCAACCGATGATTAAAGTAAGCTTGTTTGAAAAGACGAAAGACTTTCAAATTTACGAAAGATGAAAGACTTTCAAATTTGACGTAACCGGAAAATCTTGATGATTAAATTCGAGAACCGTTTTGAACAAAGATGAAGTATCGTGAGTGAGAAAAATCAAACCTTGAGAATTTGTAAGACTTAAAAACACGTACAATGATGAAATAATGCACTTTGAGAGATATAAGTGAAAACTTGAACACGAGATGTACTAAAATACTTCGGAATTGGTATTAATACTAGAAACGTAACTTAGAACAAGTGAACTAATGCTTAACAATCGGGATGATTCTAAGCACCACTTAACTTGCCAACAACTTACTTACGACTATAGAACACGAAACAAGAGAAAAGTAGTGAAAGTTGGTGATTACAAACTACATTAAACCTACTATTTATAATAACTAGTGACTTAGGGACCAAGTTTGTGTTTTACATATGATGTCATCAAAAGAGAAATGGGCCTTGGCCCTCAAAACGTGGCTGCTGCCTCCATCAGCCCAAAATAGTCCCTAGAAGCCCGGCCCAAATGAGTAGGAGTCCAAAAATCTGCTGTCAACAAAACTGCGCACTGCTACAGCACTCCTATAGCATCCTGTAGTACTGGGCCATTTTCTGCAAAAACTGTAATTACACTACATAAGTACTAGAGTTATAACTAAAATAAGCATATTTAACTATAAACTAGTTAGGATACGAATATATACTAATCTTGCATGAAATAGGACTAAATAGACACAACGGACTACCAAAATGGTGAAAAAGTGAACTAAAAGACTCAAAATAGGGGTTAATAAATAACACCTATCAAGAACAAAAGTAAACTTTACTCTTATAATTATGATAATAGGTAATGATTTTAAAAAGCCCGTTATTAAAACATTAACCTAAAATGAAAATTATTCTAAAATTCTAATTAAAAATAGAGATATCATATTCCCCTTTGTTGGTGGAGGACAAGTGGATTAATTCTTAACAATTTTAGATCTGTTATTAGGCCATCCGCTGTCGATCCATTGCAACCCAATGGTTTCAGCTGCCACATCAGCGTCACATCAGCTTTTCACTATTTTACCCACGACTACCCAATTCATACATTGTCAACCCAATACCTAACCCAATCTTACACACACTTTTATTTTATTAAATAAAAAAACAAAAAAGAGAAAGAGGAGAGAGATGGAGAGAAATAAGAGAGAGAAAGTGGGTAGGGGGTGGGGGTGGGGGTGGTTTGGGGGTGGAGGGTCTTCGGCTTTGAGAAGCTGATTGGCAACAACCCGCTGCCATCCACGACGGTGTGGGTAAAGGAAACCGACGGGTTCCTTAAACCCGCTGACTACCCGATGGTGGAAAACACCACCACAGTGGATGGCCTTATAAGAATGATATGGTCTTTAGCAATAACATAAGCAATGGATGAATTATGCTAACTGCATACATGATTTATGGATATCACATGGGCAAATTGGTAAATCATACATAAAATTGCTTGTCACCAAATGATTGTGAACTATCAGTATATAACAACATTTCCAACAAAAATTTTAAAATAAAAAATTAAAGAAATTAAAGTTCAGTTTTCTATTTTAAAATTTATATTATTAAAATATTTAATAAAATTTATTTATTTTAATAATTGATGGAGATAAAAGAGACTTCATATTTTGTGTTGTTTAAGATGGTAAAGAAAATTTTCTCTAACTTAATTCTTTGTTGAAACGTCAAACTTCACACTTCTTTCTATCATAAGAACATATGTACAAACAATTGTAATCTCCTTCACCTTCTTGTCTAAGTGGTATACTTTGAGAAGGGTTGGCAAGCCATCAGAGCTGATAATTAACCTATGGAAACTTCACTACCACTGATGACCCATCAACAAACACTCGACATCTTGTTTGTGATTGTTGTGTTGTATCTTGATGCGAGACATAGATGTCTTGTGA
Organism: Centaurea solstitialis; assembly: GCA_030169165.1. Lineage (NCBI taxonomy): Eukaryota > Viridiplantae > Streptophyta > Magnoliopsida > Asterales > Asteraceae > Centaurea > Centaurea solstitialis. Next base: position 2,164,481 of record CM058042.1, on the reverse strand, counting down.
TCGTTGTGATGTTGTATCTTGATACGAGACAACTGGTGATAGATTTTAGGGTTCAATTTTGATTTGATTTGGGGTTTTGAATTTTTGGTATTTTTAGTTATAGAGTTATGATTTTGGAATTTGACCAAAATACCCCTTATTTAATTGAATTAAACAGAAAAAGTCAAATGATAGTTAGATAAAAGATGAATTCTATAGGCGGATAAACATGAGGGATGAAATCGACAAAATGTAGTTTAGCAACGAGAACCATTAAAATTAACAAACATTAGAGACAGTAACCAAACTTTACTCTCAAAAGGACGTGTTTTGACAAAGTGCCCACATCTTTGTTCTCAAGGAAAAAGTTATATTAAATATCAAATTTTGGTTCGTCGAACACAAATTTTTAAAATTGTCATTCTCAATCTTGATAAACCCACATTCTTTTTTCTTTCAATTTTTTTTTTCAAAATTGAAAAATTGATCATTATGTTTAGTTTTTGATAGAAGGATCTTTACACGTCTAAATTTGCTTTTGTTTGATGAGATGAAGAAAATCAACTATCAAAACTACTTCATTTAGCTTCGACAATCTCCCTCTTCACTACATCATGCATGCAATTGAAGTTCAAGAAGAGAACGATGAAGTTGCATCAAGAATCTACAAATCATTGTCGTCGGTAGGCCTCCAATTGCGCCCAAAGATAGAGGCAAAAAGCTATTTCTTTAAAGAAAACTTTTGACAATGTTATAAAATTTGTTGGGTCGAGAAAGGAGTATAAAAAGAGAATATGTGAGGTCCAGATTCGATTCTATATACTTTAATGGTTACCTAATTATAAATTAGATAACAAAACAAGGCCTAGATACTAAAGAAGAAGAGTAGATCTTTAATTTGACCTAACTATGAATTTGATAACAATAATCAATTTCTCATATTAAGAGAATAAAAGAGGAAATTATGAATCAAGACAACCCTAGCTACAATTAGAGATGCTTTAGTAAAAGAGCTATTTTGTTTTTTATCTATGAAAATGTTTATTTGCTATATTTGGGATTTTTGAATTTTGGTTTTAATCAAAAATATTGAAAATGGAGGGGTATTGTCGTCAATTTAACCATATAAGATTTTTACTAAATGTTATTTTACTTCTTGTAATACTTAAAACATCTTTAGTAGACTTTGCACATCTATACATTAATTAATAAAGGGAGCCAAAATAAAAAATAAAAAATTCCTTACATGTGAGGAACTCCTTCCATTACAGTTGCATTATTTTTTTTATAATTTACTTTTTTTTTATAATTTTAAAAAGAGGTAAATAACATTTATTAATAGATTCTTAAAATAATATATAACTAATAATGTAGGGGTATAGTTGAAGCAATAATGTTAAAAATGATTCTGTACAATAATTTTTAGATAAAAAAACTCCTTACATTAACTTAAATATAGGAAGCATAGGTGAAGATTCCCTTTTATTAGTTTTGTCAAAATGGTTAAGATTCTTTCATATCAATATTGTAAAGATCTTAACTTTTCACATTTTGATTTTTAAATGATGAGCAAATATTACTAGTTGTATAAAATTGCCAATAACAAGATCCAAGCTACATGTTATATAATCGATCACAAGTAGCTTTAGCATGTAATTTAGTTGGTAAAACGAGATTCGAATTTGTCTAAATACAAAATATGAGATGAGTTTTGTGTAAGATCGATTAGATTTGAAAGTTGGAGAACTTTTTGTAGAAATAATTGTTGACATTTATAATGATTTAATAAAAGATTTAACATTCTTCATATTTAAGTAGTCTTGGAGTGAGTTGTCATTTATGGGAAGTTAATCATTCCACTACTCCTAAAGTCGAATCATGAACACTTTGATGGATGTGATTCTTTCTATTTTTGGCTTTTTTAATTATACTTTCTTTTTTCTTTAATAATTGATTATATTATTATTTTAATTTTTCTTAAAATAAAATTTCCTATTTTAAAAGTCAAATGTTTAATTTTCTATTTTACTCTTAATTATATGATGGTATTAAATCTATTACTCCAGGTAAAATATTATTTCATCAACTAAAAATTTGATAATTATACATTCATAAATCACGTACCTTTTCTATTACAAATATTTACTCTAAAACAGATGATGGATATATTTATAAATGAAAAATGGGTCTTAGGTGAAAGCTTGTGACCATTCAACGAATCAAAGTTAATAGATTCACGTAAGTACAAGAAAAATAAGAGAAGTGTTTAATTTGATGCATTTGTTAGATTTGTACGTGAGAAGCACATTAGAAAAACTCTCCAATAGGACAACATAACGCAAAAAAAATAATAATAAGATTTTATTTTGAACTAAACAATATAAGATATGATTTTTATTTAACTAGTAAAATCAAATTTTGTGGAACACTGTTCTCCAAACGATAATAATTTGCATGTGGTTTTTGTTTTAATGATATCTTAGATAGTTATAGGGTATGCTTAGAATGAAGATAGTAAAAAGAAATGCTACTTCATTGATGTTGTGATTGAAATTGATTTTAAACTAGTTATTAAGAGCCTGAGTTTCGCACCGGGTTATAAAGTGTGATAGATTTTTTCATAAGTAGTCAGATGAATTTATATGAAACATAAGTTTATACATATGTTGTCGTAGGAAAGGTTAGGACCTCATGTATTGTGTTGGGGTGTTTCCCTATAAGATTACAATAAAAAAGAGGTATATTATATAACTGATATCTATTTTATACCGCTATTATATTCAAGTATAAAAGTATACAATTGATTTATAAGGATATAATGGTCATTTTGCCCTACCATTTAAGGGATTAATGAATGCCCATTAACATGAGAAACCAAATACATAAATACATGGAGGTTTATTTTGTAATAAATGAACTTTAAGGGCCACATTCGTAACATTTGATAAACCCTATGGACCAAAGTTTTGGAAAAAAAATATTATTCACTTTAATAAAAGAATTTGGTTAAAGTTATAATACTTTATAAGAAACAATAAAACAAAATTTTTTCATTAAAAAAGTAAAAAATAAAAAAAAATGTGAATTATGTGATTTGAAAATAAAAAAAATATATAAAGAATGATCAAGTATAAGGACCAAATATGTAGTTTAATTAGGATTTTTTTTTGATGACTTAACAACTAAATTTAACAGAGTTGAATTAAAGGGTAAAAATGAAATGCAAATAAAAACTATAGGAATGAAAAAACAACTTTTTAAATATAAAAGATGAAAACGCTAGAAATACCAAAGCATAAAGACTAAAACCATAATTTACTATATCATTTTATTAACTCTTAAATAAGAAATGAGTATATGGATTTGGAAATGAGAGCTTCAGCGATAAGATTAAAAATGGCATTTTTGTAAATTAACCAACTTTTAGGGGGGAATTTAGAATTTTATTTTTCCCTCCCAATTGTATGCTAACGAGTGGAATGGCCCGCGCATTGCGACGGGTCTAATAATCCTAAATTTTTCGTTTAATAGAAAAGGTAATTATATAAGAGTAGCACGAACTCATACAACTATTTATAAGAAAAAAGATTTTTAGAGAAGAAAGTTTTATATAAGGATTGGCAAGCGTATCTAAAAGTGCTTTTTAGAGAAGGAATTATACGATAAATGTGAGAAGTGTAATTGAATATAAATTTTTCCTACCTAAAACCGTCTTAAAACCTTCAGTAAAACATTTCCTACCGTTATATAGCAGAAGGTTGTTGACGGAAGTAAAAACTTCTATAAAACCTTTAGATAGGACTTTCAAACCTCTAAATACAAAAGAAAACATTCTCTAAAGGTCATTTTTCTTGTAACGTTCAACAACTTTCATACATTCAAAAAAGCGGTGCCCTTATTGTTGTTAGTTCCGGTTGTCGTTGCGTTTACACTTGTATGAACTTCAAAAATACCAAAAGAGTACGTCTACAATACAAATTTGTTTTTTTATTTTATTATTACAATGACAATCTTGTAATTTTAAATAATTTTCAAGGTTTTATATTAAAAACAATAAAAAAATGAATTTTTAAGTACCACTTTCAATAATATCATAAATCTTAAGGACAAAAGTGAAACTTAATTATCTCATAGACAAAAACTAAAATTAAATCTTACTTTTAATAGAAAACATGAAGTATGCGAGTCATCATGGCGACGAACATAAAATCAAACTTCTTAATTATTTCCCTTGTTATCAACGATGCTATCATACAAATAAATGTATAATATTCTTTAATATTTTACTTATTATATATCTGTTGTATTTATTGAGTAAAACTTTTTATACATAATCCCAAATCGCGATATAAACGTATATATGAGACCTATCTGATAATATCTATCCATAGACATGCTATTGCTATACCTTTTCCTAAAATTTCTAAATTGTTGAAAGCATGTTTTGATCTTTGTAACATTAACGGTATCTTTATTTTTTTAACATATCTAAATATGAAATTTCGTATTAATACGATATTTCCATAATATATAAATGACATATTTCTATTGTCTCACTTAAATAGCTTTAAGATAAAAACACTATTGTTTCCAAAATTTGAAAACATCGTTATTATCTACGTAAATTGTTGATTCCAAATATATATAAATTATATAGCTTATAGATCTTTTTGAGCATTGAAACTGATTAAAACAATATAACTAATATCGAATCAACCCTATAAAATAAACCTTGTCGGTTTTCAAATATAAGTGTTTTATAATGATCGTTATAAATCGGTGGGCCCAAAAGCATATTAGTTGCATTACATACAACTAACCAATTTGGGTAAAATGATAAAACCTTTTAAATAAAAATATTATTAAAATATTGATATTTAATATATAAATTAACTATATTTATTTTAAAGAAGAAGGCAAAGAAAAAAAGAATACAGCAGTGGAAAATATTAATAAATATTGATACTTAAAATAAAAGAGAAATTAATGAATATTGATATTTAAAATAAAAGAATAATGAGTATGGCTGTAAGGAAATAAAAATAGGAGGCGTGGGAGAATCGAACCAAAGACCTACAGCAGATGGAGCACGGCGGTTTCCACTCTGCCAAAACCATCTTTTGTTTTTAGAATCCAAAACTATATATATAAGCAAGACGAAATTTTTTTCCTGACAAATGTAAGGATATAGTAATTGTATGGTACTATAATTTGCTGGTCTATATTACCATATAGTAGTTTACTATAATTTGAGTTGCAACTTTGACCGGTTGCAATTAAGTGTAGTTAGACGAAAGTAACCGTTGAGGATCTTTTTATCGTTTTATCCGACTTTATCAACCAAAAAGAACTCTATTTAGTTACCGAGCAGTTGAGGATCTGGCACGTTTTTATCGTTTTATCCAACTTTATCAACCAAAAATAACTCTATCTAGTTACCGAGCAGTTGAGGATCTAGCACCCATCACAGCTTCAATTCATGTGTGAATATATTTATATCAAAAGGGGAGAATGAACATTCATATGTGAAGGCTATGAATTTAGTTAGGGGTGGCAATCGTGTCGTGTTTGGGTTGACGGGTCAGAAACCTCAACCTATGACACAACCCGTTTAGCTAATCGGGTTAAGATCTTCAACCCTTACCCGTGACAGGTCGTGTCAGGGGTTGAATGGTTGATGGGTTGGCAGAGAATCGGCGACTATAGTGAAATCGACGATGGAAATTTGCAGATTGAAAGCCGACGACGACAAATTGGAAGCAGCGGTGTGAGTATATTGTCGTGATGAGAGCGATGGAAAGCGGCGACATCTGAATTGTTAGGCGCTTAGGGTTATTTGGTTTTGGCCCTTAGGAATCAGATGCTCAAAGTAAAAAATTGAAATTGAATTTTTAAATAAAAAATAATTAATTAAAATTTAAACGGGTTCGTGGGTCAACCCGTCAACCCGGCGGGTCAGCCCGTAACGACCCATGAAATTGGTAGGTTGACGGGTTTGTGGGTTCGCGGGTCAGCCCGTAACGACCCTTTTATCTTCGTGTCGGGTCGGGTTGGCGGGTCGTGTCGAAAATTGCCACACCTGAATTTAGTCACTACTCGAGAACATCAACTTTGAAATGATAACCAAAAACAACACCACACCAAGAATGATGCATATAATCTCCAAATTACAATTCAAACAAAGTACACTTGTGACCATGAATAGAGAAAATAGATTGATTCTCTTGGTGCAAATAAATGCTGCAAAAACCAAATGTATTACATTACTTGGAAATTTGAACACCGGAAAGAAGAGCATCCGCTGCAGAATCCAAATCATGAGGAAAGAAAACCCTGCACAACTACGTTGAGTAAGCCACCATCAAGTAAATCAAACGTGATAGCGTTTAGAAACTCCAATATGCTAACGAACATGATATAGTTTCATACACCATTTTTCAATTTACTGATAGTGTGAGAATATGTGAAACCCCAAAATTACCCTCCAGAAGGAGAGTAGAGAGAGGCTCCAACGTATATTCAGAATAATGGTCCAATTTTAGTCAACGGACGCTAGAAGGGCCCAGATTATCCTAGAGGAGTACAGAAGGATGCTAGAAGGGCACAGAGTGCCCCATAGTGTCGAGTCCTTAAAGTGATAGAACTTGACTCTGATACCGCATGAAAAAATATGTGAAACCCCCAAATTATTCTATAGATTGGAAGCTTTTTGGATGTTATATGACTGAATTAGTAACGTGCAAAATCAACGAGATTGAAAAGGCACAAGAAGAGCTATGGTGTTCAAATTACCTGCAAGTATTGTGGTACAGGGTTCTGCTTAGTTGGTTAATATCGTCAACACCTTTACAACCACCAACGACCTCAAGCACTTGCCTGAAGATGATTGACGTATTATATCAGGAAAGATTATAAGCATCATAGAAGTATATAAAAAAAAAATTCAAAATGCACTTACCGAACTAAACAGGGTTCATTTCGACCTTTGACTAAGCAATCTTGGTCATACTTCTCTTTCTTTTTAGATGGCCAGGAGGATTTAATGAAATTTTTCCCAGCATGAGTGTTTTTGATCTCACAATAAGGAGAATCGGTCTCAATCATCATTCTATCAACTGGGATACCCTTTAGAGCTTCAAGGTTTTCAGAAGTTTTCAACGAGCAACCATTTATACCTGTTCTTGGAAGAAATGGAACGTTAAAATTAGGAACTTGTATAACATTGCAACTTCTGATATGAGTTTCAAATACAAATGAAAATGAGATCAAATGGGGAATATATTGACCTATAAAGAGATTGCTGAATGCAAGAAGCTTGTCACGGTCTTCTGGAGTACCGGTAAATGAGTGGGCAACTCCACCACAGAACCTGTCACATAATGAGAGACTATTTAACGAACTCTATTAAATTTTAATGTCAGTAAACTACCTTGCTACATAGAGTCGACAAATCCATTTGATGTCGAAACGGCTTTGTCATCTTGATACTAAATTACCTTCTTACACGGTTTAAGGCATTGTTTGGTAAAAATAAGCTAGCTTATAAGTCAGGTACATGTTTGGACGGACCATAAGCTAGCTTTTTGAAAAGCTACTCTCACCAGCGTTTTGATGACTTATAGGACTTATTATTATTTTATTCCAAATATACCCCTGCTAAGTTTTACACTACCAATTTTTAAACATGTCTTTTTTTATATCATTTATAGTCACAAGGTACCTTATCAGCTAGTTTTTGCCAAACGCAACTTTATCATCAGCTACCTTATCAATCACCAACTAGTTTATCAATATCAGTTATCAGCTACTTTATCAGTCATAAGCTAGCTTACCAGCTAGTTTGCCAAACATAGCCTAAGAGGGAAATAAGTTCAAATAACCAGGGATGCTATATTCCCTGGTACCAGATATTTCTAACTTTGTTGCATTCCTTTCTATCACACTATATATGAATTTTCATCTTCCTAAAAGGTTCAGTTTTGAAAAGGTAGCAGAACAAATTAGAGTGTGAACTACAATAGCCAGCATTAGCCTATGGGTGAAGATCCATCCGTCATACCTGTGCTTGTTTTGCTCCAGAATGTCACAGAAATCCCCGGCAGCTGCCCGCATATGAAGAAACATCGGAAGCTTCAGGAGATGTGCTAATTCAAACTGCCTCTCAAAGTACCTAGTGATAACAGTATAAATGAGAAACATACCAATAAACCATATCCCCCTAATATGCCAACTCTTTTTGTGAAGGCTGTTCATCCCTATAACCAGCATTTTTGCATATAACTCATTTCTGCTTCAAGCATCACATACTTCTTTTGAATCTCCGGTGAACAAAAGTGAGTTCTGTCGTAATCCAATCCACACTCACCAACTGCCACTACCTTTTCAAAAACATAAGAGTTCATCAATCCTCTTGTCAACTTAGACGATAATAACTCTCAAGAGTTCAAAATTTTAAGCGGTGTTATAAACTTTCCGAAACACTTAAGTTGCAGATACTTGCAAGCCAGGACAGACAATGCTTCTACAAATTATAAATACAAAAAAGACTTAAGTTGAAGGATCACTTTTAGCATTCATATCGATCTCACCTTCCCTTTCTCAACTCCCTCTTTAGCCAGTGACAACAGTGCCTGAAAATGCTTTTCAGGATCTCCACTCTCATCAAACTCCTGAACGAGATTAAAAGAATCATAACTACATATATCTTCACATTCACATGATAAAAAAGATTAACAAAAAAGAAAAAAGAAACCCACATTACATCGTGTTGGGTGCACTCCAACTGTACAGAATAGTCTTGCTGCCACAAACATTGCACCCTCAGTACTAGATCACTCCAAGCATCTTATAACAAAAATCCAATCCAATAATACAAAAGTGGTAAACATATACAGTAAATCAGCACACACATTGACTGACCATCAGTTTCAGCAATAGCTAAGGCTTCCTTCGACTCCGCAAGTGATCCTCCTGTGACCTGCAACAAAACATCCCCTCAATGTTCAGAAGCTAATACACAATTTGAAACCGATTAAATACAAGAGATATAGAGAATTTTTCCAACCATCTTAGCTAGTTAAATTACTTTTGCACCTAAAAAAAATCTGCAAGAACAACGTGATTGTTTAATGGTAAAGATCGATCCACATGGAAATGCATCAAGACAGATGTACATTCTAGGGCTGATAGAATTACAAATCAAGTTAGGGATCTTTTTCTCATCAATCAGCAAATGTATTTGAAAGGCACAGATGAAATGGTCATTCTGCAGCATCAAAGCTTTAAATTGCACAATCATAAGAGCCATTGAAGTATTGTTCAATCATTTTACTATATGATTTCGGCTGTGTTTGGCAAACTAACTGATAAGCTGGCGGATTGCTGAAGCTGATAAGCTGGCGGATAGTTGATAAACTAGCTAGTAGCTGATAAACTAGCTTATGAATAAATTATGTTTGGCAAAAACTAGCTTATGAGTATGTAAAATGACCAAAAAGGTTACTTGGAGTACAATAATTGATATCAATAAGGGTATAATTAGAAAAAGCTACAAAAATCTCCTAAAACACTACTCCAACTAGCGTTTCAATAAGCTAGCTTATTGTCCATCCAAACATGCACCGGCTAATAAGCTAGCTTATTTCTGCCAAACAAGCCTTCGGTTGTAACGATAAACGAACCACGAAATACGAAACTTACGATAATTCGATCAACGCCAGCACTCCAAGCCCTAGTTAAAACTGTTGCAATATCTGGTAAATGGCATTGCTTTCCATTATATACACCCTTGAACATGCTATCTGCATCAATATTTGTATAAAAAATCAATCAATCAATTAAGGCAAAAATCAATTAAATCAAAGGAACCAACTCTAGTGAGACTAACCTGTGAAGTTAACTGCAATATCTGTTTGAAATTGAAGCAAATAAGAGCAATCAAAAAGCATAAATGTTAGTATATTATAAACAGTATGGAGTAAGTTTATATAAAAGGAAGTAGAAGAAGCGTCATGCCTATCATTCGAAGTGTCGCCATGGATGGATTAAGCTAAAGAGATGAATTGGGAACCCTAGATTGCAGGATTTTTAGCAGGGAAGGAAGGAATTTGTGTTTTGGGGTGGTGAATTGCAACCTATTTAAACATTAGGGTTTCTTTTTGAAATTTACATCAAGCCTAAGTTCTTATTTACCCCTTTGAAAATACAAAATTTCTATTACATGGTTTGTTTTGTTTAAACATTGAACAATTTGGGAGAAAAAAACATGAGATTAGGTGATAATGTTACGTTTTTGTAAGAAATGTGAGAAGTATTTTTAAATCACTTTTAATTAAAGATCTTTTTATGAATTGTGGTTTAAAAGGAAACTGATTTCGGTATGTCTTATCTTGGTGCATCTCATCCTAATGTTCTTCTAACGGTTGATAACCATTTTGTTGGGTTTTTGTGGGTATCCTCGAATCAAACTGATCCGAGGATTGTCTCAGATCTATCAAAACCTCGCTGGTTTGATATATCTCGTAGGTTTAAAACAAACTGTTAAAACCCACGTGATCAGAAACACGCTGTTTTGATCTTATTAGTGCGGAAGCGATAAAAGCTAAAAACCCATAAAGCCTGATGATCTTAATCGTTTGTAGCTCTAAACCTAAAGGATTAGGTTAGATTAATTTACCTGGATGCTTGAGAATTAGTCCACCCGTAATCAACCAACGAACGTTCCTCTAGTAGAACCGTGAAACCCGAACAAAGAAAACCGACCCGAAGGGGGAAGGGTTTGTGCGCCGGTTTTGGGAGAGAGGAGGAGGGGACAGAAAACTGATTTTTCAACTGAAAAGCTTAATGTTTTTCCTTAACCCATAGGCTTTATTTATATGGGAAGAAAAATACAGTTTGAAAGTAATCCAGTTTCCATATTATAATTATCTCAAATCTTTTCCTTATTAACTGGAAAAGAATTTGCCTATGATAATTATGATTTATATATTTATCTAATATATAAAATCTTATTAATTAACTATTATATATTTATTTATCTAATAAATATATAACATCCTAATTAATTAATAACCCTCCAACTTTGGTAAATCTGACTGAAATTACCCAGCTGATTTATAATACACTATTATAAATCTTAACTCTCCATTTCGGGATTTCATCTAACTTGTTCGACTTATAGGTTCTCACAGGTGTGACCCTCAAGTGTCTTGTAACATTGGATGTGTAATCACTTGGTTTGTCAACTCTGCACATAATTCCTAACAGACTCCCACTTGTGCAAGTTGGCAATACCACCTTTGACTATACTGACCTAAGGAGGCCCCTAGACAGGCACTTAGGCTGACCAGGTTACAAGAACTCTTATACCCGGATATGGTGATAAAAACATTCCGTGAGGAATTGGTATCTATGAAACTACTGTTCATCGATTGGGTATATCTTGGCTTTTCCCTTTGCATCGCGATATTTCATCTGTGAGTATGAGCTTGGAAAGTGTCAACTCTAAATACTCAAGATTCTGTTCTCTTGATTATCTGACTTTCACTGATAGGTAAACGACAAAGAACTAATCAGTTCGTTTGGGCATGGCCATGCACTTCATCAGTATACTTAGTCAGTCAAGATGGGCCCAGAAATATCTCTCTTCTGAGAAGAGGTGCAAATCCCATCTTGCATATCTGCCTTTGACACCACGGCTTCCGCTGAATCTAGTTACACCCTTTATAGCCACCCTGTTACGGCGTAGCGGTTGAGTGCGCTAAGAATTCAGTGGTCCTCATGATATCAAATCAGATACCTCAGGTGATAGGGACAACCACTGTGAGATTTACTTATGACCTTTTTCCAAGAAGTAATCTCAACCGCGGATCACGTCCGATATTTGCTACTCTATCAAATATCTGTGCAACTTTTAGTCTACAACACTTGTAGCTGTTATTCAGCAACTGATCATAACTACCTAAAAGTTCACAATGACTTTAACACCTTATCATGCTCCCACATTGATAAGTCGTCACGGACAGATTTTGAATGAAAACTGGAAACTAGTTTCATTCCTGGATTAATTAAAAAACATGCAAAAATGTGAAAGTGATAAAGAAATCAATCTTGTATAGTCCATGTTACACGCTGTAATAATAACAAGATTGAACGTCTTTTCTTTAATAACTTTCATAGTGTCTATTTAACATTTGTTAAATACTGATCTAAAATGAAGTATCACCTACCTTCAATTTTAAACCCTTTGACTAAAGTTTACCATTTTAATCAAAGTGATAACCAAAAACACAAGTCTGCTTACTTGTATCTGCTAATTATTGTTTTGCAAACACTTCTTATAACAATAATTAGACTTTTATCATATTCCATGAACTTGGAGACCTGGACTAACTTCCAGTTCCTGAATATGTGAAACTGCAACTTTCCTTAGTTGCTGTGCAGATGAATGATTTCTACCTGAAATCCGATTCCATTTGCAATCCTGGCAAATCTACTGGAATGCTACATATATTTTAATCCAACACTATAATTATTGATTTTGAAGTCAGTCATGACCTTTGTTTCATGGGTCTTGAAACTTTTATCCTTTTAACTAAAAGGGTAAATTATATCTTATGAATTCTTATCCTACCTGGATTTATGAATTCCGAGATATATCAATAATTATGTCTTTTATTCTCTTATCTCAGACTAGATAGAGAATAAATTGGGCTCCCACTTACTTGCATAAAAACTAACTATTACTCAAAATTTACTATTGACTTATTCAAGACTTTGATTAGTCAATCCTAATTTCAAGTAATGTACTTTGAGAATTTCCCTTTTATGAAACTCAACTGGATTTGGTTAAATCCTAATTCCAAACCTTGGAATCCTTCTAGTTTCATAAATACTGTTATTAACGCTATCTGAGTTAATATCCTAAATTCTCCTTTTAAAACATTTGAATAAAACTTGATCAAACCTAATTAGTTAATTCTTGAGAATTTCTTTTATAAAACTTAACTGGATTTGGTCAAATCCTAATTCCAGAACTTGGAATCTTTCTAGTTTTATAAATGCTGTTATTAACGCTATCTGAGTTAATATCTTAAATTCTTCCTTTTGATCACGAAACTATTATCCATAAATGTTTTATTCTCAAAACACATTCCTATAGAATTTCGTGTGTTTTGATAGTTTTTATACAAATTACTTCAATTTTATTAAAGTAATTATAATAGGCATCAACTAGGATCAGATATAAAAATATCAAGCACATACAGATGTTTCTATGTCAAGACAATAACTTTTGAAAAAATAAAACCATGAAATTATATAAATCATAATCATCCAAGAACTGTTTAAAACATAAACCCCCAAAATAACTGTTTTAAAACTATAAATTCAAAAATGTCTTGTCTTAAAGTATCTCGTGCTTTGATCCTCGGCAACTCCTGGGCACTTCACTTCATTTCTGATTTCCTGCAATAACCATTTGCTCTAGGTATCAGTATACTTGTAAGCTAACAAGTAAGAAGTGTCAAATCAAAGCAGTCATAAATTTTCTGAGGTTTACATACCTGCTTCATGACGCTTAGGGCAGTTTTGCCTCCAATGACCGATCTCATTGCATATGAAGCAGCGATTCTCGGTCCTAGCTTTGTTTGGCTTAACCTTCTTGCCCTTGCCCTTGCCCTTGCCTTTCTTGGGTGCACTCTGGATGGCCTGAACTGGTCCTTTTCCCTTGCTGGTGCTAGCATGCCCATTTTTCTTTTTAACCCCTCCGTCTTTTACCATCAAGACATCTTTTGTCTTGTTCTTGTTCCCCATATTTAATTCAGCTGTCTTAAGCATGGAGTGCAATTCTGCTATTGTTTTCTCCATGTTGTTCATGTTGTAATTGACTACAAAGGGCCTGTAGTCTTCTGACAGTGAATTAAGTATGGTGTCAGTTGCTAGCTGCAACGGAACAGGATGACCAAGCCTTTCCAGATGATCTAAGTGCCGTTTCATTTTCATGACATGGTCACTTACTGATGTCCCTTTGACCATCTTGCACTCATTGAATGCTTTGGTGGCATCGTAGCGTTCTGTACGAGCCTGAGTCTGAAACATGTCCCTCAGCTGGCGGATCATGTCGTAAGCATTTGTATTTATGAGCCCTGCTTGCAGATCTGGGCTCATTGTTGCTAACATCAGACAGGCGACATCTAGGAGATCATCCGAGTGCTTCTTGTGGGCATTTCTGGCAGCAGCCGGAGCGTTTGCCGGAGGTGCCTCCCCAAGTGGCTCTTCAAGCACATACCACTTTCTTTCATGTCTGAGCACAATCATCAGATTGCGCTCCCAGTCAAGAAAGTTAGAGCCGGTCAACTTATCCTTCTCTAGGATAGAGCGGAGGGAAAGATTGTTAGTGCTGGTAACAGTGCTTGCCATCTACACAAAATAAAACTTTTGGTCTTAGCAACTGTAAATAGACTAATTTCCAATAAAATATCAATAAACTCTTAAATGATCAATTTATTGGACTAGGATCCTTATTTCATACGTCCTGATGTGCGTAATGTTCTTGCTCCACCAGAACCGTATTTATTTCGGTAGGTAAGGACTTTTACCAATCATATCTAACTGACATGACTCCTAGATCTTTTCGGGACCATGGCAACTGCCTGTGCATGTTTTAGTCCCTCTTAGTGCTTTTTGGCCCGGTACCACCCGGTGAACATTATAGAACCAAAACAGATCTCACCATTTTGGGGACCTGATTACTATACTCTGGCCGGTACCACCCGGAGATAATTCGCAGAGTTATGTAACCCCTTCAGCTTCAGTTTGAACACAGACGTCGAATGTGTGATCACTTACAACGCCTATGTACTTTACGCTGAAGGTGCCCCTAGATGGGTTGCACTACTGATCTATGATTTTCGGGGTTTTGAAAAACTTTATTTCCAGGATTTTGAAAAACTGATTGTTTATAAAGGCTACTTATGTTTTAAACTAACTGTTTGAAACATACATGTAATTTTAAAACTAACTGTTCTAAAATCACTCGCTAATTAAAACTAGCTGTTTTAATAGCACACTTAGTTGATTAAAACTAACTGTTTTTATCAACTTAACCTTTTATATAAAACAATCATCTATACGTTGTTATAAAGAGTAATTAATATTCTAAACTAACTGTTTTAAATATTCATGTTATTTTAAACCAACTGTTTAAAACATCGGCTGATTGAAATCAACTGATTTAAAGTGCACTGGTTGATTGAAACTACCTGTTTCAATAACCTTTTCCGTCTGACAAAAACTAACTGTTCCGTCAGCTTTGCTCTTTTATAACAATACACTAGGTTTTATTAAAAAGCTTCACTTTAAAGGTTTTCGATTGAAAAGTTAATAAAACCTATTTCCTTCTTGTTTTAAAAAATCCTTTTAAAACATATCTAATAAACTAGCAGTCATTAGCATCAACTACGCAGTTAATCATGCACACAGATAATTATAACAACTACGCAATTGTAAAACAGATAATTATAGGATTTGCCAATTTTGTTCCTAGGGACCAATAATGACCTAGTTTTTCTATATCTTCAAAACTTCGCGTAGCTCCCACTGGCTTCGCCATGTTTGTTAGTATTCCGGTAAGATGAAGAATAGCTCCCACTGGCCTCGTCATCCCAAAAGAAAGAAAAATCTATCCTAGGGTCATTATTACATAAGGGGTTGTAAACGGCACGCAGGCCTCCTCATGAATATGTCAAGGGTCTAGTTTGGCAAATACTATAATAGATATATACAAACTCAAACTGAGATGCATATATAAAACTCAAGCAATCACGCAATTATATGTATATATGCAACAAAAGTGATATTATAACTACGAGAAAATAAACCTGGATCCGTTAAAATTATCTTGTCTCAATTATCAAAAACTTGGTTTTATAACTGATTCGAAAAACAAACTGTTTTATGAATCTAAAAAAAAACTTTAGACTGAAGAATGGTTTTAACTTAAAACGGAGATTTATAATAAATCTTAAAACAAAAACCATTTAATCCTTTTACCCAAAATATTAAACTGGTTCTAACGATCCAACTTTATAATACTGACCTTAGTGTTTCGAATTTACTTAAAAAACTGATTCTATAAAAGTTTATTGGAAAAACCAAAATTTACTTGATAAAAAAAAACTTTAGTAAACTTATTTTGGATAAAATATCTTAAAAACCAAACGAGCTCTTTTGGGCCATAACTTGGTCCAAAGAACTGGGCTTTTGGGCCTGATAACGGAACTTGACCCAAAACGGAAAAACCCTAGGGTAGTAACGCTTGCGTTTGGCTACCGTTATCCCTTTTTGGCGACGGTAGCATTACGAGCCACCATCGTTTATGTCGTCGAAAAAGAAATCACCACCGCCTAGCTGGTGGTGCGGCTTGGTGGTCATGGAATTGCCGCCACCACCTCGCTGGTGGTTTGGCTTGGCGGTTGCTAAATCGCCGCTATCCTTTAACGCCGCCATCGTCAATTGGTTTGAAACCGCCGACCACCACCTCGCTGGTGGTGTAGCCACGGTCTTCCGTGCGTGGCACTTCGCCACTGCGTGACCACCATCAATCATCACCGCCGCTTTACGGCCTCACCATCTGGCGACGACGGTACCTACCACCACCGAATTGGTGGTGTGGTTTCTGGTGGCTATTCGACCACCGCCACCATCGCTATGGATCGGCAACGACAGCAGCGTAATCGACGCCACCGCCGCCACCGTTTCGCGATTAGTGGCCGGCTGCCACTCACCAAACTGGTGATTGTGGGTTTCGATCTCGGTCAATGGTGGAACTCGGCCAAAACCGAGCGGTGCCCTACGGCTACCACCATCCGCCACGGTGGTGCGGTTTGGTGGTTATAGAAATCGTTGGCCACCACCACTCGGCGGTTTTGGCTGTGTAGTCACGAGATCGCCGCCACCACCTCTCTGGTGGTTTGGCCGGGCGTCCGCCGCCGCCGCTTTGTGCGGTCTGGCCGGCGATCGTGACCACCGCGGTGTTTGACAAAATTACCTGATACCTCCACCGCCCTATCGCCGCTGCCATCGATCATCGATCGATTAAACAGCCGTCGATCACCACCTCGCTGGTGGTTTTAGCCGTGGCGTTTTACGAACACCAGACGCCGCCACCACCTGTGCTGGTGGTGCGGCTGTGTTTTTGCGATGGAGGTCTCGGCCTGCTACCTTGCTGGTGGCGTGGCCAGGTGGTTTAATGGCAGTCACTGGGCCGCACCACAATCGATCTCATCTACCACCAATCTGGTGGTAGTGGTTTTTCCGGGTTTTACGAATGATGATAAAATTCAGTTTTTTATAAAAACTTGATACTCAAGAAACAACCTTTTAACGGATCACATACAGATAAACTGATAAACTGATAAACAGCTAAAAACGATTTAACAATGGCTCTGATACCACTGTTGGGTTTTTGTGGGTATCCTCGAATCAAACTGATCCGAGGATTGTCTCAGATCTATCAAAACCTCGCTGGTTTGATATATCTCGTAGGTTTAAAACAAACTGTTAAAACCCACGTGATCAGAAACACGCTGTTTTGATCTTATTAGTGCGGAAGCGATAAAAGCTAAAAACCCATAAAGCCTGATGATCTTAATCGTTTGTAGCTCTAAACCTAAAGGATTAGGTTAGATTAATTTACCTGGATGCTTGAGAATTAGTCCACCCGTAATCAACCAACGAACGTTCCTCTAGTAGAACCGTGAAACCCGAACAAAGAAAACCGACCCGAAGGGGGAAGGGTTTGTGCGCCGGTTTTGGGAGAGAGGAGGAGGGGACAGAAAACTGATTTTTCAACTGAAAAGCTTAATGTTTTTCCTTAACCCATAGGCTTTATTTATATGGGAAGAAAAATACAGTTTGAAAGTAATCCAGTTTCCATATTATAATTATCTCAAATCTTTTCCTTATTAACTGGAAAAGAATTTGCCTATGATAATTATGATTTATATATTTATCTAATATATAAAATCTTATTAATTAACTATTATATATTTATTTATCTAATAAATATATAACATCCTAATTAATTAATAACCCTCCAACTTTGGTAAATCTGACTGAAATTACCCAACTGATTTATAATACACTATTATAAATCTTAACTCTCCATTTCGGGATTTCATCTAACTTGTTCGACTTATAGGTTCTCACAGGTGTGACCCTCAAGTGTCTTGTAACATTGGATGTGTAATCACTTGGTTTGTCAACTCTGCACATAATTCCTAACACATTTCTCACGCTTCTCATCGAATTTGGCACTTCTTTTTTGGTATTCAGGTTTGTGGATAGTTGTACTCCTATTTCGAGCTTGGTGAGGGTTTTTGGGTAAACTGATGTAGCGCTGGTGTGACAGCTCTCGGGCTTTTGTGGGCTTGTGTTGTGAGTTGTGATATCGAAGGCCTAAAATGTGAATCTTATTTGATAAAAAATAAGTTTGTGTACTGATGGTTCGAAAACTCTCTGAATGATTTCGTATCTTGAGTCTTCCTTTGCCATTTAGCGGTTTAATTTCATTCTGAACAATTACCAATCATACATATTTCATTTTGCAATATATCATATGAGCATCTAAATTATTTTGACCACTTAGTCATCCTATACCAAACCATTCAACATTAGCACATAATATCTTGTTCCATCATGTGTATTATTACATGCAATATATATGTTCCGTTTCTTTTTTAAATAATAAATGTTCTTATTTGATTTTGTCTCTATTTTGATGTATTACTTTTTGAAGGCCTTAAACCGGTCCTGCAATAAACTATAAACTTGGGTTTTGATATTGTGATTCATTTTAAAATCTAACCAACGTCTAGTTTCATGGAATGGTCTTAACATATTTAAATTTCGTGAAAAGATTTAGAATTGATGAGATCCGAATCTAGAATGGTTCTTTGATGTAGTTTTTTTTGGAAGGGTGTCCGGGCCAAAGCCCGACTAATCCCCCACAATTTTGGGGGCTTAAACATGGCCCTACTTAAATGTCCCCAGATATGAGCACGGAAAGGCTCAAACTCTGTTAGGACGCTATCAACCCCCGAGCGATAACCAATCCATCATAGCATTGGAAGACTTCTTTGATGTAGTTAGTTTTTAGAAATGGTTTTAACATACTTGAAAACATTATTAACATTCAAATCCTATATTGGTGCTTGGTTTGATGGATTTGGTTTGTTGGAGTTGAAACTAAAATTAAATTTCATATTATATATAAAAAAAAATAGTTATAAAACAATTGATAGTGCGAATTCAAGAGTTGATAAGATTTTTGTACGAAAAAGAAGAAAATGGACTCAAAAAGGACCAAACACCCAGATCAAAAGTTGGATCACGGTCGCTAAGACGACTTATCTTGCAACTAAGAAATAATGTCATATTCAAATGGTCCATCACTTTTATCAGTTTATGCATCACTCATCCACAAGTTCATGGGCTGGTTGTGGACCCCTTATCCAATTCAGGACCCTCAAGCTAACCATAACAATAGCTTCAAATTAAATTCGTATATTTGTAAATAAAAATAGAATTATCTTATATGAAATATTAGCTAAACCTGTTGTATAACGGCATGTTGGTGCAACGGATTATCATTGTGCCACCATGACACCAAGTCATGATAACCCGAGTTCGAAACCTCTCCAAAGAGAATAACCACCCCTAGCCTAGTCATCCATTTTCCATTAAAAGGGCTTCAAGGCATCAGCTGGGATTCGAACCCGGCACCCGTTCTGGGAAAATCCCCCACAATGAACTCCAGTAGGAGTCGAACTCCCGGCTTGCAACATATGGGAACTATAACCCATGCATCAGACCAACTAAGCTAAGCTGACCATCATTTACGATAAAAAACGTTGATTATCGACAATTTTCTATAAAACTCGTCCTTGAAAACACATGTAAAGAGACATTTTAGAACTAACTTGGCAGCTCAGAATATAGGAGAGATTCAAGTCTGCCTCTTGCAACGCTCTAAATTGAACCAATTACCTTTTTTGAACGACATATAAACTCACACACACGTTTTCGCGGTATCCATGATCCATTCAGGCACCAAATTAATCCGCGTCAGTCTCAAACTGGCCGAAGGCTGCCCAAGAACATGGGTAGCTCCACTTGCTGTCATAGGGTTTTGAACCCCGGTAGTGAGGATACTAACTGTCGACCCCTAGAATATTATCTCTACCACTGGGCTAGACAAACTTTGTTAAATTGAACCAATTGCCTATCTAAGCAAAATTGCTCCACCTTTTTACCACTTGAGTCTTGAGCATGCCCAAAGATAATAATTGAACATATTAATGACAAGAAACTCAGTGTGACAATTTCTATTTAAAGCATTTGGTCATTCTAATGAAGCAATCAATTTTGCGTTTTCAGAAGGAATTTATCAATGAATCTAACACAGTCCATAAAAGATTCAAGGATAATGAACTATTTGCATGAATAAAATAATTTGTTCTGTGAATAAATACAATACTCATAAGTAAATACAATGATCCCAAAAGAAAAAACAAACAAACAAATCATATAAACCCTACCAAATCCATAGTCCTCTTTTCAAAAAACAAGTAATCATAACACCAATTTACCACAATTAGTAACCAAAATGCAATGGTGAATCAAACAATAACCGGCGGCTTGCCGCCGGTGGTGGCGGTGGCGATGCAGGTGTAGGATTGTTATTGCCTCCACCTCCACCGCCACCGCCACTATTCTCCCAAGGCCTAATTGAGAGAACAATAATCAGAATCACAATCAAAACCAAAACGATCCCAAAACACGCCCATTTTCGAGTGTTCTTCTGATGCTTACGCGCAACCTGCAGGTGCGTAGCACCACGGTTAATAAACGAGCTAGCACGGTTCACCTGGTTCTCGATATCGTCCAACTGCTCGCCTTGAGCCTCCACCAGCACCGCCATATCCATAAACACCTGATGCAACTCCTTCAAATTCCTCTCGATTTCCTTAACCGCATCGTGCCGTTCCTGGATCTCGAGTATCGTATCCATCACCTGCCCCCTCCCTTGCTCCTGGATCGCCTTCTGCAGAAAAGTCTCGCTCTGTCCGGTCGAGATCAGGTCATCCACCGTCGATTCGTCCGGATTCTCTCCAGTAACGGTGAAGTACCGCCGCTGGACCGTCTCGCGGTACTCCGTCGCCATTCTGTGTCGGAGATCGTTGAACGAGTTCATCGAATCCGAGAGCTTCTTGCGTAAGCCGTTCACAACAGATGTCCGAGTTCGGTCTGAGGAGGTGCCAGGTCCGCAGCCAGGGAGGCTACGGTTGGCCGCGTTGGACCGGTCTAGGGCTTCGAGACGGACTTTGATGAACTTCGCCTTCTTAAGAGAAGTGGAGACGTCGCTGTCCATCTTAGATCTGAGCTCCTTCACCGATTTAGCGTTGTGTAGGGTTTTGCTGTGCTCGTGAGAGGATTGGAGGTGGTTGTGGAGCGTTTCGAGCGCTCGTAGCTCGTCCTTGATCGCCTCCACGTCTTCGAAGAACTTATCGAGGTTAACTCCGCCGGTTGACGACGGCGGATTTCCGGTCATCTCGATGTTGTTGTTGCTGTTGTTGTGGTGGCGAGGCGGCGGCGATCGCGACGGCGATTCGCTGCGGAAGCGAGAGAAGGATCCGGAGAACAGATCATTCATGTTTGCTTAGATTTTGTTTGTTTTTTTTTTCAAACTCAGCAACAAAAATAAGAACAAATGAAGATTAGACAATAATCAGAATGAAATTGAGAAGAGTATAGATAAGGAAAATGGAAGGAGGAGCTCTTGTTCTTCTTCAATGGCAGCTTGAAAAGGTCAAGGATGAAGAAGGAAGGAAGTAGCTGAGAAAGTGCTTCGTGTAATGGAAGCAATAGGGACGTTTTGTTGACCGCGTAAAAGGGGAGAAATCGGCAAATGGATTGGGGACTGCTAACTTTTGTCCTTGGTAAGTCTTCGAATCTTGGTGGAGGAATTTACAAAATCGTCCCTCGGAGTGTATTAAAGCTCGAAACGAGCCGAGCTTTAACGAGCTCGAGCTTTAAAATAGAGCTCGTTTACTAAAGGAACTGAGGTTGAGCCTCAAAATCAGGGATCGGTTAGGCCCGCGAGGTTAAATGGATTTCACATATAATGTTATGTATTTTATATTTTCTTATTATTATGTATTTAAGATGAGTAAAAAAGTCGATATTCAAAATTCATAAAACAAAATGTTAGTTGTATAATAGAGGTAAAATAGTAGTTAAATAGTTCATATATGAAATCTAGTATTGCTGATAAACGAGCTTAATACACAAGCTCAAGCCCTACTACCTGACAGTTTGAGTCTGGCCCGAGCTTAAGGCTCGTTTAGGCTCATCAAGCAACCGAGTATTAGCGAGTCAAGCTCGAGCCTTCGGAATGGTTCACAAGCTGAGCTGAAGCCTCAAAGTACATGCTCGAATGAGCTTGAGCTCGAGCTTTTATAATTTCAAGCGAGCCTGACTCGAATTTGCTTAAAGTTCGGCTTGACTCGACTTTTTTACATCCCTAGATCCAAACTTCCTTTGATTTCTATAAAGTTGGCTTGTTAATCCGATGCTTCATATACTAAAGATTTAATATGATTGTTAAATACTTAATTAGGTTATGTACACTAGAGATTAGACCAACCAATAACTAGTCATATTAAAAACTATATAGCAATCAAATGCGATCTTACTTTCTCATATGCATGAACTTTCAATTTTTCTTGAATTTGTTAGCCTTGTTTTATATGTTCTCATTTTGATTTTATTTCGTTTAAACAAAAACAATTAGCTACACGGTTTGGGGTGGGTTGTAGTTTTACTTAGATTAAGTTGAATTAAGTTGAGATTTTGTAAGTTGTAAATACTGAGTCAGATTTTTTAAATATCATTTACCACTTCAACTCTACTCATGTACAATCATACCTATAAATAAACTGAAACACAAAAATCTCTCGTATAAAATTATATCGGTAACAATAATTTATCCAGTTTAAGTAAACTCTAGGGACTACTTAGGTGTACTCGCTTTTTTGTTATAATATTTATAATATTTAGATAACCCGATTTAAACAAATATCTTGCAAGTTGTGTCTAAAGAAAATGAATTTTAAGGTGAACATAAAATTCCTTAAAACTTTTTTAAGTATCATTAATTTGATGGAATATGAATTGACTTTGATTTTTTTAATTCAAAAATCAAAATAAGTAGATTTATAGCAAATATCTAATTACCTTAACTATTTATAAGTTTAATTACATCTTTTCTGAAATTAGAATCACATTATTCCAAAAAGACACTCATAACACCTTATAAGAATTACATAATTTTGAATTTAAAATTTTTCTGACAAGTTAATATCATATTGAAATTTTTGTACAAGTTTTTTTAGTAATATAAGAGTATTTTAATAAGTTTTTAATTCAATAATTGTGTGTGGGTATTTTAATATCAGGGAATCTTAAGACACTACGTATGCTTACAAAAGAGTTGAAAATGAAATCTAGATTAAAAAATATATTCAGCAAACTACCATTTTAGTTGTTATGGTTTGTTGTTTATAATCATTTTTATATTTTGCTTTCTAAAAATTGCTTTTTTTATTTGATTTATTTCATTTTATTTTTCAATCTTGAAACTAACTCCATTAAATCTAGGTCCTTACCTCAAGAATATTATAGTCTTTTTACCATTTTATATGATTTGTATTAAAAAGTAATAATAATATATCATATAGATATCTACTATGTCAGTATATTGTCTCACTTTCCTCCGACAACTCTTCAATTCTTTTGCAATGATGAGATCGAGAATTCATTGCTATCTTCGATCGTTTTAGCCATGTAGGCGGAAACAAAACATTAAAAATGTCAATGCTAAAAGATGGTAGATGATCATTTCGTTTAGTTTTTTAAAGATTATTATTTAGATTTTAAGGGTTCTTGATATTTAGATATTTATGATGTTATTGAAATTCTTTAATTAGATTGAGAGTTGGTCAAGCATTTAGATCCAGATTTAATGGTTTTTCTTTAAATGTTATTGAATTGTTATTTTTTAAGAAATCAAAATGCACTAATTTATGGGTTGAATGCTCTTGAATTTATGAGTTGAGAGTTTATAGTTTATGGTCTGTTTGTTCTTAAATTTCACTCACACCTTCTTGAAGAAAAAAAAAGGTCCAACTCATCTCATACTCCATTGAAGGAGAAAAGCAATCCACTTTATTTAAGAATTGATAATTTAAAATATTGATTACAGAGTAAGCTACAAATTTAGTCCATCTATTTTGTGAAAATTAGTACCTTTTTTCCTATAGCTTGAAATTGTAAAATAGTTATCGTGATTTGCAAAAACATTTAGTTTTTATCCATCAATAAAAGGCATTCTTATTCTTTTATCGATTTTTTTGTCTTTTACCCGATCAAAAATCACATAGACCAAAATCATAAAATAAGTTTTGATTAAGTAACAAACAAAAGAAACGATGAAGTGACAAAAATGCTCCCTCATGTAATGGAATTATTAAAATCCATCCGAACAACCATTGATGTTTGTCTTGTAATTTTCAAAACTACGTAGATAAAAAAAATGTTATTTTTGACGTTCCAACGGGATCAATTTTATAGTTTATTCTAAAATATATTCCTTAGGTCATGACGTAAATGAAAATGTTTTGTATAAAAATACTTTTTGAATGTATCTCTCTTAAATAATTAGGCCGCTAAATATCTTATTTATTTCTAATTTGCTTGGAGAGAATATCTAAATGGTGGGATATATGTCTTTATTGAAGGTTACCTAATGGAAACAAGAAGAAAGCTCTCTTCTTTTCTTGTTATATTCATTAATGTTCTTATTTGGAAAAATTCTATCTATACAAGTTCATAAGCATTTATGGATAAGTGTTGAATTTTTATCAACTCTGACATGACAATTCCACAATTTAAATAAAGAGTAAAGTTCAAGTTTCGTCCCTTGAACTATGTAGGTTATAACATTTTTTTGTCCCTGAACTAAGAAAAGGCGCATATCGTCCTTGAGGTATGCACTTTCGTTTTGATTTTGGTCCCTCTCACTAACACCGTTGATTTTAGCCGTTAAACCCAATTAAATAAGGGGTAATATCGTCATTTTACCTTTTTTTTTTATATTCTTGTTTCTACAAAACCCATTAAACTATATGGACCTGTTTTGTAATTATAATACATACATACATACATATATATATATATTAGAGACACACAATACACGACACACACGCTCACGTACACTAACCTAGTCCCCTACCCCTTCATTGTGAATTTTCGGTGAACTCCACCCTGTCCTCCACCTCTTCCCTCTTTCCGGCGAACTCCACCCCCACCCAACCTATCTCCGGAACCTCAAGCCACCTCCGGTTGATACCCACTCCGACGACCAACATCGAACACATTTTCTCTGACCAACATCCACATCGGAAAGGTTTCTGTAGTTTGCCACCGGAATGCTCACACAAACAGACCCCCCCCCCCCCACACACACATTTTTGTACAAAACCATCTGCAACCTCCCACCATCATCCCTCTTCCTTTTCGATGGACTCCATCCCCTTCCCTGTTTCTATACACACACATATATTTCTACAAAACCATTTGTTTTTTTTTGTGTAAATTCCCAAACCAAGCTCTTTCAATGGCTCATATTTCTCCTCCGTTGTAGCAAATTCAAGAAATTCAAGAAATTCAAGAAATTCAAAAATCCACAAAATGTACAAATCCACAAAAATTAAGTGAAATTAAACAAAATCCTAAACTGAAATGATTTAGAAAGATTAGACAAAATCCTAAACTCGAAACGAAGTGCATCGACAAAGCCTGAAGTTGCTGGCAGTGGCGGAAATCGAAGGTGGGTTGAGAGGGTGGAACTGAGGTTGGTGGCAGCAAAATTGAGATCATCGGAAAGACAGAGGGTGGAGTTCGTCGGAAAGAGGAAGGGGTGGGAGACGGGGTGGAGTTCGTCGGAAAGAGGAAGGGGTGGGAGACGAGGTGGAGTTCGCCGGAGAGAAAGAAGTGGTGAGGGGTGTGGTGGAGTTCGCCGGAGAGAAAGAAGGGGTGGGGGACGGGGTGGAGTTCCCCAGAGAGAAAGAAGGGGTGGGGGTCGAGTGGTGTTCGTTGGAAAGGCACTGGGAAGGGGTTTGGAACTAGGTCTATGTGTGTGAGCTTGTGTGTGGGTCTGTGTATGTCTAATATATGTATAAATATATGTGTGTGTTATATATATTTATAGAATAGGTCCTTGTAGTTTAATGAAGTGTAGAAACAATTTTTTCAAAGTGGTAAAATGACGATATTACCCCTCATTTAATTAGGTTTAACGGCTAAAATCAAACGGTGTTAGTGAGAGGGACCAAAATCAAAACGAAAGTGCATACTTCAAGAACGATATGCGCCTTTCCTTAGTTCAGGAACGAAAAATGTTGAAACCCACATAGTTCAGGGACGAAAATTGAACTTTACTCTTAAATAAATAAATAAAATGAATAGTACACTTCTATTTAGTTCACATTTAAAAAGAAAAAAAGTAAACTACAATTTTGGTCCCTCCAGTTCACATCCGGCTACAATTTTGGTCCTTAGTGTTTACATGTGACGTTGAAAGTGGTCCTTGATCACTAACTTCACTAAAAAAACTCGGTTAAATTTTCGTCTTTTACACCTTGTTATCTTTTTCCTTTTCAAGAATTAATGTTAAATTAAAACATTTATATTTTATATATTATTAAATGTTTTTTTCTCCCTCTACCCCCAGTCCCCACCATCTTCGATCCCCCCCCCCCCTCCCTCCCCTTTGAAAATCACAGGTGGGTAAAGTAAGTGGTGGTGGTGGTCAGTGGTGTGGGTGGGGTCAGTGGCGTGGGCGGTGGTGGTGGGTGGGTGGTAAAGATGAAGATGAATCTAGGATGATGAGGATAAATTAGAGAAAATTACAATTTGGTCCCTAAGGTTTAAGTAAAAATGTATTGCCCTTGCAAAAGTAAATAAACCGTAAATGCGCTTCATTTAACTAAGTTTTTTAATGGACTTGACGTTCAAGAACCATTTTCGTAGTAATATGTAAAAGTAAGGACGTCCAATGTACTTATCGAAGCACAACGACCACTTTCATAGGCACGTGTAAACCACAAGGACCAAAATTGTAGTTTACTAAAAAAAAAAACATAATCTTAAAACATTATTTAATTATATATCAAACAAATAGTATACTAGTCATGTGAGAAAATTAAAGAGAAAATTTGTTGTAAAGATAAGGTGAGCTAATTAAATTATGAAAAACCATGAAAACCCCAAAAACTTGAACCATTCCACTGTTGTTCTTATTAACCTGTGATGAACAAAAAATGTGATTCCTCCATTTTCAACCCAATATCTTTCTCTATCTTGTTCTATAAACACATTTTAAACAACAAATTTTACACTGAATTACTAGTACACTACACCATATTTCCATTAAAAAAAAAGCTCATGCCTTTTGCAATATGGTCAAGTAAAATGGATGCCCATGGCATGTCCCTTCCCTTTCCCGGCCATCGACCGACGACTCTTCAAGATTCCAATGCAACGTGTAGTTGGAGAGATCATAGGTCCCGGGAGCAAACGTCGTCACTAGTAGAGATATCTCGGTCGTCGAATTCGGTTCAAGTTTCACGCGGGTCGTACTCGATCCCGACCAAATGAAAGGAGGAACCGACTCTAGTGACACCGCTTTTCCCGTATTGGTTCCGGATACATCCGGTGCCGGAACTCGAATATCGATAGGTGGACTCGACATATCGTGCCAACCCAGTTTGCTCCCCGATGGGGCGCTGCCGGGAGGGGAATCGAATGTGTTGATACGAACAGAAGCGACAAAAGCTGAACAGTTGTGAAGAGTCATCTTGAGTTTTGTTTCACAGAAAGTATCCGAGAAGTTAGAGTGAACGGTCCGAGGGCCGTCCAGTAACCACCAGATCGGTCTCTTGGTTGAAACGCTGCAAAAACAGTAGTGAATGTATTAACAATTTGGATAAGTTTGAATGCGATATGCTTCAAAACATGTGGAAGAGTTGAGTGATCTTGCCTGCAATGACAAGCATGGTGCGAAAAGATTTGCGGGGTGGTCGGAAGGTCAGAAGATTTGTTTTCGGTTTCCTCCATTTGGGAGATCAACACGAAGTCGACTGTGTTTAGATGTTCCTGATACATTCATGAAAAGGGTATTTTAGTCTGATATAATTCATGACATGTTAAGATGTGGGAAGAAATTATTCAACCTGACGTAATGTTTTTTGATGAACGCTTTCGTAATGGTGGAAATTGACAAGAGGTGAGTGTTGTGTATCGAAGATTGTTTCACTGCTGCCATAACCCAACCAAACATCCGCTGATCCATCACCTTTGGCAGTAGAGGTCTCTTCTGTACCAATTTCTGTTGTTTTCACATTCTGAAACCGGTAATACAACAAAATTAAAACACAATATGTCATATGCACATATATTGGAAGTCGGTTTTTCTTGCAAGAAATGAACATCTGCACATAATTAATACGCACCTTGAG
Organism: Centaurea solstitialis; assembly: GCA_030169165.1. NCBI lineage: Eukaryota > Viridiplantae > Streptophyta > Magnoliopsida > Asterales > Asteraceae > Centaurea > Centaurea solstitialis. The sequence goes on along the minus strand of CM058042.1, from coordinate 2,135,865 downwards.
CTTAAGAAAGCAAGAAAGAGCCTGACCAGCTACCAAGTTTCCCGAAGGGAAAATGTCGTTAATGGATTCGATTAAAGAGATCTGCCATTCATTTCCAACAGATGACAATTGATGAAGCTTCAAACTCCTTGAACCTGTCCTGTTAATAACATCCATCCGCACAATATACTCTTGCAACCTCGTAGGACAAGGGTTGATGTAGAATGACATGTCCAAAGATGGTAGCACCTGCCAGACATGATTAACATGAGAATTGGATATATAAATGGGAGGACTCTTGGTCATCACTTGCAATTCAAGATTTTTGTTATCAATTGTGCCAATAATGGAATTTGTATGTGCAAATGTGATGAAAGAAATCAAGTCCAATTCTTTTGTGATACCTCTAACATATGGTGTGTACGCAAAGTGCGATATCGCATGGCGGTTGATGTGTCATCAATCTCGTAATATACTGTGAGATATAAAGAAACATTTCCAGGAGTAGCAGCCCGAAACCAAAGAGGCAAAAAGAAGGGAGTTCCTTTACGAATCAATGTGTCCTGAAAGCAGAGAAGAAAATAGGTAAGTTTTCAGCATCAAAACTATATCAATGATCAGCCGAAGCATGAGACAAATTGACCTTCACTGACCTCAGGGAAACGGAATACAGTCTCTGATTGTTTAGTGGTCTCAAGATCTGTATCTTTATGTGCAGAGGTTTTTTCCTTCTCCAGGCAAGCAGGAAAATTCACATCCAATACTTCAGGATTTCCTATGTTGAGAAATCGAGGATGACTGATCTTCATCTTTAGATTCTGCCATCAGATGCAAAAACCATTTAAGTCTAAATAAATGAAGAACGTAATCACCTAATTTAACATATTGAGATGGTATAGGAAACATATAATTTGATCATCTAATCTTACAGCATACCTTAACAGGAATCTCTGACGAGTTTCTCAGTTCTAGTGATAGACGTTGCAAATTTCCAGCATAAACTGTACTGGGAAGGTTGTTAATAGAACCCTCAAGTCTGGGTACGCTCTGAACAGAAAATGCCGTAATCAGAAAAACAGTACATGCCCACATCATAAGTGAAAACAAAGAAAAACAGTGAAAAGATTTACAAAGCCTCCCTAAAAAGGAACGGAAAGTTCCAGTTCACAGATGCATTACATACTATTGCCAGTTGAAAAGAGAAAATGCAAGAACCTTGATAACCAGAAACTCCAGTTTATTGGTTTGCTGCTTAGCATTCCTTCTTCCTTTAGGAATTCTTTTCTTTATCATGTCTGACTCAAAAGTGTAAAATCCAACCATCGAATCAGACAGTTTCCAACTCACACCAGTTACGTTTAGTCGGCCTTCTTTTCTAGGAGTAACAGTTAGCTGAACCTGATATTAAAATAAGGAAGATAATAAAAAAACATGCATTAGCAAAAAGAAGGTAACTGGCATAATGAATTGAACAAAAAGGTTTATCAGAAAACTAGTGTTCTGATGAATGTCAAGTGAGCATGGTTTTAGATAAAGCATATCATGGTCCAAAAAGAATGCAAACTATGGTGCCTATGCAATCTCAAGACAGATGGTTAAAATTTTAAATCATCCCAAAACCACATAAAAAACCAATAATTTCAATGTTTGTGGTTGAAAAAGAAAGTTACCACATGGCACTACTAAAAATTGGATTAACGAACTAGAAACCTCAGAAGCCTTAAACTAGAAACGCCAAAAATCAACCTCAGCAGCATCTTAGGAATTGAGTTTTTTTTTAACTATAGTCACATGCATAATATATAAGCATCAATCAATGGCCATTAAACTTAACATAACAGAATTAAATTAGAATGAAAAGCTCCCAAAGTTGGTCGACTGTACAAATGTCAACTCACCACTGTCGTTTCACCACCTGCTAACGTTATGTCAACCTCGGATAATGTAAAATAAGAAGCGCCTGAGTTGAGCTCCCTGTAATCAGAAAAAGAACTGCTTTCTCAACAATAAAGTAACACAAGCAGGTACCACAAACTACTTGAGGCATGTTAAAAGAGGAACCCTTCAGCAAAAAATTAATGAAAGTATGAAGCAGTAAGTAGTAAGTACTGCAACAAATAATTCTATCTGGGAAGGTGCAAAAAGCAAACAAATGAATATACCTTCCAGTTGCTACTTTCCCATCTTCAACACTCTGATCTACAGAAGATGAGCTGTTTGCATCTGATTCAGTGAAATAATCATTAAATTTTATAGAGCATGTATGTTCAATGAAGATATCGGATATTAATTTTAGGAGAGAGAGAGAGAGAGAGAGAGAGAGAGATGGCGCAAAGAAAGTAATTTAAGGATCTTTGCAAAGAGTCCAGTGAACTAAAACATTACTGAACTTACCAGGTAGTACATCACTTGGTGAATGCTCACACATTAGGGTAACATTTGAAATGGGAATATGGAGCTGGAGGGGATTTTTGAACGCAATTTCCACCCTAAGTGCTTCTGCAAGTAAAAAGAAGTACTAATGTTAGAATACACATACATAAAAGATAAGAAACAAGAATCTCCGAAGTTGGGAACAACTTTAGATTTTAGAAACATTGCAAGCTTGTGAGGTGAAAAGGAACTGTGCATTTCAGCTCATATAATGAATGTGCACTCGTAACTTAGAGGAACAAAGAGTATCACCAGTGGCTTATCTCATTATAAGGACCATCATTGTGTTACATGAAGTATTCTCTACAAGTTTATTTTACCTTGATTTCCTTTTCTCCAGTTCACGTTTAGAAACAACAAAAATTACAGCCAGAGGTGATCTCATAGATAGCTAACATATTTCCTGTGTGTTCCAAAAATTTAAGACACTACCGATGTCTATTTGACATCTGTGGTTACAGTTGGTGGCAGAATGGTCTGATAGTTACGGCAGATGTGAGACATTTTAATGACTGAGGAAAAGAATAAATTAATATCCTTCGTAGATTGGGAAGAGTAAATCAGAATGCATCTGGGAGAGAAAGAGGCTTGTTATATTAGGCCAAAACAATTCATGGCTCACATATAGATGGGGACATGGGGTTAATATAATCTTTTTTGAGGACACAGAAAAGAAGCCAAGAGATGATGATTTGGGTTGTAATAAGGTAAACGTGCTCCTAAGGATCATTAAAGAGCACATCTGTTTTCCCTTTCCAAGCACACAAAACAAAATAACCAGGTCAACTTGAATTAAAATGTCAGTAGGCCATGCCATTGTACTCAAACACCTTCAAAAATCTATGGACCCACAAATACCAATCTGTTAGGGTAAATGGTCCTACCACAAGTTTCAGCCATAATTTACAACTATGAAGTACCATCACCTTCATACCTCCTGCCACACAGACATTTGATTGTTTAAGCTTGTTTGGTAGAAGCTTTGCCTGCACATCCAACCATGTAGTCTTGACATTTGTAAATGATGGAACCATCTCCTCTTCCAAAGACTGCCAAACACTTTCTTTAACACTGGCCTGGCATGAAGAACGACCATAGAAAAAGAATTCAGCTCAAAGCCATCAGCAAAACAAAAATACCAGCTTAACAATAAAATAACAATACTCACTTCCCTAAAGCATCCCTGGCTGCCAACCCGAAGAAACAAAAGTAAGATTAAATACCATAAAGGCATGGAAATTTGTTGAAGATCATCACCATAGTTCTAATATACGAGGAGTGACCATCCATAACAACCAACTTTGGACTTATAATACACATGGAGTGACTGAGATTGTAGGCACCATAGTGGGCATCAGCTTTCAAAAATCAAAACAACCATTGAACTTTCCGAAATCCTAAAAAGACAATGTACTTCAAAAAGGTGAACTTTTGGGACAATTTTTTAACCGACTTAATGCAGTTAACTATTGTGGCCAATTAAATACACATAAATAACTTGTATAATAAACGTTCTTGGCACTTCATTTCGTACCACTATAGTACCAAAAATGTTTAAACAAAAACGACAGATTTCAAAATGGCAAACATTTTTGCCCCCAAGAATATTAAAAATTCCCAACTTCGGTAAAAAACAGAAAAGGAAGTTTCAAAAAGCTTGTGCAAAAGTGCTCATATTTCCATAAATGTTCATTAACAGACGGGTATAAGTATTCATGAAAATGGACTCTCTACTTGGGGTAGAGGAAAGGAATTCATGAGCTCGTTTGGTTTAAATTGGAACCAAGTGCCAACTACAATGGCAAAATAAAGTCAAGCACTCATTTTTTAAATTGCCTCATCAGCAAGTTGAGTCAAATGCATCAACTCAGGTTAAAAGATGCAACAAAGTTCCTTTCTCAAAAAATATGTTTTTGGGATTTTGCAAGTACAATGGTTGTTCTGATAGCTAGTGCCATATACAAAGATCACAGAAGTCAATCAGCCTCTATATATTATAGTGTACTGTTTAAGTTCATTTAAAGTCATTCACCCAAACCTATTAAATGGCACCATTCCTGAACAATTAAATGAGATATCAAATTGTAATGATAACATAGTTATGGAAGGTAATACCAACATTTGAGAGAATGAGAGAGAGTAATCAACTTACAGCAGCAGATGACCCATAAGTACGATGGTCTTCAGAGATAATATTGAGTGAAGAGATAATGACAACCGGTAACTGAAGTCGGGATATTCTGTATGTTTTGCCTGTTCTCTACATTAACCATAGCAGAGGAACAGAAAATCTATTAAACTTAATTCAGTCTAATAGTATGGTTGACAGGAGCAAAATATAATTGACTATGATTGTAACATTATATGATTAAGAAGCCTAAGACTAGCACACTTAAACAATGAAGATAAAAAATCGCAACTAGACTATGTGTAGCAAAATACCAAATGAAAAAAAATTCAGTAAAATCCCAGTGCCATGGTGTTAAGGAGAACCAGAGTGAATCTAAGATTTAGAGCAAGGATACATTCATTGTTATCAGACACATTAAGAAAACACATAACTAGAAGATAGCCACAGCACGTGACACCAACTTCCAATGAGAAGATAAAAGAATCCAATGTGATGTAAGCAGTGACATGTCTAGCTAGATCTTCTGTACCCAATGACACCCACGAGGAAAAGCAGGGACCTATAGTTGTGCTTGTGCATTATCAAACCTTCCTATATTCTCTTTAGGCTAAAGGGACAGCAAGAAATTAACAGATCACCACTTTAGAACTAGCAGGACTGTTCTGATTTGTCTAGTTCCTGAATACTTTTCAAGAACAAATCTTAACTTGGGTCTGATTTAGTGAGGCCTAAAAATATCTCTCCCATAAGCATTTGCCTATAATCTTAAGTCTTAACATGTGTTTACGGACAGCTGTAAAACTAATGAAAGTTTACGTTTCCACAAAGAACCCCAACTAACTAAAGATGATGGCCTTGATTGAACTAAATAAGATTAAGCGTAAGAAACTGTCAACATTTTATGGAAGCATAATTTACTTTCCCGTAACTGTAAGCTAGTGAAGTATGACAGATGTGTTGTATCAGTAACTATAAACTTGGGATGACATTCATGCATGAAAAGCATATATGAGAAAAGAATACACTGCCATTAGGGAAACAAATTAGAGAACGTGGAAACAGAGCATGCAAGAATAAAAAAAACAATATTAACAATGATAACCTGTAGAATCTGGAAAAAGTCCTTCATAAATAACTCTTGCATTGACTTTGTTTGATGGCTACAAGCCACAATTTCCAACATATGTTTCATTGCCACATCAAACTTTCCAAGAACAGCATACCACCTGTGTTGGAAGAAGGCATCATCAACAATTTTGGCATATATATTGAACTCCAATAATCCCATCATGATACAACTTTCCAGACACCCAACTTACTTTCCTATATGGAAATGGACATGATCACGAATCCGGCTCCATGTTGTTCCTTTAAATACAGAAAGGGCATTTCTGTATGCACGAATTGCATGCTTTATCTGATACAAGAAGGCAAAGCTCATTAGAAGAAAATAATGCATGCAAACATTAAATTCTCATCTGGTTCTGGGTGTCTCCCTTTTGGTATCAAACAAACTACATTATAAGTTCAACTAGGTAAGCGCATATCTAATTTCCTGATAAAGATTGGTAGCTGCATTAGGTTGTACAAAACTTTATGTAAATAGAAAAGCTTTGGGAAAAAAAATGTAAAAAGATTCATTGTTACTTCTCAAATTGAAGAGGTTTCACATTCATAGAGTTGGTAATGATCGATAAACTGAAGAGGTTTCACATCCAACACTCCTTAACTTTATCGATCATTACCATTTACCAACTCTATGAAGTTTCTAAATGTAAAAAATGTCAGAGAAACATGAAAACAGAATACAAGACCAGAATAAAAAAAATAATCAACAGGTTCTGATTTTCTTCTCCCTGTGACTGGATAGTTCTTCCTCCCTGGATCATCTGGATGATTCCTTCAGGCTTATCCGCTGTCCTATTATTTTTCTAAAATGAAATCGGTATGTGAAACTGTGACAGGGTAAAAAAAAGGTAGCTCCATATGAAACTCCTCGAGAATGCAATTATGGTAAGCATTCTTTGAATATAGCTGGTGTGACAGTAAGGCATGGTCTGAAACCTGGCTCGAAGAGCCACTATAGGACGGCCAGGTCTTCAACCAGAACAGGCAAGCTGACAACATGCATAGCGTCAGTTAGGCACAGTAAGGGCCTGTTTGTTAGCCGCGTTATGAGCTTAATGGGACTCACAGCTTATTCCTTCAGCTATACATGAATGTTTGGTAATGGCTTAATGTTAATGATATAGAAGTGACTTATTCAGTAAGCTTCTAGGGGAAGCTTTATGTAGAAAGCCAAGTTTTTTTTTCCAAACCTTCCCCTGCCAATTATAAAACATACTCTTTCCATCTATGAGAAAGCCCTCCTAAACAAAAACCTTCATAATCTATCAGATAGATTAATCCATACAGAGATCTTTATCCATAAGAACTTAATGAAAAACCAACCAAAGAGCCCCTAGCCCTACCAGATCTAATGAATTCCTCATTTCTCGTTTAATCCAGCATCTTCCCAATTAAAAAATCAAATACCAGTAAGACCACTGCAATATTACTCCGGACTTGGTTGAAAATTCATTGCCAATATATAAAGCCTTCTATTTCCCCATATTAACTTATATAGCTCTCTTTTTACCTTAGTCTTTTACTATGTAAGCCTGGAATGGTTGATATTACTTTTTGTAATCAAAACTGTAAAATTTGCTCTTTCTTAAGAAAGAGCTAAGTTATCATCAACAGTACCTGATCGCACTTCTGGTACAGATCACCAGAAAGAATGAGATGAAATCCATACTTCCGCAACATGGGTGGTTTGGCTAGCAGGTAGCAGTATGATGCTTGCTCAAGCATCACAGCTGAGTGAAGAAATTCCTGCACAAAAAATACAGTTTTAAGACAAGGTACATATATAGTACATGTATTCACAAAAGAGAACTGATCATTACCTCACCAGAGATACGGAAGTAAACACCAGCAGCCTCTTTATACTGACCAGTTGTCTTCAACATTTCAACCCACCAAAGACCACAGCGCGTGGCATTTCCCTTGCCTGATGTCCCAATACGCTGAATAGGAGTTCACTTTGTAAATAATAGAAAATGCTTTTATCAAATAAAAGCTACTAAAAAACAACCAAAGATTGCAATATGTGCTCACTTACACCGATACCTTCCCTCTTAGATTTCTCATTTTTCTAATGTTACTAAACTATATATTAACATGGGAATGATTAACTCTAGGCTCGATGAAGAATGATTTAAGATTATTGTAATCCTTCAGGGTCAAGCGCCTCACATCGACAATTAGCTCAACACTTTCTTGACCTATTTGACAGGAATCCTAGGATCCTATGAGAAAAGCTGACACTTTCTTGACTTCAGTTTTAAGGGCACTTCCCAATGAGAAGTTTTTATATAGCCTGTTCAATTTCCTTCTTATCCTAGCATCAAGGACATACTCTTTGAGTTTCATCAAAGATACATGATATGGAAGAGAATTCAACATGCAGAATGATGAATGCGGATCAAGTGCTTGCAAAAAGCTACACAGATACTCAACACCATGGTCAAAGTATGCCATTGCCAGCAAACTCTTTCCAGAAAGCTAACTTATCTACAGCATTAATCTCCTTTTACATATATAGTTTTTGGTAAAATATCTTATATCAGATGCAATTCTACACGTATGCTAGCTGCCACAAGTACGTGGCACTAAATCAACATCTGTTCCTCACTACTCTGTTAAACAAATGGGACTGGAACGAGATACACTCGCGGTAACAAATGTTGTAATACTTGCAGTAAATTCCAAATCAGATTTGTAGGGAATTACTAAACGTACTAAATATGTGCTAAAGGCATTTTCCATGCAATACTCGGCATCCTTTTTTGATTGATTCAACATGAAGTACGTCAATCCCATCATTTCCTGCAATCAGGGGAAAGAAAGAGAAGAGATGCAAGCAATCACAGGTTATATGATGCATCAGAAGGTAGTCGATAAATCATAAAGAACTATATGAGATTTACCAACTAGCACATATGCAGCAAAATACATTATAATAGAAAGACGAAAGAAACACCATATATTGTCCAAGAGAGACCTAAAAACATCGTCTAACCTAAGCCTCACTGAAACGGGGAACACACGAAGCCCTTTCTAAATGGGACATGAGCAATCAAAACATGCTTTTCAAATCCTTTAGAAAGCCTTCAAGTATTTAGTAATTGAACAGTTAGCTTCCCAAAACGGCTGATAAGCCAAGGGAGAAAAAAGCCAAAAAGCAGAAGAAATAAAACTGATGCGTATGCTCAGCACATACTCAAAATCATGCTTGACCAAACCAATTATCCAATCCACACTAATATTCGATTATAATTATATTTCTTTTACAGTGAGTCTATAGTCACAAACCCCACCTAACACCAATCATGTTCTGCCACATGTACAATACATTTGACTCACTTAACTACACCATCACCATCCGGTTAATTCTCTACTGCTTCATTCTATTTCTAACTTCTCAAATCATGGACTCAATAATGCTGTAACTAACTACTATGTTTAATATCCCAAATTATGAGTAACAACTTACCTGGTATACAGTATACTCACATGGATATATATATATATATATATATATATATATATCAGCCGTTCTTTTATCTTAAAGAAATATCAATTTTAAATGCATGACTTTTGTTCGCTGGTTTACTTGTGACATAATACGTGAAGCTGAAGGTATACATATAAGAAAGTCAAAGAATCCAGGCAGCATTTTACCCATCAAATGGTCAAATTCACATTAAAAACATTTTCATTTTCAACTAAACGTTGCTCCCTTCTTATAACTTCTTTTCAGAAAAGATTAGCTAAACCACTATGCATTTCTGAAAATACGAATGAGCAAATATTTCAGGAGCAAGGTGTCATTTCTGGAAAACCCAAACAGGCACATAGAAAACAAGAAGAAATCAGGGATAAAGCCACCTGTACACCAGCATATCGTTTCCATGCTTTGTCAAGCTTATAATCAGTGGATAGCAACCGGTAGTTTGACAAAGCGAGCTCATAATCTCGTAACATGAACGCATAATCACCCAACACCCTTATTTGAGATTCAATGGAGCTAAAAGTGTACCTTCAAACAATCATTCAAGAAAACCTAAATTAGAACACAGAGCATTTTATACTGTTGACGATAAAACATGCACGCAAATCATACATGTTAACACTTTGATTCTCAGGAGTGTCTTCTTTTCCTTTTCTCCACCATAAATTCTTTATTTGGTTTCTAAAACCTTTTCTTGTTGCAGATACCTATAACAGTATCGGAACAGATGTAAGATTATCCAAGTTGGGAATAAAGAATAGAATGGATCTGGGGTAGTGTAAGATGTAAGTTTCCCGTAAGATCTAAGAAAATAAAAATAACCTGTTGATTTAGAATACGGATTTTCTGCTCCATGTTAGGAATAATATCTTTGGATGATAGATCACGAACAAAATCCCTAAACTGTTGCAATTGAGATAAAGTTAGTTTCTTTATTAATAGATGTGACGCCTTGAATTAAATAGGTTTTATTCTGGAAAGAACATTCTCATCATATCAAGACACACGTATGTAAGAAAGAACCTCATCCATATCATCGTTGTTAAGTAAACGGCCAACATGCTGACCACCTGAAGCAACCTGTCAAAGAATACAAGTCATTCATAGCCCCACATCAAGACAAAAACCTAAATTCCCAAGTCCCAATCTACAAGAAGACGAAACAAATCGCATCATCAGAAATGCACTTACGTAAGGAGCCCATGGATTCGGTTGATGATCAACTAACCCATCTTGGGAGGAGTTAATGCATAGTAAACGACAATCGTTTGACCCAAATGTATTTCTCATTTCTGTCAATAGCTTAGTTGCTCTGAAACACATGCAACAAATAGAAACAGCAATTATGTGATTTGATAGATGTTAATGAAGCATCAAGGAGTGACCTATTTGCATTACAAAATTTACATACATGGTCTTCTTTTTCTTTCTACATCATAATAAAAATTGATTTCAAGGAGTGAACAAACCTCTCCGAGGATCCATCTTGGTTATCATGAACCAAAATAAAATATTTCGGAATCTTTGGATCCATCGCACCATCATTAAAAAGTGGGGGCAGCTGGTTTGTGTTAAAAAGTTCCACAAACTTGTTTATAGGATTCTCATCATTTGACGAAACAACCAAAAGGCCTGCACATTCATTATAATATGAGTCATGTGATTTGGATGGGAAGCAACGGTGTGCTTGGACATTTGTATATGTATGTGTGTCCTATATGTAAGGGAGATAGGTCAGTAGAATCAAGCAAAGAATGCACTCTAAACACTTACATGCAACAGGATGATCAAAGGCTTCATGGTCTGAGAAGGACACACTGCATATAAGCTCTTTATTGAAAAATTGAAACCATGTTGGTAAAGTTTCAGGGTGAAAAGCTGCAAAGGCAAGTACATAAATAACATGTCAAATATAAAATTTAAGCATAAGTTTCTAAAATTGGTAAATCAAATTTAGGTCATTGCATTCCGACAGCAACAACAATCTTTGACTTCTAGCAAAAGTCAATTTAAATGCATGTTGCCACTAGTACAAAGTCAATTATACTTCCTGTTATGTAAGCTACAATCTAGTCTAAGAGGAAGCCAAAAAGTTTAACTCAAAACTATTTCTGAATAAAAAATCATATATGAATAGACATGTAGAAACACAAATAGCCGGCAAAAATATATACTAGTATTCTTCTGATAGCTGAGAGGAGAAGATAGAGTGGCAAGACAAGAAATATGGTCTACCTAGGTGATAGAACCTTCTATATGTATCTGGTTTGTGTTGTAATATGTAAAGTACAAGGACATGGATTATGGAAACAGAGAAGCAGGTGAGTGAATGTTTAAGCTTGCCATAGTAGCCAGCACAGAGAATTTTTTTCAATTTCTTATGTGATCTAAATGGAAGATACATGGCTTCTTGGTTCTATACTTCTATCAATTCCCCAGACCAAACAAACAAGAAATAGACACAAGATTGTTTCCATGTTCACCTACCCTAAGCATGTACCTAACAAGCGCAAAACCTTTTTTGCATTTGACTTACACATACTCCTCTCCCATCCCACTATCACAAGGCAAAACCTTGGCATATGAAATGAAAACAGCAGGAGCAGCGAGAAAGAGAAAGGGAGAGTGCTTTCCAAACTGTATACATACATATATATAACTATATATGTATGCATAATGCATATACTCCCCCCGTCCGAAACTAAGAGTCACATTCTAGTATTGTTTGTCCCAAAATAAGTGTTCACTTTCAAAACTATCTACTTATTTTGCAATTCTACAGTTAATTATGAGATAGAGAAATTAATTACAATTCATTATTAAGGATAAAATTGTCATTTAATTAATTAAAAAGTGTAATAATTACACATCTGTGTTCCTTTTTCATTGTGGCTGTGGACATTTATTTTGGGATGGAGGAAGCATATAACAAGTGCATACAGCCCATTACGATGCACAACATCAGAACAAAAAACAACTAATCACTCTGCATAATATGAACTGTCAGTACAATTCCATTCGGCATAATTAGGACAGTGAAGAACTTACAAGTAGGTCCAGTTTCAATAGGTGACAGGTCTAGGTTTAAGTCAGAATCTTCATTGTTTCCTGCATTAGTAATAACCTGTTTTAACCGCTCCTTCGTCACCTACTTGAATGAAAAAAACATTTCTCAGAAAGGAACACTTGAAAGTTCCAAATAAAGAACAACATTCAGTCTGCCTCATTAGAATCACCTAAGTAGTAAAATCATGCTAGGATATCGTAAAAGAACAACCATATGCAGGATATCTTTATTGTAGACAGACAATTCACTATGGGGGCAATAACATATAGAAAAAGAAAAAGATGTGAAAAGAGTGTTATTAATGTAATGGGGTACTTCAATATCGGTATATGTATATTGGATACTTTGAGATATAGAGATAACTAATAGATCTGCAAATATACAACATATAATTATATCTATAACTTAGTCTTAGGTATCTTTCAAGATGTTCAATTAAATTGGACGACTGGTGATACTCTTAATATTTCAAAATGGATACTCAGAAAACAATTCTTTAACACACAATTAGGTGTTACTTTAGCTTCCTGTGACTCCCCACGTAAGTACACACACACACACACATACATTAAAGAACTACATCTGTGGGTCTCCCAGTTTTTAGGAGTTAATGAATCAGTATGCGGTTGTGCATATCCTACCTTCTTAGATTTTGTAGCATGTTGTACCACTCTGTATCATTAATTCATCAAATTTTCCAAACATGAGAACGCGAAAATGTAATAAACTATATTTGACCTAGGGACTTTTGCAAAATAAGATAGAACATGATGTTAACAACAATCTCTGGAGTTTTGGTGCCGCTTGTTTAATATGTACTTCAGAAATATATTCTTGCTACCAATGAATGTGCTAAAAACGTGTCAAAAAGATGAAGAATTGAAATATTAAACAGCCATATTCTACGTCTACAACAAAAAAATTCCATGCTCTCTCACCCTCCTTAGTCCTTAGTCCTTACCCTTTCCACTACACCATCTTTGTGATTTTGATAGGTGGCCGATAAGATTCTCCAATTAGTTCATGCAACACGTTTTATTGGAAGGGGGAGACTGGAGAGATAATACTGGTTATTGGGCTACTTTTCCTTGCAAAAGCGGGTGCACTCAGAAGAACAGAGATTCCAAATATAAAAACTGTGAATAGCATATCTACCCATAAGATAACTTTAGAAACAAGAAAGTAATTGGAGTAATGCCAAATTAGTAAAATTGGGTTTATCATTTATCAATATAATAAATGCTTCCCAACTCAAAAACACAGGAGAGGAAGCTGCTAAAATATTCCTACAATTATCGCAAACAAGAGAAAAAAAATCAACTACCACCCTATCTTATACCCCCTCTCCTCCTACTCATAATTTGTTCTATTCCCTTTATCTGTGCCTAAAAGCATATGAAGCAAAAGATAAAAATGCAACATAGCACTCAATATTGCACATGTTAAACTGCATAACTTAAAAATAGATACTATAATCTGAAGATAAACAAAAATCAAGGATGTTTGATTGCAGCAATGGAACTGGATGAACTTAAATCGTCATTCTCCACCTATATTTTCATGAACCCTAGAGAAACTATCAGAGCTGCAAGGTCGTTGAAGAGTAAGGAAACAGACATGTTTGATCACTAGATACAACTTATATAGCTAGGAAAGGGTATCTTGCATGCATCTTGAATCATGTAGAATTTAAGTATCAAGTATTCCTCACGTTCGAAAAAATAAGAAAAAAGGAGAATGCTTTAATTCGGAATAATGTATTACAATGACCTACTTAAACACATAAATTTGATCCAATATTACTTGTCAGATGAATGCAAGAGTTGGTTGCCGAACATATGCAAACAGACAAACTTATACCTCAACATTTGGTTGCCGAACATCTGACGCGTAGAACAATCGTAACTTGAACTTCTGGAGCCTGTAAGGTTGGTCACTGGCCGTTCGAACAGGAACTGCAAAACAACAACAAAATGTACAGACTAAGAACAACGCCACCTGATCCATCATTTAAAAAAAAAAACAATTCTTTCCTATCACTCATAAAAAAGAACAGCTCAAATCTAAATTGCAAACACATGAACATATACATGACTCCAAAAACACCTAAAAGCACACTCCTGTGACAATCCTTTAGTTAGCTTAATTGATTTAACATTCAAAACCTAAGATTTTGAATTGAATCCCTAGAAACACCTGAAACAACAGTAAACATAGCTATCACTAATTGTGTCTTCTAAGAACAAAATTCAAGTAAAAACAGTGAGATTACTCAAATAAACATCATAACATCCAACATAACAATCCAGATAGCCCTAATTTACAACCTCTTCTATACTCAACTCCACAGTATCATTAAAAACCCCAAAAGTTAACCAAAATTACACAATTTCATCATGATGCTTTCCTATAAACAATATAGAATCAGATACATATAAAAGTATGTTGTGTGTTTTCACCATCGATATTGTTGAATACGCAAAAAGGAGTGAGCATTTGGACGAAGGATAGTCCGTTTTTCTGGCATCTTTGTTCGACTAGAGGCGTGGGGAGAACCATGACCACCGGCGTGATCTCGTCGACTAGCATTTTCCTTAGGGCAGAGTACGCCGGATCCGCCATGTTACGGTGGCGAAGAGAACTCGGAAGAGTCAACTTTGTTACCGGATTAAGCCGGCAGATCTCGTTTTAAGCCACAGAGAGCTCCGATCGATGATGATGGTGCCCGTAGAGTATTCTCAGGCAAAAAGTGTCTGTGTGGAGTAAGCTAACGATCTGTAGCCGGCCCAATAACCCGTTCGTTTAATTCAATTGGGCTTAATAAGATTAGATAATAGGAAAAAATGGGTCGGGTCAATTCTTTGGCCCATATACTTTGTTTGGATCTTGTATTCTTGAACCTTGAATCTTGATTGTAAAGAAATAAAAATAAAACAATCGTTCAAAAAGATCTTCGATTGAGTCGGGCCGGTCCCAAATTTTTTTTTTAACGGCAAGTTAACGCACACACACGTTCCAGCGGTAGCGGGCCTCTTTACAGGCAATCCCACTAATCCGCTACAACCCGGCCTAATCTATGGCTGAACCTGACCAGCAGGTTTTTAGGGGCCCTATGGACCAACCCGAACCCGGCTCCGAATGACCAGATCCAGAGTATGGATATCTCAGGAAAGTGACGCTCATGGTATTCGAACCCTGGTAGTGTGGCTTTCACCCCACACACCCCAAGGATATTACCTATCCAACTGAGCTAGCTTCCTTTAATCGGGCCGGTCCCAAATTAAGGCTATGTTTGGCAAACTAGCTGCTAAGCTAGCTGATAGCTAATAAGTTAGTTAATAGTTGATAAGCTAGCTTATAAACAAATTATGTTTCACAAAAACTAGCTTATGAATATGTAAAATGACCAAAAAAAATATCTTGGAATTTAATAATTAATATTAATAATTGTATAATCGGAAAAAGCTACAAAAAGCTCCTAAAAGGCCACTTAAAGTAGCGTTTTAAAAAGCTAGCTTATGGTACATGTTTGGATGGACTAGTTTATAAGCTAGTTTATTTTTGCCAAACACAACCTTAACCATGTAAGGTTAATTGGTCCTCGTTTCGATCATATGTTCAAACCGTAATTAACAGCTAATTTCTTACACTTTGTAGTGTTTTATACTTTTTTCATAAGATAATTTAGTTATTTTTGGCTAACTCTGACGTGTAGCTCAGTCGATAAAGGATCGCTCCTCTCCTTAAGCTAGCCAATTGTTGAGTTAGCTCTGAAATGTTAATGGTTTAATTGATTGTGATTAGATTGGTGGTTATAACTTTATCTTAGAATTAAAGAATGTTGTGTTTACTTTTTTAATTAAAAAAAAATTAAATATCATAAATATGTACTGAATGAAATTATGTAGAACATTGATTGGACTATTATCTTTAGTTTTACATTCATATTGATGTAAAAAAAAAAGTTATTTTTTTGTGGTTTTTTGGTTCTTCATTTTAAGGTAAACCTTTTTTAATGTATGTTTATCTATCTATAGTTAGCATGATTTTACTTGAAGCAATCGTGAAATGGTGATGCATATATATGTGGCATGTTATGCATCAATTATTAACAATGAAAAGTTTGCAATTACCAGACTACTTCTGGATGTAGTTTGTGTAGTGTTTAGCATCTAAAATCGTTTTTAGCAACTAAGTTATCATCACAAAAAATTTAAATTAAGATATATCAATTTTCAAAAAATACATTCTACGTTTCATAGTTAATAAGTTTGTTTTTCCAATGAAGAATTCACCGATTTTAATATGTAAGGCATTTTTATATCATGTATATGTCTAGTGAGTTTGTGGTTTTATTAAAACAGATATGTATTGATACAACAATATAGGCTTGGGCTATGTTTGGCAAGCGTAGCTTATAAGCTAGCTGGTAGCTGATAAGCTAGCGGATAGCTGATAAGCTAGCTGTTGATTGATAAGCTTGCTAGTAGCTGATAAGCTAGCTGTTGAACAAATTATGTTTGGCAAAAACTAGCTTATGAGTATGTAAAATGACCAAAAAGGGTACCTTTGAATTTAATAATTAATATTAATAAGGGTATAATTGGAAAAAGCTACAATAAGCTCCTCATAAGCTACTCAAAGTAGCGTTTCAAAAAGCTAGCTTATAAGCTAGCTGATAAGCTAGCTTCCTGGTACATGTTTGGATGGACTAGCTTATAAGCTAGTCCATCCAAACATGTACCAGGAAGCTAGCTTATCAGCTAGCTTATAAGCTAGTCCATCCAAACATGTACCAGGAAGCTAGCTTATCAGCTAGCTTATAAGCTAGCTTTTTGAAACGCTACTTTGAGTAGCTTATGAGGAGCTTATTGTAGCTTTTTCCAATTATACCCTTATTAATATTAATTATTAAATTCAAAGGTACCCTTTTTGGTCATTTTACATACTCATAAGCTAGTTTTTGCCAAACATAATTTGTTCAACAGCTAGCTTATCAGCTACTAGCAAGCTTATCAATCAACAGCTAGCTTATCAGCTATCCGCTAGCTTATCAGCTACCAGCTAGCTTATAAGCTACGCTTGCCAAACATAGCCATAATGTCTTTCATAGAAATATTGTTTCAACAAAATTTATATAATACATAGCTAAACATAAATGTATTATCGTTGGTTTAATATGCATGAAAAAACATTATAGGAGATCTCGCATTGAAATAGGTTAAAACTGATTGACATAGTGATGAGATTAAGATTGAAGCCTTTTAAGCCATGATATGGCTATGACATTTTTTAAGAAGTAACTTACGAGTTACGACAATATATATGTATATCATATATATACATACAATTATATATATACACACACAAGTTTTCTTCTACTAGTCGATGAATATAAATCGAGTGACTTAAAATATGTTTATATAGTAAAAAAAGACGTTAAAAACATAAAATAAAAAAGACCAAGTAACGCTTTACACAAATACATACTGAGCAATGGCATGAGAGACTTAACGTGGCTTGAAGATGAGTCTAAAGCCAAGGTACACCATGACAACTGTCAATATGCCATGGCAAGCTTTTAGGACAAGGATCCTAACTTATTTACCAATTTTTACTTTAAAGACACATATGTAAAACCCATAACAGAATTCGAACCTAAATTCACCTAAAGCTCACCCAACCTAAATATATTTACGCAAAATAGGTTAATGGCATGTGGTTCACGAAATGAGATATGTCTAAACTATAATCTGTCAAAAGAATAGTTCAATTGAAATGAGATTTCACAAAAGAACTTGAAATTGTCTATTTGGTTCATTGAATATAATAGCACCAGAGTGCAGATGGAGGTCGTAGTGGTGTTGATTGTAGTGGTGGCATGGGGCAGTAGCATGGACGGAGCTATATAGGTGGTCATGGTGGCACATGCCACCGTATTATTTATTCGACGAAGGATAAATTATTTTAGTTTCATAAAGGCGCAACCGTATTGTTTTAGAGGGTACCACTGTATCGTTTTCGTAGCTTCTAAAGGATGCACTTAAAAACAAAAACAAAAATCTCTCATGATGAACCAAAAAACCTAAAAGTTTTATGAAAATCAAAAAAAAAAAAAAACCGAAAAATTCTTTTGAAATCAACCACAAAAACAAAACAAAAATCTCAAAATCAATTAAAAAACCCCCCCAAAAAATCAAAATAGTCCATCGAAATCGACAAAAAGACACCTATTTTTTTTTTCAAAATCAACCATAAAATCTCAAAAAAAAATCTCTCAAAAACAACAAAAACCTTAATTATATGATGCTACCATTTGATAAATGTTCTAGCTCCATCCCTAGATAGTAGTTGCGGCGGCAAAGATGGTAGTTCTAACGATGATGGTGGAACCTTTAAGGTCCATTGGGTTTCAACAAGTCAAAGGTTACCTTAGGTTCAACCGAAACCTATTAGCTACTCAGGTTTCCAAATAAAAATAAATCTTTTTAGCATATTCCTTTTTTCATATTATTGTATATAATGTCTTTTTGAACTATATAATACTTTTATATGAAAAATACTTATTCATACTCTTCAGTCTTGGTACAACTTAAAGTAACTTTTAGAAGACTGGATTTTACCTGTACTGCTAGGTAAATAAGCGTCTTTTACTACCACTAGCCAATGTTTGAAAAAGCTCGGCGTAATAGCTGCTATGGCGCGCCGTGTTTCAAGGCTTGTGTCTCAAACCACGTTATGCTTGAGGCACGCCATAGAGAATGCGCGGGTTTTTGAAACCTAATATTTGATTTAACTTGTTTTTTTAAATCTCTTATTTGATAGTTTTTATTATATAACTTAATTTAAATGGTTTATTATCTTTGATTCGTTGAGTAATAGTGGTACAACGTATGTTTGTGTATAACATTATATAGGATATAGAGATTTGCTGCCATAAGTCAAGCCTTGGAAAACGTCTAATCTTCGTCGTGGCTTCCAAGGTTTAAAGCTTGGCTTTTACCGTCATGCCACGCCCCACGTTATTTGGAACCTGTCAGGCTTTCATCTAGCACTTAATTGGCAAAATATGTACTTCTAAGCCTCAAATTCCGTAGAATATATTAGTTTATTTTCTAGATATTTCACTTATTAAGTTTAATTGTATAAACAACTTATCCATTCTCTCATGTAAGTATGTGTAACTTAACTTTGTGTTTTTCATGAATAGTTATCATCTTATTTATAATTTTATTATGGTTTAAAAATCTTTTTCTATTATTGTTAAATACATTTTAGAAATACTATCACTAAAACAATTCAATAAATTTTAAGTTGTGATAAATGTTGAATTTTATTAAAAATAAATAACGAAATAAATATTTCTTTGCTTTGTGAACACCCTTAATTGGATTCCATTTTTAACAAGAATAATCAATTGGTTTCAGAAAAAGACATGTCTGACTCTTAATTGGTTCATGGTGTGGAAACTAGAACAGGTCAGACCGTCAGAGTCTGACGGTTATAAACAAGCTCAAATTTTTTTATTTCATGAAAAAGAATAATTTATATTTTTTGTGGAAGCAAATAAAACGTCCATCATTTCAAAAACTTGTCATTGTAAGAAGCGTTGTCATGACCCAATTTGATCCTTGGTGAGACTGGTTACCTTGACTTTAATTGACCCAATCAGCCCTTAACTAATTATGGGTCAGAAAAGGGGTTGTTTTAGTTACAAAGACTGTATTGTCGCCATGTATGGTCCTTGTGAGCTTGATCCTTGAGCTAGGTTCAAATTGAATTCAGATTGTAATATTACATAGTAAATTCGGGATGTATATGTTATGGACTTGAAGGAAGGGTAGTCGTATACTGTCAAACGGCGTAGAGAGATGTGATGGAATATCCCATTCACCTAAGTTTGAGTTCAGATATCAACATTTTGTGACCAAATTTAGTATCAGACAATTGTAATTTAATTTTTAAATTATTAAAGATGTAGTCTATGTAAAATCTAGATAAACTTTTAAAAAAGGAAATCCATACAATACACTAAAATACTTTTACTGAATTATATTACTTGATTTTATTAGATGTGAACTAAGACCGTTTAGTTTATGTTTGTTCAAAACCATCACTAATAACAAAATTATTTAATGCGTTGAAATCCTATAAAATTTTCCATTAATTTGGATGGCTTTGAAAGCTTGAATCAAGAAAATCATCCAAATTAAATCAATAAAAGAAAGAGTTGATATATTAGTCAAAATAGTTTCTAATTTTCCATACAACCTTTCGTAAGGTTTAATAACGTAGACTAACAAAAGATTGATACTTTTTTATAAATCAATTGTATAAAATATTTGTTATATAAAAATAGACATTTAATGTGTTTTCTTCCTGAAACCGACTCATGTCTAGAAATTTGGTCATCAACGTTAGATATTAACATTGAATTTATGTTATTTTATCATATTCTAACAAAATTTTTTGACTTTTGTTAAATAAACAAACAATACATTCGTTGTTCTTTCAACCGTTTTACAGGATAGAAAAACCAAATATTCCATAAGAAAAATTCAAGTTCCCATTTTCATTTATCAACATAAAATTAAAACTGTATTTATGATGAAAGACAAGTATACATATGTTAAAACCGCAAATAAAATTTATACATGAGAAAACTTAAACTCTGAATTCAAAATCTATTGTGAAAATGAAATTATATAATCAAAAAGGTGAAACTGTGTTGTTGATTTGACTCATAATTGTTTTATTAGTAATTTTTTAAGTATCATATATAAAGTTCTTATTTAATTTTATATCAAAATAAATACTCTATTTTTCTTTGCCCTGAAGAAATTTTATTTATTTTTTACTAAAAACATCATGCATTCTCTAATATATATGGCTGGCTTAGAAAATTGTTTTGAATACAAGTGATCTCATGTGAACCACGATGAAAGTATTCTTTATTTTCCATTTTATTATATTTTTTTGGTAAGACTTTTAATAAATACACACATGACTTTTGCCTTCCTTGGAAACTTCAAGAAAATTTTGAAAAATAATACTTTCTTATTTATTTTTTAAATTGCAAAATTTACGCACCACAGATGATTTGTTTACTAAGGCTATGTTTGGCAAGCGTAGCTTATAAGCTAGCTGGTAGCTGATAAGCTAGCGGATAGCTGATAAGCTAGCTGTTGATTGATAAGCTTGCTAGTAGCTGATAAGCTAGCTGTTGAACAAATTATGTTTGGCAAAAACTAGCTTATGAGTATGTAAAATGACCAAAAAGGGTACCTTTGAATTTAATAATTAATATTAATAAGGGTATAATTGGAAAAAGCTACAATAAGCTTCTCATAAGCTACTCAAAGTAACGTTTCAAAAAGCTAGCTTATAAGATAAGCTAGCTTCCTGATACATGTTGGATGGACTAGCTTATAAGCTAGCTTATCAGGTAGCTTATAAGCTAGCTTATGCTTGCCAAACCAAGCCTAACTTTTATATAATATTATTTGATACTTCGATATCATTCGTTATTTTTATATATCATGTTGAAGAAAATTTTATCATCTAAATCAAAAAACATAAATTCATAAATCAATTTTTAATATAGTTTATAAAATTAGCATTAAACAATGAAGTTAGATGACGTTTGGTTAGGTGAAATAGAGATGATCAATTACAATATTGTATTTGGTTCAATTTTTTTGTTTCACTTTTGGAAAGGAACTCGAATTCCACATATATATGTGATGGAATATAAATTTTTGTGTGCCACTGTTGCTATAGCTACGACCGTTATCACCATTGTTACCATTGATGTCTTCACCTAAACACCCACCATAATCGTGGTCGACGTCACACTGCTGCCTCCATTTACCACCACTATATATTATGTTTAACAAATCAAACAAATAGATTCAAATTCATTTGACATTTTTCATTCCCATTGATGACAAACAAATACATGGTCAAGCATGGTTAAATCTATTCCAATTTTTATAACATTCCAGTTTTGACATATTTCATTACATGAACCAAACACTATCTTATTGTTACGGAAAAAAATATATGGGGTTTTTTAGAAGAAAGAGTAAATCACGAAAATCATCCTTCAAGTTCGTGGAAGCTCCATTTTCATACTTGTAACATTTAAAAATCACAAGTAGTACATTGGGGTTTGAATTTCCTTAGGGATTAGGATTTTCGTTTTGGCCGTTAGCACTCTTAAAAAATGTCATTATGTGTTCTAACGTGCTAGTGAAGTGAAGACTGAATAGGTTTTCCATATTTTGTTACCATTCTTATAAAAATAATATTTATTCTTCTGAATTATTAAACCATAAGTCCATATGTAATATAATTATAACAACAATAATAAATAAGTTACCTAAAAAAATCAATCAACCCCTTTTTAGAACTCCTACAACATCTCCATCACTTTAGCAACAACTCAACAATAAAACCTATATTCACAATGATTTGTACTTTTATATGCTCGGTTGAGTGATTTTAAAGCTTGGAATAATAAGACGAGATATTACAAGCTCGCCAGCAAGCTACATAGTGACACTACTATTTTGTCCATTTCTCTCTTGGCGTACCCATCTAGATCTCTAGCCAAAATGCGTGTGAGTTCCAACAATTAAACTTGACGAGCATGTGGGGCCACATCAACAAGATATGATGGAGATACAAATGCTATGTCTGATTTTGTTTATAGCATAGATGACTTCATTGGAACTGATAAACATTATCAAATGGGGATGGAGAAGGTATAGGTGGTGGTGCGTGGTCGGAGATGGAGCTGGAGCTGGAGGCAACTGTCGTAAGAGCTAAGGAATGAAATGCAGGGACGAGGCATATTTTTTATTTATATAAATGCTTTAATAGTTTGTACTCAAGTTTTAAACACTTGTACAATAAAACTATTTTATAAAACCATAAAAAAAATGACTAAAATGCCTCTTAATGTAATTTGAAAAAATAGGGACATAGATTAGAGTTTTCACAAACTTTAAGGGTACGTAATTTTTGTAATTTACTCTAGAAAAATGAATATTATTTTCATGAGATTTTTATAATTTTTGTCAACCAAAAATGTATAAATAAAGAGAGAGAAGTTTCGTAATCGTATAGTAAGGTGCATTTAAATTATTCAATTGAAGTATATTTCTACAATATGAAAATTCGTGTTCCAATATTTCGGCTAACTGCTGTCTTTATATTATTTGAAAAACAAATAGAATAATAAATTATTTAGGTGGCAGGTGGACTAACTAAACTATTCACTTGTTTATTTTTATCCATTTTCGATGAATATTTATTTCAAGTCATAAATAAAATCACGTTGGATCTATGATTAGTTTATTTTATATTAAGAATTAACTCTTTTGTGAGAAATGACCTTTTTTTCATAAGAATTATGAGAAGTATAACTTTTAGATAATATAACGTGACATTCTTCAGTGGATAACGTGACATTTATCAGTGGGAGTAATAGGGTTTCAGAGCCGGTTACCTCTCATAGCTGGCCTTTTCGGGTCCGTAAAGTTTTATTTCACTGCTGTTTTCCTTTCTTTTCGTCGTTTGGTTGTGGTTTTTCTTGTTTTTGTTGTTGCTGTTGGCTTTTGTAAGGTATTGGTGTTGTTTTTGGTTGGTGGTTTGGTAATAAAATTGCTAATTGCTGTTAAAAAAAATTGTAATTGATCTTTATTAATTTACAAAATATTACATAACATTCACACATTATAAGAGCAATTTCTTATTTTTTCATCAAAAATACTTTTATTTTTATTGACAGGAAATCGATTTTATTACCAAACCAGACACAGGCAACCACCAAACATACTAAGAACAACAAAAACAGGTATAAGTGCAGATTTAAAATCGGAAAAGAGAGAATAAAAAAACCCTAAAAAAATAAGGTGTAAGTGCAGATTTAGACGTTGCCGAGACGTAAGTCTTGCGTGTTTTATTTTGTTGAAACTCAGCCGCCACACCGGTAGTTGTACCTAGAGTTAACTAGCATCATAACTATTGCGAACTCTGAACTTACATGATTTCCCAATTAACTTGGTGATTCCCGATCGTCATTATTTTGGTTATAACGTATTCGTTTTAGCTCTGATTTTACTCCGAAAAGAACTATTGAACTCCTTATTGAAATCTCCATTCAACTTGAATTTGAGCCCAAATCCGAATTCTTCTACTTTCCTCTAAACACGAAAGTCATCTAAACTTTAGATTATACTTATTCAAAAATCCAGGTGTTAGAAACAGTCAATAAAGTCATCTTAAGGCATCGATCCGTTTAGGCCTTATAACATAGATGATACCCATTTAAGACGACAAAACAAATAAATATTTTCAAACACAAGAAATATAAGTAAAAGTATAATTTGATGATAAAATATAAATCCAAAATTACAAATGAACATCTAGTTCGTAACAAATTAATTCTTTCTTTTGTTTTCTATACAAATCACAAATAAATTCAACTCTTAGAGCACAAATTTCCGCCCTAGAAAAAAAGATCGATAACGTTATGAATCTTAGTCACGTTTTCTTTTCTAAACGGACTAAAAATCATAACCGATATCTGTATGTCAATTAGAAACTTAGTTAAATAAATCATCCAAACTAATTAATTAATCTTAATCAATCCATTTTCATGATGGATATGAAGAAATTAAATTATGAGGTATGCAAGGAGAATTGTTCCAAGCCCTAGCATGCATCTTCAAAATCTCCATAGCTTTCTCCTTCATCTTACTCCCACAATCCACTTGCAACACCAAACACAACTTCCCCACCACCCCTAACTGCAGCATCTCCGCCACCACGCCGCCGTTGCCGGAAAACTTCGCCACCGCATGCAATATCCTCACCGCCCTATCGCTCGCCACCGGCGAAACCCTAAAAATCTTCTTTGAAACCACCGCCAAACCCGCCCCATGCTTCAACAACTCGGACCGCCCTTCGGCACACTGGCAAAGCTGGTCCAATGCCAATAACACCATCTCGGAAACCCTCTTGTCCGTGGAATCTAGTAACATGTCGACCAAGGCCGGGACTGCGCCGGCCTCGGCCGCCCGGATCCTGTTCCGGCCCCACAGGCAGACGCTGACGAGCAGCTTCAGCGTCGCCTTGGTGGCCTTTGTGGAGATCTGGTCAACCAGGACGTTGACCAGCTCCCTGAAGAACTCCGGCTTCAGCAACGCCGCCGCCGCCTGCGAGTTCTCCGCGGCCTCGAACATCGACTTGAGCAAAAACACGGCGTACGTCCGCGACTCGTAGCTGGCGGCGCGTTGCATCACGCGGGTCAACAAGTCAACGAAATCGCCGCTTTTGGCGAACAAACCCCGAAGCCCGATTTGCGATAAATCCATGTGGTAAAGAACGCTTAACGCTTCATCGGCGGGCGTGGCCAAGTTGAAGCCTTCGACGCCATCGGAGTAGTCATCGGAGAATCTTCCGGACGGAGAAGATGACATCATGTTGTAACTATAATCTTTTAATACGTAAACTAAATAATCAACTGCACCAACTGCTTCCATTGACCTCTTATTCGTTTCATTCTCCAAAACGATCAATTTCAATCTCTTTAACGTCTTCATTTGCAAACTGGGTTGCTTTAAATCTTTGAGGAGCTTAAGGATTTGCGGTTTCGTGATCGGGATTCGAGGGGTGGGGAGTCTTTCGACTCCGGATAACGGGTTAAGGGTGCACCAAGATTGGATCAATCGGCGAAGGGTGTGGTTAGGGGTGAGTTCCACGTCTAAAACGACCACTTTCGATACCGGGCACGTGTTGTTCTTCTTCGCGAACAGCCATTTTTCGATGCTTTCGCGATCGTATGTGATTCCTGTAGGTAGGGTTACAGGATCTTTCATGATCTCCAAAGAGATTGGACATATGAAGAATGGTGGAACTTCCACAATGTTTTCAAGATCTGCCATTGGTGGGTTTCAAGATCCAAGATTGAGTAAAAAAGATTGATTTTTGAAGGGTTTTTATGAAGTTGGAATGAATGAATGAAAGTTGTGTGTTTTGGGTTGTGAATATTTTGTTGTTATGAAATGAGAATAAAGTAGGGTTTTATATATATGGTTGGGATGAGTGAGAGGAAGGAATCATGGGTTTTTTTGTATTTAAATAATAAAAATAAAGAAAAAGTAAAGCATATTTTTGGTCAAAGAGAGGGGAGGTTTGACTTTTCAAAAGGATTTGTGTGGCTCAAGAAGAAGACAACTTAACTTGGTCATAAATGCATGTGCTTAGATAAAGTGTGGGGGCAAAAGTGTAAAGGATAAGACTTCTCTTTTATGAATAGATGTTACCATTTTATGTCCTTCACTTTTGTTAATTGTTTCATATAGCCCCTAGTGTTTGGAAGTTTATGAATAGGACCATCTTTGGAATTCAAAAAAGCCATTGGTTTAAATATGTTTTTTAATCGTAACGAAAACTGTTTGGGGCATTAGTTAAGAATAGTTTTCTTTTCGGTTGGATTAGTAATCTTTATTTGTGTTTCCATAAGAGACGTGTTGCTTTAATTATTGAATACAAGATAGGTATCTTTGGGGGATGTTGTATGTAGCTTTGTTGGTGTAATTGTCACTCATTTTGTTGCTTTAGCTTTTCTAGATGCTAGCGCTTAGTGGGCTCCAAAGGTGAGGCGAGATTTGAATGTTGCATGCTAGGTTTTTGTGATGTTTTAGATTATTTTTCAGCATAAACATGAACCTACGTTGTATTAAATATATATGCCCAATCATCTTTGAAATGTACAATGTGGTTTCCAAAAATGATTCTTTGTGGTATGTTTTCCTTGATATTGCCAAGGTTCTCAACATGATGTGTTTGTTGGTTTCCTTTGGCTTTACTTCTCTTCCCGTTGTTGGTTTCATTCTCTCAGCCATTTAAGCATTGCCTAGCTTTCCCAACCAACTTCTTTAACGTCTTTTTACCTTTGATGTAGGTCGGCTCTACCATTTTGATTTAGTTTTATGTTTTTGATACATTTGTTACAGTTTTGTACTTCAATTTTGGGGTATCAATTTTTTATAACTCGATAACTACAATTATTCAAGAGCATCACCCAATATAAGACAAAGCCAAGGTTAAAAGCAGGCCAACTGGAAGATAATTACGTTGTTGATCGAGATGTGCAATCAAGATATGAATGCATAAAAAGTTCCTCCACAAACACATACTAATTAACGTAAAAACGTATCAATACATAGAAAAAAGGTAAAGAACATACGACACAAGTAGCTTTATTTCGAGAAATATTACGGAAAGGCTCTAATTTGAAAGAAAGCAAGAACTTTGGTAGCCAATTTGAAGATTTTTTGAAACAATGGGTAGTTAATGAATAGTGGTGATAGCACCTATTAAATTTAGTTTGACTTCTCTTTCTTTTTCTATATATGGTTAGATATATACACACACATATATATAAAAGTCAACCTTTTGCACTTGAACCCATCGTTACTCGTGGTTCATTTTGAAAGTGGCTACCGACAGATGACAATTGGATTTGGATGGTTGCCTCTTGCTTTACAATTAAGGTCCGTAATTCATTCGGACTTTTATGATAATTTATAAATTTAATACTATAGGTTATAATTTAATTAAATTGACAATATTATCATTAAGTCAAAAGTTCTTTAATGTATGTGATTCATATAAAAATGTGTTACATGAATCTAGTTATAATCTAATTGGAATTTCCAATATTTACTAACAAAAACATTAGTTTTTAAAATGTTTAATTGTTTATGACCGCCTTATAAAGTATTTAACAAGGCTTTTAAGGTTTATTTCGGATTTTCATATTAACTTATATATACCGGTCTAGTAGTTATATGATTATGGCTAACTTTTCATTTACAAGGAATTTATTTGTTATATTTAAAGAAAACCATTGAGTGGATTGTTGCCGACGTAGACCGTAGAAATAACGACAAACATTGTAAGTATAAGACAAAAAAAAACCATCACCTATCGCAAGTACATTGTATGTCGCTTTTTTGTCTTTTATCGGTTTTTAACCTTTTCTTTTGGATTTTATTATTTCGACTTGTTTGTGACGACACTAATTTGTTTTTGTCTGTTTTATAATCTTTGTTATAATTCTAAGATAGAAGTTAAAATAATAAGGTAAGAGTGAAAATTTCAATTAAGTTAAAACATATAATTATTTCTCAATGATTGCAAAAAAAATAAAAAAATAACTACAATGTTCATATTTAAGGAACAAAATTTTACAAGTAACCAAAGATGGTTTAGCCTTCTGGGTGGAGGTAACACCCTTGTGTCTTCAGGGGATGGTATCCTCAGTTGGCCAAGGTTCAAACCCTGCAGGCGACGACTTGCTGTGGTATTTAGCTCTTGGGCTGGTCCATAGGGCTGGTTTAGGGACGAGTTCATGGGCCGGTCCATAGGGCTGGTTCATGGGCGTGGAGGATTAGTCAGTGGAGGATTAGTCAGTTCCCGTTTGGATCCGGATACCCCTCGGAACGTGTGTGTGAGTTATTAGCCGTTAAAAAAAATTACAAGTAAATATTAAATGTTCAACTAAAGAGCATGTTTCTAATTACTTGCATCATAATTGTTTGTTTCGTGAGTTTAAAGAATCCAACTTTACGAATAGACGTCCTTCTATAAACGAAGTATTAGTCACATTGATTACGTTTAATTGATATAAAATGTCGGAAATATGATAATAATAACATACTTTTTTCAATCATAAAATACTCATAAATAAAATAATTAGATAGAAACGAATTTGTCAAAAAAGTGTGAACAAGTCCTTCTTTCGGTTAATATTGTGTATATTTTATTATCTCCACTAATTTACGGAATTATACCTTACCATTACTAGAGCATTTCCTTTTGGAAACATTATTGCCTTTTGATTTTATAATATAAAAATGTTTCTAAGTACTATTTCCATTTTCCTCCTTTGAAACCGTAAAAATTGATATTTTCTAGTAGAAAAAACAAATTTACTTTACTTAAGAATCATAGAGATACTTTAGTTATTTGATGATCACAGAGCCATAAATATATTGTTTAATTAACTATATATTTCAAAATATTTCTATTTGCATGACCTTTAATGAGTTTAGTTTTAAAAATACATATACTTACTACTAGATTTGATATTTTATTTAGTGAAAATGTCATTTTAGTTATGTTTTTATATTTAAATGAGATAATTCCGAACTTCTAACGGTTTACGATACTGTACCTGAATAATATATAAAATAACGTTTTGATAATGTTTTAGTCTATATTATAAAATAACAATGTTTATGTTAAGTCAAAATAAATTGTTCCTGAAATTTTCAAGAAATTGGAGTTAAATATTGTGGTTTTTGATTTAAAATAGATCCACTATTGATTTGACATTTTATTTGGTGAAAATGTCAATTTTAGTTATGAGTTACGTATATAAATGAGACCTTTAAAAGTTCAAACGACTCATATATGAATAATATATTTAATCATGTCCGATAATCTTTTAAACTAGCCACATTAAGAGAATTGTTTATGTAAAGTGAGAGACTAACGTTTAGTGACATAAAATTAAGTTTTAAGAAACGAATTTTGAAGAATAAATGCAAATGTCTATTTACAAGGCATAAAATTAACTCCAAGAATTAGTACATTTTTGTATACTTATGTTACGACCGACAAACTAGTTGATAAGACAACTTTGAATTTAAACAAATTAGTTATTAACTAATAAACTATAAATTTACAAAAGTTGATAAAATAATCATGTTTAGTAAAAAATAACTGATAAACTAGATAACAACGTAAAGTAACATGCTAAAAAGACTATCTAATTTATATAAGGGCATAAATGGAAAAAAAAAACTCTTAAAGTTTTTTGAAATGCTATTTGAAGTAAATTTCCAAAGCTTTAACATATTATCTATAACATTTTTTTTACTATATTTAAAATAATAAGGTAATTTATGATTAGCATACATGACCTAAATAGTATAGTTCTTGGGCGGGGTTGGCATGGCGGCTGTCGGGGTTGTGCAGGCTCCGGTACACCTACCGGTTGGCTGCGGCTAGGGGCGGTATGGCCACACCGTGTACTCGCTCTCTCCCTCTCTCACATTCTCTTTTTTTTCGTTTTTCTTATTGTATTGGGTATTTGGTTTGAGAAGATTCGGGTACTAAACAGAGAGGACTTGAGAAGGCTTATTGTAGGTTTATAGAAAAGCTGATATGACGTTGATGTAGCAGTGACACTTAGAGGACTAGGAAGGTTCTGCTACGCATAACCTTAGAGTTGTAGAATTAATATCGTTTAGATATCGTAAATGCATTTCTGCAACTTCAGCCTTCTTATATAATTATTTAAAGTGGATATATCTTTCACGAAATGAATTTGTTCTTTTAATATTTTTATAAAAAAATTTCGATAAATATTATTATCTAAACAAAAATATTACATTTATTTTTAAAAATTCCGATTTTTTTTTTATAAAATATAATATGTTGGACTAAAAATAAATTATATGGATTATTATTTAAAATAATAATAAGAAACCAGCCGGTGGACGTAGCCAGCGAGCTTTGCGCGTCGGCTCTAGCCGAAACCACGGTGGCTTATTTTGTACATCATGTTTAGTTCTTTAACTTTTACCTTTTTACATTCTAGTCCTTCACCTTTTAAAAACAAATACTTTCCCTTTTTTAAAGAGGTTTGGAAATTGACATATTTCACACTCATAACTTATCATCTTACATATACCAAACGTGGGAGTTGTTTACCCGAACGACTTACTCGGTAAGCGCTTAGCAAAGAGAATCTATACTATCATTTAATTTATCATGTAAAGTTAATCCTAGTTAATCGAATAGTATCATGTGCGGTAATTTACCTAATAAATGCTAACCGGATAAGAGTAGTCGTCCTCACTTATCGGGTAAGACTCTGGATTCCTTGCCATCGTTATTATCAAGTAATATTTTAACTCATTGTTGTGTACATCTGAAAAAGTAATTGATCCAGTAAAAACTGGCAGAGTAAGCGTTTGGTAAAAGGCACCTCAGATGCCAAAACGTGTGGTGAATTGCAATATATATTAATCTACTATTATTTTGTTTTTATTGTACTTTATAATATGTTATTATATTATTTACGCTTTGGTTATAAAAATCACCGAAATTTGTATAAAATGAACAAAAATCATGCGGTTTCTTCGGCATGATTTAACTAAAATAATCAACTTTTGAAAAATATAGTGGATTTAACATGTTTTAAATTATGATCAACTCATAACTGAAATAAAAATATGCTACTATTTACCATAGTACGTATTAATCGCAAGGGTTGGATTCCTGTGAGCAGTAGAGTCGTAAGAAAGGTAAGAAGAGATCTTCGTTTTTGGATGCACATATAAGGAGTTTGATTGTTGTTTCGATGATAGTTGTTGACATATAAGGAGTCCTGAATGCGATGTCTTAGTTTTGTAAACCATGATGACTCAATGGTAAAGGTATAATTATGTCTTAGACAACGATTTTTAAATTCAACAAGTTATATTGGATATCGCTTGGTCTTTTTACTTGTTTCACTGAGATGTCTCATCAGACAACTCTTGTTGTTTCTGTTGTATTAAAATGTCGATTCCTCGTATCTTGTTAAGAAAGATCTATACATCTCATGAACTCGATCTACAAGGAACATAAAGAGATGTCAAATAGCAAATCAATACACGACCTACGAGTTGGAAAGTGAATCTTAGGGTTGTCTAATTTTTTTTGTAAGTTCATCAAGCTTTTTATCAAATAAAATACAATCAACAGTTGATATAAAACATAGATATTTATTTGAACGTCCAACAAACTTACACACACATGTTCCCGTGGTATCCGGAATCCATTCGGGCACCCGTATTTGAACGTCCAAGTAAAAAGCATATTTTTTTATCACTGACATTATAAATTGGTAGAATGACCGTTTGATTGTTGACTTTAAAGATCCAATTTTTTTGAATAGGTATCTTTTCGTAACCTAGGATCAGTCGCATCCATTACGTTAGATTGAATTTAAATGTTTAAAATAAAATAACAATAACATTTTTTCCAACGATATAATATTCATAAATAAAATATAACTATAAATAAACGAATTCGTCAAAAGACATGAAGTAATGCTTCTTTCGGTTAATGTTATGTATATTTTATTATCTCACTAATTTACGGAATTATGCTAGACCTTTTCCTCTTGGAAAAGTTATTGCATTTTGATTTCATATATAAAATGATAGAATTTGCTTTTTTCTCCTTTGAAATCGTAAAAATGGATATCTTGTAAATAGAAAATAAATGTATATCTTACTACTTAAAAATCGTAGAGATACATTGACTATTTGATGATTACAGATCTATAAACACTTTGTTCGATTTAACAATTGTAAATTTTTTAAAATCTTTTTATTTACATGATTTTTCTATTTGACTTGATCAATTAAACATGTCTGATAATTTTTAAGAAATTGAATCTTGTGGTTATGTGTTTTGATTTAAAAATACATACACCAGTTGATTTGATATTTTATTTAGTGAAAATGTTATTTTAGCTATGAGTTATATATTTAAAGAGACCGTTCAAAATGTTTAACTACTCACTTAGCTAGGTGTCCATGAATAATATATAAAATGACGTTTTGATTGTATTTTAGACTACTATAAAACATCAAGGTTTATGTTAAGTCAAAGATTTAGACTATTATAAAACATCAACGTTTATGTTAAGTCTAAGTTAAACCGTTCAAGTAGTTTTCAACACATTGAATTTAAATATTGTGGTTTTTGATTTAAAAATTATTCATTATTCGTTTGACGTTTTATTTGGTGCATGCAAATGTCAATCTAACTATATATATACACGAAAGTTCGACTACAAACTCTTTTTTTATTTCGAACGTGAGGACAGCCGAGAGCGAAATGTGTAATATTCAGTATGAACATTGACCTTTGTTATTCGTATTGAATATGAACTTGTGTTATGCTCTCGATCGTCTTCACTTTTCTCAATGAAAGATGAGTTTTTATTTGAACCCACCGCTACATGTGTGTGTATATATATGTGCGTGTGTGCGTGTTTGTGTGTGGCGAATGATCGTGTGGGAAGTTGAGTTAGGTGAGAGGCTTGAGAAGTTAATCTAAACCGTTGATCTCCGTAAATATCATACCCTTATATGAAATGCGCTACAGAAAGAAATTGATTTGATGCATTTTGATGCATCTTATATTAATTTGCATCCATTTCTCATAACGATTGACAACTAGTTCTCACGTTTCTCGTGAAGTCATCAACTCAAACCCAAACCATATATGTATGATCCCTTCAAAATGTTCAACTAATCACACAAGTAGTACATGAGTAATATATATAAAGTTACGTTTGATAATCTTTTATACTATGATAAAAACATCTTTATGTCAAGTTATAAAATAGGTATAAAAACATCTTTCATAAGATGTATAAAAATCTACTTTAATAAAGTTTAACTAAAATAATTAACTTTTGAAAAATATAGCGGATTTAATTATATATTTAAATTTTATTGATCAAATTACAAATGAAATAAAAATATATTACTATTTACTATTGTTCGGTATTACATCCTAAATCTATGGTCTGTTTAAACCCGTAAATAATAACTTCTAGTTTTTGTAAACCATTATGACTTGGTAATTTAACTCTAACTATGTCTTAGACAACGATTTTAAAAAGTTTCAACGAGTTATATTGATATTGCTCAATTTTGTTTGCTTGTTTCACTAAGAGTGTCTCGTTACCCTACTATTGTTTCAATTTGTGGTTCTTTAAGATCTTGATAACTCATATCTTATTTAAAAAGATCTATATCACATGAATTCAACTCACAAAGAACATAATGAGATCACAAATAACACATGCCGAAGAGGTGGGAACTGAATTTTAGGGTTACCTAAGTTAATATTTCGATAAACAAGCTAAGGTTTTATCAAGTTTATGGCAATCAAAAGTTGATATAAACATAAACATATATTACTAAAATCACATATGATCGATATTCTATCTAGTTATATTTAACGTGACCATTCAAACTTTATAGACCATTCAAACTTTATAGACCATATGAATTTCCTTTCAATAAAACAAAATCCGTGTATGGTTCTTTTCAAGTTAATGTTTTTCACAACTTTTTTTATAAATATTTTATTATTAAAAAAAAGTTTAAAAAACCCAAAAAAGCTATCCTTTTTAAACGATTAAGTTTTTAAACTTTTATTATTTTATTATTAAAAGAAGTTTAAAAATACCCAAAAAACTTATATTTTTTAAACGATTAAGTTTTTAAACTATTTTATTAAATACAAATTATTAGACTTTCTCAGTTCGAATGATAAAGTTTCTAAACTAATTTTTTTAAATAAACAACCATCAACTTTCTTATTTTAAATGATTAAGTCATTTAATAGTTATTTTTGAATAAATAAACCAACAAACTTTCAAAATAAGATAATAATTTTTTTTATTGTTTAAAAATAAATTAGAAGATATTCGCCTATCAAAGTAGGAATAAACTAATAAGCTAAGAAAATAGCTTATAAAAAACCATCCTAATCATTGATGTAAACACTTTTCTTTTTTCCTCTATTCAAACATTAAAAATTTCTTATACTAAAATAGAGTAGCTTATAAATAAACAATCTCCTTGATAATAATGTATTAAAATTAAATTAAATTAAAACTCCATACATTTACCAACTTTTTTTCACTATTCCTAAGAATAGTGAATAAAAGTATAAAATAAAAATAAAAATACATAAACATATTTTAAAGTAGGTAGGTTAAAGTATCAACCATATATTCACCTTTTAATATTTATTATTATAAAATTTATATTTTATATCCTTATAGTTGGTTATTTATTTCATATCTTTTAGTATTTTATATATTATTTTACATTTTCATTATATTAATGCATATAATTGTATATTGACTAAAATACGTTAAAAAATACGTTTTAGTTTTAACAAGTTATGTCATTATAATCGCCTCTTCGACATCTTCGAAACGAGCCCAATATTGATTACTTTTAGATTTAATTATGATTTTTTATATATACTATATAGGGGTTAAGTTATTTTGTTAACCCATTAATTTATGTTAACCGTATTAACCATGTAACCACCGTTGATTATTTCAATCAATGGTTAAGATTGATTTCCTAAATTAGAAGGAAGTTAATTAAATCCTAAAATAAAGGAGGTTGGCTCACATATGCAAGATAATAGGGAAAATAAAGAAATCTTATTGGTCCATTTTTGGTTAACACGGTTAACACAAATTCATGGGTTAACAAAATAACTCTCCTCTACTATATAGTACATAAACTATTTTAAATATTTACAATTCATACTATTATATAGTTTTTTAAAAAATGTTTAAAGACTTCATTGTTAAAAGAACGCGTATTAATCTGAATACTTGATCGTTATTTATTTCAAATACTTAATCCTAATTTTAATCGGTATAGATAACCAGAGATATTGACCAAACCAAAAGTTACATTAATCTGATTTTAATTTTATATTTTCTCATGAGATTTTCTTTTCTAGGTTAATCGTTGCTTAAGCCATAGTTGTCCTATCTATTTAGGTTAGATTTCAACTACTTTTGTTGACTTATATCGTTATATTTTTATAACCATCCATCTCCCTGCAACGTGATGTTGTTGTTTATTTTTAATCAAAGATACCACCACTCCCATTGGGTACCCACTAGTCCACTACCCATAGAGGTTAATGGGCTTAAAGACAACCCGAACCCGAACCCGATTTAGATCCGGATCCGGATCCGGATCCGACGATGGTCCACCTTAACATTCCCCCCTGCCTGCAGGTGGAATCTAAAGAAGCAAAATTCAGCCATGGAAGAGAATCTCACGTCCACATTCCCGAGGATAACGGTCCAAGAAACTTCAACTACAAGGTAACACAACTTCATCCACTGATTTCACCCCTTTCACTAAATAGAACGAACCCTTTTTTTCCATTTGTAAAAATTTGCAAAAAAAACAACTCTTTTCATACGATGCTGAATGTGGTAGTAGTAGTACGTATCTTTGTTTATAGAAATCATCATCATCTATGCTTCTGAATCGGTACGAGCTACACCCTTTCATACATGTTTCCCAGAAGTTGAAATTTTCGATTTTGGGATTTGGGTATGCCGGAAAGGCGGAAACTTGTTGAATCATGTCACCCTTTTTGTGCGTGCTAAGTGTTTGTGTTAATGATCAAAGGAATAAGCTTTATAGAGTTTGAGTCAATTGGGATATGAATCTTTTGAGTTAGAGAAGTGATTGTGTGTTTAAAGTTTTATGCACACAAGGTGTTTGTGAAATGGTCTGAAAGAGTAACCTAAATGGGAGGTTGAAGTAATGGGGTATTTGTGGAAGGAAACTAATCAGAATCTGGATTTGTTGTTTTTCTTTACTTATTTTACTCAGAGTTTAAGTTATATTTGTGGGTTTTGTTATGAGTGTCATGGAGTGGTTAGTAATGATCTATATATATAGAAAATTGGGTGAGTAAAAAAGCTTTATAATACCATGTTGCCATACTTGATGCTTTTTTTCAAACCAAAGGGTAATATTTAGGCTAAACATCAATTTGTTTTATGAGAAAATCTGTTGCTGTCTTGGGTAAATCTGGTATGGTGCTTCCGGTGGCTGTAAGCGTGTAACGTGGTTCGCTCGTAGGGGAATGTAACTAAATATTTGATATGCTGACGCGTTATTTTTGTTAGTATCGTCTAAATAAGGCAACTTTTCCATCTGGTACACGTTCTTGCTCTAGAATCGTCAAATATATATGTTAATGCATATGGGGGTTGTCATTAATTCCTGTAGATAGGTAACATGTTATGGAGGCTTGCAGGACATGTAAAATGTAAGAATAATAACTGAAGACTATTAATGGCAGTTTTATATTCAATGATTGAATGAATTGATGTAAAGTTATACGGTGAATATTGGATTTACTCTAAGCATGTTTATATGCAGCTATAGCTAAAGATACATCTTTTTAGTGCCTGCAAGACAGCAACTTCGTTCTGGATCTTTAACGGAGCTTTGTGTGTGTTTCTTTTTCTTTTTTCTTAGTATCTCGTGTTCCTCGTGAAGCACTTGAAACGTACCCAGCATAGCATTTGTCCAAAACAATGGAGTCTGTTTGAAGATTTCTGGTGGCTATGGTGAGGATTTATTTTATACCATTTGCTGCCATTGCCAATATGGGCTTATTGTATAAAGCTTGCCACTCAATCTGCCTGCTCAAATTCTTGTATTTCAGGGCACTGCGGTGAATTGTCTAAGCAGGATTGGCGATCGATCTACAAGTGATGTTGTTGCAAGGATAAGAACACCTGATGGCCGTGATGAGTGGATATACTGCCATTCAGACATTCTTATCAAAAAGAGCAAGTATTTCGCGGATCGTTTATCTGAGAGCTGGCCCACATGTCAGATTCTTGATTCTCGCAATTGTGTCGAGATCTATTGCCAAGAACATAACTTTGACTACCACATCACGGTCTTACGACTCTTTTACGTTAGTATCGGGTGCTCCGTAACTGATATGTGGCATGGTGTAAAAAATGCCCTTGGCATTCTCCAAGTGGCAGTTGAGCTTGGCTGCCCGGAAATTGTTGCGACATGTGTCGATTATCTCGAAGCATCTCCATGGGAGGAGGCCGAGGAGGAAGAGATTTTGAAAATCATCCCCGGCATGGGTTTGTTAGCGGAACCAATCCTTGCACGCCTACAGCCCGTAAATCCGCCCGCTATAGTTAAGATTTTTCTCTCGGCCACTAAGTTCGCCACATCATCGCTGCCACCAACGATGAGTGATCTGAAAACCTCGGCCCAGGAACAGATTGAATACATGCTCACCGAAGATGATGATGCTCCATTGCTAACGGCTGATGAGGAGATAAAATCTAAAGTGAGACAATATTTCAAAGGACTGTTAGCAAGATTCAACGACGTAGTTAATTCAGCTTGTGAAACGGGGGAACTACATCCATTTCATTGCGTTTTGGTAGATATGTCTTGGGCTTGTCAGATATTGACCAAATTGGAAATAATAAAGGATTTCGTTGAGAATTGGATAGATGCATCAGAAAACATAGTGAAGGCTGTTCAACCGATAAGTCAACAATCTGAAATGCTCGACACGAAGTTAAAAGTTATTGAGGTAGCTTCTAAGGTTTTGGAGGCAATAGGGTATGGCAGCGTAATTTTTCCTACTGCAAAACGGCTTCATATGGTTAAAATTTGGCTTCCATTTGTGAGGATTATGAAGCCAATGATTGATTCTGTAGGAACGGACGAGAATGAGTGTTCGGTAATTAAAATGGATGGCGAGATATGGCAATCTTTGGAGTCTGCATTTGTTTCAATAATTCTTGCATTGCCATCTGGAGATCAGGCTCGGATTTTAAGCGAA
This sequence comes from Centaurea solstitialis, assembly GCA_030169165.1. NCBI lineage: Eukaryota > Viridiplantae > Streptophyta > Magnoliopsida > Asterales > Asteraceae > Centaurea > Centaurea solstitialis. Next base: position 2,097,105 of record CM058042.1, on the reverse strand, counting down.
TGGTTAGAGAATAAGCATATTCGGTATCCGGATCTTACAGAGGTGTTTGAGGTGTGGTGTTATCGATCCAAAGTTGCCAATAGAAGACTTGCACATATAAGGGGCTCCAATGGTACAATAAAAATGCTATGACCCTTATCTTCTTTGTTCACTTGTAAGTTCACAAAGGTGCCTCATTTTCATCATGGCTGAAGACAACTAAAACTTTATTTCAAGAAGTGCAAGTGTAAAGAAAATAAGGCGGTCTAAATCGGTGTTACATGTTGAATTCTAACTCAACTTGGTTAATATCTACACAATGTTTTAATCTCTGTTTACCATTTTCATTATCTTTTGTGTATTTATTACTTTGTTGTTGTATGAACCCAAAATACAATGAGAAAGTTAAATATCATTATTTTGTGGCCTTCAATATTCCAATTTATTTCTTCTTCCAATTAAAGAAAGCAACATGCACTCATTCTCCAAAATTTGTATGTTTCAGAGATATTTGCAGTTTTGGTCCAAATTCATTGTGCATGTTTGGTTTTTCACTGTTGGTGTTTTTAGTGAATGTGTTTTTAATTCATTCAGCACTTGGAATATTGGGCCATACCCTTTTGTCTGGTTTCTTTCAATAATTGGAGGGTCCTGCTTGTTGGTACCCTTCTGCAGAATTCAGAAATGACCTGTATATGCCATACAGAATATGCAGCATCCAAGAAATCTTGATAGTAATAACTAATCACCTTTTTGAATCAGCTGCTGCTCTGGGCTCTGGTCTGCACTTTGCTGATAAATTCTAGCATGATCAAGGTATGGTATTGTACAGTTATTCATGATTTTGTTGATAGTCTTGATCCAGTTATGTTAATTTTGTGTATTTATGAGGGTGGTGACAAGATGGAAATGGTCACACTTCGATAACATTGAATGCATTAAGCACGATGTTACCAAACAACATTGAACCCGATAGGGGAAGTAACCTAAAAGAACTTTTCTCTCAGCCACTCATTGGGCCTATATTTAATGATGAGGACCATTCAATACACGGAACTTATGGGAAATTATGGTAGGGTCTCCCTCGTTGTAACTTTGAAATTCGGTCTGTAATTATTGCCGTTGTCCTGTTTCTTGAATGCTGAACTCTAATTAACTTGAAGATGGAACAGAGGACTAACTTAACGCAAGAAATCATGCAGAGGAAGAATGATGATAATTATAAATATTGTTTCCGTATACCCCCCATTTAAAGATATATATAACTAGTTTTACATACATACATACATACATACAATATGCCTGCCAATCCATCTATGCATCTGCTGATACAAAATTAATATACAGTCCTTAAATCATGGAACGATTCTTGAAAATCCTAATCTGTATCTATAAAGAACTCTAATGGTTCTTGTTCATCGAAGTATAGATCTGTTCTAGGGTAAATCTTGTTTTTATTTCTTGAATTCTTGACGGCACCCGCGATCTTGATCAAGCGACAAAATCTGGTAGAGGTTGTGCAGCAAACCTCTTACGGTTTTGGATGTTCATGGACTCGTACATAGCCGCCGAGTGTGAAGAAGATGGTGGATTTATGGCACCAAACTCGTTTTCTTCGCTTAGTTCTGCTCCTCTGCTGAGTTGGATGTTTTGGTTCGGGAGGAAACTCTGGTGGGTGCCCGATATCGATAGGTTCTCACAGTGCGGTAGGCCTAAGGTCAAAGAGACCCCGTTTCCCGAGTACTGCTGTTGGAATTGCTCGGCGCTGAACCTTCCGATTTCACCGATCGGGTAGCCCCCGAGCCCGCCCATGAAGTCGGTAGGGTTGCCACCGGTTAGCGTGAAACCGCCGTCTTGGTTCTGCTGCTGTCGTTCGTTGTTTCTTGGTTTCTTGGGGCTGAATTGTGTGATTCCTTCCATTTCTAAAGAGCCAATGAGGCTGAAACCAGAGGGGTTTTGGAAGTTTATTCCGGTGGCAGTGGGAGATGTCGAGACACTGGTGGAAACCGACATCGATGGTGGATGGATGAAGGAATTCTCCGGTTTGGTGGATTTGAATCCTCTGTTTGAACTTTCCGGTGAAAGACTCTTCTCCTGTTTGGATGATGAATTATCTTCGTTTTGTTCGTTTTTGCTTGTTTTAGGGTCGTTTAATCCGTTCTGTTCCTGTTCCTTGATTTCCTCCAGGTACATCTCTTCCACCATCGGCTTCCATAGCCTCACTCGAGCATTAATGAACCAATTTGAAACCTAAAGTTATAACAAAGAAAGATCAATCATAGTCGAAACAGAAAATGCAGCGGGAATAGACTAAAAAGGGGAAAAGAATACCTGACTTCTAGTAAGACCCGTTTGCTTAGCCAGCATATGCTTGTCTGAATCCTTCGGATAACTGAATCAAATTTGAATAATTCAGTTAGAAATTAAGTGATCTTTTTTTAAAAAGAATTGATCTTTTGCAGGTTTTGATTCTTACGGGTGGAGGAAATGTTCAAAGAGCCAAGCACGAAGAACAGAAACAGATCGTTCAGGCAATCCTCGCTGGGGTCTCCAAGCATTGTGTTGGATCATTCCCAATTGCTGCAAAGCCCTCTGTTGACGGAGCTGATTATCGACAAATTTCAGCCTCGATCCACTGCCGTCTGGCTTCCCACCACCGCCTAAACTGTCATCTTCACCCAAGCTCCTGCTGGCAGCCTTAATCTGTCCCATAATCGCGTCTTTAAGGCACCTGAATTGCTTCGAGATCGTCTGAAGAGCTAATGCCGTGTAAGTTTTTGCAGACCCGATTCCTGCTGCTTGTTCGAACCAAGAGATCACAATTTGCATCTGGTGATGATATTGTCTGTATCTTTGCTCCACCTTCAAAATCCACAAATATAAACAGAAAATGTTTCAACTTTTAGCAACAGAGGATAGAATTCGAAAATGGTTTTAGGTTATTAGTTTAGTAATATGAATAAAGCAATTGAAAACAACATGATGGTAACACTTTCTAGAGGATGTGATGCATCTATGTTGATAGAGACAATTAATTCTTATTTATTGTGGGATTAAAATTCCAGCAATTTGAGCTTTTGGTGAGAATCTTAATTTGATCAGCTACCTCATCAAGCATGTTAACAAGCTTTGCTTTCTTCATCTGAATTTCCTGTCTCTCGGCCGTCGTAAGTTCAGCGCCACCACCGGATTTGCTTCCGGTTTCATCCCGGCTGAGGCCTTCACCGGTGATCGGTGGCGGTGATCCACCGTCACCGCTACCGACAGTCATCAGATTCTTAGCTGACTGGTCGGAATTTTTAAGCACTCCTTTACCGACGTTAACCACTTCTTCAAGAATCTCTTGGGTTGCTTTCAGGTACTTGGAATTCAACAGCATGTTATGCATACCGTTGACGCTATTGGAGATCCCAGAAGCCGATGACGTGGCGGCGGCTCTCCGCTCATGGTCCCCAGCCGTCGGAGAAATCAACGGCACCCTCGCCGCAGCCTGGGACCCGTACCTGGATTGCTGCGACGACAGGCTCAACGACAGCCCTTGCTGGAACGGTGTCACCTCACGTGGCGGCTGTGCCGCCGCTGCCACCATTTCCACCGGGTTGTACATGTACTGCGCTCGCGGGATGAAAGCGTGCAGCGACGAGACGTCGTGCTGCGAGTGCACGGACGACGGCGGTGACGCCGACAGCGGGATGCCGACGAACTGTTGCGTCTGGGAGGGCGGCGGAGGCGGTTGCGGTGGCGCGTGAGACATATTTGGCTGCTGCTGGTGGTTGTTGGCCGGATTATTTCCCGGATGGTTGGTATCAAGAAACATGAAATTCCCAGATTGTGGCTGATTGGATTGTTGTGTGTCTGAATAGTAAACATATCCAGGGTTCATTAGAACCAGTGTCTGCAGCCCATCTCCCCCTTGGATTTCAGAACTTCCATTATAGTAGGTCGCCATCAATATATCTTATCTTTTTATTATAAAGTTAGTTTCTTGAATCTGTAAACAAGTATTAATTGTTTATAATCAATCAATCACTTCAAAAGACAGTTGTGTGACTATGATTAGCTGATAATAAATAACAATAAAAAAACAAGTTTTTACCTTGTGCCCAAAGTAGGGTTTTTTCAACCCATACGCAACTGTAAAACAAAAGCAGCTGGAAAAGATCGATCTGCTTCAATTCCAAGAAACTGTGATCAAAGAAACACAAATAATGAAATTAATTCAAGAAAGATCAAATGATAGAAAGTTATGTAGAGAGAGAAAGATGATATATATATGTGTGTGTGTGTGTCTATATATATATATATATATATATATATGATATGATTGGATTAGAGTGGTACCTGAAGAGAGGGTAGTAGTAGTGATGGAGATATAATGAGTGTGCACGTGTTGATTCATCATCATCATCATCATCATCATGTAAAAGCTAGCTGCAGGTATAGATTGAATTTGAAGAATAATAAGGTTTATAGTGACATCTGATCATAGATTTTGATTCCAACATTCATTGAAGAAGGGATATTGTGAGAGATAGAAACCCAGAGAGAGATAGAGAGATAGAGAGAGATGAAAGAAAGAAAGTGAAGAGATAGATAGATAGCATCCACATGTATATATGTGTCTATATATACGTACAACACACACACACTCATATATATATATGTATGTATGTATAAAGAGAGAAAGCTCTGTGTCAGAAAGACTGGCTGACCATACTCTCTCTCTCTCTCTCCACTTGTTAAAGAAGGAAGATAAGAGAGAGAGAGAGAGATGGCCACAACTTAATTACTGTAATCTCTTTTTTGCAAATTAACTAATATTATCCATAAAGATATATATAAGCTAAGTAAGATGAATGGGAGAAATGTCTGAACTTTTGAAACACAGAAAAGAGAAGTCTTATCATTCATCATCAAAAGAAAACTTGAAGAATTTGATTCCAGTATTCATATATCAGATAGATATAGACATATATATATATATATATAACTTGTTAAAATTGGCTTAGCTTGTTGATATATATATATATATATATATATACACTTCAGATAGATAGATATATATGAGGTCTCCAAAAGGGTGTGCTGAATTAACCTGTGAATGGATGAAAGAAGGGAATAGAATTCAAGATTTGACCTTCCTTTTTCTAATCAGCTGATGCAGCCAGCAGCTTTGGTGGCTGATCATATAAGATCCAGCTGCTCTCTTGCTCTCTTGGAACAAAGACAACTTTTTGAGAGAGAGAGAGAGAGAGAGAGAGAGAGAGAGAGAAAGCAATCAGAAAGATGTAGATGTGTGTGTTTGAAGTGTGTGTGTTTAGGTGAGAGAGATAGAGAGAGAAAGAGAGAGTAGGAATATCATTTATAAAAGATATGGTAGAGAAAAAATATATATAAAAGTAAAAAACAAAAGGGAATGCTGCTGGTCTTGTGATATCAAAGTTGTGTCAGAGGATATAAACAGCTGAAAAACGAGGTAACGTCCCCTTCTGCTGCCCTAATCCTCCTAAAACCTTCTTTTCTACTTTTTTTTTTCTTTTTCTATTTTTATTTCACTTTCATTTAAAAAAATATATATATAACACATGTTCCATCGTTTCATAGAGGTTTCTTTCAAGGGGGAAAGGTGATCAATCTTTTTAACACTTGCCAAAACAATTGTTCTTGATTTGTTCCAAGTACTTGATAACTTTCATATGATACCAACGTATTTGTGGCCATAGAGATTCACATGCTGTAACTCCAAATTATCAGTGATTGTTCAAGGAATAGTCGGTGTTTATATATAAGTTAGTTTAGATACTCAGGGTTATAAAACATAACTTTTTATGATCATATATTTCATGTCTTAGGTTTGAATATTTTATTGTATATTATATAATAGAGCAACTTATACCAATCATTTGTGTGGTTTGCTCAAACTTATTCTAACTTTAGTTTTGAACCTATTTGAGTGCTCTAGGCATTTTGATTTGGTTACACACATGATACCTGGACGACCGGACAAACAGGTAGTAAGTGTCCCTCATGTGTAAGTCATATGAGGGTTACTTGGGGTCACTTAGTATTTTCTTTCATAATTTTTAATACACACATACATAATGCACGTGTACAAACATTTGGAGCTAAAGAAACCTAAACCCAGTACCCACTATGTCCATCCCGTTCTTCTTCTTCTTCCCGGATCACTATATTGTCCCTAGCATCATCTTACACCATTTAACAACCCTAACCAGCATTTGCTTCCCTTCACCACCATCCACCAAGTACCCTACATTATCCAACCTTCCACCATCGTTTTTTGACTTGAAATTGAAGACCATATGACTTTGATTGTCAAATGGATGTGCCAAACAAGCTGTAACACTCGTAGTTTCGAAGCCTTCATCTATAACTTTTACATTATTGTTGGGCATTTAAGAGGATACATCATTGAAGTTTTATACATTTACCATGTTATGATGTTTGGGAATCAAATCTAATGAGAAAAAGACACAATAGAGACCTACGTGACTTGGCGAACGACCTAGGGTCATGACAAAGGTCGCACATATCTCTGTATGTGTGTATTATTATGCAGAAAAGGGCATGCGGATTGTGGTGGGTAAGTCGTGATGGCGACTGTAGGTCCTAAACTGTTTGATTTAGGCGTTTTCCTCACTTCTTCCCCCAAACTTCTCCTTCTCCATTTTCTCTCTGCCTTAGGTGTTTTCTAAACTTTATGTTTAATTTTTGGGCTTTGAGAATATGCTTTCGCAATTTTAAGAGTTGTTTGTTGAAAGTAATCCTCTAACCTTTTGTCTTAAGAGCTAGGGTTTTGGATCACTTTGCATCTTTAACCTCCTTTACTTCTTTGTGGTGATTTGTTAAAGTGTAGGAGTAAAGGAAGTGCTCTTAGAAAATTTCGTCTTAGATTGAGGAGTCTAGCTTGAAGATCTTGAAGATCTGATATCTTCATCAAAAGAAGCTTAAGGTTTGGGTTGGAACGTAGATTTAACATAAATCCAAAATGTGAGTTCTAGTATCATCAAATGATCGTATGTTGGATATTGAACACATTTTCATAGATTTTCTTTGGAAAATGTTCATCTGGGCTTTGCCTAGACTACATCCTAAGCAACTTGATAATTAAGTTATGACTGTCTGAGATTAAGTTTGACTGTAGATGGGATATTCCATAGCGATTCTGTGGCGACTGATAGTTTCTCTTCAAGGGCCACAGTTCTAGGTAAAATTAGCCACGCGTGGCCGAGAACCCGGGAAAGTTCGTGATGATGCGTTGGTCGATTTCTACGACAATGCATCACGACAAGAAACCAACTTTAAAGCAAGCCAAATCCAAATTCAAGAAGAAGATTTGGGACAAAATATCCATTTTTCCAAGTGGAAACGTCTTCTCAAGATATTACTGAAGATAAAGCAAACTCGAGGACAAGTTTCTTTTTTCTTTCAAGAGGGGGAGTATGATGCAAGCACGATTGACGAAATGAAAAGAGGAAAATTCACGTTGCGAGGGAGGGTTCTCGCTCCACGAGATTGTCATTAAGCTGGAATTCAAATTTCTTTTATTTTAGCTATTTTTCTTATTATTTTATTCATTTTTTTTATCAAGTATTTTAGGATTATTGCTTATTTGATTAGTTATTTATTAGTTGTATAGTTGATTTTGGTTGTTAGTTTCATAGTTACCTTTTAATTAGTTAGGCTAGATTATAAACAGGGTTATTATCTTTCATTGCATACCAGCTTTAGTTTTTCAACAATTCAATAAGTTAATATCCAATAATCCAGTTTGGAGCTATTTTTGTTCTTTGTGTTTTGTTAGTTGTAATTTGCCATTCAATTCGATCGTCCGAGCATCAGTGCACCTCTTAAAATTTTAGAGGACGTAGAAGGTTTGTAGGCATTTTCTTAAAAATAAAACAAACGGTTTTAAGTCTGCAAACCTCTTAATTTTCAAACTTAAGCAGTTTTAAGAGATAATTTTTAAAAAACAAACGGCCCCTTTCCTTGTATTTCGTTTTTTTTGGAAGAGGTATTCCAGACCACATTGGGTCCAGACTAATACTCGACAATTTTGGGCCGAAGCCCGACTGCTAAGAAGAAACAGTTGTTTTGGGTAACATGTTTATCTACGATTTCCATGATTTGGTGTGTAAAACGCTATCTATATCTTTGGGGTGCTTTGGTGGGACTAGTGATGGCCAAAAACCGGGTTCGGGCCGGGCCGGGCCGGGCCGTTGACCGAACCGGTTTGCTACAGTATTTGACCAACCCGGGTTTGACCAGAACCGGGCCGGGTCGGGCCGGGTTTCGGGAGATATAAGGGGGACCGATTAGTGTGTTATGAAGCCCGGTTTATATAAAACCGGTTCGGGCCGGGCCCAAACCCGGTTCGGGTATTTTTCCAATTTTTTTTTTCTTTTTTTTTTTTGATTTTTTGTGTGTTTATGTATTAGTAGTATTAGTCTATTATTCTAATTAAGTAATTAAGAATTTAATTATAAAAGCCACAACGTTGATTGTATCACTAAAAATACGTACGTTTTATTTATTTATAATTATATATATAGGTTACATCATTTACCGTTACAACTTACGTCTTACAAGAAAATAATACAAATTATATAAATTCTAATAACCCGAACCCGAACCTCCCGCACCCGAAGGTCCCGCTCCCGAACTCGAACCTCCCGCTCCCGAACTCGAACCTCCCGCTCCCGTATAATCGTAATTGTTTTGGTAATACCACAATGGGTTATGGTATGTCCCGTAGTATCCATATGTATCCGGATTGTATGCATCAAGAGTGTTGTATTGTCTTAGTCGATCAACCGCCGTGTCGTCGTTTAAGTTGTCGGGTTCGTCTTCATCGTCATCGTCGGTGCGGGCACTTGTAGTAGTGGCGTCAGAAGAGGAACCGTATTCGGTTACCGGCGGAGTTATTCCTTCGTCGACTTCATTTTCGTATAAGTTATCTTCTATACCGTCTAGATCCCGCGTCAAGTCTTGTTCGTGTTGAATTCTATCTTCTCGTAGGATAATAAACACCGGATAATAACTTTGTTGCAGTTTTGAAATCGGTTAAAAGATCGTGAAAGCCTTCAATCATCATCCATTCATAATCGGTTATATTGTTTCCCGGAAACTTTTGATTATAAAATGGTTGAATATATTGTCTTTGTCTTATTAAATTATCCAACATTTTCCAAGTCGAATTCCATCGAACGGGCATATCGTAAGCGCCCGACAAACTTTTAAAACCGACACTATTGCAAAAATCTATAAATTGGTTATGAATTTTTTTTGATTTTACAAAAACCCGACGTAGCAAAAGCCTAAACTTATATAAAATGCTATCAAGTATTTTTAGGCCGTCTTGAACGGCTAGGTTTATTATGTGTGCGACACAACGTGTGTGAAATAATTTTCCACTTAAAATAGGAGATAACCTCAAACGTAATTTATCAATGCATGCGGTATTATTAGTAGCGTTATCAAAACTTATAGTAAAAATACTAGCTTGTATACAATAAAATCTAAGAACTTTCATAATTATTTGATATTGACGTTCTCCCGTATGTGGCGAACCAAAGTTTTCAAACGCAATTACACGCTTGCATAATTTCCATGATAACGGCATAATCCAATGTGCCGTTATGCATATATAAGAATGTGGCAATCCGTTTGGTGCGCTCCATATGTCGGCGGTTAAAGAAATATTATTAGGTAATTGTGAAAAGTTTTCTTTCGTTTTTTCTTTAGCATCGAGCCAACATTTTATAGCATCACGTCTAAGAGTTTGACGACTTACCGGTTCGTAGCGTGGTTGGAAGTATTTCCGAATCAAGGTGGTAATATGCGTGTTGTCGAAATGTGAGAACGGCAACGCCATTTGAATTACACATTTCATCGTCATTTCTCGTGCAAGATCGTTATTATACGTCCATATTTGACCGGAATTGTCAAGTATGGGTTGATTTGGATCCTCGGCCGCTCTCAACGCCTTGCAACTTTCGGTATAATGGCGCCTTAACGTCGAATTCGATTCGGATTTGAAAAATTCGGCACACCGATTGCATCGCGCTTTTTTTGTACCATCGGGAAATTGACACATTTGGAAATTTTCCCAAACATCCAATTTTCGTTTATGCTCGGCTTGGGGAATAACGCGGTAATTTTGTTCCGCCATTTCGTAATTCGTATATTATAAATTAGAAAATACGAGAACACGAGATTACGAGAATACGAAACTAGAGAACACGAGAACTCGAGAACTCAAGAATCGAGATTAGAGAATACGAAAACACGAGAACACGAGAACTCGAGATTAGAGAATAAGAGATTAGAACACGAGAATTTGAGATTACGAGAGCCGAAAAACACGAAATCTTTGCGTTTTTTGCGTTTGTTGCGTTTTGTGAATTGGTGGTTTGAGCCAAACTCTTCCACTAGTATTTATATGCATATAAGGGTGTGATGGAAGCAAAAAAAACAAAAAAAACGGCAATAAAACGGCTATAAAACGGCTAGTACAAGAGGGATATTTTTGAAATAATTCAAAATGGAGCATATTTCTGAAATTTGCTGCAGGTTACCGTTGGACCGGTTCAGGCCCGGGTTTGAGACCGGTTTTCAGCCCGGTTCGGGTTCAACCCGGGTTCAACCCGAAATTTGCGAAATATCTTCAACCGGTTCAGGCCCGCGGGCTGAGGACCGGGTTTGACCGGGTTCGGGCCGGGCCGGGCTGGTCAACGGTTCGGGTTCGGTTTAGCCCGTCGGTTCGGTTCGGTTCGGTTCCGTTTGGCCATCACTAGGTGGGACGAGTCTTCTCCACTTACTTTTGGTTTAGGGTGGAAGTCAAATCTTAATTTAAACCAAGTGTTTTGATTTTTGCATTTCACTTTTAGAAATGGTGGGTTTTGTAAGTGTATTCTTTTTTATTTCAAATACAATATTAAATAAAGAAATGAAAAAAATCTTCCGATTTTACTATTTTTTGTTTGTATTATAAACTTTTTTACTCAGTAGGGCATTAAATTAACCTAACATTTTTTTTATCTACATGCATATCTGTAATATCCTGCCTAACTCAATAACAATATTGTCCGCTTTGCCCCACCGGCTTACGGCTTTGTATCTGGCGACCTGGTGAGGACTTCTCAGGAGGTCACCCATCCTGGTACTACTCCCACCCTAGCACGCTTAACTGCAGCGTTCCAAGAACCTGCCGTGCATTGGACCCCAAAACGCATTGTTGTTAGGAAGGTCAAGATATTACTCATAACATCCAGCATCACTCATGTCCACAGCCGATATGGGATATGCCTAAGGTGTTACAATATAAAGACTTAGTTGGATTTGATTAACATTTGAAGCTTTCTAGAGGTGTCGAGAGTACGTACACAATATTTTTTTTGGGCAAATAAGATTCCTCAAAGAAGGAGGGGGAAGGGTTGGGTTGTACTTTTGTTTTTTAAAATATTTTTTTGTTTGTAAATAGAAAAGTTTTGCGCATTTGTATACTTACTAAATGACCAAATGCCCCTCATTTGAGATGGCTTTGAGGGCACTTAAAGAATGCTCTTAGCATGCGTTATGGAGACAAACATATATGTAAGAAAGTTGATATATTAAGGGTTTTGTAAAAACTAGGATTGATGGAGTTTGAGCAAATCATAAGGACAATTGATGTAATGGCTAATGAAATATGCTAAATGCACCATTTTTTACATCTTAAATTTCTTTCTGCTCATAAAAACACTATCAAAAGCTGAAATAGAAGGATTGGCCCATGTTTGATTTTATACAACCGAGATCAAAAAAACATTTTGGTTGGAAACTATTATAAATAGAATACAAACATGATTCAATAAAAAGGATAAAAATTGAGGGGGCGTTTGGTTTATTTCAGATAATGGAAATGAGAAAGCAAGAGAATGAGAATAGGAATGAGCATTGCATTGATGCTGTTTGATTAATCCAATATAATCAATGAAAAATTGTTTCATGATTAAAAAAATATGTTTTTCCAACTTGAAAATATAAAAGATGTTTCATTTAACATCGATAGATGGAACAATGCATAGAAAAAGAATTAAGTAAAAATAAAATTTTCATTCCCTTTAATTTGGTCAGGAATGAAAAATATCATACCAAATAGCAGTTTTCATTATCATTCCCATTTTTAGCCCCTCAATACCCACAATCAAACGCACCCTATATTAGGTTGGATTGAGATATATAAGGTGATCAATTGAAAGTTAAGGAGACTTTATTGCTTTTTTTTATCAATGATTTTTGATTCTCATTTTTTATAAATATGTTATGCATATCATTATTTTTCATCATTTTATAAAAAATAAAAATATAAAAATTGATTTGATTTGGGAAAACTTGTGTGGTTGGATTGAAGAGTTTGATGATAAAGCAATTAAATCCTATAGGGAACACTGGGCCAACCACCATAACACCTTCCCTCTTTAATGCTATCAAATTTGATAAATGCATCAAACTCTCCATTTTCTTTTATTTATTATTATCTCTATTTTTACATATGTGTGTTTCTATTTTCATATATATTGGTTTTCAACTTTATGCTCCCCTTGGACGCATGATCCTTTATGTCCAAATTTTAAGAAAATGTTGTTGTCATAGTGTATATATATTTACATACATATATATATTTTCATGTGATATGTTATATCTATGTATAAATAATATAAATATTTTTAATTAAAAAAAGATGTAACCGTTTTCATTTGATTAGTCTTGAGATCAAAATATCAAATACGATGGGTAACAATCGAGACTAATGTATGTAAATATATATTGGTGGGTTATGTCTCGGGATTTTTGTGCATCGTTAAAGTGTATGTACAGAAAATTTTGTCATCTGATTATTTGTAGAGTAAACTACGATTTTCGTCCCTATGGTTTAATGATTATAACTATTTTCGTCCATGTGGTTTTAAAATTGTTTTTTTCATCCTTATGGTTTCATTTTGTTTCTATTTTCGTCCCTACCACTAACTCTGTTAACAAAAGAGGTGAAAATGTCAAAAAACTTTTTTTCTGAAAAGTTACATATTCAGTCCTTGTGGTTTGTAGAGTTATAAAATTTATCTTTAAATTTCAAAAAAAAAAAAAAATTAAAACTTATATATTGGTTTTTTCTTTTTTAGTTTTTATATTATTTCTATATTATATGTTATACACATTTTCTAAAGACTATACATATATATATATATATAAACATATACAACATATATAAGTATGTGCTCTTTCGTAATTAAAATTATTTTTTTTTCCTTTTAGTTTTTTATTGCTTTTTATTATATTTCTATATTATATATAAAACATTATATATATATATATATATGTATGCTTTTAAATTTAAAGGGTTTAGTTCCCCGAAATGTATCCAACTTGTCACCTTTTGCTATTGTATGTATCAAACTTTAAAAATTACCATTTAATACATTAAAGTTTCAAAAACTACCACTTAGTACATTGTGACTTGCTATCATAGGTCAACAGCCGGTCACCATCTTCTCCGGCGACTTTTCCGGCGACCACCATCATCTCCGACGACTTTCCGGCGACCACCATTTTCTCCGACGACTTTTCCGGCCACCACCATTTTCTCCGACGACTTTTCAGGCAACCACCATCTTTTCCGACAACTTTCCGGCGCCTTTTCCAACCACCATGTGCAGCCCGTTTCCGGCGACTTTTCCAACCACCATGTCCAGCCCGTTTCAGGCGACTTTTCCAACCACCATGTATAACTCGTTTCCGGTGACTTTTTCCGACCACCATGTACACCCTTTTTTCGAAGTGGAGTAACCTAGTGGGTGGGGTGCTCTTTAGTTTATGAAGGCAGCCGGAGAAGATGGTGAGTGCCTGAGTGGCGGAGAAGATGGGTTTTTGCCGGAAAAAGTCTTGCCGGAAAAAATGGTGGAGTTCCGGTGACTGTGGGTGGTTGCCAAAGATTCGTCGGAAAAATGATGGAGTAACCGGAAAGTCTCGTCGGAAAATGGGTTCTTGCCAAAGGTCGTCGGAGAAGATGGGTTCTTGCCAAAGGTCGTCGGAGAAGATGGGTTCTTGCCGGAAAAAGTCTCGGCGGAGAAAGTCTCGCCGGAGAAGATGACCGGATGGCCGGAATGACCTGTTACCTATTCAACAAGTTTCCCAATGTACTAAATGGTAGTTTTTAAAACTTCAGTGTATTAAATGGTAATTTTTAAAGTTGGATACACACAATAGCAAAAGGTGACAAGTTGGATACATTTTGGGGAACTAAACCCAAATTTAAATACTAAATACTAATATTAATTAATAAAAAATAAAATGTAAATGAGTATACGGATTAGTATGAGTAAAGCATATTTAATAAAAACAACTGGTTGGTGTAAAATAAAACTATTTTTTTTACGAGTAATATTAAACTTTTCAAATGATTATTTTAAAATAAGTTAAAGTTCATAGTTGATATCTTTATTACTATATAAAAATAAGTAAAATTGTTAATTTTTATTTATAAGTATAAGTAAAACGTATTTAAAAAAGTAAGATTTTTATTTATTAGTGTGAGTAAAGCGTATTTAAAATAAGTAATCTCTTTTTTTTACTTATATTAAATTATCATTTGAAAAGTTTAATATTGTCCGTTAAAAAAAATAGTTTTATTTTATTCTAACCGGTTGTTTTTGTTAAATACATTTTACTCACACTAATCCGTATACTCATTTATATTTTATTTTTATTAATTAATTTTAATATTTAATATTTAAATTAAAAAGATACATATATATATAATGTTATTTATATATATATATAGTATAGAAATATAAAAAAGAATAATCAAAAAATCAAAAAAAAAAAAATTAAGAAAACACACATATATATATGCTATATATATGTGTATATATATATAGTTTTTCAAAAATTTATATAACATATAATATAGAAATACAATAAAGAAATAATAAAAAGGAAAAAACCAATATATAAGTTTTAAATTTTTTGAAATTTAAAGATAAATTTATAACTCTATAAACCACAAGGACTGAATATGTAACTTTTTAAGAAATTATTTTTGTTGACATTTTAACCTCTTTTGTTAACAGAGTTAGAGGCAAGAACGAAAGTAGAAACAAATTGAAACCACAAGGACGAAAAAAACAATTTTGAAATGTAACATCCCAATTTCTAAAATACTCACTTACTAGAAAGCAACCAAAATCATCAATTAAAAGCGGAAGCTTGTCTCACATTACATCCGAACAAAATAAGTCAAAAACTGAAAACCATAATTCAACTCTGTTTGATAGAAAAGTTACATGAGATGGAAATACTTAGTTTTTCAAAAACATCAAATTGTCTATTAACCATGACCTAGCACTTTCTCCCAACCTAGTCGACTGAACCGCCATCCCAGAGCCTCATACGGTAGCTTTCTCCTTTCCCTTCCGGGAAGTACCTGACACTAAAAAAAAGATAAACAACAACGGGGTAAGCATAAAGCTTAGTGAGCACACACATAACCACTTACCATCATGCAACACAATCATTTCACAGGCAATCAACATAACATACAAACTCCAACCTTCCCTACGGCTCAACGCCATAAAGGAAAGACATATGACACTGGTACCAGGCCTCTCCAAATTCCCTAGGGGTATTACTACCACCATAGGTACTCTCCCAAGTCCCCGAAGGAACACATCACGTAATCACATGCAAACATAACCATGTACACATAACAACAAGGGTTAAGTGAGGTACTCACCTGTCGGTTGCTAGCAAACAAGACTCTCCACAAGTTAAAACGATCACTTGTAAACACCTAAGCAAGCATAGAAACATAACTCATCAACTTAGTCCAAAAAGGACCACTTGACACTCCATACCGAAAAGCTAGCCTTAGACATAGCTAGGCTAGTCCGATTGACCTCAAACTCTAGGCCTCATCCTCTCATAACATCCCTAACATGATCCCATAACCCAATTTCCAAAAGGAGAAAAATAAATTTTTGAAATTTGGCAGAGAGTTGCGCGGCCTGCTCCCACGACCTCAGGTCGCGGGGCCAGGTCGCGGGCTTTTCCAGCCTGCACTCTCTCTCGCGACCTGCCTCGATTTCTGTGCCAAAAACTCCAATTTCATACATAACACTCCAATATACGATTTCTTAACATCTAGGGTCGATATTTAGTAAATACACACACTTAATTCGACTCTATAACCTCCCAAAAACATCAATTTGATGATCCAAGGATCATCAATCCATACCCCAACCCTAGCCATCACAGGACTTCAAATTAACTACAAAAAGGACATCTATTCAACACAAAAGTTCTTACCTTACGTGCAATTAGCGTAATTGCTAACACACTCGACAAACACAAGCCTCAATTTCTCCTTGCCTGCCTTCCTTCAAGCGTACCCTAACTCTCTCTTTCGTACGTTCTGAGAAACTGCCTGGAGAATAAGGGTTTTCACTCTTCTATACACTCCACTCCTTCACCTTGTACTTACAAAAATCACACTTAGACCCTTCAACTCCCAAAACATGACAAATAAACACCTAAACCATCTAAGTCAAGTTATAAGGGAAAAAGTAAAAACGGGTGTTACATGAAACCACATGGACGAAAATAGTTATAACCATCAAACCACAGGGACGAAAATCGTAGTTTACTCTTATTTGTATTTATTTGTGTTTCTTGTAAATTAGATAGTTGATATAATTTATATGAATAGGGGCAGGTTCAAATGTGAACCACTTTTTGGTTGTGAACGTGAGGACAGCCGAGAGCGCGACATGTGACGGATGACTAGGCACCACGTCAGGTACACGGCGGGTGACTAGGCACGATTCATGGGAGGGCATTGAATTAAATAGGGGTACCACACTCAAAGCCGCCACGTGTCGCGCTCTCGATTGTCCTCACGTTCACAATAAAAAAATGGTTCACATTTGAACTTTCCTCTATATGAATAATATCAAATATTTAAAGGGTGGTTAAAGCTTGATTTGCATTGATGTTGTTTGATTGATGCAAAAAAATAATTATCATAATTTTTTTTAGTGGCAAGAATGGAAAGACTAAAAGGGATCAGTTTCGGCAATGCCATCACTCCTAACAGAAAACCCGAAAATTTTATTAATAGATGACTAGCAAGGCGCTAGAGCAAAATAATAACAAGAATAAGAAAAAGCAGAAGTTGGACAAGAATAAAGATGCTTGGTTGTATAATTACTATTTTCGAGAATTTTTTTTTTTACATCAGAATAAAAATTGATTTAAGAAATTTTATCAATCATTTGGTGTTATTATCTTTTTGTTTTCTTAGATATAACCTTGTCACTTAATTTTATTAACTAAGTGTTACAATTATTAACTTATAATTTTCTTCTTATATTATACGATAAAAAATACGATTCTTTTTTTAGCTAGGTAAAATTCTTGTCGCATAATATGTATACATACATGTGATATCTCCATTGTCACTTCAAGCAAGTATGACAAATAGTAACATTTTTTATTCTTTCGTAAAACTCAAAAAATATAAATGATAGATAATTGAATTGAATAAACCCTTGTAAAAAATGAAAAGCATGAATTTTTCTTTGAAAATGATAAACAAGACAATGAGATAACTCCCAAACTATACAATGCTTTATGTGTTGATAAGTTTTCAATAATATTGTTCTTTTTAGGTTAAAATTATGAAATCAATAACATGATTTATTTATCAGTTTTATTTGTCTTGCTATAAATTATCGTTTATAAATACTTTAGACATTTAATCAGTAATTAAAAGATTTTATCCTTGTCTTGTTTAGTTCAAGTATTATATAGAGTCAATGACGGATTTGGTTCATGTGGTTTTCAACTTTTCTTGAATTTGGTCCCTAGATTTTATTTATTTCAAGATAGTCGGAGTTTGTATTTTCGTGTCACATTGGTTCATGTCATTGACAACTGTTAATTCCCATTCGTTATATGAAGGGTATTATGGTCTTTTAATTTATTGTTTTGTCTTTTTCTAATTTGTCTTATTAAAAAATCAGAGGGTTCTAAATGGTAATCACTTTATACATATAACCTTATTTTGTAATTTGTCCCTACCAATAAGGCTTTGTATGGTAAACTAGCTGATAAGCTAGCTGATAACTGATAAGCTAGCTGATAGCTGATAAACTAGCTGGTGACTAATAAGCTAGCTGGTAGCTGATAAGATAACTTATGAATAAATTACGTTTGACAAAAACTAGTTTATGAGTATGTAAAATGACCAAAAAGGACATCTTTCATAAATAATCAATTATAAGTATTTTATAATATAATTAAGATAAATTTATAATAATATAAATAAAATAAATTTCTAATATTATAATAATGCTAAATAATACAAACAATAAAATAATTATATATTATAACTAGAAACGTACCCACGCGCGTTGCAGCGCGAAGTATGTATCAATTACCCGATTTTTATATACATGATTGTAAACATCAATTTAATCATATGTGTTCAATCGGTTAACCTTCTAATGGTTTATTGAATAGTCAATCTCGAAAATTGAAATAAAATTATTATCTTTATATAATAGAATATATAATATAATTGCATAAAAAATATTCAATATTGGGCTCATTTCGAAGGTATTAACGAGATGATTATAATGGTATAATCTGTAAAAAAAAACGTAATTTTTAATATATTTTAGTTCATAATATATGATTATTTAGATTATATGATAAGGGTTTAAAATAGAAAATGAAAAAGTATAGGACTAAAATAAGATTTAATAACTAACTATAGGGGTAGAAAATGTAAATGTGTAAAATGAGTTGTTGAACAAAAATAACCGTCAAATTGAGTTATTTCCTTTTATAAACAGTATAGATATAATAATATAGAATTTATTATTATTAATATATAACAACATAATAAATTTGTAGTATGCTATATTTTTTTAAAAAAAAATCTACATTAACTTGTGATTTAAATTACTATTAGATATAATAAAAATAAAATTGATCAACTTCATTATATTTTAAATAACTAATAACTTTAAAAGAATATAATTGAAAGTTAAATATAAATATTTTTTATTAAAGTATTTAACATGTTTTAACTATATAACGTTTATTTGTTCTATTTATTTTTTGATAATTAAACATATTAAATAATACTTAATATAATTTAAAAATAAATAATAAATAACATATAATTTAACTAAATTAATAATAATTTTAATTACTAAAAATTATTTATTATTAAGTATTAATATTGATTAATTATAATTATTTATTAATAATAAATAATTATAATTTATTAATAATTAATAATTAATATACATTTATAAATGATAATAGTTAATATTAATAAGGGGTATAATTGGCAAAAGTCACAAAAAACTCCTCATAATCTACTCAAAGTAGCTTATCAAAAAGCTAACTTATAAGTTGATTTTAAGCTATCTTATTTTTACCAAACAATGCCTAACACCCTTTTTCTCCACTTCACTATTGCCTTACCGTTAAAACCCTCCAAAATCCTAAAAAGCTCTATAGTCCTTCTTGAAATATCGACCATCGTCTCCCCTACAACCCCTACGACCCTCCCTTGCCTGCAACTCCGGTTGAACAAGGATGATTTCATCTTTAAGATATACGATTTTTTAAGGTGAAATTAGATTAGGGTTTTAATTTTAGGGTTCAGTTTAGGTTTATTTTACTTATATTGAAGTATTTTTTAATCTAATTTAGAGTATTAGAAACAATTCATATTTTATAATTTGTTTATTTTGAAATCAAAATGTGTTAAGTTTATGTATTTTGTTCATTTTTTATTTCGAGTTTGGTTATTTAGGGTCAGATATGATTTTGATTTGGTTTTGAATTTGTTTTCTATTTTGATTTGGAGATTTGTTTTCTATGTCTGGCATGAGAAGATGACCGCATATAAGTTTGATCGAAGAATGTGACCAGATTTTTATTTTATTTTAATGAGTAAGAGACAAAAAGTATAAATGACCATAATACTCCTTATATAACAATTGTGACTTAATGGTCGATAGTGGTAGGAACCAATGTGTTATGAAAACACAAACTCTATGGGCTATATGGAATAAACAAATTCCGAGGACCAAATCCAAGAAAAACTAGAAACCAAATGGACCAAAAGCATAATTTACTCTATCATATATTTCAATGAATTTAGTTTTTTTTTTCTTTTTTTGAACAACAAAACAAGGAAGAAAGGCAAGGAGTTCAATGAATTTAGTTTTAGTAGTCATTAAGCTTTGTGCATACCAGAAATCAGGAGACTAGACACAAACAACGACCTTCTAAAGATAAAACTTATATATCATAAGAAAGTATAATCTCTTAGCTATTTTGATCAAATTGAATTATCTTTTTACCTTTGTTGTCCCAGTTTTGCAAAGATTCAAGTAGGATAGAAGGAATTGTAATGAGAAATCATAGAGAAATCATGTGTTAGCTTGTATTATTGTAGAGAGCTCTCAAGAGGCTACAAGAACACCTTTGCTAATCGACTCTCGTTGAACTGTTACACTAAAATCCCAGCCAAGACTCCTTTATATAGATGTCTTTACATTGAAGTCCAAGCCCAATTACAATAAACAAACTATTACAGTTAAACTCAAACACTTTATAAACTTTCAAACAATAGGACAATTTGATCTTAACATCTTTAATACATCATCGTGACAAGTAAATGTTATATAACTTTATCGGAAAAAAGGAAACAAATTAACGATTTACATGTTTGCTCAATAAATAATTAATGTTTAAAGTCATTTTATAAAAAAATGATTATTAATTTAATAAAGAAATATATTATATTGAAAAATTATTGGAATCAACCTATTTCACACGTCTATTTTACCATCTTTAAACAGAACACACCTGATATCAACCACAAAATGTCACATTCTTAATTTTACTTTTATGAAGCCCGTCAAAGTCAAACTTTTTAAGAGCATCTCCAACAGCTTTGTTAAAGTTTTTCTAAAATAGAGGATAAATAGTGAAAATTTCTAAAAGTATTTTTTTTCATCTCCAACAGTATTGCTATTTTAGAGAAAGTATTATTACATTATATTATTAAAATATTCTATAATTTATCATCCCAATGTATTTTAAAAAAAGAACTAAATATATATTGATAAAGATTCAATTTCATTGGTTGGATTGAATAAAAAATAGTTTCTCTCTCCTCATATAGAGATTTTAGAGAAATCTCTAAATTTAGAGAAAACTCAACTTTTTTCTATTTTAGCAATCACTTTAGCAATGCTGTTGGAGCATTTTAGAAGAAAAAAACATCAATTTTTCTAGTTTAGCAATGCTGTTGGAGATGCTCTAAGTCTTTAATTTATGAATCATCTTTTTCTTTTCTAAATTTGCATTTTTTCTATTTTAATTACTCGTGCCATTCTATTTTATGTGATTTCAAGCTATAAATATATCCTTTTAAACTTTACTTTTTTTTTTGGGATAAGGTTCATCTAGGCTTTGCCTAGACTACATTCTTGTCAATATAGAACAGAAATTGAAAATTCGGCCAGACTAAGCCTGGCCACAAGATGCGCACGAGGGGATTCGAACCTGGGGCAAATGGGATACCATCCACATTCCCCACAGGCCTTATCGCTACGCCACAAGCCTTGTGGTTTTAAACTTTACTTTTTATTGATACTTGTCAAAAAATTTACATATATTTTAAAACTGTTGGTATATTTATTTACTTTTTAAAACATCTAATTTATAAATAGCTAATATTAGTATATCCCTAATTAATATGTAATTATCTAGTAGTTATAACCGGATAAAAATTAATTAAAGGTCTATTTGTCTTTTGGTTAACAAAATTGTGTAATTAATATACATGCTTATAACTCTGTTTGGTTTTTGGACACCTATTTCTGTTTGGGACTTAGGGAGTAAGCATACGCAATACAAATCAATATCACATACTTTTTTGCTGTGAAATGTTAATTACGAAGATTTCTACGAGAAAGTATACGAGAATAGATCATCTTTCGGCACATATATAATTAGCACGATCTTGCTACTTTAAAAGAAACAACACGTGAAACAACTTAAGATTAGAAACATAAGATCCATGAAAATTCTATTAATTTATTTTACATAACACACTTTCTTTATTGTTAGGTTTGACCAACGTTTGCTCTTTTATATAAGATTAGGAAAATAATCATATTACAATAACCTTTTCTATTATGTGTATTTTAGTCAACTTAGAATGACAATATCAATATCATATATCATCCTCGATTGAGGTATTGCTAATAACTCTTGAATACAACTAAAAATTATTTAAATAAGTTTTATTGCAAGTTGTTATCAATGCTTTATACTTGGTTGTCATAGAAAAAGTACCCCAAAAAGAGACATCAAAGATTTGATACCCATGTGTTAAAAAATTAGGCTTTTCAAAAACAAATTAAAAAGTAATATAATGATATATTTTATTAAAACATATTATAGTTTGAGGTCGAGATATATCTCTAAGTGTTAAATACAGTAAGACATTATGTTCTCTTTATTATATTAATAATTTGAAACAAGAAAGTCGTAAAACATTACCTTAGCCTTGTGAGGATTTCAATCATTTAGTTTTATTTTTATAAAGATGAATGTACATATAACTCTCGACAATTGGGACTATCTTAAATTCTTTTAAAGTTCTCTTATTCCATTTGAAACTTTTCGATTTCACTTAGTTTTATAGTATTATGTGTTTTCATTTATATATTGTCGCATTTTGATGGAAATTGACTTCACATGAATGAATAACTTTTGATAAATTAAAAAAAAATCAAAAGAAAACCATCATATTGATACTTTTTGTTATTTAGGTTACATTTGGTATATGAGATGTTTGACATGGACATAGATGTAAGATAAAATAGAATTAGGTGGCGTTTGTTTTTGAAGAGGTAAAAGTGCTGTGTGCTGCGGACCACATCTGCAGACCTCTGTGGCAGAAGAGGTGGTCCCAACCTCTGTAGACTGCTGTGGGAAAGACTGTTTGTTTTTTACATCTGCAGACACAAAAAATGTAATTTATATAATTTATTTTTTAATCAGGTTAACAATTTTTTTAATAAAGTCAACAAAGAATGTATAAAAAAATGTATAAAAAAATAGATAAATATGTATAAAAAAATAGATGTGGGGAAAGATAAAAATGTAAAAAAAAATAGATGTTAAAAAAATAGATAAAAATGTATAAAAAAAATGTATATGTTAAAAAAAATGTATATAAAAAAATGTATATAAAAAAAATAGATGGGAAGCAAAGGAATTGGAAGTGCTGTGGGGAAAAGCACTTGGGCCAGTGCTGCGCCAAGAAGCACACGGACAGCACTTGGAAGTGCTGCGGGGAAAAAAAAAACAAACAAGCTGCGCCAAGAAAGTGCTGCGCGTGTGCTGCGGGGGAAAGCAAAAAGAGGCTCTGAAGCGCTTTTGAAGAAAAACAAACACCACCTTAGATGAGACACAGTTAACCAAAATGAAACTATTTTACCAAGAAGCAATTTGTCTACATTTCCAAACTTGGATGTTTTCTTTTATGATGTTTGAACAGATTGATTAAAAAAATTGGTGTATCTTTTTATAAAATTATTTAGGTATCTATTTTGCATGCCAACTTATAATAATTATACAGTAAATATTTTAAATAAAATTATTTAAATGTTCTTTTGTTATGTCATATTATATAAAGAAAAAACAATAAATAAACCATAAAAACATACAAATTCGTGAGAATCAGGTAAAATTATTTATAAGTTTTTTTAACTGAAGTTTTAATTTGTTCCAATTTTTTTGTTCTTTTCTGTGTGAATGAACTTAAGTTGTGTTTCGTATAGAAACATATTTACTAGTTTTTTTACATGCAAAACAATTTTAAATGTTTAATATAAAACAATATTGTATGTTCCATCAGTGGCGAATCTAGAACAGAAAACCACGTGGTTCCCTATTAAGTTTAGCCGGGGAAAATGAAATGGTCAACTATATTTTTGGCGGGTCGGATCATTAAATGAAAAATCAAACGTTTACCCAGTAGTGTTATTTTAACATTATTATAATTGTACTTGACGAGGTCTTATACGTTGAAATATTTGCATAATCGTATCATTACTAATACATTCTAAAATAACTTTCTCAATATACGAAACTAAATAATCACTCAAAAATCGATCACCCATTTTGTTGCGTGTACTCGTCTATATCAACTTCATTGATGAAAATGCAAGTTCCACACTTGATGTTGCAATGGGTAAGATCAATGCAAGTTTCAAGAGAAGATAAACCTTCGGAAAAATTATATGCTTCTTTGTTTCAACCATTTTTTTTATTTTGCATTCGCTGTAATATTAACTCCTAATTTCTAATAAACAATTGAGATGTATAATCTAACCAATATTTATCTGAATTCGCAAATACAAAAGAAAATTTGAAGTTTTGATTTTTGAACATACCTAGTTGTTACTACAATTGTAAATCAAATTGCGAATTGAAAAACGAATTGCAAAATCCAATTGGTCGATTTGTTCATATTGGAGATTGTAGATCGATTGGTTGAAGTCGAATTCGATCAAGATTCGGCCGTGTGTTTTTTGGTCGAAGTTGAAGTCGATCAAGATTAGGTGTGTGGTTTTTTTTTTTTGGAACGTGGGCTAGACTTAAAATAGTTGGGCCTAAACAATTTTCTTTTTGGGTATGTGTGCTAGACTTAAAATTCTTGGGTCTAAACAAAAAAATTAATAATAATAACTTTTGAGTCTTAAGAGATTTGAACCTGAGACCTACCATACACAACAAGGGATGTTATCCACTACACCACCTTTGGTTTCATTTTATAAAACTGCTTAAAAAATATTTAAGGTAGTTCCTTTAAAAAAATTTAGGTAGGTCCTAATTTTTTTTCTGTACAACTTCTAACTAAAATAAAAACATTAGGTAGGTCCCGGGACCTACCTAGCATACACTTAAATTCGCCCTTGTGTTCCATATCTAAACTGGTTTACAAGGTTTGTAACATGTTTTGTCGTTTGCATTTGATTTTCTCAATTATAAAGTTTTACCAAACATGTATAGGCATTGATCATGTTAAAACAAGTCCAATTTTGTCACACTCTATGTATTAGATGTAGGGATGGTAACGGGGTGGGTTTGGGGCGGGTACCCCCTTACCCGCCCCCGCCCCCAGTTTCGTATAAGGAGACCCGGCCCCGGCCCCGGCCCTGGTCCCCGGCAGGTACGGGATTGATCACCCGGCCTTGGTCAAATTTTGGTCAAACCCCCGGTCAAGACCCGAAACCAAGGTATTTTTAAAAAAAATACCTCGAATTGGAATTGGAATTGGAAATTGGAGGCGTGAAATTGAAGGCGATGGATTCTGGAACTTGGAATTGGAAATTGGAGGCAATGGGGATAGTATAACTGGTAACTTAATTAATTAAATATAAAATATATAACATATTTTAATCGGGTACCGGGTACCCGGAAAATCGGGGACTATGGCTCCCGACCCCGGCCCCGGCCCCGCAATTCTAAAACCGGGTATCCTCGGCCCTGGTTTTGCGGGTTTTTCCATGGCCCCGTCTGGGGCAGGTAAGCTGGGTTCCCCGACGGGCCGGGTGAAATTCCCATCCCTAATTAGATGTAATCAAAATTTATTTTAAAATGGTACATATTGTTTTTCTTTTGCATGTTACATTTTACTCATAATTAATGGTCTACAAGAACAATCACCCCCTTCTGTAATTTTCACTTTAAATATTCGTGATTTATTTGTTTGGTACTACGTCACGATCATTTAGTACAAAACAATAAATTTGCGAGGGCATTAGCGTCATGGAGGCCCTTTGATGGCAATTATATCGGTTGTCATTCGCTAATTCAAGTTTTATTTTCCTAATTAAAATATTTAATCATAAATAGATATCTTACAATTGATTAAAGTCAATCAAGCAAACAGAAAATATTTGAACTTTTTATATATAGTATGATAAAATGATTTAAAATAATCTAACTATATATGTAATTGAGAAATTCTAAATGAAATATACATAATTTAAGATTGTTAAGTGTAAGTTTGGTTGAAATACTAAAAGATTCATTCACGGAGAGTTTTTCTAATGTAGACAACGATACTCTTCTTGCTATCATTTCCCCAACAGGTAACCGTTAAGCTAAAATAGTGGGCCTTGCCCTGTAGAGAGTTCGTCCCCTGTAGGAGAACTTTAGAGGTAGGCTAGAAAGGAAGAAATAACAGTGGAGAAAAAGGGGGCGTGCTGCTTACGAAATGGGCTCCTTTCGCTTACTGTTCTACCCGAAAAAACCTGCTACGAAACTACCGAGCAGGGGAAAAAATATGATAAGTAAATAATAAAATTGGAATTTGAAATCACTATTAGCCAGAAGGCTTTAATCCACGAAATTTTTCCCAAGTAATCCTTTACTAAAAGATGATTTCTCACAAAAGCATTATAAAAGTTGCTGGGTAAATTAATTTTGTGGGTAGATAAATCCAAATAAGCGACACATTACCTAGGGATTTTATGGGTGATCAATGTATGATCATCAGAATCATTGGCATTTTGTGAGTGATGAATCGGTAATCTGCAATAAAATTTTCTCTAGGTGATGTTGTGGGTAAAAGTCATTTCTTTTGTAGTATAACCGTCATAATAGGCTACTTAATTCTACTATTTTTATTAAAAAAATATAAGACTATCAAATTTATATACTAATAATTGTGTTGAATTATAAAAAAAAACCTAATACAATGAGTTATTCAACTATTTTTACAATTTCATTTTACTTTAACTCAAAGAAAAAAACCATTTCAATTATAGAAATGCTTAAACACGGTACTCTAAAAACTATTGAATTTTTTTTGGATTCGATGTTTCATTAGCAGAGCATTTCTTTTACATTTAAAGAATTATTTAGTTATATCTTAAATTAAATATAACATTTTCGTGTGTTTTGTGGCTCGATGGGTCGTGGTTTAAGTTGGTTTCAAGTTTTGGTTCGCGGCTCGTGCTGTTCGTGGTTTGTGGTCCCTTGGTTCGTTGCTCGGTGCCTTGTTGGTTAGGTGGCTCGTTGGTTTCGGTGACTCGCTAGTTAGGTGGTTCGTTTAGGTAGAGTGGGATTTGTTCTTTTTTGGTTAGGTTCGAGGAGTTGTTCGCTAGTTTCGGTGGTTGTGGCTGATGGGTTTGGTGTAGTGTAATGGTGTTGTTTTGTGTTGTTCAAGGTTGCATCTTGCAACTTTGGATAGCCCGTTTGTGTTTTTTTGTTGGTTTAAGTTTAATAAAATTGTTGCCGTTAAAAAAAAACATTTGACGCGACACATAACATATTTTACGAGTATTTGTTTTGAAATCCAATCGATAGACAAGTTGTCCGGCACCTTTATACAAGTGTTGGTTTACCCAAAAGACATAAGAAAAGACTTTGAAATGTTGGTTACGATGTAAAAAGAACTATTTAAAGTTTTATGGTATAAAACATTAAAACATCATCTCCACAACGTTAACTTATAAATTTAAGTTATCACGAATCAAAAGATATCTTTTACGGTTTATCCAAAATAACTTATGACAAATCATTTTCCTTTCCAAAAAGTGAACATTGACCCATGTCTGGTAATTTTTTTTAACTTGGATCTTTCTCGTCCTTTTAATTTTAGTTGTACAAATAACAAAACCAGAATTCGACTTATTTACTGAAATTATAAACCGAAACAAACAATCATACAATCATCATCTGCTATCAAGATTCACCTGAGCTATTACAACAGAAATAGAATTAAACTTGTTTTTGAATAAAACGTCACATTTAAGTACTTATATTTTTTACATTACTTATAGGGAATGAGTTATTAAGCATTTCCTAAACTTAAATGATCATTATTTATTTCATTTGTTATAATTAAACGAACTATAAATCTTGTTTATGTTTATTAATCATTCCATTAATTTAGATTTTTTTTCGAGGTGGGACCCAATCGCCACTGTACACGCGTCAATCACCGAGCACTCATACAGAAGTGACCTGCTTTACCCCAAAAAAGAATCGAACAAATTGGGACCCACTGGGACCCACTATAAACCAATCAATCAAGCAGCCATCTCTATTTCCAGATCTCAAATCCACACTTCCAGATAAACGTACACATTCAATAGGTTAAGTGTACAAGTGGAGAAGCACAAAAGTTCTGGCAATAGTGATTATTGGTCTGGAAGGAAGAGTTGCCTTTTTCTCCCAATACAAAACCCTTTTTTGACTTTATTATTTATAAAAGCCGTGTAGGACGCAACTCCACGACTGAAAGAGATTGGTGGGTCCTCCGGTGGTCCCACGTGGCGCTATCGTACACAACCATAAAGTCAAGGAAATCGACCAATCGGGTGCGAGCCGTGTGTCGATCGTTAACTGGAGAAGAAAAGGGCTTTTATCCTTTACGGCGTCGTTTTTTGTGGACACGTGTCGAAAGCTCGCTCGGGTTGTATAGTTGATCGTATCGTCCCCCCTCTTATCGGATTTATACTTGCGTACTGGTTTTACGGTTTTACCTTTTCATCTTTAAGGGAATTACATGAATCGTCCCTTGGGATCTTCATTTTCTATAAACGACAACCCTTGAGAAAATATTTTACAATATTAGTCCTTAGTTTATAAATATGACTCGCAATCTCATTGTTTTCGTCGGTTACCATCAGCAAGTCCCAGGGGCGGATCTAATGTGTAAAGGTTGGGGAATAGGCCGCCCCTACTAATTTTTTTTCTCTTTTTCTAACGTGCCCTGTTAACTTTCTCTTATACCCCCTACAACCAAAAAAGTACATGAAATCTACCAAAATAAAAATCAAAATCAAAATCAACTAAAAAGCTGAAAAGCTGAAAAGCAAAGTCGAAATCAACAAAAAGAACATAAATAACCCTCGAAATATAAACAATACAATTAGTACTAATTTTTCAACCTCCATATGTAAGTGTTTTTTTTTACAATCTTTGTTGATTGTGGTTGATGAATTACCTTGAATCATAATAGGATTCACAAAATCAATTACCGCAAAAAAAAGTTTAATGGACATGAGAAATGTAATACATAACATGCAAGAAAAAACAACCATATCCCAACTATAAAATTGGTTGCTTGAAGTAATGAACTTAACCTTCGTTACAGCTAAATCCCAACCCCCTACTACTCTCCACCCCACCCCACCCCAAACACACACACACACAGATTATATGACGGTACTAACCAAAATGAGCCTCCACCCTAGACACGATTTTTTTGTTTTCACTTGTTGTAACATTGGTCTTGGAGTTGCTATCTTAGTAATTTTGTCTTGTTAAGATGTAATTTCAATTTTCAATTGCATACCATATAACTCTAACAGAAATAATCCCAAAACTTTGTAGCTAACAATTTTTGTTGCAAAATATATATCCCTCACCATGTTAGTTTAAGTTTATAAGAATTATTCTAGAAGTTGAAGAAGATGAAAACATATGCAAGTGTGAGTAAGACTATAATACAACACCTCATTAATCAAAATCAACTAAAAAGCTGGAAAGCCTATCGAAATCAATAAAAAGTACATAAAAATCTCTCGAAATATAAACAATACAATTAATACAGATTGTTCAACCTTCATATATAAGTGTTTTTTCAACAATCTTTGTTGTTGATGAATTGCCTTGAATCATATTAGGATTCACAAAATCAACTACCAAATAAAAGTTTAATGAACCTGAGAAACGTAATACATAACATGCAAGAAAAAGAGCCACCATATCCCTACTTGAAAGTCGGTTGCTTGAAGTCATGAACTTAACCTAATTACAACTAAATTCCCCCAAAAAGCACACACACAATGGTAATAACCAAAATGAGCCTTTGCCCTAGACCTGATTTTTGTTTTCAGTTGCATACCATTTAGCTCTAACACAAATAATCCCAAATTTTTGTAGCTAACCATTTTTGTTGCAAAAGATATATCCCTCACCATCTTAGTTTACGTTTATATGAATTATTCTAGAAGTTGAAGAGATAAAAACATTAGCAAGTGCGAACAACACCTAATCAAATGTGTGCCAACTGGTTACAAGAGTCTTAAACACCTTTTTAGAAATGTCCTGTACATGTCTTTTATCGATGGTAATAACCAAGGTTTGATTGTAAATAATATTATCGAGTATAAGGACCAAAAGCTTAAAGTCTTTTCTAGATAGACCTTACCATACGCTATGGGAAAGCCCAAGGAAGACTTGTGCTCTTTTATGAATATACATGTCAACTTTTATTTATTTATGTTCTTTTGAGGGAAAGGAAAGACAATAAACATGAGTAAGAAATTTTCTTCTCTTTCTCCCATGTTTGGAAAGAAAATTATCATTATCTTTTTCTATTTTCTTTTCATTTCCCTCAAAAATATGAGAACACGGGATTTTTTCTTTTCCCTTATTTTCTATTCACTTTCCCTCCATTTAGAGGCTAAACAATCATCTCTACATGCTAAATACATTATCCCGTCTACCATTTCTCTATCATATTAGATATCTAGGGTTTGTCGTGATGTACCAATTGTATAAACTTGGATGAAATATTGGATTCTGTAAACAGAACTATATGAAAGTAATTTCAGTTCCTTTGCAACATTGGGTTTCATGATATTAACTTCGGGATAATCAAAATCCACACTCAAGCTAATAAAGCAGAAAGCGAGAGCAAAGACATAGAAATCTTAATTTGTTCACATTTAAAAAAGAAAAGACTAAAAACTTTTTTCAGAGGTTCATGATTACCGAAAGTTAACACGAACCTTATTACCTAGGGGGCCGAAACAAATATGTTACTCCATATAATTTTGCATATACATAATACAATTAAACATTATTTTGCCTTTTGATTTATATTCTTATTAGACCGTTATATTTTTATCTTAAATATGATATTAACTTCGTTGTAACATGAAGTCATTCGAAAAACATAATTTTCATTTTTCGATCCACTTGTTCTATATTTTATGTACGTAGTTGCATAAAGTATGTTTTAATAAGAAACTAATGGAATGTCTGGTTTCCCATACCGATTTCATTTGTAACCGTTTCCTCTCATATAGTTTAATTATGTATTCATCGCAATTTTTATCTCAACCCATTAGTACATTCCCTTGCATTAACGAATTTTTGTTTTAACAGAACAATTACTTTAACTCATCGTTCGTTAAAGTATTTTATTAACGTTATAATTCTAAAACTTTATTTAATCATGATATCATTAACATCTTAGTTTTACATATTTCATAATCTTAATACTTTAAGGTCCATATTTAGTTATAATTAAAAGTAATATCTTAGAGTATCTCTAACAGCTTTGCTAAAATAGCAAAAAGTGGGTTTTGGTTTGCTAAAATGCTCCAACAACTTTGCTATCTCATTCTCTAAAATAGAAAAATTTCGAGAAATCTCTAAATATAGAGAATTCTCTATAATGTCTAAAAGTAAAGAGAGAAATATTATTTTAATATCATCCACCAATAGCATAATTTGATTGTTTAAAAGTTTTTAAAAGTTTTATTGGAATAATAAATGTAATGTATATTTTAATAATATAAATGATGATAAAATTTCTATAATACAAAAGCTGTTCGAGATGGAAAAGTAAGATTTAGAAATTTTGACATTTCATTCTCTATTTAGAAAAAACATGGAAAAACTATCTCCATGCATTAGTTTTATATCTGTAAACAATTGGAAAAAAAAATAGCTATGTTACGAGATGTTATAATGCATATGAAGAGCCAATAAAAACAAACTTTAAATATAAATTTTTTAAATTCTCGAAATGGTTATATACTAATTTTAATTTAAATATAAATTTTAAGATGATATGTAGTAGTAATTATTATTAAGCTATGCATATCCTTCCAACCTCAGTGCTATATCAACTTCCACATTAACTTTTCCTCAACCCCATAATTAACCTTCTGGTACCATCTCTGATTAGTATCCGAACCCTCCCAAACCAAATACCCAATACACAATCTTTTTTATAAAATGTTGAAAGAGATAGAGAGAAAGGAAGAGAGAGAGAGAGAGAGAGAGAGAGCTCGTTGGGTAAACGACTCCCGCACACCGCCCTCCCAAGCTGTTGGTCACGTACCGGATCCCGCCGAAGCCGTCGAGCCCGCCGGCTCCCAACCCGCTGAACCCCCATCTCTGGTACGCATGGCCTTAGAACCAAAAAATCAAGGTTTCTTTAGCGGACAATTACCTAGTGAATAATTACCTAGAGTTGGAACCAGGTAGAAAGTCTAGGGGAGAAGTTAAAAATTTTAGTAAAATTACATTTACCTAAAAAGACATATATATTAAGGAGGAAGAAAAACAGCGGGGCCATGGCCCCCTATAGCCCTTCTTACCCTTCGCCCACGTACTAGTTGGTCATCGGTGGTTATCAAATAACCCCTAACTAATAAGAACAATTGCTTAAAGTTTACCTCTAACACTCGTTAGTGTCATTTAACACTTACTAATTTGTGCCACTAAAGGCAATCCTTACTTTGGGAGTGATTGCCCTTGAGTTCACAAGGAGGTGGTTCCTATTAACCCGTCATATGGTGATTCCAAGTAAATGTATGATGACAATAAAATCATCCACGTTTCACTATATCAATGATAAATATTACTTTTTATATTTTCAATACATTAAATTAACCATAAAAGGAGTTTTGTATACTTTTAATTTTATATAAATAAATATTCTAAGACAACTTTTTGCCTGTCTTTGTACATTGTACAGCCAAAGGCAAGGCTACCACTAGGCCCCAAGGTTAGTAAGATGGTTCTTTTTTTCTTAAACATGAGGATGGGTATTTTTATTGGATTTGAAACCACAACCTCAATAAAATTAAATAATCAACATGTGTGTTTTTGTATTTTATAATTTATGACAATATCAAAATCATATTCACATTTATAACAATCGTTCACGAAAAAATAAATGGTTAGTTGGTTACCAAGCATTTTTCACTCTTGAATTTATGGAGTCCTTTTTGAAAGAATTTAAACAAGAAATAAAAGACTACTAAACGAGGTTTAAATGCATTTTTTATTTGAAGAAAGAAAAAGAGAATTAATTAAGTTACTTTATTCTTAAAGCGTAATTTATTTGATATTATGGCTGTCATAATCATAAGATGTTGATAATGTTCACTGTTTTTAGCCAAATGTTTTTCTTATCATTGAATATAATCTTTATGTTATCCAAATAAATAGACGTTTTATCCCATGTACATACAACCAATTGTCACATAAT
The DNA here is from genome assembly GCA_030169165.1 of Centaurea solstitialis. Taxonomy (NCBI): domain Eukaryota; kingdom Viridiplantae; phylum Streptophyta; class Magnoliopsida; order Asterales; family Asteraceae; genus Centaurea; species Centaurea solstitialis. Next base: position 2,063,714 of record CM058042.1, on the reverse strand, counting down.
ACTCATTAATATTGCACAAAAGTTAATTATTAAGTGTAAGTTGTACATTGTAAAAGTGAAACCTTCATGTGCAGTAATTTAAAAGTTAACTATTTCAATAAGATTAGTTTAATTAATGTTAAAATTTTAAGAAGAGACTATCCTTTGAGTTGAGTGTAACTTTCTTTAAAGACTTTATCTTTTAGTTAAGAGTATTGGGTTAGATGGTCATTTCTAATCTTTTAGCACAATCGTTTTATATTATTTTAATACTAACATATAATCTCTCTTATATGTTAGTGATGGAATTGTGATATTCATTTTTAGCGGAAAGTATCACACTTGTAATCATATTAGGGAACATAATCTTTTAGATAACCATTATTATATTTATATTTATCTAAATTATTTCGTCGTCTAACTTGTACATTAAATAATTTAAGTATCAATAGTATGCATACACACATTAGAAATACGTTAGGGTACCATTCAATAGATATAATAATTCAAAACAAGTGCCTTTTATTTAAAACACTGATCATCTATTCAGATTCCTGTGCTATTTGTTGTTTTAGTTTTTGTTTAGTTTTGATAAAGTAGTAGTCTATATATGCTTCAAAAAGTAGTTGTATGTTCTTGGGTGTCTGTTTTGGGAGTAGGAGTGTGTGTTTCGTAGGTGGTAAAGTCTTTTTGTATCATTGATTTGGGTTTTAATAAATATCGCTTGATTAAAAAAAAAGTATGCATACACATATTAAAAATATATTACTGTATCATTCAATAGATATCAAATTCATTGAAAACAACTGCTTTTTACCTAAAACACTAAAATATAGTTTACTTTCGATATCTTAGATCGACATATTCCTTTTGGAAAGTGTTTGATCATTTAACAAATACTTTTTCAAGATAAAGTTATATGAAAAAAATAGTTATCAAAAAAGAAATATGAAATAAAAGAAAAGGAAAAGGAGCAATAAAAATTAATGGAACCTAGCTATTCGTCGAGATATATCATGAGATATATGAAAATATATTCCCCTCTTATTTGACACGCTGATGTAGACTACAGTTTTTTAGTACAATTCTTGAATATTGGCCCGTTGAAAAGTCTAATCGATTTTTGAGATGTTGCTTTTATTTTATATTCGTGACAAATAAACCAACATCTCTATATTTTTTTACCAAAAGATATCCATCAACATGACATAAATAGTTCCGACAAAGGTTGTGTTCATAGGAAAAATGATTTAGCAATTTTTCATGAATTAATTATGATTTATGTTTTATTGAGTTAAATATTACCCTTTTGACACTAATTTATAGCTTCTAAAGATAGAGATTTTGTAGATTTTAGATAAAATTTTGCTTCAACAGCTATATTTAGAGAAATGCTACAATTATATATATATATATATATAAAAGAAAGAAAAAATATATTTAATTATTTCTCACCAACATGACACGTTTAAACTAATGTTTAAAAGAAAGAAATAATTTTAGCATTTACTGTAATTTATAATTAATATAAAAATTGTGAGATGGGATATCGTTAGATCATTAGATGGTGTGTTTGTTTGTCTTGTATTAACCAACATGCATACGAGTTTTCTTATAAACTATGTCAATGGATGGAGTTTGGTCACTTTTTATTGTATGCGGTGGTAGATTTAGGAATTTTCTTCTTGGAGGGGGAGTTTTTAAGATAAGTTAAAGGACTGCAAAGTTGTCCGATATATTTTTAGCCCAATTCAACCGTTTCAAAACATTTTCAAAGTCTTCTAAGTTGATTTTAAGTTTTTTTGGCGATTCTTGAAACCTTTTCAAGTTTTTTGGTTGATTTTGAGATTTTTTTTGGTTGATTCGAGTTACTTTTTATGATTAATGGGGTTTTATACGAAAACTCACTAGAGAGAACCACAATAGAAATTAAGAAAAAAAATGTTTTTTACCTTAAAAATTTACATCTTTTTGGTTCCTAGTAGGGGCCCTCCCCCTCCTAAATTGCTATGTGGGTCTCCCCCTTATGGTACATGAATAGTCTACAAGTTTAACATAAAAATTGATAGATAAAAACGTTCATTTGCAAAAGTAAACGAGAATTCAAATCATAAAGTACACAAGATGTTATCATCTAGAAAAATAAATCTACCCTACCATGCTAGATGATTGGCGACATTTCCTTAAATAATTGATGTTTTTTTTTTAATATAAAAAACTAATTGTTAGGCTAACGGATAGTGATTAGATATAATTAATATTTTCTGCAATCGAAAGAAAATATCTAAGTTTTTCGCTACTTTTTTAATTAGTATACTACAAAGCTACAACTTAATCATGAAATTTCGATACCTACCCATCCATTGAGTCGACACTAAAGTGATCAACCTTGATAATTTTATCATATTTATGATGATTAAAAAGTCAATAAACTTAATGGTGTCATTATTTTACTTGCTCCCTATACCTAATCTTGGCGTTCTTTTTCTAAAGACTAAAGTAACTTGACTTGTTTCGTCATAACATTATTGGTATGATTGTGAGTCCAAAAAGGGATTAACGCATAATTATCTGTATTAATCGTCTTTTAGATCTATATCTTTCACGTACTAAATTCAGTTAATTATTAATACTTCAAAACATTCTTTCTAGTTAAATTCATATATAATAAATGAATAAGTAAACCCTTTGCATGTCAATTAATTATTTATCCGTCTTTTCTGTTACAATTCTTTTTTCTAAACTACAACATACACACGTTTCCACTAAATCTATTTCTAAACCTTCTATAAATCTACAGAACGTCCATACCGAGATATGAACCCACAACCACAAAAGAAGGAGAAAGAGGACACCTTATCAAACATTAATACCGCCGGACTATAAGTCCTTTGACTTTTCTGTTTCAATTTTTGATTTATGTTTAAACACTCATCAACAATTATGTAAATCATAAATAATTATAAAGTTACGTGATACCTACTTACTTGGTAGATAAAATTAGGACACATATAAAATAATAATAGAGAAAAAAACAAAAAGAGGACTATAGGAAAATGCTATATTTTAATAAACGTGGCTTATCTACATCCATATAAGTGAATTAAAATATGTTTGTTAGGTGAGCACTCTACATGGTACTCCTCTTCCTTGAAAGAAATGGCCCTCACTCCATTAATTAAACCCTTTTTCCAATTGGGACCATGGCATCCTTTGGACAACAATGTCCAAGATATTATTGATGTAGGCCACCCCCTTACTTTACAACTAAATTATTTAATGCATATCTTGATATATCATATATGTATATTATTTTCAAATTAGATACGTTTAGATTGATTATACTATAATTATGTCGACTGAGATATGTCAAAATTATGTATTTATGCATATATAATATGAATAGATGTATGATCCAACTATGAAAAATTCCTAACCTTTTTGTGGTTTTCTGTTTTCGTACTTTTCTTGCATCCAAGAACCCTTTCATACAAGAACCCTTACATAGATATACATAGATACATGTACGAAAACACTGACTATTTAAGAAAACAAGAAAAACTTTATCAATGTACAAAATCATATGTGATTCATGTGACTTTAAAAGTCACGTGACAAGTCGCCCGCATCTAGTTTTTTCCGTTCGTATAAACCACTTGTGATTTTATACATGAGCGGGTTTTTAGTGTTATTTTAAATATTTAGCGTTCTCGTTTGAACCTTTTCTACATATATATATGTATATATCGAAAGGTTAAAATAAGAAGTGTTAAAGAAATCGAGAAGTACAAAAATGATCATAGCTCTTCATACGGTTGCTAAGATCAAATTTGACTAATCAAATATTACGGGCTTTGACTGGTCAAAAATTGCAGTTATATAAAAAATATAGGGGTGGTTTAGTAACTATTACAAATAGGCGAAAAACGGATTCATATATGAACTTGTATGATTCACATATAGACTATATGTTCTTATGTGACCTAGGTAATTCACATATTAACTATTTTAACTGATTCATATATGAACTATATGTTTATAAATGAACTGCTTAATTCACATATTAACTATTTTTAACTAATTCATATATGAACCTGTGTAATTCATATACCAATCCCGAGTTCATATATGAAATGTTTGTTGTCAATTTGTAAAAGTTACAAAACTACTCCTCTGTCTTTTTCATACCTATGCAAGTAATTATCTGGTGCTTTATAGTCAAAGCCGCAAATGTTGACCGGATGAAAGGCTAAAATCACTTTCCTACTTCTGCTTTGAACATCTCCCAATGTGTATGTGTATTTTTATATATGTTTTTGAGAGTTTTGTAAAGAGATGGGTTATGGTTTGATATATAGAGTGAGAGAGGTTGTCACCATGCATCTATTCTATCAATTTCTCAAAAGGGATTGGATGTGACCTTACATGTTATCCTAGGATTCTATTGTACATGACATTTGAATAATAAAACATGGGGTAATATTCATGTTGTTGAATTATTTAATAAAATGGTAAATTATATATAATTAAAGTGGTTAAAAGTTATCTATGATAACTACATGTTTGGTGTACATAGTAGTATACAAGTGTAGTATTTTGAAGAAATAGCTATACACAAACTTAAAATGACTAAACCTTTTATATTATCAACAATATTATAATGAATAAGTAGATGATGATCAAATGTGAATCCTTTTTTAAATTATGTAGTTTAATGCTTGTTTGATTCTTTAGAAAAAGATGATAAAAAATTCATATCAAGATTATATCTTAAAAAATTCCCATTTGGATTACGTTTGCACTAATCCCAAAGCATCTTTAAATTGGAATTTAAAGTTGTCGATGAATCCCATTAAGGAAAGAAATCTTATAAAATTGGTGGGAATTAGTTTAAAACTCAAAAGTAGCACCAACCAAGAACTTGGGTTTCTTGCTTTTTGTTTCTATCATGTTCATTAAAAATACATAAGATTGCTTTCATGGATGGTTTCTTAATCTCTTTTGGGCTTGAGTTTTGGAGGTTTTGTGCCTCACAAAGCATGGACATATGATAGATTCTTGCATTGATTTAATTAACCCTTCACTATCATTATATCATGCTATGTTTCTTGCTTTCAACATACATTTTTATTTCCTAAATATTTAATCAAAAACATGTGACATTTTGTTTTCATAGTATTAAATATTCAATGCACTTTGATTGATTAGTACAAAGTTTTGTTATCAAAATAGGATATCTAATCGTCAGAAATAAAAAAGATCCATTTTTCTCATACGTAGTTGTGTTATATGTATTTTCATTCAAATAAGACGAGGTCAAAACAAACATGCGAAACATGCAATATCCCATATTTATAATACAAGAATATGTAATTTCTATAGTCTGTACTTGAATGAATAATGTTCGTAATAACTGAGATAATTATCTTTTTTTCACTAACCTGAACAAGCCAACCTTAATTGCTTATGGCCTTTGGAAGTCTCGATAGACATACGAGATGTGGCTAAATGTAATTGATGTTTTAGCTTTATGGGACAATCAAGAAACTTGCCCATGTCTTCCATGTGATGTATTCTTATGTGTTCTTGTAAACCATTTGATCTTTGTTTCACAAGTTTAACTATACGAGATGAGTGGCTTATTTAAACGAGATAAACAATGGCACAAGAATGTAATGCACGACTTGAGGTGGAATCATCTGAAGTTTTGATATGCCACTTCTCGTATTAAAAAACGTAAATTTTACTAGATATGCATCAGTTACTTGAAAATACAATTTGCTTTAATCAAATAAAACAAGTGAAGCTCTTGAATTTGCTTGCGAATTTTGGAAGTTTTGATGTAGACAAAAGAGACGTGGCTACATGTATAATACTCAAATGTAATTATTGAATCAAGCAACTTGCTATGCCCTCCATGTCGGCCTCGAAGCTTCAAGATGTGGTATCCTACATGTATTCGTAAACCCATTGATCTTTCCCTTTCACACCTAAACTCTCTTCAATCCGCGTATGATGACACTGATTATACGCATTGAATTTATCATTTCTTAGTGCCGTCCTCTATCCATTATAACATTCTTTGGCCGGGATGAATAATTTGTTGTATATATGTACTTTAATTTTGTTTGTGGACATAAAAGATGATTCTTCAAAAATCTAGGATTTGTGGACGTTATCATTGTTTTAAGGCTCTAAAATTATCCTTAAGACTATTTCATAATATGTTGGTTTTGGAATTAATTAATATCTATAATTCTTAACAACGATAATTAAGATTATATAATTTAATTCAATTATCTTGACACACGATTGAAGAAGTACTGCAAATTGCAAATTGCAAATTGATATAAGCAACAAAAATCCCAGCCCATAAAACTACTTAATGAAAAGATGAATGTGTGGATTGGGCTTAATTTTTGAAAACCAAAAATAACTGCTTAATCTCGATAAGCCCTTTTGACTGTATGTTTGGGCCCAATCGAAATAATTTTTCAGATGGGTAGTCCAATTGAGTATTCAGTATGGGTTTCTGAAGGTTGTCAACTTGTCATTAGATCCAATTTAAGACCACTTTTCTAAATTCTTATAAAGTCTGGTTGTCACTTATTTTACTAAATGATCATGATACCAGTGAAAGTATCTCCAACAGCTTCTTTAAAATGAAGAAAAAAAAGAATATGAAGATTTTTGGATTAAAATGTTGCTTCAACAGCTTTCTTATATCTATCTCCAAAATGGAGAAAGTAGGAAAGAGAAAGAGGTTTTATCCAAATATGGAAATAACCTAAAAAACGGTTACCATTTGAATGAACCAATAGAAAACCTTAAAAACAAGAAGTCACAGAGAGAAATAATATATTAATAGAAGAGTAGAATATTTTATAATATAATTGATGTAGAAATCTCCAAAATAAGAAATATGTTAGAGATGGATGCAATATTTTTTGAAGATTTGATTTTCTATTTTGAAATTATTTTAGAAAAGTTCTGATTATCACATTCTAAAATCTACAATAAAATGATCAAGAGGTCTGATTGATTCTGTTCCAAATAATTGTTTTTAAGTACAATTTCACGTTCACATTTTGTTATCCATAAAGATATTGTGGTTCAGAAAATTTGATAAATTTAATATCATTTCATACGATTAAGAAATTTTGCCTAATTGGCATCAAATCTTATTCAATGAAATAATATCGAACCTGCTTCTAGAAATGGTCCGGCCCGACCGAAAACTTTCGAGACATTCCTAAATCAGTTACACCTTTAGGCGGAAATCAAATTGGAGACCAAAATGTATTTTTAAATGTATTCTATTAAGTGTATTATAGTAAACATGTATTTTTTATTGTATTCAGTTGACCAATTGAATATCCTAAAGTATATTTGATTGACCAATAATAAAAAAATGTTTTTTATTTAGAGTATTAGATTGACCTAATTATATATCTTATACATTTATGAGGCGCACCGGCCCAAACCCACACTCCGACCCGCACCAGCTCCGACCCACCCAATTTAATTGTATATTTAATTTCAAATTTACATATCAACCCCCTAAACTTATAATACTTATTCATTTTATATCTTTTACTTTTCAATATTTCATTTTACGTTTTAGTCATATATCGTATATTGATTAAAATATGTTAAAAAAATACGTTTTAATTTTAACAAATTATGTCATTATAATCGTATCGTCGGTACGATTGAAATGGGCCTAATATTGAATATTTTCTGATGTAATTATTTTATTATTACTATATATACGCTCCAACCGAACCAAATCCTATTCTCATTTTCAAATTTACATATTTACCCCCCCTAAACTTATAATATTTATTCACTGTATCTCTTTTATTTTTTATTTTTCATTATTTCATTTTATGTTTTACTCATATATCTTATATTTGCAAAAATATGTTAAAAAATACGTTTTAATTTTAACAAATTACGTCTTTATAATCGTATCGTCGACACGATCGAAATGAGCATAATATTGAATATTTTTTTATGTAATTATTTTATTGTGTACTATATATAGTACGATTATATGAAGCCAAGACACTGTTCATGAACAGTAGCTACTGACATTTTGAGAAATTACATTTTAACCTCTTAAACTTATAATATTTATTCACTTTATATATTTTAGTTTCTATATTTCATTTTGTGTTTTAGTCATATATCGTATATTGACTAAAATATGTTAAAGTGTTGGTACTCATTGTTCATGAACAGTCTTTTGGCTTCCTGGTAATTGTTAGTATTATTAAGATCTCTTAAAATTAATTTTTTTGATTTCTTGATTTTTAAATCATTTTATTTATTTTATTAAACCTTTTGTATGACAACATTTGTACAAACTTTATATTTCATATAAATCATATTATTATTTACGATCAAATCTATCACATTTTATAACCCGGCGCGAAGCCCGGGCTCGTCGTCTAGTTATAATAAAAACGTATTTGTTAATGTATTTGATTAACCAATTTTTTTATAAGCTAAAAACCAATAAAAAGAAATAAGTGGGACCGATTTTATAGCTACCTGTAGAATATTTATTTTTCGTATTTTGGGAATTCATATGTTTAGGTAGTTTATTGCATGATATATAAATTGTGTGCATGTGGTTCTCTTTGACATATCTATTTCTTTTTTTGTTTAACTACTTTAATATGCATTTAATGTATAAACACACATTTCAAAGTATGCACTTAATGTATAATGTACATACATTTTAGACATTTTTATAAGCATATTTTATTGATGAAAAAAACTAAAGACCATAATTAAATGCTGCACTACAATAAAGTAACACATTTTTATCGGTTGAAGGTGCATATATCATTCAGTTTAATAAACAAATAAGATATCGACTGGTTAATTATATGACATATCACCCATCATGATCTAAGACGTAAAAAATTACACAAGTATAACCTTATACAAGTGAAACTCCAACTCATGATATAGGGGAGAAACGGAATACGTTAAAATTACGGAAGTAACAAAAGTTAGCATAACTTTTTCGATCAATTAACCTTCAACGCTACCATCAGGTCAGTAAAAACAAGTTTAGCGGTTTCAAGCTTTCAAATTGGTGTAAGTTCAGCACCACCTTTGTGAACACATATGAAAGAGCCCTTTTACCAAAATATTTAGGCCCTTCTGGCTAGATTTTGATGCATTGTCGTTTCCAAAAACAAACCATAATATTTAAACTTTTTTGCTCGAGTCATGGTATATAAACAAGTTTTTAGTTTTTAGATCCCAAAGTATTACTCCCGTACTAACACCAAAAACCCACTTCAATAATTCCACCATCTAGAGATTCGATTTCCATTGGTACATCCATTATGTCCATCTTGTCACAGGGGAGTTTACAATAGTCACCACATATAACGAATATGCATCCGATCACGAAGATGCACCCATCCAGGACGACGATTCATATAGTCTCCACAGATAACAAAGATGCATCCATTCCCCCAATGATGTAGACTTGTGGGAGCATGGTGTCAGATGACAACATAAGGGCCGCAATTTTGGATTTAGGACTAGTCATGATCCTCGATATTCTATGACCGGCCGTTCGGGTGTCGTGTTCGAGCGAAGACACCCATTGCGAAGAGGAGGTACGTTTATCAAATGTGAGATAGTTATTGTTTGTCGAATGTCGTCTAACATTTTAGTTGTTTATCAAATGTTGAATTTAAGTGAGAGGCGCTAAAAGAGGAGGTATGCCAAGAAAGAGAAGCGAGACTAATTTAAAAAAAGGAGATAAGACAAGAAAAATAAGCACGTCACGCGTTAGAAACAGATCATGTCTAGCTCAGTTGGTCTTCCTTATAATCTGCTCCTAATTTGGTCTGGAATTAAAAATCCGACCGAATCCGCCGATTTTCCAAAGGATTTCTAACAATTCCAGACTAATAAAAATCCTAACATAATAGTGATTACTTGGTAACTTTTATTAATTATTATTAGCTTGCAGGTTACATTATAATTAATATTATTGATACACACTAACACACATACAAGCTTGAGTACATAATAATTCATATTAATACGTATCTTCCATGCTTTATTAATCCGGCTTCGATTCTGTGAGATTTTCATCATCCTATTGTTTAGTGTCAACATTTATAGCGACCCACTCTTCGTTATTTCCATCATCAACAGGTTTTACAGCTCCATCATGTTGAATAAAATGTCGTTTTTTATCCGATTTATCCTTGAGCTTTTTGAAGTGGGCTAGTTTAGCAAGTTCTTCCATGGCCTCACAAATTGTTTCAACACATTTTAGGATGTCCACTAGTATCGAAATGGTTGCGATAAACGGTATCGTTTCTACGATGTCCCATTTCTCTACCCTTGAAGCTTGTAATGCGGTATTGAGTTCGTCTACCGCTTTTTTGCAGTTTTCCATATGAATATATGGAGTTGAAGGATAAATCATTAGTTTCATAGATGACGCTAGTTCTTTCAAAGCCTTTCCAGCTTCTAAGCTCGTTTTCGTATATGGTTCTTGAACTATTTTCTGAAACTCCGAGGACGCCTGAAGAAAAATGTGAAATTAGTGAGCATGATAACTTGTATGATATTACTGACTGAAGTAGGTTCAAATGAGAACTCATCCAATTTGCAAGAATGAAGGAACTAGCCATAATCACATATGATGTGGGTCCATGTGGGTCGGTATATGATTTTTTAATATGTGGGACCCACATGGGCCCACATCAATGTATGGCCATGGGTTAGTTCTTTTGTTCTTGCAAATGGGTAGGTTCTTGTATGAACCTACCTCATTACTGAATTTGCATATGTAAAGTTTAATGAAAGTGTATATGTATATATATATTTTGTACTTCTTGTTTTCCATTGAGATATCCATTAAGAGCTTCAACATGGTATGCACATTGTCGTGTAAGAACCCCAATCTTCAAGTATTGTTTCCATGGATGTCGGAATCGAAATTTTCCATGCCCTACTTCCCACCATGCAAAATTTGCCTACTTTGAAACATGATTCATTAAAAATAGATCATAGGGGTCTAATCAAATCAAAAATCGGTAGTTTATGGGAACTTGTATACTAACCAACGATTCTTCGGTTGCTTTAGAATTAAGGACACTTTTATAGGCTTCAAGAAATGATTTGTCACCTTCAGGAATTTTGTAGTATTCTCTCCCAAAACCTATAAAACATTTGTATTTGATAGTTTATAAGAATTTCATAGTTTGTATTTGATACTTCTCCTATATATAGGTGAAAGTTGGACTGTAAAGTTAAATTTCATTGCAAACGAGAGAATAACTGAGAGCGCATCACGTGATATATTCACTCTGGATGATCATGTATTATTGGGAGTGAATATGTAATATCCTGCCTACCTCAACAACAACATTGTCCGCTTGCCCTACCGGCTCACGGCTTTGTGTCTGGCGACCTAGTGAGGACTTCCCAGGAGGTCACCCATCCTGGTACTACTCCCACCCTAGCACGTTTAGCTGCAGCGCGTTCCTAGAACCTGCCGTGCATTAGGCCCCAAAACGCGTTATTGTTAGGAAGACCAAGATATTACTTATAACACCCAGCATCACTCCTGTCCACGGCCGATATGTGATGTGCCTAAGGTGTTACAGAATAACACAACATTCAGTGTTATTCATAGTTTATAATATAGAATGCTGCATTATTCGATCTGAATAATACAAAATGTTGTGTTATTCACTCTCAATAATACATGATTATTCATAGTGAATATGTCACGTCACACGTTCACCAATCAAATTTGAGTTTCCATTTAAACCTAACCCTATGTGTGTGTTTAATGTGGACAATTAAAAGTTTTGACTCATTAAAGAAAATAAAAAAAGATTAGTTAAATATATTTATGTTGTAAATGTACCTTCTAAGAAGCTTGCAAGCTTTTCCAAGTTAAGAGCAATGAGGTTATGAAGATCTTCACCGGCCCATACCGGGCAAACACATAAAGAGATAATTATACATGTTGCACCTCCAAAAACAATTGTCGATGCTCGTTGGTGTGCCAATGCAATGAGTTTTTCGACTCGACAACCCGATACAGATACGAGTGCAAATGTCAATATAAATATCAGAATCCCGTAATCGTACCTCCTCTTAATGTTGGGAAAGAATCTTGAAAAGGTGGCGGCAGCAACTGTAGTTTCAAAAAATCTAAATCAACATTAATATATCAACCATGCATATATAAAGTTAGGGGAATTATAAATCGACTCCCCAATTAAAGAAATGGGTAGGTTATGTGAGTATACAGGTGGGACCCAGTATTGGGGGGTCCATTTTTATGTGAGTATATGAAAGGCCTAAGGGGTCCATATAACAACACCCTAAAGTTATTGGGTGTAACACATGTAAAACACACATGCACATGTATATTAGATCAATTTCAAGGATATAAGATTTGACCTATGAAGAAGACGAGGCAAGCGATAACAACAGGTTTTACGGTCTGTCCGAATAGGCTAGCAAAGGATTCAGCCCCGATACCAATTGCACCGGCTACTAAAGTTGCGAAACCTCTATTCATACTTTTGCTTAAAGTTGCACCTAGTGAAAAATGAAACAATTAATAACATTTACAAATGAAACATTTAATCCAATGACAATTAGATAAAACAACGTATGATACTATGATCTTCAAGTTTAAGAAAGTGCAACCATACTTCATAATCGACCAAACAACCAAAATATACCTATTTAAGATCAATAAAAAAACTAGAAAAAAATCTTGAAATCAACTAGAAAAAATCTCTTAAAATCGATAAAGAAAAACTTAAAATTCTCTCGATATCAAGCAAAACCTTTAAAAATATTTCAAAACCTTGGAATTAGGTTCACAATGAATGCTCCTAATAGATGAATCCACCATGATAAAAACCATATTTTTTGTAATTATTTATTGTTTGTATGAAAAAATTAGTGCGTCTGTCACTGTACACTAGAGATGGGCATCCGGCCCGGCCTGGCCCGACCTGACCAAAGCCCGGTCCTAGCCCGGGCCTAGTTTTGGAAGTTTTAAAAACCCGGCTCGGCCTGGCCCGGCAGGCTCGAAAGGCCCGGTTCAAGGCCCGGCCCGTTTTGAGTGGCATTTTCATAGTTTTCTTGAACTTTTGAAATATATTTGTTTTATATAGTTTAATTTTAGTGGTTTAAAATAAAATAAATCTAGTTTATATTGTATATTATCATTATTATTATAATTATAACAATAATTGTAGATTTATAAGTTAGAAAAAGAGGAAAAAAAGAAAGAAAAAAATTCTTCAAAGCCCGGGCCTAGGCCCGGTCCAAGGCCCGGTTCTCAAAGCCTAGGCTTTTTCTACATGTAACGGGCCTGGGTGTCACACTCAAGGCCCGGCCCGGCCCGAGCCCGGTCAAACCAAGGCTCGAAAAGCCCGGTCTTTACGAGGCCCGGTCAAACCCCGGCCCGGCCCGATTTTTGCCCACCTCTACTGCACACACACATAGATATATGATTTTTGATAAAAAAAAATAGTGAACGAAAAGATGCATCCGTGTATTCATGTGTCCTTTTATGTGTGGGTATATATGTATATAGTGCGAGGTTTAGGCCAAAACCTCAAATAAATAGAAAACTGAGGAATACCTTCGTAGCTTTCCACCTTAACTGTATTCACTTGTGCATACGTGTAATTTGAGTTCTTTGGGGTTTTATGCACAAGTGCATTATTTACCTATGCATATTCACGTGTACATATTATGCACAAGTGTATACGGTCTAGATGGAGGGTTATGGGAGTGTTTCTCGGTTTTCAATTTATTTGAGATTTTCCCTTGAACCTGACCCAATGTATATATATATATTCATATATGTCACGTTGAATTTATATAATTAGGGATGATCATGTATAAAGTATTCACCGGCGGTGTACTCAAAAACCACAACGACGGTCAAGATAGCCCACATTCCGGCATCGCCCATGCCATTATAGACGGGCTGGAGATAGTAAACCATGGAGACCAATGTGATGGCGGATGCCACCTTGAACGAGTGTGCAATCCTTCTCGGATCATCTTCTCCGATCTTCTTGATTCTCATGCCGAATTCAACCATGGCATGTTTGATCTTTGAAAATGAGGGTTTAAGGTCAGACAAAAAGGTGGTAGGGTTTTGATGGGTTGGTGATGGTAAAGAGGTATTCTCCATAGCAATGTAATTGAAGCCTCTAGTACTATAGATAACATGTATTAGGAGATGAGAGATGGCTTATCAATTGTGATGAAGTTGGCCTCATATATATTGGAGGTTCCCTTATCAAAGAATATTCAAAATGTTGATGCAATAAATAAAAAAGATAATATTATATGTTGTTATTTGAGTTGAAAATGTAAGTTTCTATACATTAATGCCATTGTTGGTTTGAATTTGGACATTATATTATATACTCATACATTTACGAGGAAAAAAAGAAATTGACATTGAAATTTAATTAAATTACAACTTTGCCATCATCAGTAATAAAATAATCATATATCCAACATCTATCAGGAAAAAAAATATTAAAAAAATACATAAAGTTTCCATCCAAGTGATTTTATATGAAAAAGAAAACTACGCTTATAGTCCCTATGATTTCATGTTAATAACGCTTTTTTTCTTAATCTTTAAAAATTATTTTTTCATTCCTTTGGTTTTTATTTTTATTTCATACTAATCTTTCCATCTATCTTTGTTATATTTATTGGTTAATTCATCCAAAAAATGTTTGATTAACTTACATATTTGGTCGTTATAATAGACCATTCTTTATATTTTTTATTCTCATACTTTATTTATTTATTTTATCAAGACATTTTTTTTATTGGTAAATTTTAAACTATTATAACTTTAATAAAAAAAATAATTAAATAATTTTATTAAACTATTGATAACATAATATTTATTTTCAAGAGAAATTATTTATCTACCCAACCACATAAATGCATTTAATCTCCTACCCACTCTCTCCCAATTCTACCCAAAATACCCAACTGATCCCCCCTCCGAGAACCGTATATGAGACTTTCATCTCGTACAGCTCAAGCAAAAACACCAAAATACTGGTTGGACCGGATATGTAATACAAAGTTTTAAACTTCTTACTTTCCGATTCAATCTGCTCTGAAGATACGAATAAAAAAATCCGAAAGTTCTTTGTGGCGATAATACCAAGATATCAAGTTGGCTCATTCGTCTTTATCTTGATCCTTACGGGCCTCTTGAATCCTCTCTTCCCTATTTCTTTCTTTTTCTTTTATTTGTTTTTGTATATAATGTTTATTATTTGTTTTCTTTATTATTGATAGGAATTCTCTTGTTAAGAGCCTATGAATCGATTAAAACCCTAGATTCATACTAGAACCACGATGATTCAATAAAAATACTAAGTTAAGCCCAAAGATTCCCTGAGTAAGAACCGTCGGATCATCACTTATTCGTCGAATAGATAATGACCAAAAATCCAAAGAAAGATTTGTCTAGCGGCTGCTACCGGCGTCCGGCGGCCGCCATTGGCGGTCTGGCGAGTTTTCCGGCCAACACACACCCTAGTGATATATATACAAACATATGCAGGTAGCGGCCAAAACACACACACACACACACACACATATATGTATATATATATACACACGCTAATACCCATATAGAGGGAGGATCATACAAGAACACACACATTTGCAAGAATGAAGGAACCAAGGAAATCACATGTGATTTTGTACTAAATCACATGTGATTCCCCTTTGGCGAGTGTAGTACACGCTCCCGACAAGGCGAGTGGGTCGTGCGAGTGGGCGGGCTTTAGTAGGAAATCACATATGATTTCCTTGGTTCCTCCATTCTTGCAAATTTGTTTGGTTCTTGTTTGAACCTTTCTCTACCCATATATATATAGAGGAGAGTTCGGTTGTTAACCACAAATAGTGTGTTAACCGTGTTAACTCAATTAAAGCTAGGGACATTTTTGGAATTTAAAAATAACATCTCTCTCCCTTCCATTAATATCATTATTTCTCTTTCTCCTTTGAAACCCAAACCTAGACACACCACCACCACCACCACCACCACCACCACCACCATCACCACCACCACCAAATCCGACGTCTTCCACCGCCGCCGCCACCAGGTACAACGCCTTCCACCGCCACCACCACCAGGTACGACGCCTTCCACCGCCGCCACCACCAGGTACGACGCCTTCCACCGCCGCCACCACCAGGTACGACGACTTCCACCGCCGCCGCCACCACCAGATCCGTCGACGTCTTCCATCGCCGCCACCACCAGCAGATCCGACGCCTTCCGCCGCCACCACCAGATCCGTCGACGTCTTCCATCGCCGCCACCACCAGCAGATCTGACGCCTTCCACCGCCACCACCACCAAATCCGTCGACGTCTTCCACCGCCGCCACCACCAACAGATCGGACGCCTTCCACCGCCATCACCACCAGATCCGTTGAGTCTTCCACCGCCACCACCACCAGATCCGTCGATGTCTTCCACCAATGCCACCACCAGATCGCCAACGTCTTCCACCGCCGCCACCACCAGATCTCGAGCTTAAGGATTGGATCAAGATTTCGTATGTGTTTGATTTTAGCTTAATTTATGCGATTCTAACGAATTTGTGAATATGCTTACGTAATTTGAGTAGAAATCGGTGTTTTTATCATCAGAATATGAGGTTTGAATTTGAAATTGGTGTATAAATGGCATAAGGATTGGATCCAGATTTGTTTTGTGTTTGATTTTAACTTAATTTTTGCGATTATGATGAATTTGTGTATATTGTTAATGTAATTTGAGTAAAAATCAGTGTTTTTATCACTAATATGTGGTTGGAGATGGTAGTTGTGGTGGTGGGTGTGGTGGTGGTGGTGGTGGTGGTGATGGTGGTGGTTGTAGTGGTGGTGGTTGTGGTAGTAGTGAATTAGTGGTGGTGGGTATGGTGGTGGTAGCTGTGCACATGTGTTTACCGGATGGAGGAGGAAGGAGGCGGCTGTGCACATGTGTTCACCGGGTGGAGGAGGAGGAAGGAGGCGGCGGTGCACATGTGTTTAGCGGGTGCAGGAGGAGAAAGGAGGCGGCCGTGCACATGTGTTCCGGTGGAGGAAGAGGAAGGAGGCGGCGGTGCACATGTGTTCACCGGGTGGAGGAGGATGAAGGAGGCGGCGGTGCACATGTGTTCGGGTGGAGGAGGAGGAAGGAGGCGGCTGTGCACATGTGTTTGGGTGGAGGAGGAGGAAGGAGGCGGCGGTGCACATGTGTTCACTGGGTGGAGGAGGCGGCTGTACACATGTGTTCACCGGGTGGAGGAGGAGGAAGGAGGCGGCGATGCACATGTGTTCACCGGGTGGAGAAGGAGGATGGAGGTGGCTTTCCCCAAATACCCCTGTGCACTTGTGTTTGATGTATTTTTTAATTATGAATTATTAAAAATTACCTAATCATATGGATTTAATCTTGACCCTAGATTTAAATTATTAAGGGTTGTGATGGGTTAACACGGTTAACACACTATTTGTGGTTAACAACGGAACTCAACCCTATATATATATATGTTTTTGCCGGAAAAACATCGGGCCGCCAATAGCGGCTGCCGGACGCCGGTAGCGGTCGCCGGATAGCGGCCGGTTGGGTATTTTGGGTAGAATTGGGAGAGATTGGGTGGGAGGTTAAATACATTTTTGTGGTTGGCTAGATAAATAATTTTCTCTATTTTCAAAGCTTTAGTCCCTAAAGTTTGTCAAATGTTATAGGATTTTTCTTCTTCGTAGGGCATTTGTGGCATCTTACTGCCTTATGTAGAAATCATCGATAATACACATCATATAGCTAGCTTTAAAGTCTACTTATTACAAAATAAACCTCGAGGTATGAATTTAATTTGTTATGGATTTGGTCCCTCGTGTTAACGGCCATCCATCAATCCCTCGAATGAGAGAGGAAAATGACCGTTATACCCTTTTAAATCAATTGTATATTTTTTTATTTGAATATACCGACGACGTAAAATAGACATTGGTTGCACTATATACCTCTTTTTAATATTATATAGGTAAACACCTAACACAATGCATGAAGTCTATCATATTGACATTTCGTATGATAACATATATACAAACTTATGTTTCAGATAAATTCATAGTTAATAAATATTTATAGAGGAAACTTGTTTTGGGAGACACCTGGCAGTACCCAAGAACAACACGTGGTGCTTCAGGGTGATGACATGTATATACTTGTCTTTTTAATTTCTTTCTGTGTTTTGATGGCAGAGAGATTTACTTTTCTGTTTTCTTGAAACTAGTGATCGATTAGTTATTAATTTTGAGGCATTCGAGGTTATTATCTCAGAATAATAATTCCTATTTAAGGGGAAAATGGTCCCAGCGGCCATTTTATTTTTTTCCTCATTTTACTTTTATGGATTTATAAGTTATTTGGGTAACCAACTATTTCATTTATACTAATATTATCATCAAATTATTTTTTGTACTCAATATACTATTGAACTCTTTTTTTTGTACTCATAATACCATTATGACTGATAATAGCCGGTTTTTTTTCTTACGTAACATTTAAAATTATTTAAAAAATGCTTATGTGGATATGACGTGTGTTCCACGTGGATCTGACGTGTGTTTTTGACTTTTTATACTCATAATACCATTGACTTTTTATGTGGATATGACGTGTGTTCCATGTGAATTTGACGTGTGTTTTTGACTTTTTATACTCATAATACCATTGACTTTTTATACTCATAACACTCATAAAAAACGTAAGAAAAAAAACGGGCTATTACCAGTCATAATGGTATTATGAGTACAAAAAAAAGAGTTCAATGGTATATTGAGTACAAAAAATAGTTTGATGGTAATATTAGTACAAATGGAATGGTTGGTTACCCAAATAAGTCATAAACCCTACTTTTATATCCATTATCTTCAATTTAAAGATGGGTAAAATTTACGTGACTTCAACTAGGCCTCGTAAGAATCGAGTCCAAATATTGTTTTCGTTAACCAAGCTTCAGAAAGATTGTGCCAGCCCATCATGAATCTCATATATGGACCAGTCTATATATAAAAAGTCCATATTTTGATAACCGAGTCTTAGCTGTGTTTCGTATTATCGATTTTCTTTTTTTCTTTTTAGTTTTTTTTAACATGTAAAACTACATTTATTTTATAAATCTAATAATCTAAAATAAAAATTAAATTTATTTTATAAATTTAAAGTCTAAACTATAAATTAAACTTATTTTAAAAAACTAAATATAAACATATTTATTTTAAACTACTAAACCTAAATTATGTAAAACAAATATACTAAACCATCAGATCAGGCCTTTGAAACCTCCAAATATCATAATTGGGAATAACTTGGTGGTCCTTAACTGGGCCTTGGCCGGGCCCGTTCCCGATTAACCGGCCCGAATGCCCACCTCGAATCTTCATTAAATGGATTTGGCTTTAAAGAACCAACTAAAAAAAAGATTCGTTTAAAACTTATTTTTCACAAACTAGGTCATTTTCAACAAATCTGGTACTTATTTTAATAGACTCGTTAAATAACTTTTAAATTTAATTAACTGATGGGATATAGGGTTTTGGGTATTTTTTCAGAGTCAATTAAATTTAACGAATCTGGTTTCGTTTTTAACCGACTCGTTGAATAACTTCTAAGCAACTGACGGAATATGGGTTTATGGGTATTTTTTTTATGAGTCAGCTAAATTTAACGGATCTATAAAAATTCAACAAAGGTAGGGACTATTTACATGAAGAGGAGAGAAAATGACTAAAAGGACAAGAGGAGGGTTGGATTTGCCACTACACCCAATTTCCCTGTTTAAGAACATTTCTAATGTGTTTAAATGTATGTGATTAAATCACCTCTGTATTTAAATCTGAAATAAATGATTTTTACATTAACTACTTTGAAATTAATAATTCACATGCCACTTTTAATTCAGTAAGGCCAATATATTGAGAAATTAATTATTTTACCCATTTGGAAAATATCAATTCATCTCCTACCCATTCTCTCCCAAAAATATATCAAATACCCACCGATCCGCTATCCGGCAGCCGCTATCGACCTCCGGCTACCGCTATCCGGCCAAAACACATTCTCCGGCGAGATTCTAACTGTTGCCGCTATTGGACCCCACCGCCAATAGCGGCAGTTACTTAGCGGCAACCCATGTATACTTAGCGGCAACTATGTTTTGCAGCAACACACATATATATATATCAACCCATATATATTTGGCTATGTTCCTGCCGCTATTGGTGTATACTAATATCAACCCATATATATCCCATATATATCCCATATATATATGTGGCTGGAAATCAATCCACATATATGTTCCTCCTGCTGCTATTGATCACACACACATATATATCAACCCATATATATATATATATATATAAATAGTGTTGGGTTTGTTTTGGCCGGAAAAACATGGGAGCCGCTATTAGGGGTCTCTAATAGCGGATCGGTGGGTATTTCGGCTAATTTTGGGAGAGAGTGGGTATAAGGTGAATTGATATTTTCCAAATGGGTAAAATAATTAATTTCTCCAATATATTACTAAAATATAACAAAGAAATATATTAACGACAATAAAAATTAGGGTTAATTACATGGGAGTGTATCCAACTTGTCACGTTTTTTCATTGTATGTACCCAACTTTTAAACCTACCATTGTATGTACTGAACTTTTTAATTTTCTCATTGTATGTATCAAACCTGATATAACAGGTAAGAGACTGACGTGGCACCAGTTATATTGACGTGGCATCTGATGTGGCGTGACGTGGCATCTGATGTGGATATTCTTGAACTTTTTAATTTTCTCATTGTATGTATCAAACTTTTACTAATTTCTTCATCTTCAACCTCCCTCCCACCACCACCACCATCACCACCACACCACCACCAAACCACCACCATCACCACCACACCACCACCAAACCACCACCACCAAACCACCACCACCACCACACCACCACAACCAAACCACCACCACCACCACCAAACCACCACCACCACCACCACCACCACATAGGCTTCCTCTCTTAGACATCTTGCACCACCACCACTCCGTTGCTGGCCACCCAACAACCGTCGCCGGAGCCCGATCACCGTCCAGAACCCGATCGCCGGAGTATGAACGGTCACACATCTTCATCTTCTATTTAAACTCTGGAGCCCGATCTTCTATTTAAACTCCGGAGCCCGATCGCCGGAGTATGAACGGTCATACATCGCCGGAGTATGATCGTCGTTTCTGTGGCTGGAGTTTTCTCAATCGTTCCAGATTGTCGGGATCGCGATGACGACGTCGATCTACGCTGTCGTCTACGGGTACCGGTTCTAGACGGCGATCGGGCTCCGGAGCGCGGGAGCAAATTCACCGGAGTTTCGGGGTCGCCGGAAGGGTTGAAATCAGAGGGGGGGGGGGGGAGCAAACTCACCGGAGAATGGTGGTGGCTGCGATTTTGGGAGATTGGATCGAACCGACGGCTTTGAAGAGCTGGTCGATGATCCCTTGACCCGAATCGAGAAACGGGTTGTGGTGGTGGTTTGGTGGTGGAGATGGTGGTTGTGGTGGTGGTGGCGGCTGTGTGATGGTGGTGGCTGTGGTGGTGGTGGTTGGGTGGTGGTGGTGGTTTGGTGGTGGTGTGGTGGTGATGGTGCTGGTGGTTTGATGGTGGTGGTGGTGGTGGGTGGTGGTGGTGGTGGTGGTGGTGGGAGGGAGGTTGAAGATGAAAAAATTAGTAAAAGTTTGATACATACAATGAAATTCCATGTGGCATCTATGTGGCATCTATGTGGCAGCCTATGTGGCATTGTGACTGGTTACCTGCTCAGCAGGTAACCTGATACATACAATGAGAAAATTAAAAAGTTCAGTACATACAATGGTAGGTTTAAAAGTTGGGTACATACAATGAAAAAACGTGACAAGTTGGATACACACTCATGTAATTAACCCTAAAAATTAATGTTTCTTGATTAGGTTTATGATATATGCCAAAAAAAATTTACGGCAATAAACTCACATACATCCACGGTATTCGGACATTCAATTGGACAGCATCGACTAATCCGTGGCGACCCGACCCAGTTTACCTAGACTGGACCTGTCCAGGCACGACTAAGCCCGACCTATGGCCGAGCCCACATGCCCATAGACTGGCATGACCGTTACCTGGACCCGAACTGACCCGAAGGCCGGCCCAAAGTCTGGTATCGCCGAAGTGCTACTCCCATGGTTTGAACATGAGACCAATGGATACCATCCACTGACTCTAAGCCTTTTGCCACTTGGCTACACCTTTTGATATGTGCCAATTAAATTATAAAGTTTTATACATGCCATTATTTATATCAAAATGTATTGCAAATCATACATAAGGTTGGTTTGAGGTGGGTGATGGCTATGCCAAAGCTCTTCTTTTGCTTAACCTTTCCTTTGCCGCTAAAAAAAGGTTAATTTATTATGAACATTCATGTTTTTTTATTGTTATATATTCCGAAGTTGAAGCTAATGAAAAGAAAGTTTTAGTAATTGGAAAAGAATAGCTGAAATTTTGAAGTCCGTAAACATATAATATGTGGAGATGTTTAATATATAAATTGTTTCTACCGGATTATAAAGTTCAACCAGGAAGAATCCGGTCCTACATCAATTGTTTAATAGGTGACTACCGACAAAGGGGGTTTTAGATTCGGCAATTAGCAACATACAATCGGCGTTTATAAAAGGGCATAGCATCTTGGATGGCCCTTCCACGGTGAATGAAATTATATATTGAGCCAAGAGAAGAAAGAAAAAGCTCCTTATTTTCAAAATCGATTTTGCTAAGGCCATTGATTCTTTAGATTGGAACTTCCATGATAATGTGCTAATGCAAATTGGATTCGGATACAAATGATAGGCTTCGATTAAGTGGTGTATAGGTACGTCAAAGGTGTTAGTTCTTATTAATGACACGCCGACGAAGGAGTTTTGTTTAGGTAAAGGGGTAAGGCAAGGAAATCTGCTTGCCCCATTCCTTTTTATCTTGGCGGAAGAATGTAACATACACTTTTCTAACTTTACTCATTGGTTTGAAAATGGTTATTAAGTAATATTATGTGGTTTAACGTGTTTGAAGTTGGTTGCTTTAATGAAGAGGAACTATTTGAAGGTTTAAAACTAAGTTTAGAATACTTTGGATGATGATATCAAGAGTTGCAAAGCTTGTATCATAAATTTTTTTGCAATCGAAACCAACTCTCTCTCTCTCTCTCTCTCTCTCTCTGGTCCCGTTCATTTGTTAACCGTGCAACTTATGTTAACCATGTTAACATTTAATCAACGACTAAGATTGAATTCCTAAATTAAAATGATTTTAGTTAATTCCTAAAATATTTTTTTTGAATGACAAGTTAACACATACACACGTTCCAGCAGTATCGGGCATCCTTACGGGCAATCCCACTAATCCACTGCACCCTGCTTAACCTGTGGATGAACCAGACCGACAGGTTTTTAGGGGCCCAATAGACCAACCCAAACGGATCCTGAACCCAACCAAGAAGACCAGATCCAAAGTCTGGATATTGCAAGAAAGTATCGCTCGTGGGAATCGAACCCTAGTAGTGTGGCTTTCACCCCACACCCCCCAAGGATGTTACCTATCCAAGTGAAGTAACCCCCTAAAATATGCAATGGTGGTCGACAAAGCCAGGAAAAAAGAAAAAAAAGCAAAAAAAGAGAAATCTTATTTAAGTCAGACTTGAATCTATTGAATCAAACGATGTTTGGTGATTTATTTTCGGTAAAGAAGGAAGAGAGAACCCATAAAATACATCGTAAATGAGAGTGTTCGAAAGTGGGAAGGAAACAACTTTATATATATGTTTTTGTCCAACTATCACAAACCACCAATCTCTAGCGTGGAAACTCACAATAGTCTTTGTTTTGTTGTACAACTTCCAAAGAAGGACGTCCAATTGTCGTGATTTAACTCGTATAGAAACTAGCGGTATTTCCCAACAACGCATCCGATGTATCAAGTAAGTTCCAGTGCGACTTCAGTCGTGCGTAAACCGCGTTGGCCACTGTTTCAACCTACACGAATTAATCTATTTCTGAATCATTAAACTTTATACTTCTAACACCTATGTAAAAACAAACCAAACCCCAAAGATTAAAGTAGAGACTATAAATGGTTAGAGGGTTGTTAAAAGATTAAAGTAGAGATTATAAAATGGTTAGAGGGTTGTTGGGGAAAGGCATGGCCGCCAAAACAGAGATACTATCACCGTCCATTTTCTAAGTGGTTCCACCCTTTTTGACTTTTAGTCACCCATTTTGCTTTTGTTGTTTTCCGTACGATTCAAGATTATATTTAAATAACATGGTTTAGTAAGATTACTAGTTTGAATGGCAAGTTAACACAATTTCACTGGTATCAGGCTTTCAATTGGGCAATTCCACTAATTCGTTGCGACCCGGTCCAACCTATGGCTGAACCCGACCAACAGGGAAGTGGATCCCATAGATTGGATCCTCCCATACCGGCCCCGAACCCAGCCCAAAGAACCAAATCCAAAGTCTGGATATCTTATAAATGTCATCCGTGGAATTCGAACCCTGATAGTGTGACTTTTCACCCGACACCTCCTAAGGATGTTACCTATCCAACTGAGTTAACATCCATTTGATAAGTAGATCATCGATTACTATATTGTTATTGTTAACTATTTGTAATTTGGGAACTTATATTTAGTTAGGTCATTACATGAAATATATGTAAATGGTGTGCATGTGCTTCTCTTAAATAAATACGTGGCAAACCACACTAGTAAGTGGATGATGATCAATTAGTAGATAACGGTGAATGTAAATTTTATGAAAAATATTGTATTTTATTTAAAAGGGAAATTGCTATAAATATATGGTTCAATGAATCACGTTGCATCCTGTGCAATCCCTCCTTTCCCATTTCTATTTATATTTATATACAAAGTATTTTGGTTTTATTTTATAAAGATCTTGTTTAATTTTTTCTTATAAACAATAAGAATAGTAGCTTGAATTTTCCTTAAAAACTCATATTAAAACCTTAGTGAGTGGATCAAATTTTGAAAACGTCAACTTATCTATCAATTAAGTAAAATATATTACAATAGGTGTATTTTGTTCTATCTAAGTTGATATACATTGTTGTTATTCACTTAATTAGTTGATTACTGTTTGTGAAAAAACCGACTTTATATCATCGTCCCAACATGACATAAATAAGTTGGAATCATTTCACTACAAGAAAAAAAAAGCTTTAGTTAGGCTATGTGTAGCAGAACTCTCCCAGCTCTTTGAGCCTCACTGCCACATCTACGATTCTACGTCACATCAGTTTTTTCATAAACTCACAATAAGTTCTCCAGAGCCCTCTCTGTTTAGTATCCGAACCCTCCCAACCTAAATACCCAATACAATGAAAATAAAAAGAAAAAAAGAGATTGTGAGAGAGGAAGAGAGCGGTGTGGCATTAACGCTGCATCCCCATGCTGCTGAGCCAACTGACTGCGTAGCAGAAGCCAGGGGCGGAGATAAGTAATCACAAGGGTTAGCAGTTGCTAACCCTCACTTTCTAAAGTTTTTTAATATAGTTTTATTATTATAAGATGGCTAGAAAAAGAATACATACACTACACTGCATTTTGCAACCAATTAATAGCCTCAGGCTGTCTCATACTCATCTCCTCAAATTTTTTTCTTTTTATTTGCTGTTGGTCTATGAGTTATTTATTTATTTATTGTTGTTTTTTTTTGTTTATTAGTTATCATTAATTATAACACTATGTAGATTTTTTCGAATATCAATTGTTTGATTTTTACATTGGCAAATATATTTTTGTTGAGGTAGATAATAAGTATATTATAGATAAGTTTAGAAAATCTTAAAGGTTACTTTTTCATAAATACAGCCAACTGGGGCTAGCTTAGTTGGTGGAGGGGTCATCCTTTTGGAGTAGAGGTCTCAGGTTCAAATCTGGGCAAAAACGTTTCTCATCTAACTAAGGTGTATACTAACTAACTATGTTGTCGTTCGAAAAAAAAGTTTTTCATAAATACAATACTGTTATTTTTGTTATTTACAGCAAATATTTATTTTTTGTATTAATTTATATTGTTATGAATGACGCTCCCCTAGATCGAGATCCTGGCTCCGCCACTGGCAGAAGCTGCTGCAGCCCGCTAGCCCACCATATATAGCCAGCCCGCTGCAGCCCAAGCCATTAATACGGATAGCCTTAAGAGTTATTTTGTCTTAACCATATTAATCATTAATCACCGAAAATCATTTTTATCAATGACTTAAGATTAATTGATTAATTTCATCGTTTTTAATTACTTCCTAAAATATTAAAGGATGGTCGACATATGCGAAAGAAAGAAGAAAACTTATTGGTTGATTATTGATTAACATGGTCAATACAAAATACACGGTTAACAAAAGAAGCTAACTCTATACTAACATACATACTTGCATATATAAATACATTTTAAGTCGTGACTTCTTTACGTTTATCGGCCACCTCCGATTCTTGTGGGTTTTCGTCCCCTAATAACGTTGTAGCTGTACCATGAACATTTATCGTCATGATCCACTCTTCTTTCTTTCCATCATCAACAGGTTTTACAACTCCACTATGTTGTTGTTGTACCAAGTGCGGTTTTCCATTTACATCATCTAACGTTATGTCCTTGGGCTTTTTAAAGTGGGCTTGTTTAGAAAGCTCTTCAATGGCTTCGGATATCGTTTCAACACACTTTATGATGTCGACTAGTATCGAAGTTGTCGCGATAACCGGTATGGTTTCTACGATGTCCCACTTCTCCACGGTCGAAGCTTGTAACGTTTCGTTGAGTTCGTCTATTGCTTTTCTGCAGTTTTCCATATGGATGGCTGAAGTTGAAGGATAGATCATATGTTTCATAGACAACCCTAATTCTTTCAAGGCTTTTCCTACTTCAGAACTCATTTTCATACATGGTTCTTGGATTGTTTTCTGGAACTCTGAAGGGACCTGTAAGGAAAATATAAAATTGATGATCGTTAGAGGATTTTCATTGAATAGTATATAGTGCATATACACTTAGTCAACGCAAGGAGAAATGCTGCTTAAGAGAGTTTGAGGCAACATATAATTACTTATACGTTGTCTAAGGTCTAAGTTAGGCAACATAGAATAATATCTTGCCTAAGAAGTAACTTAGACAACATATAATAGCCTTTGTTGCTTAAGCATATCTTAAGAAATATTTGGTGTAGTGATATGTAAATTTTATTGAAAATATGAAATGGGTGATTAGGTTATTTATATAATCGTACGTACTTGAAGTTTTTCATCAAGATATCCGTTAAGAGCTTCGATATGGTATGCACATTGACGTGTAAGAACTCCGATCTTTAAGTATTGTTTCCATGGATGACGGAATCGAAATTTTCCATGCCCGACTTCCCACCATGCAAAATTTGCCTGCTTTCAAACACCGTTTGTTAAAAATACGTCGTTTACATATAAGGTCAGTTTCAAATGAAAACTTGTTTTTCATTGCGAACGTCGGACAGTCAAGAGTACGCCATGTGGCATATTCTCTCTGAATAATCATGTATTATTCAGAGTAAATAACACAACATTCAATGTTATTTAGAGTGAATAATGTTGTATTATTTCCTTTAAATAACATTGAATGTTGTGTTATTCACTATGAATAATACATGATTATTCATAGAGAATATACCATGTACATGACACGATCTCAATGGTCCTCACGTTCGCAATTAGATTTTAGTTTGCGTTTGAACTTTTGTCTCTTTCTCTCTCTATATATATAGATATATGTGTGTGTGTGTGTGAGAGAGAGACTTGAACTAGAAAAATATATAAATAATGATTTGGAGATGAATTGGAAAACAAACTTATATATTAAGAAAAGATAAAGAACTTGTATACTAACCAAGGATTCTTCGGTCGCTTTAGAATTAAGGACACTTTTATAAGCTGCTAAAAATGATTTGTCACCCTCAGAAATTCTGTAGTATTCACTCCCAAATCCTATATATATATAAAACGTGTAGATATTAATTAATTAGTATCCTATTCAACTTTCCAACACTCATTAAAGAAAATGTTAAAATAATAATTAAAGATATTCAATTTGTTAATATACCTTCTAGGAAACTTGCAAGCTTTTCCAAATTAAGAACGATAAGTTTATGAAGATCTTCACCAGCCCACACCGGGCAAACACACATGGAGATAATTATACAGGTTGCGCCACCGAAAATAATGGTGGATAACCGTTGGTGCGCCAGCTCGATGATTTTTTCGACTCGATAACCCGATACGGATACCAAGCTAAACGTCAATATAAATATTAGAACCCCGTAATCGTACCTCCTCTTAATATTGGGAAAGAATCTTGAAAAGGTGGCAAGGGCAACTGTAATTAATTTCATAAAATCAAAATCAACAATTTTAACTATAAAGTTAATGTATGTAAAAAACACACACATGATATACGTTTAAATTAAACTTCGTGTATATATAGGGTTTTACCTAAAAAGAAGACAAGGCAGCCAAGAACAACGGGTTTAATGGTCGGCCCGAATAGACTCGCAAAGGATTCAGCCCCGATACCTAATGCACCGGCTAGTAAAGTCGCAAAACCTCTATTCATGCCTTTGCATAAGGTTGCACCTAGTAAAAAAAGAATTATAAACATTTAGAATGTTTGAAACCTTTAATTCAATGTTAGTTAGATTAAATATAAAAGGTTACATAAAAAGTTATTAATCCAAATATTATCGACATGTAATTATAAATGTATATAATCCCATAATTAATTAAAGAAATTTAAGATGCAAAATGGGATCAAAATGCGTTTGGTTAATGGACAAGTTTTTTAAGGTATAGTGCAAAATAAAATAAAGACTCCATTTTTGTAAGGAAAGTATGACTTAGGAAGTTGTGATTATGGTTTTATAGAAGTTTTTTTTATTTATCAATTGAACCCATTAAGCAATATATATACAATTGCTTTTATCTAAATTGTACATGCATGATTAAAACATATCATATCGACTAGTAATTAATGAATTTATTTAATATATATATTATATATATATATATATAGAACTTTATTTACAATTTTCTAAAAGATTGAAACCACACAACTTTACTTAAAGGTATTCATTTTCATCCCGTATTATGGTTATTATGGTTGATTAGTCGATTAATCAATTAATCAATGACCATTTCATGATCAATAGGCTAAAAATGAATACATAGCTTTAGATGAGGTTGTACGCTTTTCAGCCTTACAGAAGATTGTAAATGATTCCAACACGATGATATGTTAACTAAGTTGCTCACCGACGGTGTACTCAAAAACCACAACGACGGTCAAGATAGCCCACATTCCGGCATCACCCATGCCGTTATAGAAGGGTTGAAGATAGTAAACCATGGAGACCAATGTGATGGCTAGTGCCACCTTCAACGAGTGTGCAACCCTTCTCGGATCATCTTCTCCGATCTTCTTGATTCTCATGCCGAATCCAACTATGGCATATTTGATCTTTGAAAATGAGAGTTCAAGGTTTTGATGGGGTGTTGATGATGGTGAAGAAGCACTCTCTATGGCCATGGCTATATGTAATTAATTGAAGCCTCTTGATAAAGATATTAGAGGAGAAGAGAGATGGCTTATCAAGTGAGATGAGGTTGGCCTTATATATATATAAGTAGGGTGAATATTAAGTATCAAAGAAGATTAATTAATTTTGTTTAAACATTAACAACCTGAAAATATTAAATATATATGAAATATTAATATTTATTTTCTTTTTAAAAGCATGCTTCACTAGAAAACAAACCTACAGTACACCACGTAAAATTGAAGTTATAAATATCGAATGATGACTATTAACGAGTTAAAAAGTAAATGTTTGTATTAACAATAAAAAAACATTATACATCTTTAAACAGCTGTTATAGTGTCTTTTTTGTTTGTGTGGTGAGTGGAAGTACAGATTTTACCTTTTCCAATTCTTTTCTTAAAAAGGTAGGTTTCTCGTAAAAAAAAAATCAACAATATGTACAAAAATTCAATAATAAAAAACGTATAAAATAAATAAGCGTTTAAGTAGCTAGGTGTCCTATAAACTCATTTTATTGCGGTGATTATCATCTATTCATCTTTTTTTGAAACGGCGGCGTGAAATAAAACATCGAAACTAGCAAGACGTTGACCCGAAAAATGGAGTTTACGTGACACTTACATAATATTATTGATATTTTAAAAGAAGCAAAATAGATATAAGTAATGTTTTATAGTTTAAGTTTTCATACATAATTGCTTGAGATTTTCTTGGCTGTTTTATATGAAAATTATTAAGGAGGGTGCACATAAGTTGGCCTACTAGAAATACATAGAAGTGATGAGTTGGGTTTTGATTAGAAGGAAAGGTAAGTGAGAAGATTAATAACGGATAGGGATTTTTGGATCAATCCTAATTGAAAATGAAGAGAATTAAGATATACCGGATCCTTTCCTGTTAAAAACACAATTAATGGATAAATGTGAGATTATAATTAATTAAGGGTTCAAATCCATTTTTAACTCTTCTTCTGAATGATCATTTGTTAATGCATAGTACATATGTTGTTCACTTCCTTTATTTTATGATTCTTTCACTTCAACACACCAAACTTATGTTTCTTCTTTAATACACAAATACTTTTTTCTTCTTCTCGATCCCCTCCTTTCCATCCATTTTTATTTCGCAAAAGAAGTTTTCAATTGATTTTAGGGTACTCCTTATCCCCTAAAAGAAAGTTATGAGTCAATGTATGTACTTGCCTCGATTTGTTTTACATGTATTACTTAATATACAACTTTGAAACATATATTTAAATAAGTTATATTCATTTGATATACGACTAACTTCTCAGGTTGTGATTACACATGTAAATTAACTCATAAAGCCTTGAATACTTTGAAAGAGAGCCTTGTATACTATGGATGCATATGTGAAGGTACATCGAGACTTCGAGTTAGCCAATTAAAACTCGAAGTTTATATAAGATGTAAAACTTTTACATGTAGCATATTCATTGATGCGATAAAACACATTATATACTTAACTCGAACTTCTCATTATAATCATCCTAAGTAAGTTACACATAATTTACAAAATTTATATCAGAGAAATAATAAGGGTGTGAAAGAATTATCTTTAAAGTTCAAGGTCAAATATGTTGTTCATTAATAATTGGATGATAATTTGAACAAGTGTAAAATTTTGACGTATTAAATTGCAATTACGAAGAAAGACCTAACTTGGATGACGTCATAGTGGTACTACTACATAGTACCCATCCGTACGCCTCTTTTGCGATTCTACCAATCCTCACTTCCTTTTGATGATATAACTAAAAATTGAAAACCATATGAACATTGTTTATTATTATCTTTTTATAACTTTTACATAAATCTTTTATTGGTAAAAATGTATATCTAGATGACAATATTTAAACCTAACTTAATTTTATTATGTTTATTGTCCTTATCAAACACAACTCATGTTATTTATATAAAGGGAAAGTATTCGCTGCAAACCACTTAGATTATGCAAACTATACAAACCTAATTTTAACCATTGATTTTGTTTATCTCCTAAAGTTTAGGTGGTTTTCAAATATGGTTTTAGAGAAAATTTAGGAAATGAATTAATCCACACCATTGATCATCTACATGTAAGGTCAAGATTGGTTTGTATTACATAATTTGTACAAACTATGTGGTTTGTAACGGATACGACCCCTATATAAAAATATGTATGTATAACCTATTTTTATTTTTTTAAACGGATTACTAAAGTTTAGAGTTTTTTTTTTAAATTAAATTTATATTTAACTATAACAAATTGTTTATTTTGTAGCTACGATTTTATGAGAGTTTATAAAATGCCACACACTTTGTGTTTAAAACAAAAGTTGAACCAATTTTTATTTATTTATATAATTCGTTGAAGATAATATTTAACCATTACTAAATTATCTTTACCAAAATCGATAACAAAGGTTCTTTATTATATTTTTGCGTTGAGATGAACAAATAATTCTTTTTAGAAAAAATAATTAATTTAGCCAAAAAAAATACCCAAATTTACTTCCTAGCCAATCTCTCCATCCGGTAACCAAAATACCCATCGACCCACTCCCGGCCGGTCGCTCTCCGGCGTCGGCAGCCACTCCACGGCGAGTTCCGGTACAAATTCATTTGGGCCGCTCCAGGCCCGGCCGCTCGGAGCGGCCCAGTCCATGTCACCCTCTATATATTAATTGTTGCAAAAAAAATAATAAAACCTCTTCCAGCCTAATGGTAAGGCGTGTAACCTCTACAAAAGAGGTCTGGGTTCGATTCATGGCCAACACATTCTTTTGTTAAATAAATGAGTAAATTACAAATTTGGTCCCTGTGGTTTGATTCATGGCCATGTAGTATCATGGACTGGGCCGGGCCTGGAGCGATCCAAATGAATTATGCCGGAACTCGCCGGGAGCAACAGATTGGCTAGGAGGTAAATTGAGTATTTTTTTTGGCTAAATTAATTATTTTCTCTTCTTTTTAAACGGTAAAGAAGGAAAACCCAAAGAAAGAATTTTGACATAATTAACACCTCCTCCAAAAGCAACAGATAAACAAATGATTTTTTTATGTTAAAAAGAGCAAATTGAATTGAATAAAGTAATTTATTAAAAGATGAAATGATCATTTTTACTTTAAAGTCAAAAATCAACAATTAAAATAATCTAAGCTTAGTGTAATGTCACTGAGTAATTATCTTTGTAAAAAAACGTTTTCATTTTGATAACGTTGTATGTAATGGTTTTAGTGGCAGAAGGTTTGGGAGCTGTAAAACTAAATTAAGAATTTTTTTTAAAACTTTTCTGCTCGATTACAAATAGTTTTTTGATAAAAAAAAAATGTAAGTAGCAATATTAAAAATTCAATGGTTGATTTACTTAAAAAAAATAAAACTTTAGGAATTTAATAACTTATAACAAGAAAGTTTTATACTTTTATCATTGAAAAACACTAATTTAATAACTTAATTATTTAAAAAAAAATATTTAATTATTTTCTTTATTAAAAAAAATTAGTTTATTAACTATTCAAAATGAGATATTGTATATTAGATATTGTATTTAGATTTTTACTATATAATATATAATCGTGTTTGTAAAATGATATCTATATATATTAAAGAAAGGTTTTTGCTGATGTGATTATGAAATTGAGTCATTTGATTGGCCAATTAAAAAAGAATCATCAAATGATGATGTCATCAATTATTCTTATTATTTTAATATCATAATTATCTTTATAATTTACATTTTTTATTCTTATAATTATTTGATTAAATTATTTTTTATCCATTAGTTTCTCATCTTTCATTTTACATCTTTATCATTTTAAGATAATAATATATATTAATTAAAATGTATTAAAATTTTTGTTTTTTCTTTTTAATAAATTATACCGTTATAATCGTCTCGACAATACCTTCAAAATGATTTTAATATTGAATATTTTTTTAATTTAACTACATTATTAAAATTAGATATAAATTAATTTGTTTAGATTTTATTACAATTCTATTCTTGATATTCTTGAAATTTAAAGATTTTATCTTTTTAACCTAAATATTTTTATAGATTATTTATAAGTAATTAAAATTTATTTTATTTAAAACTCCATTGTTGATATTCTTGAAATTTAAAGATTATATCTTTTTAATCTAACTATTTTTATAGATTATTTATAAGTAATTAATTTTTTATTTAAAATTCTACAAATAAATAACACTACATATTTTATTTTTGAACCCCTCCAGTTATAAAAATAGATATAAATTAATTTGTTTAAATTTTATTATAATTTTATTCTTCATATTCTTGAAACTTAAAGATTTCATCTTTTTAACCTAATTATTTTTATATATTATTTATAAGTAATGAAATATTATTTTATTTAAAATTTAATTGTTAATATTCTTGAAATTTAAAGATTCCATCTTTTTAATCTAACTATTTTTGTAGATTATTTATAAATAATTGTATTTTATTTTATTTAAAATCCTACAAAAAATCAAAACACTACACATATTTTATTTTTGAATCCCTACAGTTTTAAAATCATTCACGAAATTCAAATCTTTTGACATAGGAATAATAAATTTTCAATTTTTAAAATTTTAACAACTATTAAATAACTAAAATATCTATTGTAATAAACAATTATAATGACAATTATCGTATAACATATAATTTACATAAGTATTTAAATGGTAATGACAATTGTCATGTAAATGTCTATTCTTATTAAAAATTAAAATAACATGTTTCAAATGCCCGTATAATATACGGGTCATTAACTAGTATAACATTAAAGTAAACCTCACAAATGTATTATAAGTTGATACTTGAAAAATAAATTTAGAAAACTTCAATTTGTAAAATTTTTAAATGAAATTATTTAGAGTATAAGTGGTACGTGTGTTGTACCTTTCTTTCTGCACCTCTTATGGTGCGTTTGTGCTTATTATTACTATCACCCTCTCCGTTGCTTTTCCCTTCTTTTCTATTTATTTACTTTTTTTAGAATCGACATTCTTTTACAATATCTTTTAATTCTTATATATATATATATATATATATATATACTTGTTAAACTATATAAATAAATAAATAAAACTAGGTGCTTTCATCATTAAGTACATTTACAAAAAGAATAATGTGTAAAAATGTTTATAATATTTAATTTCTCAATCATATAAGAACTTGTTAGAAACAATTATTTCAAAAACGATTATGTTTTCTATTTTTGTGAACATATTTAGACTTGATATTTTTATCTTCAAGTCTAAATATGTTCACAAAAATATCAAGTATCTAGCCATCATATCGACCAACATTAGGCCATCAAATGACATGCCCTTTCGAATATAAGTACACATATGATCCCTTTCAATGGGCCTACTTACCTGTTATCCAATAGAATTAAATCCATCACATACATAAGTGCACTTTTTTTTTAAAGGGTATCCGAGGCTTTGCCCCGACTAATCCCGGCAAGGTTCACCGACAGCTAAAGCATGCTGCCCTGAGTTAATCCCCAGTGGCCACAATCTGGAAACGTCTGGATTCGAACCTGGGGTAGAAGGGTTAACTAGCCACTTCCCCCACAGGCCTTAACCAGTACGCCACAGCCTTGTGGTTACATAAGTGCACTTGTAGGCATCACGAACATATCTCAATGAAAGCTTAAACTCTTTTGCTCGATTTCACGTCTATCATGGGTACATTCCCATTATTTACTATGTTAAACTCAAATTTATTGTATTTTGGCATGTTGAACCTTGTATCTTATGAATAACACCAACATTGTGTTAGGTTTGGCTAGAAATAGTGATAAACCCAAAGAGAACGGACCCCCTCCCTCCTTGTTAATAGTTGAGGTGTGTAGAAAATCAATATAAAATAAAACAAAATTTATAGTCGATTTATAAAATCCGTTCTCTTCCAAAAAGTGTGTTCTGACGGAGACACTCTATAAAATCTGTTCTCTAGTCACGGTTATTTTTATACTACAAAACCACTAATAAAATATTAGGGACCTCATGTAATGATTGATAACACATTAGCTCTCTTTGTGGGAGATTGAGCATTTAAAATTGACTTCGTCTAATTTAGAACATGACAAGTTAGAGTCTATTGTTTTTTCCTATCTAATATTCATTTGCACTGGAAATTAAGTGTATTTATCCTAGTTTTTTTCCCGAATAAATTGGTTTCTATACGTTTTTAATATATTAATTGATTATCCATATTTTTTTTATTATTGAAAAACATTTACATAATTGATTAAAATGGATTTTAGTTAGAAATTAAAGTAAATCTGCAGCTCAGATTCCTATTTATAATCTCTTATCCTTACGAAATATAAAATTTGATGGAGTTATATATGATTTACAAAATATTATGAGCTCAGTTCTTACAAAATCATAGGTAACATTTTTAAATTTTTTTTTATTTACCTATTTTAAACCTGATATTTGGTGCATGACAGCTTTTGCAACTTTTCTATATTTATTTAATTTGACTCAGCCATCAACATTTTTATATAATTAAACATCTTCATCTTCCTACCCGATTGTGGTACACGGAAATGGCTTTAATTAGAAGAAGAATTATGATGAACGTTTTCTTTCCGTAAATTGAACAAATTTGGATTGCCGTGACAAATATATGATCGAGTTTATGGTATGTAGCAATCAAATTTAATATTATATATATATATATATATATAGAGAGAGAGAGAGAGAGAGAGAGAGAGAGAGAGAAAGGGAGAGATCTAGAGAGAGAGAGACAGATAGAACGAGAATCATACCAAAACGATATTTATTTAAAATAACACGAGAACTAACAAAATCATATATGATTTTGCATTGAATTTCGAAGAAAGCCATGTGAATGCCTTTAATTTACAGCAAATTTCGAAGTCTTGCATATATGACTTTGTACATGAATTATATATGATTTTCTTAGCTTTCATATTCTTTAAATAAATATTATTCTCGTTTGAATTCACCCCTATACAATTGATTTGTTATTGATCAATTCCAATAATTAATAAATTTTTGTATCGACGAGGATGATGATTATTCCTTGGTTTGTGCGACGAAGGGAATGTTAGGAATTTTATAAATATTTTGCGGTGGTTTCACCTTGCTTCGGGGCTAAAAATAAACCGGCTCAAAGGCACTCTCTTGGGAGTCCAAGTGCTTGCTTCTGATCTCACTACAGTCGCTTCTGCGTTGGGATGAAAAGAAGGTACAATTCCTTTCACTTACCTTGGTTTTCCTATTGGTGCCACTATGTCCAAAGAGTCTTCTTGGAGTTCTCTTTGCGACAAATTTCGGTCTAGGATTTCTAGATGGAAAGCGAGAACGCTTTCCTACGGAAGGAAACTTATGTTATGTAAGGCGGTTTCGGGGAGCCTTGGGGTCTTCTCCTCTTCTCGTGGTTTTAAAGAAGCTTGAAAGTATGCGAATGAATTTTGTTTTGGATTTAAGGGAGGCACAAAGGAAGATTCCGTGGGTAGTGTGGGATATGGTTTTAAATATTAGGTTCAAAGGAGGGCTTGGGGTTGGAAGTCTCAAAGCCCTCAACATCGCCTTGTTATCCAAATGGTCATGGAGATTCAAAATCAACAACGGGTCCATTTTGAAAAATGCCATTGTTTCATTATAGAGTGTTAGTGGGTCTCCAACTGAGCCGCTTGAGGTGTTCTTCCCTTGCTTGGTGGCGTTGGATTCGAACCGCGATTGCTGTGTCGAGGACAAAATACGTGCCTCGGAGATCTCTAACACCTTCAGTTGGGCTTGGAGAAAACCCGGGAGGGGCGAGTGACAACCGACCTAGATTAACTTAGAAGTTTATGTGAGACTGTGCGCCTAGGGGGAGGGGCTGGTAAAGGGTGTTGGGATCTAAATAGTAACGAGGTCTACTCAGTAGCTACTTTGCGTTTTGCGGTCGATGACATGGGTCTTCAGATATGCGGCCCCCTTACGTGTTGGAATAAAGTCGTTCCTTCCAAAGTCAGAATTCTAAATCCCATGACTTAGGACAACTTCAGGAGAAAAGGCATGGTTTTGGATAACGATGGTTGCCCGATATGTCAACGTTCTTAACACGTGGTGGCCGATCTTCCCGGATAACGAAAATGGTGAACGTGTAATTTTGGAAGGAGCTGTGTACCACGTTAACTGTTCACTAAGGACAACAATACTTTAAGCATCTCGTTAATTTCTATTTACTGGTTGCAAAACGGGTGGTTTATATGAAGGTTGTATGGGTTGTAACCTTTTACTGAGTTGCAAAATAAACTCACCCTATATATATATATATATATGGTCAAGTTCAAATGTGAACTCAATTTTGGTTATAAACGTGAGGAGGAATCTCAGCTACACATCTTCGGTTACGGTGGACGCCATCACAGAGGATTGACGCGATTCATGTGAGGGTGGAGATTATTAAAGGTAGGGACCCGGTCAAAGCCGTCTTTATTGACCGGATGAGTGGCTGAGATTCGTCCTCATGTTCACAACCAAAATTGAGTTCACATTTGAACTTTCCTCTCTCTCTCTCTCTCTCTCTCTCTCTATATATATATATATATATATATATATATATATATAGGGGAAGGATCAAACGAGAAGCATATCAATTTAAGAAAAAGCGAGAAGCAATCTCAGCCACTCATCTCGGGCCAATCATATGATTAAGAACTGACAAAAAAACATGTACAAAATCATATATGATTCATATAGTAATTCATGTTGTTAATCATACATGATTAACAACGTGCGCGACTTGCGCGACTTGGCCCGCGACTTCAGGTCGCGCGTGTCACTTTTTTCGTGTTGTTAATCATACATGATTAACAACGTGCGCGACTTGCACGACCTTCCCCGCGACCTGAGGTCGCGCGTGTCACTTTTTCATCATCAAATCTTGATTTTAATGGCTGAGATTGCTTCTCGTATTCTCTTAAAAAGTTATATTTCTCGCATGAACCTTTCTCTTTCTCTCTCTCTCTCTCTCTCTCTCTCTCTATATATATATATATATATATATATATAAAGGATCACGTGGGAATGAAATCATTTTAAAAGAATAGGAAAATGATTCTTAACCACCCATTTTTATATTTCAAATATATTACCCACACCACCTCCATGGCCACTCACTTCCCCCACCTTCGCCACCACCTCCACTTTTGTTGTCGCCGCCACCACCTCCACCACTGCCGCCCCCGTCGCCGCCATCGCCAGCACCGCCTCTGCCACCAGCAGCCGCAAACACCACCGCCCACACCATCTATGCCGCCACCACCAGGAGCACTTCCGGCACCACTGGCATCACCGGCACCACCCCCACTATCTCCCACACCAACCCCGCCAGCAACAGCACCACCACCACCTCTGCCACCTTCGTCGCCACCATTTTGCATATTCTACGTATGATTTTGCATTGATGATTTTACATATGATTTTGCATTGAAATCACATATGATTTCCATTTAAATCACATATGATTTCCATTTAAAATCACATATGATTTCCATTGAAATCACATATGATCTTGTGATCACACATGATTATGCATTGAAAGCACATGTTAACCCATAAGCTTATATTAAATCATATATGATTTTGCATTCAAATTACATGTGATTCTTCATTGAAATCACACATGATTATGCATTGAAATCACATGTTAACCAATCATATTATATTAAATCACATATAATTTTCCATTGAAATCACATATGATACATTGATACTACATTGAAATCACATGCTAACCACCACAATCACCTTTGTTACCACCATCTACACCACCACCACCCACACCATCTCCGTCACCACCTACAACATCATCGCCACCACCACCAACACCACTCCACCACCTACACCACCACCAACACCAACGCCATCACCAACACCACCACCACCACCAACAGAGGTGATGCTGGTGGTGATGGTGTGGGTGTTGGTGGTCTTGTTGCTGTTGTTGATGGGGGTGGCGGCATAGGTGGTGGTGGTGGCAACATAGGTGTTGGTACTGGTGGTGGTGGCGGCGTAGGTGGTGTGGGTGGTGGTGGTGGTGGTGGTACTGGCGGTGGTGGAGGCGGTGGCGGTGGAGGTGGTAAGGATGGTGGTGGTGGCCATAGAGGTAATGTGGGTAATGTATTTGAAGAGAATAATTGGTGGTTAAGAATCATTCTCGTATTCTCTTAAATTGATGTCGTTCTCGTTTGAGTCCACCCATATATATATATATATATATTTGTTTTCTATATATTTAGGGGCACACTTATAACTAAGCATGTGTACCACGTTAACTGCTCATTTTTTTCTTCTTACACTAATTGAATGAGCGGGCGCACAAAGGTCCCTCTCTAATGTAAATAGGTACGCCCCTTATCAGCTAATTTAACTAAACATAATTAATTAAGCGACTAACTTATGACCTAATAAATAAATTTTCAACTAGTTTGTTAATTAAACATAGCTTAAATTTAAACATGTCTACATTCAAAGTTATGTTTAGAAAATCTAGAGCCAAACAAAAATTGCAAAAATCTCGAATTTCTTTATTATAAAAAATCTTTTCGGAGTTGTTATTAGCATATAAATCTCCATTTCCTTCATTATAGCAAACATGAGTTCTTTCTAACCGTACGTAGTAGCAAAATGATTTAGAATACGCAAATGAAAATCATAACAACTAATTAAAATTAAAGGCCACGAATAAGATCAACAAAGTCAAAATCATAAAAAGTAAACCTTTTTTTGTTTTCACTTCACATGCATACGCAATCTTCCAAACTATATCTTTAGAAATATAGAAAACCCAATTAAATCTAAATTTACAAGAACCCTAGAGACATATAGGAAATTAAAGGTTACTATATATACAATTTAATTGTTCCACATCTAGATGATTTTACACTCTTAACACTATATATGAACAAAAACCAAGTTGGTATATATCTATTTGTTTTCATAAAGATTCAACATTCTTCATATATAGTTAGTAGATTAATCAAGACCTATTATCTTGTTACTTTATATCTCTTAATCCATTAGAAAAAATAAAAATTTTCTTTCAAGTTTCCGAAAGAAGGCAAGGTTGTAGTTGCGTGGATTACTCGAATGTCGAAAGGAAACCACAAGATAAATCAAGAATGTTAAAAGCAAGCAACTTGATCAGGCCGGGATTAAAGAGGGAAACAGCAAAGCATATATGAGTGGCCTTCTTCTACATTGGTATTTTTGTGGAAACCCTGCTTTATTCTGTTTATAAAGATCAAAGATTCATACCCGAAATTCATATATTTCTATCTTTGGTAACATATATTCGATATATGCTTTACTGATGAATTGCATTGCGAAATGGTCCCCAGCACCGATTAGCAATACAGCTCGATCCCCATAACTTTTTTCTGACCGTTTTCCACGTCGGATGAAAACTTGTATGCTCAACCTAGAGATCAAAACTTATATCTGTTTTTGGCAAACTAGCTAATAAGTTAACTAGTTGTTGATAAGCTAGATTATGAATAAATTATGTTTGGCAAAAGCTAGCTACCTTATGAGTATGTAAAATGACCAAAAAGGGTATCTTGGGGTATAATAGTTAATATTGATAAGAGTATAATTGGAAAAAGGCTACAAAAAGCTCCTGAAACACAGCTCCAACTAGCGTTTCAATAAGCTAGCTTATATGCTAGCTTATGAGTTTATTTTTTTTGCCAAACACACGGTTCTTTTATTACATGCTGAAACTAGTTATGATCAAGTGTGCAATTATATAGTTTGTATATTGTTATAGTTTAGTTGAATCTTGTATTAATTCGCAATGCAGAAACCGAGTATCTTTTTATGCAGGCTTTTGGTTATGTACAAATTCCAGTGAGGACTTGAAAGAGATTATATATATATAGGACCACTGCACTATATATATGCAACTTGCATCCAGGAACCACACACATCTATTGATAGTGTAATACTGAATCATTCAGATGGAGAATGTGAACTATTTAAGATAGTTTTGAGTTGTTTCCCATTCAAATTATCATGGTATGCAACTTGGCACACATATATGCACCTTTTCAGGAGTGTTAATTGTTATGGATGATTCTCTTTATGGGACAATAATAGTGAGAATGTTCATTGAATACATTAAGCCTTGGTGGTTGTTGTACTGAGTAGATCTGTGTAGTAAGTTTCTAAAGTGTAGAAATTGCAAGAAGCATACATATGTTTGTGGGTGCAAACTCTTTCAGTAGCCACTAGCTAATCAGCCCATTTTGTTACACAATTATATATATATATATATATATCCCCCACCATGCACCACCCCCATCCAGCAACTTGCAAGCATTGATTTTGTGGATGTAAAATGTTTCTCTTAGCCGGCCTACTTGTCCGAAAATATCTCTCATCGATCGTCCCATCGACCATGTTGCCACCTTTGAGTTTAGTTTAACAATTATGGTTGTGTTTGGTAAAAATAAGCTAGCTGAAGCTGGTACATTGCGTGCTTAGATGTGTACTATAATCTAACTTATTGAAACGCTAGTTGGAGTAGTGTTTCATGAGCTTTTCGTAGCCTTTTCCAATTATAGCTATTAATTTTTTTTTTTGAAACTCCAAATATATTCCAAATGCCCTAGCAAGAAGCTAAAGAAGTCCACCATCGAGACAAACAATAAGACCTTTTTTGGTCATTTTATATACTCATAAGCTAATTTTTGCCAAACATAATTTATTTATAAGCTAGCTACCAACGAATGTCTAGCCCAACGGTGGTAGGTAACATCCTTGCGC
Source organism: Centaurea solstitialis (assembly GCA_030169165.1). Classification (NCBI taxonomy): domain Eukaryota; kingdom Viridiplantae; phylum Streptophyta; class Magnoliopsida; order Asterales; family Asteraceae; genus Centaurea; species Centaurea solstitialis. The sequence goes on along the minus strand of CM058042.1, from coordinate 2,021,125 downwards.
TTGTCTTGAAAGATAGGTTGGCGCAGGTTTGAGCCCCGCTTGGTACAAAAAAAGGCCAAAGGCCTTATAGACCTCTTCTGCGGTATCCAGCTCTTGACCGGTCTTTGGGTCGGTTCAGGGGGGGAGTCCATGGGTTGGCCTTCGGGTCGGGTCATGGGCGCGGGGGATTAGTCGGTGCCCGTATGGATCCGGATACCCTCGGAACGTGTGTGTGAGTTAAAAATGCCGTTAAAAAAAATTATAAGCTAGCTTATCAGCTATTAGCTAACTTATTAATCAATAGCTAGCTTATCATTCATCAACTAGTTTGCCAAACACAACCTATGTGTATATCGATTTAAGATTGTGTTTGGTACAGAGAAAATAATTGGAGAGAATTGAAAATGGAAATGGGGGAGAAATGGAATTGGTAGAAATAGAAATGGGTAGGAGAATTGGAATTAATCTCTTGTTTGGTATCATCAAAAAAATGAAACAGAGAAACGATGGCCCATGTCGCCGGACGGCAACATCGGGCGGCAACTCTCGACAGCTACTCTCGTTGTCGGAGATGCATAGGTCACCGGCGGTCGTCGGAGGTGGCCGTAATGTGTCATAAGTTTAAATGGTCAAAACAATAAGTTATTTATTCCTTGGTGCAACAACTTAAATCAAAAGATTATGTGTCTCTATTCCGTCTTGAAAACAGACATTTGGTCATCATGTCTAGAGTTATGTTCAAATGTGAACTCAATTTTGGTTGTGAACGTAAGGACCACTAAAATTGCGCCACATGACAATATTCACTTTGAATATCATGAATTATTCATAGTGAATAAAGCTTAGTTGCCTTTATTCACTCTGAGAAATGCATGATATTCAGAGTGAATAATTGCCAAGTGGTGCGATTTTAGTAGTACTCACATTCACAATGAAAAATGAGTTCGCTCTCTCTCTCAATGTATATATATATATATATATATATATAGAGAGAGAGAGAGAGAGAGAGAGAGAGAGAGAGAGAAGAACTCATCCACTTTGCAAGAACAAAAGAACTAACCTCAACCACATATGTATGGATCTATGTGGGTCCCACATCAATGTATGGCCATGGTTTAATTCATTTATTCTTGCAAATGGGTTGGTTCTTGTATGAACCTACCTAATAGCATCCAAGAATTCCACCAATTTATATATAGTGTTACCGAATCATTCGGAAAATTGAGAGAAGAATTTAAGAAGGTTTGAGTTGTTTCCCATTCAAATCATGATGTATATGCAACTTGCCACATTTGCAGCTTTTTAATGGGTGTTGTTATTAGGTACTGTTATGATTCTCTCTATATCGCACAATACTACTGACTAGGGAGATCACTGAATATATCAACAAGGACTTGTGAAGCCTTGGTGCTAGATGTATGTGGGTCTGCAGGCCTCAAATCTTTATGTGGCCACTTGTCCATTTTGCTATACACACACACACACAAAGCTACTTGCCCGTTTCTTGCGCGCAAGTACCTCCTATTCTCCCATCGAGCATAAGTTGGAATTTACACGCGAATGAAGCCTTTGAAATTAATAGTGTGCTTATTAATATCATCTATATATGACAGTGTTTGGTATGCAGTCTAGATGAGACAGGATTGGACGGGACAGAACAAGATAGGATGAGACGGAGACAAAACTAATTGTATGTTCTACGTTTAGTACAACTTGAGAGCAAAACTAGACAGAATGGGCCAAAACTGTCAAAATGACAAGATTACCCCTAACATTATATAATAATTGTAAATGATTTCAGTAACATATATGTCAATGTGTGACAGGATCTATATATCAATATTAAGATCAGAATACTTAATCAAAGAAGTTTGCGGAATAACACTTTGATTATAAACAGAACAATGAATTTAACTAACTGTATATATTGATATCAATAGCTTAATGGTTACAACTACAAGCCCCAATCTGTTTGAACAGGCTCAAACAGACGTGCAACACTTCTCTATTGCAGGGATTTCAAGAATAATAGGCTCTTAATTCTAACTCCAAAGCTATGAAAACTCGTATCTAACAATGAAAACCTATCAACTATATATACGACTTAACAGATTACAATAAGGAAACTAGATTACAAGATAATCTCTAAAAATTCTCCAAGCAAATCGTATCTTGTCTATATCTTCAAGTCATCGCAATCCTTTCCTTATCGTCTTCTGATAGCAGTGGTAAAATCATAAGCAGTACTAACTTAACACTAGCAGTGTTAACTTCAAAACTAGCAATGGTAATCTTCAAAAGCAGTAGTAATCTGATACAGCAGTGGTAACCTTGAACTTCATTCATTCATCACATACTGGCAGTGGTAACCTTCAATCTTCAACAGCAGTAGTAACATTCCAAAGCCAGCAGTGGTAATCAGCAGTATTAACCTTCAACCTTCAGCAGTGGTAAAGCATCAGACTCAACAATCTCCCCCTAAACTTAACTTCTCAGCATGAGGAGCTAAGTTTGTGAGTCTGATCTTCAAATAAGTATGCATCTTTGACACCAGCAACCTTGCAGCTCTTGTAGGTTCACCTTTTGTACTCAGACTTACCTTCATCATTCCTTGTAACCTTTGAATGTCTAGTGCATCTGTTTCACACTCTTCAAAATAGTACTCCATTTCTTTATCATTGACATTCAAGCTGTACACCCTACACTTTTCAAACCATCTCCATTCCTTTACCTCCTCACAGTTCGAATTCTTTACACCTAGAAGTCTAAAGGGTTCAAATAACCAAAACAGACATTCTAGTGCAAATTTCCTCTTCTTGGCTTGATCAGGATTATCTCTGTCATTCACAGCTACTTTGATCACAGTGCATCTTTGTTCATATAATTCCTTTAAATTCTCCCTTGTGCATTCATCCAAGATATTTTCCCATTCAGTATCATACAATTCTGATCCATCATCAAACTGTACAACATATCTCAGATTCTGATCAACTCCCCAACCAACAACTTTCTTCTGCTTTAGCTCAATTACTTCTTCATCAAAATAATGAGCATTCACCTCTAGCAGCTGTTCTCTTAATCTTCCAATCAACTCCTTATCAAACTCAGACAGATTCTCTGATTTCTTCTTTACTTCTAGCATACTTCCCATCATGATTGGCTCAAAGTCATATCTTTTATCCATTAGGAAGAAACTCATTCTTCCTTTCTCAAAAGTCACTGAAAACACCCTATTTTCATAGGTGTTCCAGGAAATGACCTTTCCTTCACCAATGCTGTCAGTCTGATCTCTCTTTCCTTTCTTCTTGAGCTCTGCTTTTGTCTGTGAGAAAGCAAACATAATCTTCAAATCTTCTACAAGCAGCCTTGCTTCCTCAAAATCTTCAATTTCTTTAGTGCAGGCTATCTCATACATCTTCTTCAGATCACTTTTGGACAACTTTCTGAAGATCCCAATCTCATTTGCAAACACTTCATTTGTTCCATCACTTCTGAATATTTTGAAATAATCTATCTGATTATTATCAAAGAATATCCACATAGAGATGTTTGAAGGTTCCTCTACTGCTTTACTCATCTTTGGCTTTTTAGCAACAGACTTCTTCCTTATTGCTTTTGATGATTGTGCCTCTTTCTGCTTAGGCACTTCAACCTCCTTCTCAACAGTTTTCACAGCAACCTCATCTTTCTTTGCAGGTTCTTCCTTCTTCTCAATATCTTGAACACTTTGCTGTACAGAATCAGCCATAATTTCTTCATTCTTCTCAGGATTACCTTCAGTAGTAACCTGATCTTTAATCTGATCTCTCTTTCTCTTCCTTTGAACCAATGCCACCTCTTCAGTTTCAATCTGTTGTTCCTCCATTGCTTCTAAATGCATTGCCTCTCTGGTGACATTGTACTTGTTCTCAATTTCTTCAAGAGTCCATCTGGAAAAGAATTGGAATGGCTTTCCAAGAGCACTGGACAAATACCTCACCATGATCCTCCTCCTTTCAGTCTCTTCTTTTGAAATTGACTTCTTCTGAGTCTTTTTCACAGGCTTCTTCTTATCAGCTTTCCTTTTTCTTTCTTCCACCTCCTTGTTAACTCTTTCTTGTTCCTCCAGGCTTAACTTTCTAGCCAGAGCCTCTGAAGCTTCATACTCCATAATCTTCCTCTTAGCCTCATCTATTTCAGATTCAGAATCAGTCTCTGCTTCTTCAATCATCTTCTCTTTTCCTTTATCTTTAGGATCAACAACAGGAAGCTCATTCTTTTTCACAATCTCTGGTTCTTTGAGAACTACACCCTTAGTAGGTTTGACTACTTTAGGCATCTTCACTAGTAACTCAGCAATGGTTAGATCATCCTCATTGATCTCTGGTTCAGCAATAGTAACTGCAGGTTCATCTGCAATTTGAGTGTCTTCATTTACCTCTAAAACAATCTCAGCCACTGTTCCAGCCTCTTTCTGTTCCTCCCCCTTGGCTTCAGTCTCCATCTCAACACCTTGTTCATTCACAACATCTTCTTCATGCACAGACTCTCCCTTGAATCCAGATCTCTCCCCCTTTGTGAATTGAACTAACGTATTATACCCCCTCCTTAGAGCACGAATAGTACCCTTCATGGAGGCAATAGAAGCACCTTGAGCTTGAATTATCTTTGCCTGCTTCACTACCCTGGCATCCAGAACTTTAAGCAAATCATGCTGTGCAGTAGCCAGTTCCTCCAATGTATCCAACCTCCCTTCATGAGAATCATGTCTCTCATCATGAGCAAAGAAATTGTTCTCAAAGGCCTTTAAATCCTTGGCAATGGTACGAAAGTTTTCCATCAATTCCTTTTGTGAAAATCTGCTCTCACCAGGTTTAGAAGTGTTAACCTCCATTACTGGATCTTTGAGCTTATTTACTTTAGTCTTCAGCCTTGCTGAAGCACTAGAAGCCCCCTTGGTTTCTTGGCACCTGGGTCCTCCCTGTGATTTCTCACTAGGAGTTGCCGTGGTGGGGGTCTTACTTATGTTCAAACTGTCCTGATGCACACCTTGTGCAACATCAGTAGTTTGAGCCTCACCAACCACATGCCCATCCTTCTCCTTATAGGGCACCTTCTTTATACTTGAGTGGGGCTGCACTCCAGGGGTATCCCTTTGGGTAGAATCAGAAGGAGAGTGCTCCAATTGTTGGCTTATAGGCTTTTGGGGTTTAGAACCAGAGGAGGAATGAGCTCCTCTGTTCTTTCTTTGATACTTTTGAAGTGTAGGGGTGGGGGTTTTGTCAAGGGACTGAGGGATTGTATCAGTGATAGGTGTGGGTAGGTCATCAGAGGGAATGCTTGGTTGTGTAGGCTGCAAGCCTGATGCCTCACCTTGGGGGTGGTTCACTCTCATCATTGTTGAGAACAATGGAGTGAATTGGTCATTAGAGCCTTCTGCAGGTCTCTTCATATTGGAAAACAACTTATGACCAAGAGCAGAGCTCTTATAGATGTTTCCATGAGTTGGTACATCCGTCAATTCCTTGGTTATAACTTCTTGGACAAATCTTGGGAACATGAAAAATGTTTTAACTTTGGAGTTTGGAATGTTCTCAAGATTGTACACAAGACCATCAAAAATCATCTGAGAAAAATTAAACACTTGTTTTGTGGCTAAACAGACCAAGGCAGAAGCCATAGTGCTACTAAACTCACCAAAACTAGTGGATTTCTTTGAAAAACAGTGGAACAGAGTATGCACAAGGAATCTCCACTGAGGGCAGAACTGACTTTTAAGATATTTCAAAGAGGTTTGTGAGCCAGTATACCCCATTTTTAAAAGATTTTCCATGATAGTTCGAGTAGAGAGCATAGAGATACCTCCTTCATCATTTAGTTGAAGATGATGTCTGATCTTGGCAGGTGTAAGAGTGAGTGAAAGACCACAGATAGTGGTTTGAATGCTTTTGATCCCTTCTTCTTCCTGGACAACGCCATTCATCCAGAAGTCTTGCATATGTTGAATGTAAACTGTTGGATTGATTGTCGCAGCATACGCAATGTGGGATGATGCCAAGAAGTCGACAATGTCCTGAAAACCTTCAGAATCCCCACCTTTGGAAAGATATCCAATCTTGTTATGATCTTTGACGAATATCAATGAATCCATTTGTAATTGATGACGAAAAACCTAAACAGATGATGAAATCAGTTCGAACGCAAGAATACTGAGAGAGAATCAACGAAGAATAGCAAACGTTTTTGAGAGCAAAAGTGTAGAATAGCCGTTAATGAAAAAGGCGGTCAAGTTAGGGCTTATATACTCCACTTTAGAGCAGGGGTAACTACCATTAGCAGTGTTAACGAACACAAAGTGTGCTAGGTCAAATAAGCAGTGGTAATAAACACTAGCAGTGGTATTCGTTAAACTAAATTAAAAGCAGTGGTAAAATGTACCCGCAGTGGTAATGACACGCATCGGATTAAAAGCAGTGGTAAACACATGAACTAGTCAAAAGCAGTGATAATTACAACTGCTTAGTTAAAAGCAGTGGTAAAACCTTAGGCATTATTCAGAATAACTAGCAGTGTTAAAGCACAAATGCATAAGCAGTGGTAAAATGCAAATGTGAGAGCAGTGGTAGTGTGTGATGGTGCTAGCAGGGGTAAAAGGCGAAAGATGAGCAGTGTTAACAGACGAAAGTGCTAGCAGTGTTAATGGGCGAATGTCTAGCAGTGTTAACAGGCGAAAGTGCTAGCAGTGTTAATGGGCGAATGACTAGCAGTGTTAATGGCTTGTCAACACCACGCATTGCACTGCAGAGACTGCTGCACAGAGATATCAGCAATTAAAACTCCATCTGTCATAAGAGCAAACTAGTCAGCAGAAAGAAAAAGAAAAATATACAGAGAAAGTACAAGACAAATTGTAACAAGAAGAAGGGTTATTCAGAGATCATCATGCCAACACTTGTGATCAAGAATATGAACCTGCCTACATCAAAGGCTTTTGTGAAAAGGTCTGCATATTGATCATCAGTGTGGACTTTCAGAACCTGAATTAGCTTCTTTTCATTACAATCTCTGATAAGATGGTACCTAATCTCTATATGCTTGGTCTTGGAATGTTTGACAGGATTATTCACAATGCTGATAGCACTGTTGTTATCAATATATATAGGTGTCTGCAAGAAAGAAAGACCATAGTCCTGCATCTGATTCTGAATCCATAAGACTTGTGAGCAGCATTGAGAAGCAGCTATGTATTCAGCCTCAGTTGTTGATTGTGAAACAGTGGTCTGTTTCTTGCATTGCCAAGAAACCAATCTTCCTCCTAAGAACTGACATCCTCCTGATGTTGATTTCCTATCCAGGTTTGCTCCTCCATAATCACTATCTGTGTAGGCCACCAAGTCAAAAGAATTGTCATATGGATACCATAATCCCAATTTAGGTTGACCCTTGAGATATTTGAATATCCTCTTGACAGCATGTAAATGTGACTCCTTTGGCCTAACCTGAAACCTAGCACACACACAAACAGCAAACATAATATCAGGTCTAGAAGCTGTAAGATACATTAATGATCCAATCATAGATCTATACTGATGAACATCAACTTCCTCCCCCTCAACATCTGCAGTGAGGTGTTTGTGAGTCTCCATTGGTGTGCTTGCTGGTTTTGCATCATTCATTCCAAACTTTTGAAGCATAGTAGCAACATATTTGGATTGATTGATGAATATACCATCTTTCTTCTGCTTGACCTGCAAACCAAGAAAGAAAGTTAGTTCTCCCATAGAACTCATCTTGAATTTCTTGTGCATTAGTTCTTCAAACTCCTTGCACATGTCTGCCTTTGTAGAACCAAAGATGATATCATCTACATAGATCTGTACTAACAGCATATCAGTCTTTGTTCTTTTGATGAATAGAGTCTTGTCAATGACACCCCTCTCAAATTTGTTTTCCAACAAATAAGAGGATAAGGTATCATACCAAGCCCTAGGTGCTTGATGAAGGCCATACAGTGCCTTCCTCAACTTACAAACCCTGTCAGGATATTTAGGGTCTTCAAACCCTGGTGGTTGACAGACATAAACTTCCTCATCAATAGTGCCATATAAAAATGCACTTTTCACATCCATCTGATAGACTTTGAATCCTTTGTAAGATGCAAAAGCTAAGAATAGCCGGATGGCTTCAATTCTAGCTACTGGTGCAAATACATCATCATAGTCTATTCCTTCTTCCTGAGTATATCCCTGTGCCACTAGTCTGGCCTTGTTCTTGATCACAATTCCTCTCTCATCTGTCTTGTTTCTGAAGATCCATTTAGTGCCAATTACCCTGTGTCCTTTTGGGAGATCCACCAAATCCCAAACATGTTGTAGGACAAACTGTAGTAATTCTTCTTGCATAGCTTCTATCCAGCTTGGATCCTTCATGGCATCTGACACTTTCTTTGGTTCATTCTGGGAAAGAAAGCATGACAACATCCCAGTCTGAGCATTCACATATCCTGCTTCTCTGCTTTGCTTCCTTGTAATCATAGGAGAGGCCACATCTCCAATCACTTGGGAAGCAGGGTGATTCTTTTGAGTTCTTGTCAGATGTAGGGGTTCTTCAGATAAGATCTCCCCTAAATTTGAATCATCTGGATCAGAGTCTAAGGGAACTGGTTGAGTGATGTCACTTGTATCTCCAGACTCATTTTCCACATTGCTTTCAAGCTGTGGAGTCTCTTCAGTTTCCTTGTCTCCTTCTTGGTGCTCTGAAGCATCCTCTTGCACTTCAGTCTCTGATTCTTTCTCTTCTGAACTGATGGTGGATGGAGGAAATAGAACAAAAGGTGTATGTCTCCTTCTCTATGATAATAGGACCTGTATCAACTGCATTGCTCATGTTCAAAGAGTTAGTGAGTGAATCAATGTCAAATAACCAATCTGGACCAGTCCCATGCACATTGGGAGTGTGTTCATTGAATTTGACATTGTCACTTTCCTCAATTGTTCTAGAAACAGTATTAAAGACTCTAACTGCTTTGCTTTGTATTGAGTATCCCACAAAGAAACCATCATCAGCTTTGCTGTCAAACTTCCCTAGATGAGTTTTAGTATTTAAGATAGAACAAGGACACCCAAAAGGTACAAAGAAACCTATAAAAGGCTTTTTGTTTTTGAAAAGTTCATAAGGTGTTTTTCCCTTGGACTTGACTACATGAACCCTGTTTTGCACATAGCAGGCAGTGTTAACTGCTTCTGCCCAAAAAGTGATTGGTAGTTTAGAATCTGCTAACATGGTTCTTGCAGCCTCAATCAGTGTCCTATTTCTCCTCTCAGCAACTCCATTCTGTTGAGGAGTTCTAGGAGCACTGAATTGTCTTTCAATACCTTTGTCCTCACAAAAGGAGTTCAGATCAGCATTTTTGAACTCAGTTCCATTGTCTGATCTAATGACTTTCACTCTAAGGTTCACCTGATTCTCAACTCTCTTCACAAAGGGTTTGATCAGTCCACTTGTCTCATCCTTTGTTCTAAGAAAGAAAACCCAAGTAAATCTAGAGTAATCATCAATTATCACAAGACAGTATGATTTCTTGCCTATACTCATTACATTGGTAGGTCCAAATAAATCCATGTGCAACAGTTGAAGAGGAGTAGAGATAGTGTTTATTGTCTTTGATTTATGAAAAGCCTTGTGTTGCTTACCTTTAAGGCAGGCTACACAATTATCATCAAGTATGAACTCTTTTGGGGGAAGACCTCTGACCAATTGATTTTTGACAAGTAAGTTCATGGTCTTAATGTTCATATGACCCATATTCCTATGCCAGAGAGAGGATTCAGTCATTGAAGCTTTTGAAAATAGACAGTTCAGAATTTCTGATGGCATACCATTTAAGTCGAGACAATAAACATTATCCTTTCTAGGTGTTCTCAATAAAATAAAGTTCTCATCAACTACAAACTTTGGAGAAAGAATCATGCACTCTGTATCACTGAACAGAGTGAAAAACTTTTTATCACACACCTGAGACACACTCATCAGGTTGTATCTGAGTTGATCCACATAGTATACATCTTCTAAGGTTAACTTACCTCCTGTAACCTTACCTTTCCCTGTAACCTTACCTCCTCTTGGATTATCTCCAAAGGCAACATATCCTCCATTGAAAGCAGTGAAATCTTCAAGAAAGGATCTATTGCCTGTCATGTGCCTAGAGCAACCACTGTCCACATGCCATAAGTTCTCATTCCTGTCTGGGTTGCCCTGCACATAAAGGAAATTAGTTAGTGTCTGGAGGGAACCCAAGCCAATATGGTCTTGGGTTCTCCCTTTTCATTAACATAATTGACCTCTGTCAATCTGTTAAGTTTCAAAAGATAATCCTTGTTTGGGATCTCATGACTTGAATACTTAGTTACAATGGGTTTTCTCAGAGAAGAACTTGTAGTGGCAACAGTGTTGGAGATGCCACTGCTGTTATTGCTTGCAGCAGTGTTATCCTTTATCTCTTTTGGATTGTTACCACTGCTTTCAGAAGCAACACTTTCATTACCACTGCTTGTGGAAGCAGTAGTATTGCTTAGTGAGGCTTTTGGTACCCATTTAGTACTATTTTCACAGTCTTCTTTTCAACCATTTTCTTTTGAGCACTGACCTTTTTTTTAGGTTGATTTTTTCTTTTCTGTATCAGTTGTCTTTTAACCATAGGTTTTGGAACAGACCATCTGCTGTTATACTCTGTCCTTCTAGTTTGGAACTGCTTTTGGTTTTGAAAATTAACCCTTTGACTTTGAAAAGTCATTCTTTGAAGGGTTATAGTAGCAATCCTTAGCCAGATGGTTGAGATTACAGCATATAAAGCAGGGTTTTGGTTTGTTAATCTTATTCAGATCAACGCCATGAGTTTGAGCCCACTGGTTGTTCCAATTCCTTTTGTTTCCTCTGGGTTTGTTACTTGTTTGAGACTGTTTGGAAGTACCAGGATCACTGTCATTCTTATGAGTGGGTTTACCACCTTTCAAGGGATGAGATGGTGCAGGTTCCTGGTCAACTATCTTCTCTTTCCCTTTCCTAGACACTGTAGCATTCTTACTGGGCACAAAGGGCATACCACCCTTTTCATTGGTGAGGATTTGATTTTCCTCAGGGACAGTCTCTTGGGATTTGTTTTCAGTCTTTCCCTTTTGATCTTCCTCATCATCACTACTTAAGGGATCTACATCACACACTCCTTCTTTCAATTCCTCTCTGTTTAGTCTATCTAGGATATCTGTGGTAGGAGGAATGTATGTATGATTGCGGGGTGGAGGAGTATTGTGATATCCTATTCCTCTTTTGAGTTCATCATGAACTTGAGCCCTTAGAATCTCTTCCAAGGCTTTAGAGGACTTAGAGAATTTTTCAAGATCTTCCTTAGCCTTTTCTAATTCCTTCTTGACAGATTCCAATTCCTCACCAGACTTTTCTAGTTTCTTCTCAAACTCCTTTTTCTCCCACTTCCAGTAATTGTAGTCATATTCAAACTGGAGTTCATTCTCTTTATAGGACTTAATTTGGTCCTCCAGATTCTCAATGACTATCCTATACTCTCTTCTATCAACTTCCATGGTCTTGATGGTATCACTCATAGTCTGATTGTGATCCCTATACTTCTTAACAATTTCAACACAAGAATCAGAACATAATTTAGAGGATACCTCTGCTGGAAGTTCAGGTTCAGTGATTTTGGCCATCAAAGCATGATTCTGGATGGCTTCTTCAGCTTAATCACTCCAGTCAAATCCCATGCCTTCCTGTGACACCAAGGCTTGGGAGGAGTTGGAGTTATTGGAATTGTTGCCTCTGTTGGGTCTTGGAGCATATGTTTGTCCTCCATTGTTGGCTTGTTGATGGGTGCCACTCCCTTTGCATTCTCTGGCAAAGTGACCAGGCTCATTGCACTTGTAGCATCTCACTTTTGATTTGTCAAAGCCAGCAAGGTCTCCTCTTTTGGCATCAAAGTTGTTCCTGCCAGTCCTCCTTATAAACCTCTTCATCCTCATGGTTAACATGGCCATCTGCCACTTGATGTCCATCTCCTCCAAATCATCAGCATTGATTTGTTCAAGATCATCATTGATCAGAGGAGATCTTACATGATTGGCTAGGAATGCTTCCAAGACTGCATCTCCACTAGCATCCTGTGACAAAGAAGGTTTATCATTAGTATTATCATGATTATTACTAGCAGGGTTAATATTAGCAGTAGTAGCAGTATTAATATTTGAAGAAGGATTTTCTGAAGAATAGAGAGCAATAGTATGTGAATATCCAGTTGGTCTTCTTTTGGCCTCCACTTCAGCTTCAAAAATCTTGAGATCATTGTACAGATCTTCAAGCTCCTTGTCTTCCAAGTCATCTCCTTGTCTGAATGACACAGTATACATAGTCCATTCCTCACTCAGAGATCTGAGGAATTTTCTATTGACTTCATCCTTCTCCATCTTCACATCTACATTGGCAAGTTCTCCAATCAGTTTGTTGAACCTGTCAAAAGTTTGAGTCATGGACTCATTCTTTGTAGAAGTGAAGTTTTCATATTGCTGCTTCAACAGGGCCTTTTGATTTCTCTTGGAACTTTTGGTTCCAGAAAATCTCTTCTCCAGGGCATTCCACAGTGATTTAGCATCTGGACAGGTACAAAACTGGTGTTGGTATTCATTGGGAATAGCCAACAACAGTGTGCTTAATGCTTTCATCTCTGTCTGTTTCCTCTTTTTATCAGCATCAGACTTTGGGGGTGCTCCAGCAACAGCAGGTTCAGGGACACTAGGTCCATGTTCAACTACCTCCCATAAGGCATAATCAGTAAGAAGCATGTATTGCTTAATTCTGATTTTCCACATCTCAAACTCATTGGGTTTGAGCATGGGGACTTTGGACACAAGAACAGAATCCTGGGAATCCATTGATCAAATAGTATTCTGAACACAGGCTCTGATACCACTTGACAGGATCTATATATCAATATTAAGATCAGAATACTTAATCAAAGAAGTTTGCGGAATAACACTTTGATTATAAACAGAACAATGAATTTAACTAACTGTATATATTGATATCAATAGCTTAATGATTACAACTACAAGCCCCAATCTGTTTGAACAGGCTCAAACAGACGTGCAACACTTCTCTATTGCAGGGATTTCAAGAATAATCTTGAGGCTCTTAATTCTAACTCCAAAGCTATGAAAACTCGTATCTAACAATGAAAACCTATCAACAATATATACGACTTAACAGATTACAATAAGGAAACTAGATTACAAGATAATCTCTAAAAATTCTCCAAGAAAATCGTATCTTGTCTATATCTTCAAGTCATCGCAATCCTTTCCTTACCGTCTTCTGATAGCAGTGGTAAAATCATAAGCAGTACTAACTTCACACTAGCAGTGTTAACTTCAAAACTAGCAATGGTAATCTTCAAAAGCAGTAGTAATCTGATACAGCAGTGGTAACCTTGAACTTCATTCATTCATCACATACTGGCAGTGGTAACCTTCAATCTTCAACAGCAGTAGTAACATTCCAAAGCCAGCAGTGGTAATCAGCAGTATTAACCTTCAACCTTCAGCAGTGGTAAAGCATCAGACTCAACAATGTGTGTGGATTCGTAGCTTTAGAAAATAAGTATGAAACAGATCACGTATATCGGTATATGTTAAGGTAGAAATATATAGCTAGTTGACCCTTTGGGCTTATTGCCTTTCTTGATATCTTCTAGCTGGGTAGGCCTTCTTAATTTGATTGGGCTTACTGGATTACTTCATAAGTGTGGTATGTTATATATACACCTAATTATATATAAAGTTTCATGAACACTTACTAATCTTTGTGATCATGCAAAAATTAAGAAAGAGATCAACTTTCACATCCAAGGATTAGTTTGCAGAAAACCTTGTTATTTTGATGCCTCCAAATCAAAATTTATAGCCATTCACACTATTGCCTTCCGGATCTTTTGTTTGTCCCTCAAAATTGATTGTGAATACGCACACATAAGTAATTACTCTTCAACCGAGATAGATTCACACCTTTTGGCAAGAGTAACAAGCACCGTTGAATATCAAAGGGTGTTAGCTCAGTTGAATAGGTAACATCCATGGGGGGTGTGGGGTGAAAGCCACACTACTAGGGTTCGATTCCCATGAGTGACATTTTTTAGATATCCAGACTTTGGATCTGGTCCTTCGAGGCCAGGTTCGGCGCCGTTATGGGAGGATTTGGTATATGGGATCCACTTCCCTGTCGGTCAGGTTCAACCATAGGTTGGGGGCCTGGTCGCAACGAATTAGTGGGATTGCCTAATTGGAGGCCTGATGTAGGGGATAAACAGTAACGAATAAAATCTCTGAAAGGCGTGTGAACACTTTCAGATCGAATCAATTCGGTGGTTCTCCCGATTTATTCAATCGGATACAACCCAGAGATCGAGAATTATACGTATGTTGTGTATGAGATTTTCGAACCAGAGAAAGAAAGTGACCAAAATCATATCTCTCATCAGGAAACGGGATAACTGCCTTTTGGCAGTTTTCTTGTTTTCCAACGGGTCAAAACCGGGTCAAATTTACCCACCCAATTTCCAAAATTAATTTTCTAAGTAATTTTTTATATAACAGCTCGACCCCAGCCAGGGGCGCTGCCCCTTGGACCCCGCTACCGGGGGTGCTGCCCCCGGACCCCGTTCCTTAGGGGCTTCGCCCCTAATATCATAATAAATTCAAGTAGGTGTGCACTCCGCACCTCCAAGCCTAAATGATGTCTTATTATGATGAAATTGGTCAAACAAGTAAATCCAATTACACTAAAATATCCAACATCTGATACCGCTAGAGCGCGTGTGTGTGTTAACTTGTTGTTAAAAAAAAACAAGCACCATTGAATTGGGAATACATGTAATGGTACATACAAAAGTTTTTTTCATGTCTATGGAGAAAGGGATATGCTTCTAATGATCAAGAGATTACAATATACTAGAGTTAATATTTTCATGCTAGATAAAGTTCCTACTTGAGTAAATCTAAACAAGATGAAGATGGACGTTTATTCCATATTACGTCCAATGTGCTCCTTGGGAGCTATCAATCATGTTTTCTTCGAGTGTCCAATTAATGGCGGTAGATCTGGTATGGAGACCGGTTCATTGAGAATAGTGGTCGATTTCACTTCCCGTAAACAAATCTTTGTAACCGATGCTTCGCAGGTTCATTGTAGCTAGTAAAGACATCAAGTTCCAATTTGAAGTTGCATAAATTACAAAATAAAAAGTGTACTAGCTTGTTAACATTCAAAAACACCTTATTCCGAAAATCCATCTTATTAAATAGATCATCATCCCAACATAACATACATACTAAATGCTACATACTAAATACACATACATGTTACTTCATTACATTTTAGCTTCCATCCTTGGTGGGTTTAATTTCTTTATTCGGCAAAATTTGTAGGCATATTAGAAACTGTTATATCCGTCCAGTCTTTTCTACCATCATCTCCACCGCGATGTCTCGCATTTTGATCAATTGTTATGTCCTTGGTCTTTTCGAAGCGGGATTGTTTAGAAAGGTCTTCGATGGCCTCAGAAATCGTTTCAACACATTTTACGACATCGGATAGTATTGAGGTGATTGTGATAACCGGTATCGTTTCTAGTATGTCCCACTTCTCCATCATTGAAGTTTGTAATGTGATATTGAGTTCGACCGCTGCCATTTTGCAGTTTTCTATATGAATAGCCGAAGCAGCGGAAGGATACATCATTAGTTTCATCGACAACCCTAATTCGTTCAAAGCTTTTCCTACTTCGGAGCTCATTTTCATCAATGGTTCTTGAATTGTTTTTTGTAAATCTGAAGGTACCTATAGAAAAACAAGAAATTGGTGCATATGGTATACATAGAGAGAGGGAAGGGAGGAAATCACAAATTATTCCTCTTCAGGATTAATATCATGTATCATGAATGTGTAGTGTTATGCATTACGACTTAGTAATGAGTATCGACATGTTATTCATTATGAATGATAACTCGTTCATTGGTTCATATTCCTAATAAATATGTCATATGTCGTGTTTTGAGTTCTTTCCAGGTTCCTATTAATTTTTGGTAGTGGAAGGTTCAAATAAGAAGACTATGTATTATGAAAATGTAAGAAAAAAATGTTACATGAATTTTCGTATATGAATTATTGAAATATTTTATTTCAAAATAAAATAATTAACCCATATGAATAACTTAAACATGACTTTACATATTTTTTTAAATAGTTTTTCCCCATTTTTCAAATATTCACACATAAATTTTAGGGGCTATATTTGCAGCTTAATGAGTTTAATGAGACTCACATTTCATCCTATCAGTTAACATGGCTTTTTGGTAGTGGTCTAATGGTATAGGAAGTGGCTTATTCAGTAAACTTTTATAGGGAGCTTTATGTAGAAAGCCATTTTTTTCCAAATTTGTTACTCCCAATTAGAAAACATGTTTCTTCCATCAATGAAAACTCTTCCCAACAAAACCTTTCGGACCTATACAAACAGATTAATCCATACGCACAAGTTTATCCGCACAATACTTAATGGAAAACCAACCAATTCGATCCCCTTACAACCTTGGATCCTCATGCCATTTAAACCGCTTTCGATCTATATATAAAAGAAAAAAAAAACGTTTCTTACTTGAATTGTATCAAGATATCCATTGAGAGCTTCGATATGGTATGCACATTGTCGTGTAGAAACCCCAACCTTCAAGTATTGTTTCCATGGATGACGAAACAGAAATTTTCCATGCCCTACTTCCCACCAAGCAAAATTTGCCTGTTTTCATGAAAAAACATGAATTAGAAAATATATAAATGATTAACTTTTATGAATTAGGTTCAAACAAGAACTAATTCATTTTGTAAGAACAAATGAACCAACCACAATCACATATGATGTGGGCTCATGTGGGTCCTATATAATAGAAAATCATATATGATTCAGGTGAGTTCCATCAATAAATCATATATGATATATTAATATGTGGGACCCACATGGTCTCACATCAATGTATGACTCAAAATGGGTTCCTTTGTTGGGGTTAGTTTTTATATGAAATTGCCTCTAACTTTTATTTGGAGTTAGATGTTAAACACAAAAATATTCATAAAAAAAAAAAGTAGAACATGTATACTAACCAAGGATTCTTCAGTAGCTTTAGAATTAAGGACACTTTTATAAGCTGCTAGAAAAGATTTGTCACCCTCAGAAATTCTGTAGTATTCATCCCCAAATCCTATATATGAAACATATATTAATTAGTTAGTATCAAACTATCAATTAATTAAACTTTATAACTCATTAAAAAAATATTTGCAAGTTTAATTACCTTCTAGGAAGCTTGCTAGCTTCTCCAAGTTAAGAACCATGAGTTTATGCAGATCTTCACCAGCCCACACAGGGCAAACACATATGGATACTATTATACATACTACACCACCGAAAACGATTGTAAACAACCGTTGGTGAGCGAACTTGATGATTTTCTCTACTCGATAACCCGAAACAGCCACCATGCTAAAAGTCAAAATAAATAACAAAACCCCATAATCATATCTTCTCTTAATTTCAGGACTGAATCTTGAAAATGTGGCAAAAGCAACTGCAAGTTAAGCAAGTTTCAAATCAAAATCAACATTAAATTATGAAGTTATGAGTTGTATAATGATGTGTAGAATTTTAACGAACCGCATATTAAATAATGTAGGATTTTAATCACCTAAGAGGAAGACAAGGAAACCGAGAACAATTGGTTTAATGGGTGACCCGAATAGGCTCGCGAAGGATTCAGCCCCGAGCCCTAATGCACCGGCTAGTAGAGTCGCGAAACCTCTATTCATGCCTTTGCTTAAAGTTGCACCTAGTGAAAAAAAAATCATTCAGAATATATACAAACTTCTAATTAAGTACTTTTAATTAAGTACTTTTTGGCAAAGAATAAAAAAATCATTCAGAATATATACAAACTTTTAATTTAAACGCGTGTAATTAAGTTCAAACATCATAAATAAGAACCTTATGGCAAAGAATATGAAGTTAAAGAAAAGAAACCCCAAAATCCAAAGAGGGGTGGGTTCAAACTTAATATATGATTTTCATAGTTCTACCTTTTGAAGGTTTAATACTTCTACCTCCATGATATTTATTTAAAAGAACACGGGAACTAAGAAAATCATATATGGGACTTTGCAATTTGCAGTCAAAGCCATCCGCCTGGTATATGACTTGTACCAGATTTGTCTATCTCAATCCTATTCAATCAATGAAATATGATGACAACTCAGATTTTTATATATCTTAAATTTATTTTATTTTACTTCACATTATCTCTATGATGACATGTATTCATCTAATTGGTAGACATGAATGACACATGAAAAATTAGGATATGTGGTTTTTTTCCATCCACGCACATGGCCATTTTTGAAATTTAATGCAAAATCATATATGATATTCTTAGTTCTCGTGTTTTTTCTTTTAAATATATATCATTATCTTATGATCCTCCTTATGTATATAAAATTAGATTCTTTTTTGTTTGAAATGGAAACTCAAATCTACAAACTCTAAATGTGAGGACACTCAAGAGCACACCACATGACATATTCACAACATTTGGTATTACTTAGAAAGGATCATCCAAACTGAATATGTCATGTGGCGTGTTCTCGTTTGTTCTCACGTTCGCAATCAAATTGAGTTCTCGCAACCGAACTTTCGTCTATATATGATATTAGAGTGTCATAACTAATGTATAAGTTGCTCACCGACGGTGTACTCAAAAACGACGACAACGGTCAAGATAGCCCACATTCCGTTATCGCCCATGCCATTATAGAAAGGCTCAAGATAGTAAACCATGGAGACCAACGTGACGGCCAATGCCACCTTCAACGAGTGAAAAATCCTTCTCGGATCATCTTCTCCGATCTTCTTGAATCCAACTATGGCATGCTTCATCTTTGAAACACATGTAGCAAAAAGGGTGCAACTAGGATTTTCAAGGGATGCTGATGCTGAAGAACCCTTCTCCATTGTCATATGTGTGTGTTATAAATTTCTGTTGTATATGTTATAAGTGAAGATGGGAAATACATATATATATATATATATATATATATATACACTTGGACTCATAATGAGATCAAAATAATTAAACTTCTTTTTGTTTTAATTGTATAAATATCTTAAATTAGAATATCGCGTGTGAACAAAGAAATACATCTTAAAAAGAAAGTCATTTTTAATGTTTTAAATGTGCTGTGAATAAAACTATAAATGTCGCAACATTTCCGACAGTTTTTTTATAACTTTTTACGATTTGGTCCCTATGGTTTCAGCTTCATTCTGAAAATGGTCCTTAAACTACATTTTGTACATAAAACACCTAGGAGGTTTGCATTTTCTTTTTCATGGTTTTGGACTTTTGGTCTTTTGCCCTAATGTCAATCCACAAAATATGTTAAAGTCTAGCAAACGAGTGTTTTTACCGTTTTAGTGCATTATAATGCTTTTTGATTGACATATATTTTTCTTCATTCTTTATATTCTCCTTCAAAACTTCTCCAAGAAGAAATTTCACAAACCCTTGGGATGAAATTTCCTCCGTCCAGGTTTTCATGGAGCTAGTGGTTTTTTGAGGATAATTGGATAAGTTGGTTTATGTAAATTAATATTAAGGTTGTGTTTGGCAAAAATAAGCTAGCTTATAAGCTAGTTCATCCAAACATGTACCAGAAGCTAGCTTATAAGCTAGTTTTTTTTGAAGGGGTTCGGGTTTCTATAATGGGGGAGGGAACTCGCGTGAGGGGGATGGGAAGTCGTCTAAGAGGGATGGGAAGGGGGAGGGGAAGTGTATGGTCTCTTTACAGATCAATCTGGGTTTGGTTTTTTGAGATGATTTTGAGCTTACAATTTTGGTCCTTGTGGTTTAAGAAAATAATTAATATAGATTAAAAAGATTAAAGTTCCCTCACACTTAATGGAGAAAACTAGACATTCGTTAGCAGAGGGACCCAAATCTATAAGAAAATGCATACCTGGAGGGTTCTTTTATAATAAATGAAGTTAAGACCAAATCCATAATAATTGACAAACCTAAAGAACAAAATTCGTAATTTGCTATAAATTTTAACTATTTTATTTTCGATCAGTGATTCACACATAATAACATTTTGATAATGTTGTGATAAAGCTTCTAACTGATAACACTGTGACAACATGGTTACAACGTTGTGATAACACTGTGATAATGTGCAATATTCTTTCCTCTGTTGATAGGAATAGAAGGCAAAAAGACATGCCTTTCTCAAAATTTAAAGGATGTTAGTTTAAATGCTTTAAACTAAAGTTAACATGAGAATCAGATCGCAGAAGGACACTCACAAATGTTAGTGTAATTTACATTCAAACATAGATTCCAACAAGTTACAACCTAATACAACTGCAGGATACTTTGAGTCTCGCAAGTCGAATGGGTATTACAATGGTAGCCTCTCATCTCTATTGATACACAACTATCCTTGAAATGCCTGCTATCTAGTTCTGTATCAATTGCCAAGAAGAGGTAGAAAACAATCTTGATCATACTAATCATAGGAACGCAACACGTTGGCCAAGAAAGAGGAATGCACAAGGATTTATGTAATTTTTTTAAGATATGCTTGGGTTAGAGGTTGTTCTTGCGTTGTCCCAAATCAAGAGATTCTCCTTTGAACCCTTCCCAATATATGTATGTACATATAATATATCAATTAAATGTAATTTTTATTAAAATTAATTAATAAAGTTTCTTTTTATCCCACTAAGTTTTTATAACAAATTGTAATTATCTTTGATTTAAAAAAAATTAATTTAAAAACTGAAATAAATGGCAAAAAGACTAATTTGGCCTCGAGTGTAATGGACAAATGGACGACGTTGGGAAAAGGAACCAAAGCCAATAGAAATTGCATGCCATGTAAACAAAATCCATTATAAATAAAGTTGATGGACCAAATCCATAAAACTCGGTAAACCATTCACAGGGACCAAACCTGTAATTTGCAAGTATATAAGCTATGTAGTTTAAGACTTGAAGTGCATATATTTACCCATTTCGTCCTTTATCTTTATGGTTTCAACCCAATTTCT
Organism: Centaurea solstitialis; assembly: GCA_030169165.1. Taxonomy (NCBI): domain Eukaryota; kingdom Viridiplantae; phylum Streptophyta; class Magnoliopsida; order Asterales; family Asteraceae; genus Centaurea; species Centaurea solstitialis. The sequence continues at coordinate 1,999,956 of CM058042.1, read as the reverse complement.
CCTTCTGCAACTTTCGCAGGTCATATTTATTGACTTTGAACCACAAAGAAATTACTTCATATTTTCATTTTCTACCAACAACTACCTTTTTCCCTTTAAAGAAATTACTTCATATTTTCATTTTCTGCCAACAAGTACTTTTCCCCTTTAAAGAAATTACTTCATATTTTCATTTTCGTCCTTTCCGTCATAAATATTTTCATATTAAATTTAAATACGTCATACAATAAATTGAACAGGTTGTGAATTGAATTAAAACCTTTTCTATTTATGATTCTTGTTAAAAAAAATCAAACACTACGATCGACTTTCGATTATGTAATTGAAAAAATTGGTAAAAAGTCATACACAATCTAACCTATATAAGAGCATCTCCAATAACTAACTTAATTCTTTTTAAAGGTTTATACTAAATTTTTGCTTCAAAAACTATATTATAAGGTATGTTAAAATAGTTAAAAAGATGAGATAGATAGTAAAAATCTTTAAATTTAAATAAATATCTACAACTTTGTATGAGAGATAAGACTATATTACGTTATTTCTTACCGATAAGAGACCTTGAAATTGTCTTCCAGTGTTGTGGCGGATTGGTTATCGTTCGGGGGGTTCATAGCGTCCTAACCGAGTGCGAGTCTTTCCGTGCGCATGTCTGAGGACATTTAAGTGAGACCATGTTTAGCCCCCAAATTGTCGGGGATTAGTCAGGATTTGGACCGGACACCCTTCCAAAAAAAACAGAGACCTTGAAATTAAAAAAATTTGAAAACAAAAGTTAATATTTTGTCTTCCAGTGCTGTGGCGGATTGGTTATCGGTCGGGTGGTTAATTCATAGCGCTCCAACCGAGTTCAAGTCTTCCCGTGCGTATGCTTGGGACATTTAAGTGAGGCCATGTTTAAAATACTTAAATAAACAAATAAAAACGATATCTCCAGAGTTGATCAGATCTGGAAACCGTCCAGATACCAGCTCACGCCGCAAGCTATATCCCGCGTCGTGAGGTTACTCCTGTTTCACAACTTTTGACATCAAATTCCCTTATGCTTCTGAGCACGTTTCTTTCCTTTAAAAATCTCATTAACGCTCAATACCGATCTGTATCATTAAAAATTTGAGGATATATTCTACTCATAAATTTAATCGATTGAAAACTATACAATTATTAAAAGAACTTACATTTAAAGCGAATTGCGAAAAATAGAGTTTGCATAGGAGGTCAAGCATACGAAAATGAACAACGTATTGTATATTTATTTCTTGAGGTTCACTTTTAGGCATCAATGATGGAGAAAAGTTTGTTTGGACATTTTTGTTTAGGCTTGACTGTTTCACGTGGTTGTCTTGGGCTATGTTTGGCAAGCGTAGCTTATAAGCTAGCTGGTAGCTGATAAGCTAGCGGATAGCTGATAAGCTAGCTGTTGATTGATAAGCTTGCTAGTAGCTGATAAGCTAGCTGTTGAACAAATTATGTTTGGCAAAAACTAGCTTATGAGTATGTAAAATTACCAAAAAGGGTATATTTGAATTTAATAATTAATATTAATAAGGGTATAATTGGAAAAAGCTACAATAAGCTTCTCATAAGCTACTCAAAGTAGCGTTTCAAAAAGCTAGCTTATAAGCTAGCTGATAAGCTAGCTTCCTGGTACATGTTTGGATGGACTAGCTTATAAGCTAGCTTATCAGCTAGCTTATGCTTGCCAAACAAAGCCTTGATTATTTGGTTTTTCTTATTTTTTATTAATGTAACTTTTTATTTTTCTAGGTAAGAGTGGATTTTAAACTAGATTACTATTTACTACACCAACTAATCTCTTGAGCTACCGTTGATAGCATAGAGTAATAACGTTACTAGAGGTTTTTTTTCTTCTTTTTTTTATAACCTTGGGTTTTCAAGCTAGCTTACGTGTCGTGCCAACTAATCTTCCAGTGACGTAGCAGGAAAATTGAAAGAGTTAACAATCGTCGAAACCCAGAAAGATGATAATGAGTCTACAAGTGTAGAACACAAAAAATAAGAGTAAACTCTTATAAAACTAGAGATAAAACTTTAAACTCTCTAAAAGAATAATTGTATTGATAAAATAAACTAAACACAATTAAAACTTATTAACCCTATTTATAATACTAAACAAGCTATAAGAGATATATATGGAAATTAAATCTATCGTAATTTTAAACCAATAATAGAACTATTTTATAATAATTCTAGATAATTAATAAACAAAAACTGTCCAGTTCCAGGAATCATCAAAGCACACATGCGGCTAGGGCGCCGGTCAAGCCGCATGGCTGGTCACAGGAACAGGTCGAACTCCACCAAGTGGTGCAGGTTTTGGCATGGGCTAGGCCATGGTGCAAGTCACGCGGCTTTATGCCTTGATTTCGATGCTCGATTTCATATTTCTTTCAGGCACCTTTTCTTCTTTTCCAAATTATCTCGAGTGAACCTTCATGGCCACAAAGGTTTTGACAATGCCTTAATTTGAACCTGGTACATCAGATTCTCCACTATATCCCCTTAAACCTTATGACAGGATCTAAATATCAAGATCAGAAAACTTAATCAAAGAAGTTTGCGGAATAACACTTTGATTATATGAAGAAAACAATGGATTTGTAATAAACTGAATGTGTATTGATTCCAATAGCTTAATGATTACAAACACAAGCCCCAATCTGTTTGAACAGACTCAAACAGACGTGCAAATCTTCTCAATTGCAGGGATTTCAAGAACAATCTTGAGGCTAGAATTCTAAAACAAAAGCTAATGAAAACGATTACTAGAACAATGAAACCTATCTGCTATTTATACAATTACAATAAGGAAAGTAAATCTACTCTAGATCAGCTCCAAAATAATCGTATATATCCCATATCTTCTCAACAGAATCCTTTCCTTATCGTTATCTCTTCAGTACATTAGCAGTGGTAACTTTCATTAGCAGTGGTAACTTTGACAGCAGTGGTAACACTTCAACTAGCAGTGGTAAATTTGTTAACTCACATACCAGCAGTGGTATCTTTCAGATCAACTCTCCAGCAGTAGTAATCACATAGCTAGCAGTGGTAATCCTCAGCAGTATTAATCAAAAAGATCTTCAGCAGTGGTAATGCATCAGACTCAACAGTTAATCAAAAAGATCTTCAGCAGTGGTAATGCATCAGACTCAACACCTTATTCTATGTACCAAGGGGACTTGGCAGCACCTGGAAGTAAGCCTAACTAAGATCAGGTTCACACTTCACCTTGAGCCTAATCGGTGCGCCTAAACTCAAATTGTTAACCTAACTCTTTTTTGGTTGCTTGTTGAATGGTTCGAAGAATGTTAAAAACTATTTGTAATACCCCGTCCATATGGATAGAAAGTATGATTTATGTGCTTCTTATTATAAGCATCATGTTATGAGTTACTAATTACTGCTACCATGCTTTTAAGTTGGAGTGGAAATGTTTTGGCCATCCTATAACTTTGGGTTACACTATTTTTGTTTGGAACACAAGGCTATACTACTTTGGTGGTAGTATCGTGCCGTTTAATAATATTCTTTTTACTTTGATTTCTTTTTCAGAAGTTCTGTGCCGTTCACTTTCTAGTAAATAACATATATTCAGGGGTTGTTTGGCAGTTGATGTATGGTTTGGTGTTGGATAATTAAGTAATCAAAATGATTAAGAGGCTCTTATGATATGGTGCAAAATGAAATATGGTGTTTTGGTAATTGTTAAGCATGAAATCAGGACTCTGAATGGTTAAGAGACGTCCAGGATATATACTAAATCATTCAGAGGATTTTCGAATCATTAAGAGGCGGTGTATTTTTTTTGCCAAACAGGATTCACCTCTTATTGATTCAAGGATTGCTTCTTAATAGAACTGTTAAGAGGTAAACAAACACCACCTTAGACCTTAGTTATGTGAAATAATCAAAAGATGCAAAATTGCAGGTTTGAAATTGATTAATATTGAATTTTTATGACCCTCGCATTTCAACAAAATTAATAACTACTAATCAAAGTTGTAATTAAACATTTTGACATTGTTTAAATTATTTGGTGATTACTTTTAATTAGTGTTGGCCAAATTTCGGGTTCGGGCCGAGCCGGGCCGGGCCGTTGACCGGGCCGGTTTGCTACAGTGTTGGTCAAACCCGGGTTTGGTCAAACCCGGGTTGAGTCGGGCCCGGGTTCCGGCCGGGCTCGGACCGGTTTCCGGCCCGGGTTTCGGGTTCAACCCGGGTTCGCCCGGGTTCGGCCCGGGTTTTGGACCGGTTTCCGGCCCGCGGGCTGAGACCCGGGTTTGACCGGGGTTCGGGTCGGGTCGGGTTGGTCAACGGGCCGGGTTCGGGCTAGCCCATCGGTTCGGTTCGGTTCGGTTTCGTTTGGCCATCACTACTTTTAATGTATATAAATACACTATAATCCATGTAGACCGCCCTATCATTATGTCTAAACTACGCGTTTCAAATAAGTATTTCATTTTCATCTTATGTAATTATGTTTAAGTATCAATACTCTCTTTGTCAAAGAAATATTTCCAACATACGTTGACTCCAATCCCTTTTAATCATCTACAAATTTGTGTGAATGATGGTACAATTTGATTATAAAATTGAACCTGTTAAAATATTTCAGAATATTACTATCAGATTGTTTGGTTGGTTCCGTTGTCTTTGAAGAGACCCATGTTCTGGTTTAAGCTGTAACTTTTTTTCTAAAATATGAAAAAACACCAATTTTTGAGCTGAAAACTAAAAAAAAAATAAAAAAACATTTATCAAATTTGCCATTAAAGACTTGTGCGAAAGCTTAAATTTAAAAAACTCTATATCAGCACACTTCAAAGACGTAATTTTTTCCCTGCTCATGCCACCGTATCAGCCTATGAAGGTTCGTCCTTGGCTTCCATGATCCCTTGTGACCGTGCCTTAATTAGTTATTATGTTTTTGTTAATTCACCACCTCGTCATGGTTTTTTCTAGCTAGGTCTCGAAGAAAACATTATGTTCCTTCCCCTCTTTTCTTCGTCAACTCGGTTCTTCTTTGTCGGCTCATTTTTATAAAATAGTTTCATATCATTGAAAAACTTTCGTCCTTGAACTTTTTTATGCTTTTGAGTCACTATAACAAAAGTGGGTTTATAAGATGCCTAATGTGTTTAAGTGTCCTAATAGCGTGTTTTATATGACTTAGGTTTATAGAACAAAAGAATATAGATATTCATCTAAAAGTGTTACAATAAGTTTATAGAATGTTTTTTTGGCGTCATAACAATTTTTTAGAATTCTAAAAAATAAAGTGTGATGTTAACTATTTTATTTGACATACTTTTAAATACGTCTTGTAAAAACCTAATTTTAGATAGAGTACTTTATTCTTTGATCACATGTAACGCCCCCAGATACCTGTGACACGATATTGTCCGCTTTGGGCCCAGTCCAGGCCACCCGCACGGTTTTGTTCTTGGGCCGAGTCCACGCACTCAAAAGGCCTCATGTCAAGTGAGGTTATCCACACCCTTATAAGGAGTGCTTTGTTCCCCTCACCAACCAATATGGGACGAGTTGTTACATCACATAAGACACCCTAGTATATCTAACACTTTAGGTGTGTCCTATAAACAAAATTTTGTCAAGGTGCGTTTGTTACACAGACAAAATAGGATAAGACAAGACAGAATAGAACAATTGTTTACCGTTAGTAAGATATGATAGGGCAGGTTTGGACATAACATGATTGATTAAATGACCAATTTACTCCTAATGAGCTTTTTAGTATATTTTTTTTTACCAAATAGTCAATCTAAATGAAGATTAACAAAACATCAATCTATTTATCAACAAAATTGTGTCCAAGTATAAGTTCTAACATCATAGTTTGCAAGATAAACGATAGCAATATACATTCTTAGTTGGATTTTTAATTGGGTTTCATGGATGAAATGTAGTTCCTGAAAGTCAAAATCGGATGTGAAGAATATCGGATTTCAAACCATGTCGGATTCGGATTTAATCGGGTTCAAGTTTTAGCAAAAAAATCTTTTCTTTTCCCAACAAATTAGTAAAAAATAGAATTCGCATACAACAAGAATTTAAAGATGAAAGTATATATTGTAAGTAACAAGAATTGAATAAAGAAACTTTCAAATGACAAATTTACCCTTGTATTAGATATAACTGTTATAGATTTAAGCTTAAGTCTTCGTTTTTCAAGTTTAATCATCAAAGATTAAATTAATTCAAACTACGAAATCCAAAATTCAAACATTAAAGATTAAACTAAACATTTAAACTAATAAAAATAAAATTCAAACTTCAAAGTATCACGTAAAAAGGTTACAAAAAATATTAATATAAAGACTTTATTCATGTTTCGAGTGATGCGTATGGAGACCTTACCTGTACGGAGTAACCCGTCCAAAAAGTTGGACTTCGAAGATTGGGTTAATACAAGTTATGTCGGACGGGTTAGAGCGATCAGTATCTTGAGGGGCATAGTGGTACATCAAACCTTATTCTACTTAGTTCTAGGAGGGTAAAAGGAAACAAACATGTTCTACTCTTATTCTATTTAGTTCTAGCACATTCTACATAGGTGCATGCCAAACATGGAACAAGCCGTCCAGTCCATTATGTTCTGCATACCAAAAGCACTCCCTAGAGTGCGTTTCGCCATAGAATTGTTGAATAGGTGGCTATCAAGGATTTAGGTATAAAAGTCCAAATCCCAGACCAAAACAAAGATTAAGCAAAATCCCTTATGAACTAAGGAACTATTCACCTAAACCTTTTGCAGACCAAGTTTTTTGAAAGCAAGTTACAATACCATACAAATGACCCAAAGCCCATACCAAAACAAAGATTAAGCAAAATCCCTTATGAACTTGGAAAATCAATATCTCACATAATATGTTTTATGATTTCTTTAATCCATTATGACAGAGTTAGACCCAAGGACCAAAATAAAAGCAAATACAAATCACAAGGACGAAAAAAACAGTTTTTAAACCACAGGGACTAAAATAGTTATAAATACTAAACCATAGGGACGAAAATCGTAGTTTACTCTAGATGAAAATTGGTACAAGTCTAACTCTAACATTTGTATATATCATGTTTAAGATTTAACTAATCAATTGTAACATTTAGATTATTGTTTGATCAACGGTCATCAACATATGTTGACGCATGATGGTACACATGATAGACCAAGTTTTTTTAAAATAACTATTTATTTGAATAGTTATTTTGCATAGTTATTTGAATAGTTGTTTTGCTTAATCATGGGTTTCAAGTTTATTTGGTATAAAAGTCTTCTTCTGCAAACTGCAGGTCTGCAAAAGGTTTAGGTGAATAATTATTTTGATTTCAATTCTGTTTTTTGTTGACTTTGATGTCCAGATGAAATGATATTGGAGAAGATGGGGTTAGAGAAAGTGGAGATAACTTTTAAAATGTTAAAATAAGGGTTAATGACTTATTTGGGTAAGAAACTATTCGTTTTGTACAAAAAATACCATTGAATGTTTTTTTGTACTCGATATACCATTGAACTATTTTTTTTTGTACACATTATACCATCGCAACCGGGAATAGCCGGTTTTGACGTAGATTTGTACATATTATACCATTGAACTATTTATTTTGAACACATTATACCATTGGACTTTTTTTTTTTGTACAAATTATACCATTAACCTTTGATATGCTTACAAAAAGGTGACAATTATACCCATTAACCTTTTCAATATTGTAAACACTTACCGGGTAAGATTCGTCAATCTAACACTTATCAGGTAAGCTTTAAGTAAACTTAGCACTTAATATCAATTAAAAAAAGTGTTTACACTTTAAAAAATCCTCAAAACTCTAGAATTAGGCTAAAACTCCAAAAATCTTTTTTTAATTGATATTAAGTGCTAAGTTATTGTATTGAAATATTGGACACACAAATTGCACTCTAACGAAACTACATAAATGTAAACAGTAAAGAAGAAAAGAAATCAAAGAAGAACAAGTTGAGAAAGCAAACAATAAATAAAAGCACTAAAGAAGAAAAAACAGCAGGGTCGTGTGTGTCTCAACTCTCCAACTCTCAAGAGGAAGGGGAATGAGTGGTGAAGGAATAGGAGAGTGGGGTCCCCATCAAATTTGAGTGGGGGGACTCTTAAGTAGAAAGTCATTTTTCCTAAAATTTTAACCTCAATAAATTTATGAAAAAAAAAATTAAGTGGGGGCCTTTCCCCCAGTACTAAAGAACTGTATCCGCCCCTGTGTGGTAGTGGTGGTGTCTTGAAGAAAGTCATTGCCTAGTCATTGCCACATTTTTTGTAAACATATCAAAGGTGAATGGTATAATGTGTACAAAAAAAAAAGAGTTCAATGGTATAATATGTACAAAAAATATAGTTCAATGGTATAATGTGTACAAATCCACGTCAAAACCGGCTATTCCCGGTTGCGATGGTATAATGTGTACAAAAAAAAATAGTTCAATGGTATATCGAGTACAAAAAAACATTCAATGGTATTTTTTGTACAAAACGAATAGTTTCTTACCCTAATAAGTCATTAACCCTTAAAATAAACAGGAATTGGAAAAAGACCCAATTGCCCCTCACATGAGGGACACATGGGAAGAGTCAACAGCTATTTTGTAGTACGGTTAGGTTCAAGGACGAAAATAAAAACAAATACAGACCACAAGGATGAAAAAGCAATCTTTAAAACACAGAGATGAAAATCGTTATAAATACCAAATCACAGGAACGAAAATTGTAGTTTACTCTTTCATCTATATATGTTGGAGTTGGAGCATCTCTTCTCTCCTCAACAACTCTTTTTGAAAGAAAACAGGGGGGTTATTCACTCCTTTAAATAACATGACAAAATCTCATAAAACCGATACCAATATCGAGTAATATTAGTCGGTTATTCAATCTTCTATATAACATCTATAACAAAGATAAAATTAGGGTATAAACTATAAAATGAAATTAAAGAAAGGTAAGCACATATTCATGCATGAAACCAAAAGCAGCCTTCAAAATGATTAATCCATCATCTATATGCAGCCTTTGTGGATCTTGAAATGTATACACATATGTAGCTAGGTTAGTAAGCATATGTCCCTTAACTATTCGATCACTACCTACAAGTCGTATTTGTACATAAAAAGAATACCATCATTTTTCGATCCAACTTACCAGCCATAGATCGGGTTTTCCACCTGCGGAGGTAGCAGATTAAGATCGTTACAGTGCTGCTTGTCGTAATTCCGAGTTCCAGGTACTGCTCCAGTGCAGAGTCTCAAGAATTCATTCCCAGTAAAACAGTAATGACCAAAAGCCAGCCCTCCATCCACCCATTTTGACCTCCTACTTTTGTTGCACTCATCATTTTCTAGTATCTTGTCAAGGTCTGAAAACTCCATAAACCTCTGGGTTGCAGCTTCCCATGAAAGATTGTATTGTTGTTCAGATGTAAGTGGATGTGGCTCACTTGCCATGGCTTCTCTCACTTTGTTCACAAACTCTTCTGGTGTCTTGTAAGTTAAACAGTTGGGAAATGATCTAAAGAACTCATTCGAAGGGTGGTCCGCACACACTACAAATTTTCCCATCGCAAGGGCCTCGGCAGTGGCCGTGCAGAGCACATCGCTCACACTCGGATTTATGAAAACTTTGTAACTGCAACAAGATCATATAAAAGACAATGAGTCACAAAAGAAATACTTTTTTGGTTTTCACAGAAACAACTGCTCTACTGTTTGGAGCAGAGATCAGGTCTGCGTACGTCTTAAACCCCAACTCCATGTGGGAGACTACTGGGTTCGTTTGGTTTGGTTTGGTTTGGTTTATTAAGATGATAATAATTCTTACCCGTGAAGAGAATCATCGGCATGATCTCTGCCTTTCATGAAGTTAATGTTTAAGTCTAACCGACTGGCGGTGCTTTGTACTTCGTGAGCATCCTCTCCGTTCCCATAAACATCAAGTTTGAAGCCATTAAGGTCGTCTTTTTGTTTCACCAATAAATCTATCAGCTCTCGGTATCCCTTGGCCCAAACCATCTTGCCCAAAAAATAAGCACCTTTTGAGAACGATTGATGTCCACCTTCTCTTTCCGACGCCATTTTTTCGCCAATTGTTAAAAACTTTGGGTTCACGCCATGAACATTACAAACTACAGACTTGGGTAAATCCTGTGTTGCAGCAGAAAGGCGAAGAACCTAAACAGAAAATATTAATTAGAAAAATATATTAACTGTCTAGAATCGACAAGTTCCATAAATTAGGGGATTGGGACATTCGTAGTTTACTCAGTAGTACCTTATCACAGTATGCTTTTGTAACCAAATTGTTTATATGTTTCACAAGGAAGGCTTGGAGAGCTCCGTATTTTTCCCTCTTGATGTACTCCAGGTAATTCGTGTGAACAACTCCGACAACATGATTGAATTTACTAGTCCAGCTCTTACCATGATGGTACCAGTTCAAATGTTCGGGTTCTTCAAGGATGGCAATGTCAGCATCCTTGGATGAAATGAACTTTGAAGTATCTCCAGCAGGTATAATACTACGTCTCTCTTTTTGAAACTGAACGTTAAGAAACACATGCATATTGTCAGTACAACTCCATGCAAGTGTCCTAATAGCCTGCTTGATAAGACTTTTAAGTTTATAGGACCAAACAAGTGAGTGCACTAAAAGACTTTTAAGTTTAAGCAGTCTATTTTGATACTTAGGCATACTTGGCATCTTATAAAGTCATTTTTGTTGTATTCAGCACAAAAAAGGTCATGGAATTATTAACTACCTTTCCTGGATAGAAGGCTATTTTGAAATCAGTCTTGAAACCCACTCGTTCCTCAAGCCAGCTGCGAATATAAGCTTCTTGTTCCTCTGGTGAACTGAAAGTAATGTTGTTTGGATAAACTAATTCTTGATCTCCTCTAGTAAGCCAAGGAACCAATAGTGTGATGTTCTGCTTTTCGGATTTTGCCAAATACGCTGCTCGAAACAGTGGATTTACAGCAGTCCCAGTCATCCAAGGAAGGCTAGCAGTTGTGACGATTGCCACATTCCTTTTCCCATCGGATATCTCTTGCTTACCAAGGTCGGTCCATAATCCACCTTCATAACGGTGTCCTGTACTTTGAAGCACACTGGCTATTCTTAAATCTAGTTCATCGTTTACATTATCACCTTCAGGAATCGACGACTCTCTAGTGTGGAAGGGGCTCAACAGAAGTTGATTTTTCCTTTTGCTGCACAAGCTTTCCACTATCTTGTCAGAGACATCTGCCACCATACACCAACATATTGTGTTTAGAAAGGCTAGAAAGAATCATGGATAAATGAGTGTTGCAGATATAAAATAGCAAACCTAGTCAGAAAATCTAAGATTAAAAAAGAAAACCTAATTACCTCTCTTAACACCAACGTGATCTAAAAACGGGACGGACTGCCTAATCAGATAGGCCAAAAGTTCTGGGACATCCAATGGTGGTACGTCCTAAGACAAGAAACAGAAATGAAATCAGATGATTAAACATAAAATATTCTGCTATAATATAATCCAAACCAACTCTATCCAAGAAGTAATCCAGTTCTTGTTAAATAAGCAGTCTATAATCTATGTAGTATATTGTTGCGAAATGAGAACTGAGTAAATAATATTAATTATATTTATATAGACACACATATATCTAATGAAATACACAAAGTTATTGAGCATATAATCTGATACCAACAAATCTTTGTACAAGTAGAGAAGCAATTAGTATAACCAGGATCACATCACACGTTTTAATTTTTACTTGAAGACGGGGTGTCTCTGCTACTTAAGTTAATGACTTCATATGCATCTAAATCAAGCAACTTGTTAAATAAATATATGATGATTTGATAACAAGAAGATGGTGAAAGATGAACACTGTAACACAGCAAATAATGCAAGTGATTCTATGAGCTAAGTATAAATTCATACCTTTAAGTCATCTGGTTCCTTGCAAATTGCTTTCTGCAAAAAAAAAAAGTAGAAAATTGAGAAAAATAAGGGTCATTTTACCTCTACTAAAATAAAATTTTAAATTACTGTTCCTAATAAACTACATAACACCTATTCAGCTTTTCATCAAGAAGTGTTGGTATATTAATATATATCCACTCAGCCAAATTACAATTAGCATGAAAAAAACCTTAGTCTAATCCAACTCCATTTTGTATGTCCATATAGTTAATTGGATTCCAAAATCATGACCTAAAATTTTAACAGGGGAAAGAGTTGCATTCCAATTGCATATAGAAGCAGAGTATGTGATGTGTGAACAAAAACTCTTCATATCATAATCACAAGCATATGAAATATTGCAACTGGAGTACCAATTATAATAAGTCTCCGTAGTTCTGTCATCTTAGGCATTGTTTGGTAAAATAAGTTAACTTATAAGACAGGTATATGTTTGGATGACCTTAAGCTACCTTATGTTAACTTATAAGTTAGCTTTTTGAAAAGCTACTCTCACTAACCGTTTGGTGACTTATGAGACTTTTTAATTTTTTATTCCAAATATACCCTTGCTAAGTTTCATACTATTAATTTTTAAACATATCTTTTTTTGTCATTTTACGGTCATAAGCTACCTTATCAGCTTAGTTTTGTCAGACGCAACTTATTCAACAGCTAGCTTATCAATCACCAGCTACCTTATCAGTCACAAGCTCCCTTATCAGCTAGTTTTTGCCAGAGGCAGCTTATTCAACAGCTAGCTTATCAATCACCGGCTACCTTATCAATCCTTATCAGCTAGTTTGCCAAACATAACCTTAGTACATATATTAGCTGAATGATTGAAAGAGGATTAAGATACTTACCAAACTAGATTTAACTTTCACCATAAACCTGCTGTTCTTAAGCCCCTTGATAATCTCAAACGATGAACTCCTTTTCTCCAATTCCTGCAACCGAGTTTTAAAAGCCCTAATAGGCTCCCAATAACCAGGAAGATGATGCCATTGGTCACCTTCTCCTTTCAACTCCCAACCAAAATCATCATTTACCTTCATCCTTGCTCTCCTCTGATACAATTCTGTATCATAAAACTCCACCTCCGATAGAATCGCGTTCTTAATTGCAGACAAATCGATCCTTATCTTCGCCCTAGGCTTCCACTTCTCCGGAGCTCTACTACCGAAATCCGGCGAAGAGTGCCTCCGGCGGATATCGGAAACCTTCGGCTGCCACCGTCTCATGAAATCAACCTCCGCCGGAGACGGCGACGATGATGACGTCACCGGAAAAGTCGATTTGGACGCGGAATTCAGAAAGTTCTCGAACTCACGGTCGAAGGAAGACGCTAGGTTTTGGAACGATTTCGCTCTATCCTTCATCAACCGTAGATCTGCTTGCGTTGAGATCTTCACTTCTCTCCATCCCTTGGATATGAACGAAATCGCTTTCTCGGCGGCCACGACGGAGCTGCTTGTACTCTCCGTCGGCGAAGCACCGGTCTCCGGCGGCCTGAAATTGATCATCGGTGGTGGTGGTGGTGGTTTCCGGCGAGAATTCTCCGAGGAGTCTGGTTTCGTGTGTGTGAAGATTTGGCTTATTGAAAAAGGGGAGGGAAAAGAGAAATGATAAGCCACGAGGCGGCTCGGCTGAAAAAGTAACGGCGTCGGCTGATCAGTTAAGCTGCATCAAACGTGTTTCATAAAATGTTGTGTGAATTACACTTTTGGTCTCTCTTGAATAGCTATATTTTGTGTTTTTATCCCTTAAAAATTGAAAGTACATTATTCTCCAAAATCATGTTTTGGAGCCTAAATTGGTCCCTCCAACTAACACCAGGAGGGAGTCGGTTAGGTCTATCCAATGTCTTAAAAACCGATTGAACCGGCCCGGTCGAACCGGGAACCAGTGAAAAAGCGACCGGATCTATGGCTTTTTAAGTACCGGATTGAACCGGCTGGTTTAGTGGTTGAACCGGCGGATCGAACCGGTAAAAAACTGGTTGACGTGGTTTTAAAAAAAATTAAGTGGAAAACTTGTTATTATTTATTTATTTAATGTTTCTGGATTAATGAACTTATTGTAATGTATATATTTTAAGTTTTTAACTTTTAGATATCAAATTGTCGGTTTTGCATATATATAAAAGTAGGAAAATGGAGAATATATTAAAATGCTTGGAACCGGTTGAACCGGTCGAACCGTGAACCGGTTATCACACCGGTTCAACTAAAAAATCGGTTTTTAGAACACTGGGTCTATCATGTGCACCTCAATGAGGGGACATTTCGTCTTTTAAGGCTCATTTCTTTCTTCTCCTTCCACTTCGAAGAACATTCATCACTATCATCATTCTTCGCCATCAACCACCGCTCGTTGCCAATCATAACAATACATTGTTGAGAAATTAATTATTATGCCCCTTTTCAATAATCACATTCACCTCCTACCAATATTAAGGACCTAATAAGGAAGAGTGGGGTATATTACATGCATCTAACTAACCTATTCTTAAAATCTACATCATTGTTTATAACAAGACTTGAACCCACAACCACAAACGAAGAAGACACTTTAATATGTTAAATAAGAAATAAGAACTAATAATATAATATATTAAGTAAGAAATAAGAACCACCGATATAACTATTGAATTTTAGAACCAAATCCGACAAACGTCCAAAAATAGGGACTAGCAATGTAATCCATTCTTGATATTTAATTACATTTATTTAAGAAAAGAAATGTAAACTTCATTACACTAATTTAAGAAAGAAATGTGAACTTCATTAATTGTATTGTGACTATGTTGTTGGCGTGGAGTGTGTTCTTATGGCTTAATGATTACGTGAAAGTATTTAATAAGGATTAATAACTCATAAAGGTGTTGCCAAACACGTGTTTACAAACTATAGTTCGCAAGTATCATGCTATCAATTAAATCTAATTATTCATTTAATTTGTTTTATTAGGCCATCCTCTATCGGGCCAGTATGGGGACCGGTTCCCTACCGGCACCGGCGGGAACACCGCCGTGGGTGACCGGTAGGGAGACCGGTAGGCACCTCAACGGTACGCCCATGCCGGTCGGCTCTCCCCCCCTCAACTTTCGGGTTTTGTCCAATTTACCCCCCCCCCCCCCCCAACGGTAATATAGCCGTTGGCGTAAAAAAAAAAAATTTTTTTATTTTTTTTTTACTTTTTAAACATTCCTATATATATTTATTCATATTTAAAAAACCAACCTACATCTCCATCTTCATCTCTACTCTCAAATATTTATCTCTATACTATATACTCTATATCTTCATCAACATCTTCATCAACATCTTCATCTCAATGGATCCATACGGCACCCCCTCCGGTTCGAGACGTACCAACCCGAACCAACCGAACCAACCGAACCAACCGTATCACCAACCGTATAACCTACCGAACCTCTCATATCACCCACCTAACGTATCATCGGATTATTGGATGTATGCGCGAAACGTGGGGGTTTAAAAAATATTATTAGTTATTTTAGTTTTTTTAGTTTTTATGAAATGTTAATTTTAATTTTAATTATGAAATGTTTTTTTTGTTTTTATGTTAATGTAATTTTTAGTTATTTTAATTAATGTAATTTTAATTTTAATTTTAATTGTCTACTTAATGTTTATTTAAAAAAAATAAAATGAAGGGTTTGAATTAAAAATAAAATAAAATGAAGGGTATGAAATGAAAATTAAAAAAATAAAGGGAAGGGTATGAGGGGTATGATAGTGGATGAAAGGTATGGAGTTGGTAGGGTAGTGGGAAAGCTGATGTGGCAGCTGATGTGGCAACAGGTATGGCAGGTATGACCTGCACCATAAAGGATGGCCTTATAATCAATTAAACCGGTTAACCTTAGGTTAAGATTAACAAATAATTGTGCGAAAAGATTGATTTCGAAAACCTTAACTGGTCCATAATCGATTGTCAATACCATAATGTGAAGGACATTCCCGACTCACTCAACGATTGTGGCTATGGAAGTGTCTGGACTCGAACCTTAGATCATTTGATATTGTGCAAACCCAATCCCACCTATTAGCAACCGAGTTACACGCCATTGGCTATATTAACAAATAATAACTAGTATGACATAAACCTAATGCCATAAGTCATAACTAACCTTCTCGATATTGATTCATATGACATACTTTTCAATCATAAGCCACTTGTATTTACAAACGGACAAATGTCAGATTATCACCAATTTTATCCAGTTGTAATTAATCTTGATAAAAAAACATAACTTTTAAATCAGTAGTGTTATGAGTGTTCACGGTTCTTTAGACGGTCCATAACCTAAAATGTGTAACTTATATGGATTTATGTAACCTACTCTTTAATCAATCATTTAACATCGACCAGTTGGAGCAGTGGATTGATCAATAGAAGTTGATCAATAGAAGAGTATTGCATGTGTAATGATTTAAGAAAAAACAAATTCGTATAGTTGGGGATATTAAGAAGAGGTCATTTTGAAGAAAAAAAAAGATCGTATAAACTAGAACCAACAAGTTATATCGATCCTAAACCAGTCATTCTTTAAATTGTCAAAATATAAGTAGTCCCAATCATGGATGCATGCCATAACAGATTTTTTTCAACCTTCACATCAACTTTACTTGTATCCGAATGTTAGCTACGTTGTGTATCAAATCTAATCTATATATATATAAAAGGAAGATCTATCAAGAATGATGTGGCACAATGTGGATGTAGGATTTGGTTCTAGAAATTTTGTCATTATTTTGAATTTTTTTAATATATTAATTAAGTTAAAGACTATTCTACCCTTTAAGTAAAATTTTGTAATTTACTATAAAAAGGATTCTTTGGTAATTTTGCTTAAAATTTAATTGACTTTAATTTCCAAATTCTTAACTTCCCATGGACATTTAATTTGGTCTCCTCAAATTCCTATTTATTAATTAAAGAAAAACCGACAACAAAATCATATATAAATACAACCTAATGCTCCCTCAAAATGTAATATATAAACAACTTTGATGTTCTATGTTATATTCTATTATGTTTGTAACTTTGTATGTATGTTTGTTGTTTCTCTATTGTAGAATTCGTTTTTTTCGATACTATTGCTCAACCTTCGTAAAAGTTTCCGGTAACGTATCACTTTTTATTATTAATTTTATAATTTATGTAATTTATATGTTGTTTTTAGGATGAGTATTCTTGCATTTTTTTATATATAAAAAAATTTCCATAGTTTTTGTATGCTACGATAGAATAATGTTTTTTTTCTTACTATTGTTTTCCATTTGATCTTTATGTTTGTTGTTTCTCTATTGTAGAATTCGTTTTCTTCGATACTATTGTTCAACCTTCGTAAAAGTTTCCGGTAACGTATCACTTTTTTATTAATTTTATGATTTATGTAATTTATATGTTGTTTTGGGGATGAGTATCCATGGATTTTTTTTATATAAAAAGATTTCCATAGTTTTTGTATGCTACGATAGAATAATTTTTTTTCTTACTATGCTTTCCATTTGATATTTATGTTGTATTAGTGTTTTAAGTGATATTATTTTTCTCTAATTCGTTTTGCTTATATTTTTGTAGTTTCTTATAAAAGTTATTTTTTGTTGACAACAATCAAACTACAAAAGTATGATTTATGTTTTTTTTTTTTTTTACTTTTTTGTTTCGTTGTGGATTCTCTTTGGATTTTTTATGTACTTATAATTTCCTAATTTGCAATTTTAATAAGGAATTCAATCCCAAATTTCTAAGCAATTTAATCCCAAATGTCTTCTTTCATTTTTCCCTAAAATATTTCCCTTTTTGATGTGATTATTAATTAACAAAATAAAGTTATTCATATTCTTTGTTTGCATCTAAATTTCTTTATTTCTTTTATTTCACATTATTCTAATCTATATCTTTATATATATATATATATAGAGGGATTTTATTTTGTGAACTTATTTTTTGTGTGAACTTGTGAACTTAAGCCAAAACGACGATTTCTTAATGAAATTGGTTTTTGAAATTGTTTAATATGATGAAATGATATTATATGAAACATTTTTTGTTGAAATTGTTTCATATTTCGGTGGTTTTACGTGAAATCAAAAGGTTTCATAAATATATATGAAACAGTTTCATAAGAATGGAAAAATTACGTAAAAAATACCGAAATACGAAACATTTTAATCAAAAAACTAATCATATAATATCATTTCATCATATTAAACAATTTCATAAACCAATTTCATTGATTTAACATATGAAATCGTCGTTTTGGCTTAAGTTCACAAGTTCACACAAAAAATAAGTTCACAAAATAAAATCCCTCTATATATATATATATATAAAGAAAACCCAAGTTTAATGAGGCGGCGGCATGAGAATTTAATTGAGATATTGGTGGATTCTGGTTGAATGTTGGATATCCCACATTGGTAAAAGATTGAAATATTTGAGTAGTCATATGTATAAAAAGGAGGAGTGGATGGTATTGCCTCAACTCATGAGGGTTGATCTTATTAAGATGATTCTATATTATTTTAACAAAACAAATGTTATTTTGAATGAAAATGAAAAATAAAAGTGAATTGTGCTTGAGTTTAAAAAATCCCACATTCTTTTTTGAACAAATATCAATATATATGATGTGGCACAATGAGAATTGAGTATTCTCTAATAGTGGATTATACTTAACTTTTGAGTAACCCACATTAATAAGAAGAATGATATATCAATAGAGGAGTTGAATATATAAGGATGAAAAGAATCCATTAAGTATCCCAATTTTGAATATTCCACATTGATAAGTTTAACCCTTATTTTTTTTAATAATTAATAGTTTTTTTTCAATAAATATTGATAGAAAAGTGATATAGCGATTAACGAGTTGAGTATATAAAAGATAAAGAAAAGTCTTTGAAATGAAAAGGGTCATCTCATTTGTAACCATCAAAGTCTAATAAAATATAGTTGTTTTTAATCTACAAGTTAAGACATTAATATATCGATCAATTAGTAAATATACCTTCATATATATAACGTCCATATAGAATGAGGTGATAATTCTTAAGCATTATAAATCAAGTTTTAATTTATATATCATCTTTATATTCCACGTTGGATGAAATAATGAAATAAGCATGAGAGATGTGGACATAAAAACAAAAGGAAGTGAGTTTCCCACATTGATAAGGGAAATGGTACATCAATAGAATAATTGAGCATATAAGGATTAGGAGAGTTGTTTGAAAACCAAAAAATGTCATTTGGCTATACATCATTTTTAACCCATGTTTACCTTTTATATAAAAGCTACTTCTTTTTTCAATAAACATCGATAACAAAAGTGATATGACTATTAAAGAGTTGGGCATATAGGGATAAAGATAAGTCTTTAAAACTAAAAAGGTCATGCATTTTGGTGAAGATCAACGTAATATATGTTTGGTTTAATATCCAATATCCCGGTCATTAGCTTACTGGGTTTTTTAAATTTTATAAAAAAAAAAGTCATTCTTCTATATTGATGAAGTGATTTATATGTGTAATCTTAATCTTACAATACTATCAAGGCATGGAGCACTAATCTAATTTACAATCAAATATTATAAAAAAGATTATTCAAAAATATGAACTTTGATTTTTAAAATTGTTTTCATATCTTCTATTTTTTCACATTATTGTTTGCATCCCAAATTGGATTAGAGAATCACAAAGACATGAGGGTGGTGGATACACAAATAAATTGCCAAAGTTTTTCTCAATTTGTTGTTTGCATCCCACATCGGATGATGGAATAAAAGTGACGAGAAAGATGCAGGTATAAAAACAAAGGGTGAACAATGGGATAAGCGTACATTTTTTTGAATCTTGACCTTTTGTTAAGCATAAGTGTAGTATAGTGTTTGATATGTGGGTCATTGTCTCTACTTGATACTATTTTTTTGTGTGGGAATGTCCATCCATGATCTTAACTTGGTGATGCGGTTTTTCATGCGTCGCTTGAACTTACATTACTAACATAGTTTGACACACATTTCTTATTTTCATTTTAATTTTTAGTTTATCTTTTGTAGGTTATTAGGTACGGTTAAATGTACTTAAATAACCAATATAAGATATTAAAAAATTGAAACAAATAATGTATGAATGATACACATAGAGTCCATCTTGAATATTAATTAACCAAGTTACACAAATATTATTTTCAATAATAGTGATATGGCTGTAGAACGCGATGTTTGGGTTATAAACTTGAAATAATGTAACTATTAGTGATATATGTAAATTAACCACTTTAGAGAATACAATATTGTTTTACATCACAATCTTTTAATAATGATTATCACCACCGCGCAACGCGCGGTGAACAACACTAGTGTTTAATTAAACCAAAGTGAATGAGTTATTAACATGGACATGTTTCCAATGTCTTAACATTTTTTTATCATTTACCCGCAGAGAAGCATAATAGGCAAATACGTTATTAGTCAAATATGACTGGGTTATATTGACCCGTTATCCTAAAAGCACCAATCTTATATGATAAAAAATCATACTTATAATTAAATATCATATAGCATAATTATTCTATATGCTCTTAACACCATAATAAAATACTAGCTATGTGCCCGCGCGTGTTGCTGCAAAATAAAAACTACAAATTAATGTACTACAATTTACAAATTTTAATATAAAACTACAAATTAATCGTTCACAAAAAGTTCAAGACTAAGGGGGTGTTGGGTTCATTTTAGGAAATGGGAATAGAAATGAAAATGGGAATGCAGAAGAATGGAAATGAAAATGGGCATTGTATTGATGTTGTTTGGTTAACCCACTATAATCAATGAAAAATTGTTTCATGTTAAAAAATTTTGTTTCCTCCACTTTGAAAATACGATAGATGTTCCATTTAACATCAAAAGATGAAATGACATGGAAAAAAATTGACTACAAAGAAAACTTTCATTCCCTCTAATTTGCTCAGGATTGAAAATTAATGAATATGCAGGAATTATTCCATTATATAATATAAGACCAAGCAACAATTTTTTGATCATTCACATTCCTTACCCTGTAATACCCAAACCAAACATCCCAAAAAAAAATAAGTACAAAATGAAACCAATTCTAAAAAAATGTACCCGAATAAACTAACTTTCCGATTTTTTAAATTTAGATTTCAATTCTAAAAATGTACTCTAGAATTATAACGAGAATATTTCGATTCTTATTATAGGAATATAAAAAGTGATCCTTAAATCCGTCGGGTTTAACTTTTGGAATTTACACTTAAAACAACGGTTTCAAAATTGGAAACAAAAATCAGATTTGTGTTAACTCTTTTTTTTTTGAACGGCAACGAGAGGTCACGAAGGCAAGGAGCTTCGGCAAAACCATCACCCCAGCCAACGGACCCAAGAATTTATTAAAACAGCTAACGCGGAGCTAGCGAAAAGAATACAAGCAAAAGGAAAAAACAAAGCAAGGGCCAAAAAGCAACCCACAAAGAAACAAAAGAGAAAACCAAACCATCCCCAAAGCAAAAAGGAGAGAGTAGAGACCACCTCTACTGCCAAAGAACAAAGGAAAAAAAAAACCCAACAAGTTGATGAAGCACTGAGAACACCAAACCCAAGGAGAAAAGAAATTAAACCAAGCTTGATGGGTCACTGCACCATGAACTCCATAGCAGCGAATTCCAATTCTTACCCCTTTGTTTAATCCAGAAAAAAGAGAAAGCTTGGATATCGGTAAACAGGCAATTTTGAGAAGAATGCGATGAAGCCGAGAAAATTTTGTTGTTCCGAGCTTTCCAAATAACCCAGAAGAAGGTGTACAGAACCCCTGTGAAAGCCTTTTTTTATCGCCTTTGTAACTGAGAACGTCGGCCCAATCGAACAGTCGTGGGTGGTCAAGAATCATTTTAAAATCAATGTTCCACCAGGAGCATAACTTCTGAAGAATGAGATTCGAGAAAGAGCAGTCTCTAAATAAATGATCTTCGCTCTCATCGCAGTTGTTGCAAAGAGGGCAGGAAAGAGACACAAGGGGCACACCTCGTTTCTCCAAATTGGGCTTGGTAGGGAGCCTACAATGCGAGATCCTCCAAACGAGGATATTAACTTTAGAGGGGATCCAGCTGTTCCACTGGAAGAGGCTGTTAAGATGGGTTTGGAGGTAAAAGTCATCGAAAGCTCTTCTAAGAGAGGATGCCGTATAAATTCCGGACGGATCCAAAGCCCAATTCCATTCACGGTCGGGGTTAGACGTCAAGCCGTTTGGTTGAAACCAACTCTGAATCGGAATATTGACCTTGAGAAAATCCTTTTGTCTTAACTCTTAATTAAACATTTCAAATTATCAGATATTAATCACAAAAATAATTTGTTAGGATCTTGGGTTTGACTTTGACCAATGGAATGGAAACGTCATCATATTTTCGATGACGTCATCACATATTAGTGATCTTGTTGTTACTTGATGCCCAAGGTATCATTTCCATATTATGAATTCCAAAGCAAGCTTTACTACTAGAGCTGGAATAAGATTAATTATATCACTTTCCAAATATACAAATCACTTACCGACTTATACATAAATATATATATATATATACATTCATACAATAACCATATCAATTTAAAGAAAACGTGAACAATAAGGTATTATCACAACACTATCCACTTCTCACTACTCGTCGGAAAACATGGCGGAAGTAGATCTACAGGAGGCGAAGGCAGCATTTCCGGTTGTCCTGTACAAGGGAGAGCAACGGATAAACGTCGGCAACGTTGAGATCCATCCTACGCTTGATTACAAGCAATTTCGAGTCGTTCTGAATCAGTTGACCGGTATCTCGTATAACAATCTTACTACCTACTTAATCGACAACAAGAGAAAGCAGATTCCGCCAGAACAACAACGGAAGATCCTGATAACCGGTAAGTTCAATTTCACCGTTTTAGTTCGAGAGAAGTCCTGCTACTTCCTTGTGGTTTTGAAGCGGTCGAGAAGAGACCGCCGCCAGAGGAAATCTAAGAAAGAGATCATCGGTTCAAATCAGTTACCTCCTCGTCCGCTTAAGCCGTTTTATCTTCCAGTAATTCCTAGATTCTATGAGGTTTGGTTTTACGAATCGCAAATCCAGAGAGCAAACTACGTAAATTCAGTGTTGATTATGAATTCGAACTACGGATTCCATTGGTCTAGGAATATAAATTCTCGGAAGATGATAGAGTCAGAGTCGCGCCCGAGGGTTCAGAGCTGTAGGAACCGAGATTTGTGCACGGATTGCATGAATGCAGATAAGCAGGGCGCGGAACCGGAGTTGCACTTGTGTGTTTACGACGAAGTCGTTGAAGGTTTTTTCCGATCACCGGTCGGACCGATTTCTCGACCACGTTGAAAGCTGTTTCCAGTGTTAAGTATATTTTAGCCGATCGATTTGTTTTTTCTTTCTTTTAGATTTATCAAGAGACATAACTGTAAGTATTTGGTTGTTTTTTTGCCTGGACTCTTTTCAAGAGGCAAAAGCTGTAAGTATTTCTCATTATTTCATGGGTATGTTAACTCTAAGAGACAACATTATATTTTAGAAATATCTTTATTTTTTAAATCTTTTTATTCATTTAATTTGTTTTTTTTATAATCAACTAAACCGGTTAACCTTAGGTTAAGATTAACAAATGATTGTGCGAAAGAATTGATTTTGAAAACCCCAACCGGTCCACAATCAATTATCAATACAATAATATGAATGGCATTCCTGACTCACTCAATGGTTGTGGAAATAGAAGTGCCTAGGTTCGAACCTGAAATCATTTGATCATGTACAAACTTATTCTCACCTATTACTAGCTGAGTTACACGTTATTGGCTAAATTTACAGATAATAACTAATATCAAAAGATAACCTAATGCCACAAGTCTTAACTAACCATCTCGATATTGTTTCACATCACATACTTTTCAATGATAAGCCACTTGTGTTTAGAAACTAATAAATGTCATATTGTCACCAATTTTTACCCAATTGTAAATCGTAATTAATCTTGATAAAAGAATAGCACCCTTAAATCAATTGTGTTATGATCGTTCACGGTTTTTTAGACGGCCCATAACCTAAAATGTGTAACTTGTATGGATTTATGTAACCTACTTTTTATCAATCAGTAACCTTTACCACTTTGAGCAGTGGATTGATCAATAGAAGAGCGTTGCATGTGTAATGATTTAAAAAAAACAAATTCGTCTAGTTGGTGTTATTAAGAAGCGGTCATAAGTTAGCTAAATGTTAGCTACTTCATTTATCAGGCCATCCGCTGTGGCCACTACCCGAAGGAATCGAGTAGGATGAAGCCGACGGGTAGCTACAAAAACACCGCCGCAGGTGCCAGCGGGTAGGTGAGTTTCGGTTTCACCAAGCCGAAGGCTTCCACCCCCACCGCCACCCCCCACACCCCACTTCTCTCTCTTCTTTGTCTCTATCTCTCTCTTCTTTCTCTCTCTTCTTTTATTTTTTTTATTTAACTTTTAATTAAATGATTTTGGGTTGATAGTGGATGAATTGGGTAGTTTTGGATAAAATAGTGGAAAGCTGATGTGGCGCTGACGTGGCAGTTGAAACCATTGGGTAATGGTGGGTCGACAGCGGATGGCCTCAGATGTAATGTTTAATTAAACCAAATTCAAGGAGTTATTAACATGGATATGTATCCATTGTCTTAAATTATTTATCATTTATTGAGTTGAAAAGATAACAACGGAATAAGTTATTAGTCAAATGTGATTGAATTGCATTGACCCAAAACCAATTTTATATGATAAAAATCATATTAACTAAATATCATATTAATTGTTGTCAATGCTTTTAACACCATAATAAAACATATTACAAATTATAAAATAAGAACTACAAATTAATATCCTTCACAATAAGCTCAAGAGTAATTGTTTATTTTAAAAAGTACCCACAAATTGAAACCAATTCTAAAAAAACTATACCTGATAAACTAACTTTCCAATTGTTTAATTTAAGATTTCAAAAAATCAACTTTCAATCTTCTTAATCTTAAATAATTAAAGAGAATATTTTTATTCATATTATAGGAATATAAAAAGTGATCGTTAAATCCGTCAGGTTATACCCTTGGAATTTACAGTTAAAAACAATGGTTTCAAATTATCGGATATTAATCACAAAAAAATATTGTTAGGATATTGGGTTTGACTTTGACCAATGAAATCGAAACGTGATCGTATTTACGATGACGTCATCACATATTGTAGTAATCTTGTAGTTACTTGATGCACAAGGTATAATTTCCATATTATGAATTCCAAAGCAAGCTTTACTACTAGACTTGGAATTAATACGATTAATTATATCACTTTCCATATATACATATCACTCACCGACTTTTATACATATATAAGAGTAGTATCTATCAAATATTTTGTACAAACTATACAAACCAATCTCGACCATTAATAGATATTACCACAAACACTATTCCACTTCTCCACTACTCGTCGGAAAACATGGCGGAAGTTGATCTACAGGAGGCGAGGGCAGCGTTTCCGGTTGTCCTGTACAAAGGAGAGCAACGGATAAACGTCGGAAACGTTGAGATCCATCCTGCGCTCGATTACAAGCAATTTCGAGTAGCTTTGAATCAGATGATCGGTATCTCGTATAACAATCTGACTACCTACTTAATCGACAACAAGAGAGAGTCGATTCAGCAAGAAGAACAACGGAAGATCCTGATAACCGGTAAGGTCAATTTCTCCGGTTTAGTTCGAGAGAAGAATTGCTACTTCCTTGCGGTTTTGAAGCGCTCGAGAAGAGACCGCCGTCGGAGGAAATCGAAGAAAGAGATCATCGGTTCAAATCAGTTACCTCCTCGTCCGCTCAATCCGTTTTATCTTCCAGTAATTCCTAAATTCTATGAGGTTTGGTTTTACGAATCGCAAATCCAGAGAGCAAACTACGTAAATTCAGTGTTGATTGTGAATTCGAACTACGGATTCCATTGGTCTAGGAATATAAATTCTCGGAAGATGATAGAGTCAGAGTCGCGCGTTCAAAGCTGTAGGAACCGAGATTTGTGCACGGATTGCATGAATGCAGATAAGCAGGGCGCGGAACCGGAGTTTCACTTGTGTGTTTATGACGAAGTCGTCGTTGAAGGTTTTTTTCGGTCACCGGCGGGGCCGATTTGCCGGCCACGGTGAAGGCTGTAAGTACTGATCAAGAGTTCAGATTTGGATCATTTGTTTAAAATCTATCAAGAGGCAAAAACTGTAAGATATGTTGGTGGTTATTTTGTTTTGCCTTAAACTTTTCTATTTACAAAAACTGTAAGTATTTCAGATTATTTCATAGTTCTATTAATTTTTTTAGAATTTATAAGTTGTTTAAATTTTGTTTTCGAATACTATGTGATGAAGATGAGATATAGTTTAAAAATATGATTAGTTTAAGATTTTGTGTTCTTTTAATTGATGAAGACCATAATATGTTTTTAATTTAAACATAAGTTTGCTAAAACGAATTAATTGATTAATGATTAACTCTTTTAAAACACATTAAATTGGAATGAGATTGATGGAATTAATTGATGATCGATGGATTATTGGATTATGTAACCAGCTGAACTAAAATCAGTTACATTAGAACAGATTATATAATTATTAATTTAGAAGTTTAGAAATTTTGAATTTTAACCTTTCTTTTACGGAAATGACAAAAAACTACCTTTAATCATCATGAATGTTCTAATTTTGATGTTTAATTGTTTTTTTTTTTTTCATGATTACATACTTACAAGTTCCTAATTTTGATTTTCTAAAACTATGAAACTACTTTTTATAGTTTGATCTTTATCCAATAAATTATAAGTATCTTTATTAATTGTATATTATTGATAACTCTAGTAATTTGTTGGTTTTGTGATTAGTAAGTCATAGAATATTAATTAGTTTTCCACTTTAATTTCACATCATATTAAATGGGACAAAGATAACTTTAAGAGGGGCAACATCAAAGATTGAAGATTGAAAAAGGATAAACAACCACTTACCAGTTTATATCAGACTATTTTAGAATTGAAAAGCTTAACTAAATTAACTAATAATAAGATTAAACTTCAACCAAGCATTATCTTTCTTTTGGTTGCGTAATAGGGCTAAGTCGTGTATTTTGGCTGATAAATAGCTTGACTGGTGTTTGTCCCCGTTGACTTGTTTGTAGCTTTTGTTGTTTTGTTTGTTGTTTTTGTTGTCTTGCTAGCGCCTTGCTAGTTTTGGTCCCTTAATAAATTTTTTGCCGTTCAAAAAAAAAATTAACACCAATAAAAGCAAACCTAGTTGTTAGTAAACACCTCAGTTAGATTAAATACGCCTTTGCTCGGGTTTGAACTCGGGACTTCTACTCCAAGAGGGTGACCTCTCTACCTACTACTCAATTTTTTAAAAGAATTTGAAGGGGTGGGGATTTTTTTAGATGGTTGTATGCATGCAACTAAGATTAATTTGAATCAAGAAAACAAAAAACAAATGGAAAGTGAAAGGATGTTGTTAGCAATAACTTTTTTAGATTATTTTCAACATGTTTGTTTCTAGTAAGTGATCTAAAGATTTTATTTTATGTGTGGAAAAAAGGCTATGAATAAAAATGTATTCTATAGCTAATGGTTTGAAGTATGATAATTGAGCAATTGACTACGAAATTAAATGACAATGAATTGATAAGGGATGTCTGGAGTTTTGTACCATGGTTCTAAACTTATTAAAAAGACTATAACACAATTACATAAAGCAAAAGAATAGTGATTTTTTTAAGTATTTTAACTTTTAACATTTAGATTATTGTCCTGTCAAAAAAAAAACATTTAGATTATTGTATAAGTGTTCGTAACCAACAAAACGTAAATGCTTTAGCTACATATTAGTTGTTAGAGTCCGACATCGGCTAGACTTTGACCAAATCTTCACTATATATGTTAAAACCCCCTTCTCTCCTCAAAAACTCTTATGAAGATTATATCTAGATATTCCACATATTTTCACATTAGCTAGTAATTGTATTAAGAGGTGTCGGCCTATTTCTTTGTCATAATTTGTATTTTTGTGTGCTCATTGAATAAATTCTTTCAAAGGATTCCATTCACATATCATATGTATAGTTAAAATGAATAGGTAATTTATTTTGTCTATGATATTTTGATTTTTTTTACTTTCATTTCTCAACTTCATCGATCACAAAAACATCCTTATGGTACTAGTTTTATTTTGGTTTTTAATTCATCGCCCTAACAATGTGTATCGATTTTAGACCTATTAAAAAAAAGAGCGGTTCGATTAAAATGGGTTTCGGATCGTTTTTTATCCGATGATATGCATCTCTAGTTAGAAGTCAAGTTTAAGATTAACAAAGTTGGGATTTTGGTTTTGATTTCGTTGGTTTCGGGTGGGTCACAACTTACGATGGATTCTAGTTAGAGATGCACAATATTGGTTTTGTAACTGAACTGGTTCGGTTTTTAACCAGACCGGTTATTTACCGCCAAAAAAACTGGTTTTTTAAATTAATCGGTTCGATTACCCTGTTTTGAGTTCCAATATGTGAAACCAAAGTAAGTGGTCTCGATTAAAAAAACCAGTTATAAAAACCGGTCGACTTTTTTTTTTTGGTTTGGGCATGATTTATAATACAATTAGAGATGCATAAAAATACTGAATAACCGATTTGACAAAAAAAAACCGAAATCGATTTTTCCAAAAACTGTTTTCTTAACCAGTTTTCTAACCGGTTTGTCTTTGTGAGAGAGGCCGGTTTTTTACCGGTTAAATAGCCGGTCTTAACCGGTAGAAAACCCATTTTCATAATATGGTTGCATGTATTTATATTATATAAATTTAATCTCTATTATATAATTATATATTTACATGTATTTTAGTATTTATATAATTATATAACTATATAATTGTAGAGGAAGGTTCAAACGAGAATGACATCAATTTAAAAGAATACGAGAATGAATCTCAGCCAATCATCTCAAGCCAATCATATATGAGAATGACTTCTGTGTACAAAATCATATATAATTAACAAAGGAAAAGTTTAGGTACAAAAAACATGTACAAAATCATATATGATTCATATAGTAAATCATATAGAAAATCACATGTGATTAACAACGTACTTGCCCCGCGACCAGAGGTTGCGCGTGTCCTTTTTCTTGTGTACAAAATCACATATGATTAACAAAAGAAAAGTTCAGGTACAAAAAACATGTATAAAATCATATATGATTCATATAGTAAATCACATGTGATTAACAACGTGCGCGACTTGCGCGACTTGCCCGGCGACCAGAGGTTGCGCGTGTCATTTTTTTCATCAAAAATCGAATTGAATGGCTGAGATTGCTTCTCGTATTCTCTTAAAAAGATGTCATTCTCATTTGAACCTTTCTCTATAATTTTATTATAAATTATAATTATATAACTCAAACAACTCTATTTGTTTTTTTTTCTTTGGGCTCGATTTATACAAATTACAAATACAATTGTTTGAATTATAAATTATATTATGCTTGATTTCTTTTTTGGCTTGAATTTTGTTGGACTGCAACCCTTTAATTATAATTTATAATAAAATTATATAAATATATAATATAAATATATAGAATTAAATAAATACTAAAATACATATAAATATATAATTATATAATAGACATTAGTTTGTACAATATAATTACATATTACAAACCGGATAGTTTGTACAAACTATACAAACCAATCCCAACCATACATTTACATGATCAATGGTGTGGATTAATTAAGTTTCTAACACATTTGAAAACTGCCTAAAAATTAGGAGATAAACAAAATCAATGGAAAATCAATGGTTAAGATTAGGTTTGTAGAGTTTGTACAAACTACTTGGTTTGTATTTGATACTTCCCCTACATATAAATATATAGTTATATAATTATATAGTATAAATACACATAAATTCAAATAAAAATATTAATATAATTCAAATTTATTTTTTTGAACGGCAAAAAAGTATACTAGAATGTAGCTTCGGCATGGTGTGGGAACAATCAAATATATCCTCAAACTATTTATACATGTTAATGGAATTAAAATGGTAATTTTGGGCTTCAAAATGGTCATAAACGGCTCTATAGCCGTTGTCTAACGGTAACATTTTCAAAATTACGAAAAGTTTTTTTCTTAATTAAAAAACCAGATAAAAAACCACAGGTTAAAGCATCCACAATGGTGAAACCTCCAAGAACCTTAGTTGTCATATTTGTTCATGCCACGTCATTGACATCTCAACAAAGAAGAAACTCAATGAAACTCCACTATGGAGGTTTATACAAAAACCTTACTTTTCCATATTTTGAATTTATATAATGGTTAAAAAATAACAAAAGTAATAAATAAAATAATAACACAAAAGGAAAGTATATACAAGAACCCTTACAGGAACTCCACTATGGGAGAGATGTTCTTGTCCAGTCACAGGTTCTTATTGGAACCCAGGTGCTTAAACAAGAACCTGGTCAAAAAACCGGTTATTTAGAAAACCTCAAGAAAAACCTCAAGAGAAACCTCCATTATGGATGCTCTTACAGAACCGATAGAAAACCCGGTCTCTTTCAATCAGGCAAACCGGTCAAAAAACTGGTTATTTAGAAAACCGGTCCAGTTATTGAAAAAATCCGTTTTGCTTTTTTTTTTTCCGGTCGAATCTGTTAACCAATTTTTTGTATGCATATCTAATTCTATTCATGTTTGAACATTGAACATTTCTTATCTCTATAGTTCGGCCCGTTTAATGCATATCTAAAATCTAAATGATGTTTTTTACATTTTAATAGCCCAAAAATATTTAGCCCAAACAAAAAAGTTGGCCCAATTCAATATTAAAATTTGATTCAGTATAAATACATAACCCCCCTTTACATTTCTTATTCTAAATTTCAGCACAAAAGAAGAGGGGAAAGGACTTTTGAGTACTTGCACGCAAGAAGTTCAAATTTAGGGAAATTCAAAGGCGGGGGAATCGCGGTAATAGCGATACACGATAATCTTCAGCGTGCGTTATTTGGTAAGTAATTATAAGGATCGGGTAAAATTTTGATTAGATTTGTATATGGAAATGTTTTTAAGATCGCTTAACACTATTGATGTTAATCTGCCTGTAAAGATTACAAATCGTTGTATCCAGGTTGAATTTGGAACATAAAATAATAAAATGCGATTAGTTCAAAGGCTAGTGATCAATGCATAATTGAACGACAATACCGATATACTCGATTTCCGAATTTAAAGTTTAAACAGTAATAATAATGTTAAATTAAACAAATTGTTATATCAATAGTTAATTAACTAGGTAAATCAAAAGCCCCAAATTTGAACTAAATTTAGGCATTGGGGTGAAAGTATAACTAATAGGTAAATTATATGTTAAAATAACTAATATTTTTGTTTTTATTTGGAAATTTAGTTATAAAATTTGTCTTTTTAAGGCATTTGTGTATGTTTTAATTGATATTATTATTTCAACATTTTTCTTTATGTTTTGATTGACATCATTATCTCAACATTTTTCTATATGATTTTTGTGTACAAATAAGGGTTTTCCAGTAGCATGTTTAACAATCTTAATAAAATACTTATTAAAAATTCTAAGTTTACATGATAAAAAATTGTATTTCGTGCACATATTGATATGGTGAAATTAGACAACAAATATCTTTATAAAAAGATAAGCAGTTAGGATGAAGTTCTATTAACCTTTTATATGACATTTTTTTTGAAATTGTTTGTAGAAGAGTCATTAAAATATTTTTAAAGAAAATACATGAAAAGGTAAACAGGAATATAGAATGCTTTTATTTAGATTGTGACAAAAACTTATGATATAATGATGTAATTTATTAGGTTGTGCAACTTAATTTTTCAATTTGTTATGATGATTTGTATAACATATAATTTTAGTGATCTAAAAGTATTATTAAGTATTTTGTTAATATATTTGGACGTCCTAATAGGCATATTTTTGTTTTGAAAGTTAAATCACTAGATGTGTGATGTACTAACGCTCAATTTAGTATCTGATAATTTATATGATATATGTGTTTTCTTTCATATTTTTTGGTGTTAAATGACACCTTTCATCTTTAATTTTGAAAATAAAAAATATTTTGCCTTTGCTTATATGTGTTTTGATGCAACGGAATTTCATTTGTTATGTGGATTTTGTCGATAAATTGAATCAAAATATTTCTAGCAATAAGAATGTGAATATTTATATGTGAATATGCAAGTTATCAACTTGCAAATTTTTGAAGAAAATATTTGTTCTTTGAATACATTTCAGAAATATCTTGTTTAAAATGTGATTTAACGAAACTTTACAGTATTACATTTTGTTTGAGCCAATGTTTTGGTTATTGTTTTGATCTATTTATGGCTAGAATACATATTGAACATTCTTTAGTACTAAACTTCAATTATGATGCTTGATTGTTCAATTTTAGAAAACTTGTTTAATAATGGTTTTGAGGATAAATTTATTGCTTTGATCACTTATAAGGATATCATGAGGTTAATGACATAATTCCATCATTAGAATTTCCTATTTTCCTACACTAGCTTTCTTTTGCTTAGAGTGATAGCGCTCATATAAGTCATCCCTAAATTATGCATTTAAGGTTTTGTGGTTAAATGATATAACGTCATACACATATTTAAACTTGCATATACTTGCACATTTAATGTATTACTTTTATATAGATCTGACGGTTTTGTGTACTGAAATTTTGATTTTTTATGAGTTTTATTATGCTAGGGATGCTTTTGATAATCTTTTTTTTACATATGAGTTTCTATGTCCTAAATAACCAAAATAGCTTGGAGTTATTACAGATCAACCTATATGGCCAAAATGGCTTTGACAAGCCTGGTTTTAAACATGAGGTCGATGAGATTTTCTACTGTATCCTTTAAAATATAGCAAATGCCTCAGAACCAATGTGATTTATGAAATGTTATATGCATTTGGTAAATTATAAATATTTTAATTTAACACCAAGTTAATAGTTTAAATCTCATAATCGCCCTAAGAAGTTGCTATTTGCACCTTTTTAATAGGAGTGTGATGAAACGAGAATGTAAAAAACATACATTGGGAATGTAAAAATAAAGTTTAATATTGATGTGTGTGAGTGAAGAATTCACTTTATATTGTTCCATCCATTTTGATGGGACAATTTTTATTTTATTTTACTTTTATCCCACATATTCTCGCCCTATCCTCTAATATGGGATAACAACAATGATAACACAATTTTGTTGTGTTATCATTTATCTTTTCCTTTGATTTTAGGTTTTTAGGTTTGTTATCTTGATTTCTTTAGTGTTATTTTGTCTTGTATTTTTGATTTACCGACATTTTGCAATCTGATTTCTTTCTAAGAGAATTTAATATATTGGCTTTCTATTTCTTGCTAGTGACTATAAATTTTTATGTGGGTAAAACATGATATAATCCTTAAAGTTTCATTTGTTTTACGGTTTAATTCTCAAAAAAATTTAATGTAATATATTTAAATAACCATAATGTTTCATTTAAATTATGTTTTAATCTTCAAAGTTTCGTTTGTTTTACGATTTAACCCTTAAACTTTATTTTTAAATGGAATAACCATAATGTTTCATTTAAATGATGTTTTAATCCTCAAAGTTTTGTTTGTTTTACAGTTTAACCCTCAAAGTTTATTTTTAAACGGAATAATCATAATGATTCATTTAAATGGCGTTTTAATCCTCAAAGTTTTGTTTGTTTTACGATTTAACCCTCAAAGTTTATTTTTAAATGAAATAACCATAAATGTATTATTGACTTGTTACTTTAGCCCTTATCTTAAATTTTTACCATAATCCTGTTGTTGCAATTTGCTAATCTAAGCATTATGGCATAGGCATTCATTGGAGAAGAAGATGGAGGAAGGAGGCAGTGCCGCGGTGTTTCCGGTAGCTTTATTCATCTGGCATCATCAGATCTACTGTGGAAACGTCGAGATCCGTCCAGCCCTACACTTTGAACAATTCCTAATGGTGCTGAACGACATGATTAGGGCTTCCTATTTTCACCTAACCACTTACACAATCGACAACCGAAGATTGCAGATTCCGTTTCAACGACGGAATATTCTCGTCTCCGGTAAGCTCACCTTCTTCGTTCTAGGTCAACAGAAGAGCTTCAACTTTCTTGTGGAGCTACCGCCGGCGCCTCAGCTTGTTCCAGGCGATGTGTTTCTGATCTACCTCAATCATCTTCATATCATCGATCCAGAGATCTCTACTACTAGATCCGGTACGCATAATTATGAAGGTCGATTTCACGATATCCATACGCAGGGATCGAACAACGTAAACATGTTGTGGAATTTGAATTTTACTCACATGTGTTTTCCGTTTATGAATCTGGAGTTTTCGAGGATTGTTAGAGAGGCGGAGATGGCGGTTTGGGGCCGCCGGAGTCGGGAACGGTGCAAGGATTGTAGAGTGGCGGAGGTGCGGGGGATTGTGGCGGAGTTTCATCATTGTGTTTACGATGAGATCGTCCATGGCTTCTTCCGGTCGCCAGCGGGACCGATTGGTCCATTGAAGCGTTAGGTTACATACTGCGTGAGTGCGTGTTTTGTTTGGCACTGCTTATGACTTATTAGCTTGCTGAAAAAAAATTAAAGTGTTTGGCTAAGGTGCGTATAGCTTTTCGGGAAGCTATAAGTTGTATTTTGAGAAGCCAACTTTTTTTAACTTCTTGAAGAAGTTGATAAGCTACTAAGGATTTTTTATGATAAGCACTCCCAAACACCATCATCTCGTACTATACAAACAAAGACATTTAGAAAGATATTGAGGTATATAACTATATATAACTTTTAATAACTAATGGGTCGTTTATTAAACACTTATCCAATTAAACATAGAAGGTTGGAAACTATCGGAAATCTTATCCGGTAAGGTCAATAACAAGGACCGAACGTCTTATCAGGTAAGTGATAGAAATAACTCTTACCTGGTAAGCGTTTGTCGGGTTGAAGACGTTTACCAACAATCATTTTTTATGGCTGGAAATGTTTTATGATAAGGTAAGCGAGGATGATGTCTTTGCTGGTAACCACTTACCCAAAAAGCGTTTGGTAAACATCCCTAAATATGTAATATCATGACTTGTTGAAAGAAGAATGACCTTACTTTTGACTCGACTTGAAAAATTAAATCGAGTTATCAAAAGAGCCGAGTCGAACATTGGTATTATAAAACACGACTTGTTAAGTTAAACGAATTCTATTTTGTGCTCAACATAAACAAACTCGAGCTTGAGTAGGTCCTTAAAAGTTCGACTCACTTACACTCCTTTTGACCCCTATATACAAAATTGTTTATCTCGAGCTCTAGTCAATCTCAAATGCAAAAAAAAAAAAAAAAACCTTTCACTTAACAAGCCTGACGCGGGGCGGAATGGAGATGCGTGGAAGGATCGACAAGCGTCTAAATCCCGATAAAGAACGAGAGAAAACTCTCGATAATAGAGATAAAACTCTAAACTCACAAAGAGAATTAAATTTATTAATCAAAGTATGAATAACAATGAATCCTAATAGTCCTATTTATAATCTAAACAAACGAGTTAAATACGGAAACTAAATAAACCTAAATCTTTCCTAATATTAATCATAACTTGATAGAGAAGAAATAAAATAAAAAGGAAACTAAATAAATATTTAAACTAATTACTAAATATCTAATCTAAATAATTATTTAATAAAATATTTAAACAGGTTAATAAACGCGATAAATCCCGGGCTGATTTGATACGCGACTTGGTCAGCGATCGGCTCGCGCCGCGAGCCATAGCCTCGCGCCGCGAAGCCCGGTCTGCCTCGTTGCTTGATTTTTCGTTTCTTTCGAGCCCGTTTTCTTGGTTTCCGGAATTCTCTGAAAATCTCCGATACAGCTCGAAACCGATCTGTATCAATGTCCGACTTGGCTCTTTCAATAACTCGATTCAGTTTTTCTAAGTAAAAAAAAAGCACCTTCTATATACATGTACACTTGTATTTTTTATCTGATTGTTAATCAATGTATCAATAATATTTAAATTAAAATATAGGACACTACGGTAACAAACATTTTAGAACATTATTTTAGTTCAGATTCATAAAATAAAAAATAAATTGCATTAATTTTTGTTTTAACGAACATACTTTTAAAATTCCATTTAGGACACCTAAACGCAATTAGAGGAATATACCATAGCTTTCTAAACAAAAAAGTAAGAGCTTATAGTTTTTTTAGCAAAAAAGAGTTCATCAACAAATCTATTGAACTTTTTAATTTGAAATGTATTGTTATAAAAACCAAAATAGAGTCTTTCGAAAATAAAAACCGACACAAATCAAGTTCTATTCGACATTTAGGCTTTATTAAACGAAATACTTATCACACATGATACATTGATCCATTGCTATTTAACAACTGTTTGATGGAAACTAATATCATAGTTATACGTCACACAAATGCATGTAAAGAGATCAAAATCTACAAAACCCGACTCGGTATTCATCTAGTCTTCTTCGTCATCGGTGACGAATTTGCCCGTGCCTGGATTCAAGGCAGCGACGAAGAAGAAGGCAACATTGAACAACACAAGTGGTTCGATATCGCTAATTGGGATTCCAGTCTCGATGTTTAGTTGCGCTAGAGCTCCCTTTCCTGTGATGATTTCTCCGATCAATGAGAAAGCGATACCCAATTGCGCCAACCGTCCGACAAAGAGCTCGTTGGATTTTGTGAACCCAAACAACGGACCTACAAAAAAATATAAGAATGTTTAAAACGTAACTAATGTTGAAGTCCAATGATAGAAATTGCAAAAATCAATGAACTTTAAAAAAAGGAATTATAATTGTGTACCTCCTTCGCTAAGACCCAATGCGGATCGGAATCCTTTTCCCGGAGGAATAACGGCTTTGTCGAGTCCAGTGGGTTCATCGACAAACCGACCACGGTCACCCAACGCACCGATGGCTCCAAGGAGAGTGAATAGAATGAAGAAGAGAAGAAGAGGCTCGGCTTCGTAAATTGGAATTCCAGTTTCCAAATTGAGTTGTTGTAAAATTCCCTTTCCGGTTAATCCTTCACCCAACAATGATGCCTGCAAAACTCGTACCAAATATTATAAAACCAATGTCCATACTATACGTTGTAATTGTTTAACTACGCCCGGATAATTTGTGTATTTATTTGGTTCAAATGTCCCTAAAAAGGGTATAACGAGTGAATACTTACGGCAAAACCGATCATAGCAACACGACCAACGAATAGCTCGTTTTGCTTCGTAAATCCGATGCCTCCTGATGTGCCAAAGATACCGTCTTCAACCTTTGGCTTCTCCTTTACCACCTGATTTTTTTTAATTCAAATAAAAAACATTGAAAAATGAACCATAAATATAATAGCCAAATTCAAGTAATGTACAATATTTTTTTGTCATAGGGACAATAAGGCACAATGCATAAGCGTATGGAAGTAAAAAATATTTTACTAGTATTTCAATATCTAATACTTGGTCTAGTTTAAATTATATTTTAAAATCTATTTATTCGATATTTTATTATATTATAACTTTTATAGTTTTTTTCATTTTTTTAAAATCATGTCCATTTAGTTTTTTTTTTTTCAACGTGTTCTTCTAGTTCATTTACGTTACCAACTATTTTTTTATCAAACATGACTAGTTTATTGACCAATAATCTATTTATCAGCTATATAACATCCATTTTCTAATCTACCCACTGGTTTTATTTTTAATCAGAAACTACATTCTTTATGCATTAACATTACATCATCTTAACAAACACCAACCAACTCAATCGTTTTTGAACCAAAAAATGACTCCTATAGATAAAGATGTCGTACTATATCATAAATCGACCAAAATAACAAAACCCGTTTTACTCAATTGTATAAACATACACTAAACAAGTACTACAAAACGTTAAAAATGTAACCAAAACGAAACTAAAACCAACCTTCTTGGCGGGAGCCTTGGCCTTGGATTTAAAGAGAGCAATAGGGCCGGTGTACGTTCTAGCTGGAGATGTTGAAGACGGGTTTACACGGTTCGAAGGGAGTAAGAGATGGGAGAAAGGCTTGGGTCTAAGTGATTGAAGCAATGGTTGTCCAGAAATTATGGAGTTAGATGACAACAGCATTGTTTGAGCCATTTCTATCAATGGCTAACTTCCCTACAACTCACAAAAAAATTTATGTGTTATTTTTCTTGAAATATGGGATCTTGTTTTAATGGTTATTTGGTTGGATATGTGTAGGAGATTGTGTTTTGAGGTTGAGATGAGGATAGGGTGTGGTTACTTGGTTGAGGGCAAATAGGTGACCACGTCTCTTTGTAATTTATATTTACACTTTACTCCCTTGTGGTTTTGAGTTTGTGGTGTTGCATCCCTTTGCTTTTTTTGTACTTTGTTTTTTTTTTGGGTTTGTGTCTTATCAATGACGGAAGGTCTATAATGATCCGAGTTCGATCATTTGTTTTTTGGTTGGTATCATACTATCATGTGGACCAGTTTAAGTTTTTTCCTTTTTTGTATATAGGTGGGAATTGTCGATTTCGTGTAACTTTGCTATTTTTTGAAAAAATAAATATCGTGGTTAATTATGTTTTCTTTGTGAGGTGTAGCTAAAAGGTGAGGGAGGGATGGGGAGGTTTGTTTTTGTGTCTTTTTGCATGTCTTTAAATCTTTTTTAGTTGTTTTATTTTTTATTATATATCAGTAACTTTTGTTAAAGAAATCCGGTTATTCTTAGAAAAAGGCAAAGGTTATGATAACTAATTTCTAAGTGTAACATAATTTTGAAGTATTTAAAGGTAATAGGATGTGGAAGGTATCATGTTAGATTTTTCTTGGACCATGATAATTTTTTATAAGTAGAGTTGTTTGTTTTAATTTTTTTGTGTGTTATAGATGCATTATTGCATATTTATTTGGATCCCAATTGATGTATAACTTTTATAAGCTAGAATATTTTGGTTGGAAATATGTTCAACCCAAATCAACGTAACTTGATGAACACCATTCATTAAACAATCTAAGCCCATATCTTACAGAGTATTTTGTAAACAATCCAAACTCATGTCTTACAGAGTATTTAGTTTTCTGTTCATAAATTATTCTTTGTTTAGTACTTGTTTGTTTGCACACCATCTTGAGATGATTTTAGAAGAACTCAAACACTAGTCTATATAAAACCATAAGAGTTCCGGATAAAAAAACATTCGCATTGTTGGAATCATATAATCGTCTATAGTAAAGGTATAACCAGAATTATAAAACCCTCATAAGAATGCAGGTAATACCCATCCTGAAGTGTGATTAATAAGGTTTGGTTATAGAATAAAAACGTTTCGAGTGAGTTAAGAATGTTTATCTTGAAGTAATTGGGCTAGAAAAATCAAACGTCCTTAACCCGATCAACCAAAACTCATGTTCTATTAAACATGTATATTGAGTGCTAAGAAACTTGGCTATACAAAAGTTGTAACACCACTACAGAAAAACATAAAATTAGTTACATAATTATATGAAAGGTATTTCGTTAAGAAGGTTTTATTTTTGTAAACATCAATAGTATCGATGATAAAATAATAAATAATTCGTTAGGTTGCTCTAAGACGTCATTTTTTTAGGGTTAAGTACATGGGAGTATATCGAACTTGTCACGTTTTATCATTGTATGTACTCAACTCTAAAAATTACATATTAATGTACCGAACCTGCCAAAATGTCATTGTATGTATCCAACTTTATCAAAAACCTACCATTTAATGTATCTAACTTGTCACGAAAGTGTATCCAACTTGTCATGAAATACATTTGTCAGGATCGATTTCGTAACAAGAAATAAACACTCAGAAACAAATTAAAGAATTGCGGAATAAGACTTCAATTGGAAATCAAACAGTGAACTTGAAAGATCAATTTCATTCAAAGCTTTTAATCACAAGATTACACACAAAGCCCCAATCTACAAGAACAAATCTCTCATAGACGAGCAATACTTCTCTATTGCTAGGAAAACTCTTGAGGCTCTGTTTTTCTCTCAAAAACAAAAAGATATCTTGTAATCTATCTCTAACAAACTATATATACTGAATACAAGATAAACATAAAGAAAACAAATCTTCTAAACTAATTCCAAGATATTCGGAATCATTTCCTTATCGCTCCAACAAACTTTGTTTCCTTATCGCATCCTTAGAAGCAGCAGTAACAAGAAGAAGCATTAACTGAAACTGTTAAATTGACTAACAGCAATAACAAGTAGCAGTAATAACTTCTAAGCAGTAATAACCATTACTACTTCTAAGTCTTCAACAACAACAATAACTTGATATAGCAGCAGTATCCACACTTAAGTCTTCTAGTATCTCCATTACTACTGCAGCAGTATTAACAATCAATCAGCAGCAGTAACTGAACTTTAGCAGTAATAACCAGACTTATCATTTTTCTTCAACCCGATACTTCTGCTCTATCACCAAACAACAAAATAACCCAACAACATTAAATGACAATTTTAGCAAGTTCGGTACATTAATCGGTAAGTTTTAAAGTTAAGTACATACAATGATAAAACGTGACAAGTTCGATACACTCTCATGTACTTAACCCTTTTTTTATATCAAACTTATTACTTATCATTTACATGTCCTTCTTGTGAAAGTTTGATGAGCTAAAAACCTCATATAAATTTCTTCAAAAAAAAGAAAAAAAAAAACGTCATATACATCTTACCAATTTGGTCCCTATGTGTGGTTATATGAAAATTTGGATTAAGTTCCTCAAATATAACGATTACAAATATAATTATCGTGGTTGGCCTTTGTTATGAATTGGGTCCCATGCCTAACTCTATTAAGGCTATCATTAACCTAAGGCTACTCGCACCCATGCTCTCCAACCCTCTCAACCCACTCACTTTTTGAATGCCACATCAGCTTCCACATCAGCTTTTGGTCAACCCTCACTTTACCCTCCCATAACCCTCTACACCACACACCCAACCCTCCCAACCCACTCACTTTTCAATTTATTTATTTATTTCATTTATTTCATATAATAATAATAAGATTAATAATAAGATTAATAATTAATTAACTAAAAATTAAAATTACATAATTAATTAAAATAAACTAAAACATTAAATAAACTAAAAATTACAAGCCATATTTTTTTTTGATCTCGTCTTTTCGTTTGATAGTATCGAAGAGCTTGTTACCCCGGAGATGGCCGTGCGAGGTGGTCAAAAACATAATGTCTTTCTCTTGTTGGGTCGTTGGTGAAAGTTCTTCCTCATCGGAAGTGTCTTCCTCTTTTACGGGTTGGTAATTGGGTTGGTAACCGGGTACAAATTGTGGTTGATAAGGAGAACCAAAATCCATTGGAGGAAATTGTGGAGGAAACGGTTGATAAGGAAACGATTGATAAGGAAACGGTTGAGGAGCTTGTGAAGAGCTCCCGGGTTGATTGGGTTGTGAAGAGCTCCCGGGTTGAGGAACTTGAGGATGAGTAATTGTGATCGAAAAACCTTTCGGCGAAATGTCGAGATTGTAATCGGGTGGATATTCTGGAGGGAACCCGGTATGCGTAACGTCGACTTTGAAAGAGGGCTTCGAAGGGGTCTCGGGTTCCGCCCGACGTTTACATTTCGCGCGCCGTGATGAAGATCCGAGGTTTCGATCGTTTGGATTCATCGTTTGAAGAGTGGGAGGTTTGAAGAATTGGAGGTTGTTTGTGTGAAAAAAGAGTTGAAGAATGAAGGTTGTTTGTGTGAAAAAAGAAGTTGGGTTAAATGAGTATTTATAGGGAGTAAAAATTGAAAAAAAAAAGTAAAAAAAAGTAAAAAAAAAAAAAATATTGGACCGTTGGAGAGCCGTTTGACAACGGCTCTCCCAACCCGTATGACCTCCAACCCGCCGGCTTCAAGAAGTGGCGCACCCAAGCCATCAAACCCGCCGGCTTAACCCAAATCAAACCCGCTGCGAACCGCAGCGGCGGTGCGAGCAGCCTAACCCTCCCAACTCGATTGCCACATTAGCTTCACATCAGCTTTTTTCCAACCCTTTCAACCCTCTCACACATAACACACACAAAAACAGCGATGTGGCCAACCCATTTAGGCTCCCAGCCCGTCGAGCATAAGCCAGCTTATGAGCATAAAGAGTATATTGAGGTATAATAATTAGTATTAATAAAGGTTTAATTGGAAAAAACTCCAAAAAGCTACCTCCAAGTAGCTTATCAAAAAACTAGCTTATAAGCTACTTTGGGTTACCAAACAGTGCGTACCTTAGCTCCTGTAAAATCAAGGGTATCTTTGTCTTTTCGTTTTTCTTTTGTTTTAGAAGTATTGTATCATTTTATGCTTTTCTTTAATAATAATTTTGTTATACACATTTTGATTCTTTTTGTACAACCTTTTAAAGCCTTAAAAGTAAAAACCTTGAACATAAAACCCAAATCCCTTTTACAGATCAGTCTATCTTCCCTTTCCCATCTTCGGAGACTCCATCTTCTTCGACGACTCCCTTCTTTATCTTCGTCTCCTTTGCCATCCCTCAACTCCTCCCCTTCTTCTTCAAAAACAAAAACGAAAAGGATAATCCCCTTCTCTCGATGAACTCTAAAAGATGCCCTTCTCTAGTTCTCTTTGCCAAATTTCAAGCTTATGATTCTAGATTTTCTCTTCTCCACCACCCGCATCTAGTGCACATTAAAAAACAAAAATCTTTAAGTAGCAATGTTCTTTCATAAAATCAAATAGTACATTTAAAGTTTTAATTGGAATAGTAAAAACCATTCCAATAACCTCCCATTAGAGGTGCTCTTATATACCATGGGGAATGTTTTATTCTTTTTATTTGGTTTAAATCTTGTAGCTACAACCGTGGATCTATTATAGGTTTAAAGACCTTGTTTTAAGTTTTGATTATGTGTTGTAGTTCGTCTTCTCAATGAATTCAAGTGTTCATTGAGTGCGTAGGGGACGACGACTATGCATTATTTCTAAAATGAAAATCGAAAAGACCAAAGTGGCCTCATTTTTAACCGGAGTTAAGTTAAAAGAGCCAGGCTAGGGATCCAATCTGCAACAAAAATCTCGGCTCATAGATTGATCTACGAACAACATCATTATGGTAAAGGCCATAATTAATGTCAAATGAATCATTACCGCAGGGCATAGAGGGAGAGGTCATATGTAACACCTCATTTTACCAAAACATGTATTTGGGAAAAGGTCCAATAAAAATGAGCGGAAGCTAGATTCAAAAGTCTTAATTTCAACAAGGTTTAAACGAACGTTTCCGGAAAACATAATAAGTGGTCAAATGTACCCAAACCCAACATAAGTTTAAAACATGCACCATACACAAAACTAAGTCCTAGTCATCCAAAATGTTTAAAGGAAACAAAGTCTTTTCCAAATTCCCATAATCCACGTGATCCATAACTGACTGAGCTGCTACTATCGGGGTCATCAGACGTGAGCCTTGCCCTTGCTACCCGAAGTTGTACCTGGCACTAAAAGAAAGAAATAACAACGGGTAAGCTTTCGCTTAGTGAGCACACATCTATACTAACATAATCATACACATGCAACAGAGATACATAGCAACTACACATCACATTTCTTGATCCTTTGACACTGGTACCAGGCCGCTTAATCCTTTGTTCCCGAAAGAACTAATTTCCCTAGTGGTAACAAGTACCAACTAGGTACTACATAATCCAAACAATACATAATTACAAATGCATGACCATAACATAAGTATAATTACATCAACATAGATAGAGTACTCACCTGATAACAGTTGTGCAAGCTCAAAGACACGTGTGATATTCACTTCGTAACACCTAAACATCAACACATACATGTACACATCAAACAATGTCCAACATTGGGTCTTTAATCATAACTCGACCCTCTTTCGCGATATGACCAAGCTACCCTCGATCAATTTCCATGAAACTTCACCTAACACTTAGTTACATAACCCCTAAGGGGTACATAAGCTAAAAGACCCCAAATGAAACCATTTCGAAAAACTCAAAATTTGAGTCAGCGAAAACGGCGGGTAAACCCGAGGGTAGCCACTCGCGGCCTGACCCGCGGATTCCCGTAGGCACCAAAACCAAGTCGCATTTTGCGACTGAAATCGGGGTTTCACCCCAAAGCTCCAAATCAACCTGAAATCACTATCAATTCCTCCACACATACATCCCAAACAATAATACACCAATGAGGCCTCTTAATTTCATCTAAAACATGCCCAAAGATGATCATTTGATCATTCATTCACACCACAACCCTAACTTCACAATTCAGTCTAAAATAAGACCAATTGGGTACAAATTCACATAAAGTTCATACCTTTATAGTGTGAATTGCGATTACCAATGAAGCCAATCCACTGCAAGCCTCCAATTGGTGTTCCCTGCCTCCCTTCTCCCAAATCGCTTTCTCTCTCTCTCTCTCTCTCTCTCTGGACGTCCTCAAAACTGACAAGGGGATTAAGGGGGTTTCTCTC
This sequence comes from Centaurea solstitialis, assembly GCA_030169165.1. Classification (NCBI taxonomy): domain Eukaryota; kingdom Viridiplantae; phylum Streptophyta; class Magnoliopsida; order Asterales; family Asteraceae; genus Centaurea; species Centaurea solstitialis. The sequence continues at coordinate 1,955,204 of CM058042.1, read as the reverse complement.
TTTCAATAGCCTATAACTCACCCCCTTTTCTTTCCAGAATAGCACTTTGGTCTCTCAACTTCTACAATTGCAAATAATCGAGTTAATTGGATGATCAAACAGCATTAAACTTAACATTAGAAACCGGGACGTTACATCATAAGAGCATCCACAGTGGTGGAACCTCTAAGAAACTCACTTGCCATATTTTTTTCTGCCACATCATTGTCACCTCAATAAAGAAAGAACCTCCTTAAAACTCTACAATGGAGGTTCTTACAAAAACCTTACATTCCTTTTCTTATTTTTAATATAATTTTTATTTATGTAAATTAGTATATAACAGAAAAGGAAAGTATTATAAGCACCTGGGTTCTTGTTCAAGCACCAGGGTTCTAATAAGAACCTGGGATTGGGTAAGAACCTCTGTCCCACAGTGGAGGTTCTTGTAAAAACCCCAAGAAAAACCTCAAGAAAAACCTCCATTGTGAATGCTCTACGAGCATCCACAATGGTGGAATCTCCAAGAACCTCACTTACCATATTTTTTCCTACCACGTCATTGCCATCTCAACAAACCCAGAACCTCCTTAAAACTCTACAATTGAGGTTCTTACAAAAACCTCACTTCCCTCTTCCTCTTAATTATTATATAAATTTTATTTATGTAAACTATTTTATAACAGAAAATGAAACTTTTACAAGAACCTGGTTCTTGTTCAAGCACCCGGGTTCCAATAAGAACCTGTGACTGGGCAAGAACTTCTATCTCACAGTGGAGGTTCTTTTAAAAACCCCATAAATAACCTCAAAAAGAACCTCCATTATGGATGCTCTAAGCGTCTATACCGTAGTAAAACAAAGTACCAAGATCATGATATTTGTAATTATTTCGTTTACAAGACCTAATCCAAATTTTCACATAACCACAAGGGCCAAATTGGTAATTTTGAAATCATCTTCAATTTCCCATCCATGTAGGAGGGGGGAACCTATATAAGACCATTTTCATTCTCTCTCTCATTTCAATTGCGTGTCTATCTCTGAAACTGAAAATTATCATAAAAATGGCGAAAGAGGTGCCAAACCAGAACGCATTAGGGTTTAACGATCTATCCATGGAAACCCTACGTGATAAGGCCACCACCATGCGTAATTGCCTCTCCAGAAGCCAGCTTATCACCGATAGCATCACCGCGATTCTCGGTTCCTTCGATATCCGTCTCTCCGCCCTAGAAACCGCCATGCGTCCAACTCAGGTTCCTTTTAATCATCTTCTTCAATATTTGCTTTCAAATTCTATAAAAACCTAATTATCATTTCAATTTCAATAATAGATTAAAACACATGCAATGAGAAGAGCACATGAGAACATTGATAAGACATTGAAGTTTGCTGATGCTGTTTTAATCCAATTTGATCTTGTTAAACAGGTACTACTTAATTTAGCTTTCACATTTGCTCCAAATTTGATATAGTTATGATGATTTGTTTACTACATATTAGTTTATGATAACAATTGGTTGTGGATTTGATATGTTGAGAGACTAATTAGAGCTATCTCCAACAGCTTCTCCGAAATGAAAAAATCGGAGATTTTGTATAAATTTTGTCTCCAACAACAGTGGGAGAGAATGTAAAAATCTCCAAATTTGGAGAACTCTCCAATAATCTCCAAAAATGATTGCTATGAGAGCGAAATGGTTTTTTTATTATTTTCCATCGATAAGAATTTTTAAAATAAAATATTTAGGAGAGATAAATAGTATTTTATTAATAGAGGAAAGTTCAAATGTGAACCACTTTTTGGTTGTGAACGTGAGGACAACCGAGAGCGCGACACGTGGCAGAGACTAGTCAGTAAAGGCGGCTTTGAGTGTGGTCCCCCGCCTTTAATTCAATGCCCTCCCATGAATCGCGTCGTGGACCTGACGTGGCGCCTAGTCATCCGCCACGTGTCGCGTTCTCGGTTGTCCTCACGTTCACAACCAAAAAGTGGTTCACATTTGAACCAACCCCCTTATTAATGTATGTAATATTTTAATAATATAAGTAAAGATGTTATCTCCAAAATGGAGAATCTGTTGGAGTTGAAAGCATTTTGTCATGGAGATTTTTGAACTTTGGTTTTCCATTTAGAAGAATTTTTAGAGAAGCTGTTAGAGATGCTCTTGGCATTTTGTATATTGATAGTTATCATCAGTCTAGGAAAGCAGTTAAACAGCTTAATTTTCTCATATTTTTGTGTTGTAAATTTGTAGTGTGAGGGTGTAATTCTAAAAGGTCCTCATGAAGATTTGGAAACTTATCTAGGAGCAGTTAATCGGCTAAAATCCATCGTTCGCTTCTTTAGTACTAATAAAAACCTCAAGAGCAGCATTGGGGTGATTACCCAAGCCACAACCTTGCTTCAAAAAGCTTCCTTGATGCTCGAAGAAGAGTTTCGGGCACTATTATCAGTATACAGGTTAAAAAACTTCTATGTTTTGCCGTTGAATATTTGTTTAGTTAGCTCAAACCGGTTAATGTAATGATGAGTTGGTGTTTGTTTTTGTGTATTTCAGTAAACCTGTGGAACCTGATCGGCTTTTGGACGGCCTGCCTTCTTCTCTTCGACCAGTAGCACCATCAGCCACTCATCATGAAGGTGTTAGGAAACACGAGCATAATAAGGACGTGGATACTACTGTTTTCACCCCTCCGACTCTCGTACCACCTAGAGTTATACCGTTGCTACATGATCTAGCTCAGGAAATGTTTCAAACCGGCCAGCAACAACAAGTATTTAATATTTACAGGTGAGATCAAGAATACAAATGCAGGACGCATAATGAGATCAATAAGGCTAATTGAGCCGCAAAAATGTCCTGTATCTTCAGTTTTCTTGTGAAGTGTCCTTTTCATATTAGATTATTTGTCATTAAGACGCATGGATTACTCATAATTTAACTTGTTATCTTTAGGGAAGCCCGTTCTGCTTGTATGGAGGGCAGCCTTAGAAAACTTGGAGTAGAAAAGCTTGGTAAAGATGATGTTCAAAGGATGCAGTGGGAGGTTTTGGAGGCTAAAATTGGGAATTGGATTCATTTCGTGCGTATTGCTGTAAGAACTTACAAGAATACCATATATGATGTATTTCTCCATTTCCTTCCTTTTGCACCGTTAGGTGGCTTATCGTTAACTAATGCAGGTAAAACTGTTATATGCTGCTGAACGGAAAGTATCTGATCAAATTTTTGAAGGAATAGAATCTTTTATGGATCAGTGTTTTATAGAAGGTACTGCAAGCAGTGTGTCTCTGCTCCTTAGCTTTGGAGAGGCTATTGCCAAAAGCAAAAGATCACCTGAAAAGTTATTTGTTCTTCTTGATATGTATGAGATAATGAAAGAAGTTCAGCCAGAGGTAAACTAAGTTGTTTTTAATGCATTCATAATGAATACATGAACACCTTTGTGTGTTTTATTTGTAATTTCCTCTGGTATTCCACAGTTCAATTCGACTTTCTCAAGTCTATCTGGTGCTGAAATCCGAGAATCTGTTTCTGCTTTGACAAAACGTTTAGCCGAGACAGCTCAAGAAACCTTTGTTGATTTTGAAGAAGCTGTTGAAAAAGATGCTACTAAAACCGCCGTTCTTGATGGAACCGTCCATCCTTTGACTAGTTACGTTATCAATTACGTCAAGTTCTTATTTGAGTAAGTTGACACTTCCCATTTCAACTTCCGCACATTAAGTTCTATTTCCAGTGCCATAGGAAGTACGAAACCATTCTTGATTTGCTTATGCTTATGCTACAGTTACCAATCGACTTTGAAGCAACTCTTTCTGGAGTTTGAAGCAGTTGATCCAGATGCCCAACTGGCAAAAATAACTACACGAATAATGCAAGCCCTACAGAATAATTTGGATGGAAAATCTAAACAATACAAGGATCAAGCTTTGACTCAAGTATTTATGATGAACAATATACACTACATCGTTAGATCTGTGCGAAGGTATCCTTATAATCTGTTTCAATTTTCCTAGCTGAATAATACTGTAATGTAATGTTCCTCGTTGTAGGTCCGAGGCAAAGGATATGTTAGGCGATGATTGGGTCCAAATCCACCGAAGGGTTGTTCAGCAGCATGCGAACCAGTATAAGCGAATTTCTTGGTCAAAGGTTCTATACACTTAAGCCATGTTGACAACCATAAATTAACTTACTTTTTGAGCTTATTGAAAAAGAACTGTTCAACTAGCCACAATCTAGCTTGTCAGCATGTCCTTTTAGGTCATTCTACATTGTCATTTGACTTATCACCTAGTTTGTCGGCTAGCTTATCATATAACAGAAAACTCGTTGGCCAACATCTATCTTCTCAGCTAACAAATAGCTTATCAGAATCTTCTTTTTTCCCATGATTACTGTTGTGTGTAGTTATCGATCCTTAACTCCTAAGAGAAGAATGCTAATTGGGGCTAGTTTTGATTTTGCAGATATTACAAGCCCTTACGGTTCAGGTTGCTGGTGGTGATACTAACAGCACAGCGGGAGTGTCGAGGGCGATGGTGAAAGAAAGGTTCAAGACATTCAATACTCAGTTTGAGGACCTACATCAAAAGCAATCTCAATGGTCTGTTCCGGATAGCGAGTTGCGTGAGTCCTTGAGGCTAGCTGTGGCCGAAGTCCTTCTACCCGCCTACCGATCTTTTAAAAAACGTTTTGGGTATGTTTCTATATTTAATCTTTTTTCCCAGTTTTCTGGAGTCGGGGTTCTTTTTAACCTGATCGCGTGTTGCATTTCAACTATGCAGACCCATGATTGAGGGCGGTAAAAATCCGGGAAAATACATACGGTTCACGCCAGAGGATCTTGAGCGAATGCTGGCCGAGTTTTTCGAAGGGAAAACAATTCACGCCACCAGAGTATTAGGATTATGAGCGGACACTGATTAAGTTTTTCGATGGGAAAACAACACACGGAACGAAAGCGGTAGGACTCAGATGATCGTTCGAAGAACGTTACCGATAGTTTTTTGTTTTAGTTACCACATATAATGAATAAAATGGTTGATGGTGTGTTACTGTCATCATTTTTATCATGACCAGTTTAATCCACCAAGCATTTTTAGCATATGATTGAACACTTCTTTTTTAGTGTTTATAGGTAGATTTAACATGTATTTCTTTTCAATTTCCGTAAATCGCCACCGCCGCCGCGTACATCATCTTGAAATGTCGGGTTTGAAAATCGATTCGACGACCGATATCCAATGGAACACGTTCTTATCCGCCCAAAACCCGAACGTACATGTGAATTTCTTGATCGAAAAGGCCTACACCAACCTACTTTATAAGAACAAGTCGCTGGCCAATGCATACCATGATCAATTTCAGCTAATGAGCGAAGAATCGAAAGAAATTGAGTTGGATTTCAATGTTGAAAGTTCGTCCTCAGAAGATGATCGGGTGCGTGATATGATTTACGAAATCACAAACAACATGGTTTGAGCAATTCGATTTAGCAATGTCGATTCAAACCACATTCCGCTACGAAATCATCGATAAAAACGTGACAAGATACGAGATGAAAGTTGTATTTAAGGATTTAAATTTAAAACTACAGTTTCCTCCTAATTACACCACCACGGATAGTGTCAAAATTTTGTTATTTAAAGTTAACGGAAAATTCAATACAATGGCGGATCCAGTAATTTCAATTATGCTTTCGAGGATAAAATATTATCCTTTAATTTTCTTAACACAAAATACTATCCTTACGAGTTCATTATTGCCTAGGTACGTTAGGAATTAATGGGTACGAATGTCTATTTGATTGTTGCATTTAAAAGCATCTTATTTAATTGTTGGTACAAAAACAAATAAAATGTAACATTTGCAAGTATTAAATTGATTTTTCTTCTGTTAGGTGCGTTTGGTACGTTGCACGGAACAAGACAGGACAGGATGGGACAAAACTCATTGTCCCATGTTTGGCGCAACTATAACAGAATAAGAATCCACTGACCCACGTTTAGTGTAATATAGAACAGAGACAAGAACTGGGACTGGGTAGGGCACAACATGGGACAAAAAAAGTTTTTTGTTCCACCAGAATAGGTGTAACAACATGAGACCGAAACTAATATATCACTGATTAACACTCGTTTGATATATAACTTTAATATGGTATTTGTTTTTAGTGTTTACCACCACAAGTTGCGGCGGCCGCAGTTATCAGTAGCCACTATCGGCCACCTCCTCTTCCATTACAACAATCCCTTCCACCTCTACAACCACCATCGACTACCTACCACCACCATCTTCCACCTCTACAACTGTTCGTCGCCACACAAGCACCACCACCACCACCACTATCCACCATTTTCATGTTCTCCATAATCCCCGACCACCACCACCAGCGTCATTACTTATTGTCAGCCGCCACCTCCACCTCTACCATAACCACACTCCAACATCAGTTATATCAACCACAAGGCTTGTGGCGTAGGGGTAAGGTCTGTGGAGAATGTGAATGGTATCTCATTCACCCCAAGGTTGAATCCTTTCGTACGCATCTTGTGGCCAGACTTAGTCTCAGACAGCCGAATTTTCATTTCCAAATTGCCAAGGACGTAGTCTGGGCGAAACCTAGATGAACCTTATCCAAAAGAACATCAGTTACATCATATATATATATATATATATATATATATCTGTGTGTGTGAGTTTATGTTTATAAAAGTTGTATAATTTTTTTTATAAATTATATATTTTATTTTACTTGTGTTAATTATAACTATTATGTGATATATAAAATAATCAAATAATTTTTTTGAAGAACTTGTTTAGTTATGTCTAGTTCAGTCCTAAGCATACCAAACACCAAACAGACATTTGTTCTGTCCAGTCCTGTCCAAGTCTCTTATTCTATTAAGTCCAATTATTTCTGCATACCAATACCTTATATAACTAATAATTATGCACATTAAACTTGAAAGAAATCATTAGAGTACATGCCACTCAATTGTTTTGTCCTTTGTAGACACGATCATAATCATTCATATTCGTATATCCGAAATTAGGGGTTTCTTTTTTTGTTTTTTGTATTTCACTCCTTGGATTCTTAGATTCCATGCAAATTGCTTCTCTATTTTTATTTAATGAGAAAATAGTTATCATAAATTCTTTAATTGTTTTGCCGTCTACTTAGAATATATATGAACATTTATCGTGTTTTGTAATTATAACATGAAAGTTTTATAATTTATCTTATGTGTTGTTTTCGAGTCATTAACTTTGTTCTTGATTTTGATCATTTGATGTTTGCATTTTTTTTAATTTTAATCCTTAATCACGATGTTTTTTTTTTGGTCCAATTAGTAGTTCTACATATAGATACAATAATCCTTTATATAAGAGAAGTTATTGTTATTTCAAAAAATTTATAATAATACTTTAAATGTAAATGTATATTTTGTTGAATTCTATTTCAACTTTGTGAAAACCGCCATTCTTGATACCTTACTAAGGGGATGCGCGATGATGCCGGACACGATACCGGCGACGCCGAAAACAAGAAGAGAGACAACAGGAGAGATCTCCTTGATCGGAGATAGACATGGTGGCGGTGGTGGCGGCCGCGGCAGTAGATCGAAACCAGAACTAGAGGTTGAAGAGATGAGATGTAGATGGTGGTTAGGTCGTGGGTGAAGATAATGGAGAAGAAGGAGACGAGATCTGGAAAGATGGAATGTCCAAAATACCCCTTTGGGCTTATAATCAGTCAGAGTGGACCTAGAGAAAATTTCAAAATGGTGGCATCACTTGTGTCCGTTATTTTTCAAGCTGATAAAAATTGAATGCTTGAAAAATAACGAACTCAAGTTGTTTGGCCGCATCTTCATCTGACGACGACCACATCTTGTTAAACCATTTCCAAATAGAACATTCGACGACCACAAGTGTAAGTCATTTTTTAAAATACATTTAGTACTTTTTATTAAAAGAATTTCCTTCTCTTTAACTTGTTTTCCAAAGGAAAAGGACCTTTAAGAATTTGTAGTTTTGCTAAATTAAAGTCTTCTATCTAACTATCTTCTATATTTTATTTGACCAAATTCTCTCTTCTACTTTTTATCTTTTTAAAATTCATCTCTTTTCATCAACCATGACTCATGACCATCGATATTGCACTAGAAAAACAAAAGATTGGGAGAGATAGAAGGGTAAAGTTGTACAACCACAAAAAGGTCAAAAAAAGAGTCAAGATGTAGGTACATGGATGGAATCCTTTCAATTATTGCATCAACCAAAAGATGATTTATAACGTAGGCCGTAGGCATACTTTTAAAGGGAGTATAACAATAACACCCAATGGGTAATCCTAATCTACTCCAAGACTACCTCTAAAATGAAGCTTTTATTGTATGGGTTGATAATACTTTATTACTTTTGGACATTGCTGATACAGTGAAAGATGAACTAACATTGCTTGTTTTTTGATGCGTTGACTATTATTATTATTTTTTTTTTTTTTTGATGATACGAAACCTATAAGAATATTAAATGCAAAAGGAAAAAAAGAATTTGATGATGCAAAATTTACGAAAACGTACATAAACATTCTAAAATATGGGAAATTGGCCCTAGTGGCCAAACCTAACCTCTTCTTTGCCTCATAACCATTTTCTTTCCTTCTTTACGCAAATAGCCACTACCTCCTTTAAAATCTCGATGAGTCAGTTAAATTTAACGGACACATGAAATAAACCTATATCCCATCAATTAAATTTAGAAGTTATTTAACGAGTACACTAAATTTATGAGTATTTTTCGCTAGTCGGTTAACTTTAACGGACCCATGTCACTCATCAAGATATCAACGGACTCGTTAAATAACTTCTAAATTTAACTGATGGGATATGGGTTCATGGATATTTTTTTACGAGTCAGTTAAACTTAATGGATCCATAAAAATTTTAATGAAGGCAATGACTATTTACGTATAGGAGAAAAAAATGGTAAGGAGGAAAAGAGGGGTTGGGGTTTGACAGCCAATTTCCCTAAAAAAATATACATGATCACAACAATATCAAAAAGAGTTTGAGACGATGTGTGAAAAAGCATATAAAATCGAAAGTACTTGATGAATGAGCCTCTTACACGTAAACTCAAATCTATTATATATATTAAAGGAACAACCACTAAGAATGATGTGGCATATTCTCATGCTTAGAATCACCTCTATCTTTTTTCTCATTTTTTTGAATTTTTTTAATGTTGAATTTGTTAAATACTTTTTTACCCCTACATGGAACATGTGTCATACATTATTAACCTGGGTTTTTTTGTAAATTTACATATATAAGTTTAACTTACAACTCTTGATTTGCTTTTTCATTTACTTTAATTTATTTCTTAATAAAGTTGCTTTTCAAGGTTACAATTATAAACAAGATGAGATTCAAGAGTTGAAGACATGAAAAATTTCCATTGGTTTGGGATGAAGAATACAAGAGATTAAAGAAGACATGAAAGATTTCGATTGGTATGTACTAATTATATTCTTTAAAAATGTGATTTGTTATAACATATTTCTTCTTTTCTATATTGTTAGATTTGTTATCATCATATTACATAGTTGTGTTTACATTTGTATCATATTGATTGATTATAATTTTGGTATTCCTATATAGATTTATTTCTTAATGAAATTTGTTTTTTAAGGTTGCAATAATAAACAAGATGAGATCCAATAGTTGAAGATGGAAAATTTTCCTTTTGAGTTGGAAGAAGAATACAAGAGTTAAAGAAGACATGAAAGATTTCTTAGAGGTGTGTACAAATTATATTCTCTTAAAAATGTGATTTGTTATTACATATTTCTTTTTTCTATATTGTTGGATTTGTTATTATCATAATACATAGTTGTGTTATTGATTTGCTTTTTCATTACTTTCTTTAATATCTTAATGCAATTTGCTTTTGAAGGTTGCAATAATAATCGAGATGAAATCCAAGAAATTCCTTTGGTGCCGGATGAAGAAGATAAGAATTGAAGTAACCATGAAAGATTTCAATATATGTATGTGCAAATTATATTCTTAAAAAATGAGTTTTGTTATTACATATGTTTATTTTCTATATTGTCTTAAATCATTTTATGTAGTTTTAAATCCACTATTTAGTTTTTAACATGTGAATTTATGTTAACATTATTATTTATCCACTTTTTGATTTTTTTAATGTTAAATATGTTAAAAACTTTTTCATCGTTATATAGAACATAAGTGATATATAATTAACCTAGGTTTTTTTTTTGGTAAATTTACATACACAAGTTTAAGTTTAAGTTGCAACTCTTGATTTGTTTCTTCGTTTACATTAATTTATTTCTTAATAAAATTTGAATGATAGTTTCCTTTTTTCATGAAATGCAGCTAAGAACTATTTTAATGATTCTTACAATACTCTTAGTTTATTTAATATTATTCAACCGTGGTGCTTATACAGCTTTTACGCCACCGCGCGAGCGCGGTGCAACACACTAGTAATATAATTAAGTCTTGACCAATGACATAAAGTATTCTTCTAAAACATCAAGTGGCATTTTCGGAACGTTTATCAGGTAAGTATCTACTTGGTAAGTATTTATCAGATGTTTTTATTTAAGTGGGTGATTATGACAAGTCCCAAAAATCTTATCTAGTTAGAGACATAGTAAAAACTGAGGATGTTATTGGGTAAGTAAAGAAGAAAACTCTAATACGGTAAATGCTTATAAGGATGTAGGATCAGGTGAGACCAAACTGTTACCGTGAGACCGCGTGAGACCAATACTTAACGTATGAAACTTTACAAAAAAACACCGTGAATGTACATAAAACTTGAATACGCAGACCTAAAAATCACTTTCGATGCAAAAAAATATCGAAAACAAGCTAAAAAACGAAACCTTCATAGCTCAAGTTCTGTGAAGGTTACATATATATAATGCGAACCTTCACAAAAAAAATTGTTGTGAAGGTTTCGTTTTTTAACCTTTTTTGTATTTTTTTTTCGATAGTGTTTTTTAGTATGTTTTAATGATGAATGTTCAATTTTTTTTTTTACCTTCACAAATGTTTTGATGTGAAGTTTCAAGTAAAATATGTTGGTCTCACCGGTCTCACCAAAAAGGCTTGGTCTCATCAGAACTTAAAATAAATGAATTTTATGAACAATCCATTTTAATAATCCAAAATAGGGTTAATTTCATAGAATAGTAACCAAGTTTGAAATCTGTCCCACCTAGGTCACTCATACTTTGTTTTCATTCAATAATAGTAACCAAGTTTGAAAAGTGTCTCATTCATGTGAAACTTACCTTTTATTATAGGTTACCAGGTCATCTATTTAAATTTTTTATAAAAAACAATTAATAATCTAAAAAAATAATAATATATACATTTAATTGATGGATAAATTAATTTATCCACCTAAAAAAATAATATTATTACGATAATTTTGTACATCACATGTATTTTATATATTAATAATATATTATAATTATTTAAAATCAATATATATAGGGTTGGGTTCAAATGTGAACCATTTTTTGGTTGTGAACGTGAGGATAGCCGAGAGCGCGACACGTGGCGGATGACTAGACGCCACGTCAGGTCCACGGCGAATGACTAGGCGCGATTCATGGGAGGGCATTGAATTAAAAGGGGGACCACACTCAAAGCCGCCTTTATTGACTAGTCTCCGTCACGTGTCGCGCTCTCGGCTGTCCTCACGTTCACAACCAAAAAGTGGTTCACATTTGAACTTTTTTCTATATATATTACGTCAAAAAAATTGTCAATCACGTTTAAATAATTTATTTATCTTTAGTACTGAAATATAACTAAGAATATAAACAAAAACGTGAATAATTTGTTATAATATTAATTAATAAAAATGTGAATAGCTTTAGTATAACATTGATTAATTAATTAATTTTGTTATAATATTTTATTAAATTATCGTATATATTAGGAGGATAAAATCAATTAACCCATCAGTTAAATGTATATATTACTTTTTTAAATTATTAATTATTATTTTATAAATAATTTAAATAGGGTGACTTGGTAACCTATAATAAAAGGTAAATTTCACATAAATGGGACACTTTTCAAACTTGGTTACTATTATTGAATGAAAACAAAGTATGAATGACCTAGATGGGACAGTTTTCAAACTTGGTTACTATTCTATGAAATAGACCCAAGAAAATACTATACAATAAAATAAGTAAGGGTGATTTACTCATCATTTATCCACTAAAGATACATTTGATGAAGAGTCTCCAAATACAATAATAACTAGTTTCTAAACACCATATTTAATTTTTTTAATTATTTCACAAAAAATGTTCAACCAAATGTTGTTGGTAATTCAAATCAACAACTAATGTGGCAATCATCATCTTGTATGACTAAATAAAATCATATCATATAATAATTATCTAGTTATCCTTTAAAAACTCTTAATTTTTAAAAGTAATAACTTATAGAAATAGTTATAAATTATTATATAATACAAAATTCTACAATTTCTAAAATATTCTTATTTAACTTGTGAAAATACGTGGAAACTTTGTAATCTCTAAAAGAGCCATTGAGAAAAAAAGAAGGTTTCAATATATATATATATAGGACTATCTTCATCAAAATGTATCCAACTTTACCCTTATTCCTATTGTGTGTATCTAACTTCAAAATGTGCTATTGTATGTACTATACTTTCAAAAAGTGTTATTGCATGTACTATACTTTTAAAAATGTGTTATTACATGTACTATACTTTTAAAAAACATGCTATTCCATGTACTATTTCAATAGTAAATAAGTACAATATTACTTACATTAGCACATTTTGAAAGTATAATACATACAATAGCACATTTTAAAGTTGGGTACACACAATAGGAATAAGGGTAAAGTTGGATACATTTTCGTGAAGATAGTCCTATATATATATATATATAGAGGAAAGTTCAAATGTGAACTACTTTTTGGTTGTGAACGTGAGGATAACCGAGAGTGCGACACGTGGCGGAGACTAGTCAATAAAGGCGGCTTTGAGTGTGGTCCCCCGCCCCCTTTAATTCAATGCCCTCCCATGAATCGTGCCTAGTCATCCGCCGTGGACCTGACGTGGCGCCTAGTCATCCGCCACGTGTCGCGCTCTCGGTTGTCCTCACGTTCACAACCAAAAAGTGGTTCACATTTGAACCCACCCCTATAAAGAGGGGGACCACACTGAAAGTCGCCACGTGTCGCGCTCTCGGCTGTCCTCACGTTCACAACCAAAAAGTGGTTTACATTTGAACTTTCCTCTATATATATATATATATAGGGGTGGGTTCAAATGTGAACCACTTTTTTTTTGTTGTGAACGTGAGAACAGCCAAGAGCTCGACACGTGGCAGATGACTAGGCGCCACGTCCACGACGGATGACTATGGGAGGGCATTGAATTAAAGGGGGACCACACTCAAAGCCGCATTTATTGACTATTCTCCGTCACGTGTCGCGCTCTCGGCTGTCCTCACGTTCACAACCAAAAAGTGGTTCACATTTGAACTTTCCTCTATATATATATATGAAAAATTGGTCTAAGTCTAATTGATGTAAAACACTAAAATAATCTCTTTTTAAAGTAGTACTAGAAACCTCTTACACTATTCTAAAATACAAACTATTGCATATTTGAGATTTTTGAAAATCTTATCTCACAATTGACAATAAAATAATCATCCTAGATTAAAGAACTCATTTTTATAAATAGTGAATATAAATATATAATTTGTTCACATGAGGGTTAGTAAAATTTGGTGATGGGAACATGAAAAGAAAGAAAATTGGTGCATCGAGTCGAGTCCACATTGGACAATTGAATTGACTTGGAGGCGAAGATCCTATGGATTTGGACGGCCAGTTGTCTACCTTTATATATCAACACTAAAATTATATCAAAACTAAAAAACAAAACAAATGTCCAATAATAGAGGTATATAAACGGACTTTTAGACCGGTTAAGATAATCTTTTAGCAAACAAGCTGATAAATTAGTTTATGAATAAATTATGTGTGGTAAAAACTAGCTTATGAACATGTAAAATTACTAAAAAAGATATATTGAGGTATAATAATTAATATTAATAAGATTATAATTAGAAAAAACCACAAACACCTTCAAAAAAACTACCTCCAAGTAGTTTGTCAAAAAGCTAACTTATAAAAGTTATTTTTTGTTTTGTTTACCAAACAAACTAGTTTATAAACTAGTTTGTGTTTACCAAACAATGCCTGAATATAAAAAAGAATAGGTTAAAGAAAACTTGACTCAAAGAATGGTTACTAAACTCCCATTTTAGTTCTAAAATGTGAATATGAAATCATTTTTAATAGGTTGAAAAGACCTAGAGAGAACTCAAAACATAGTATTTTTAAATCAAAAGATCAGCCCAATTGAAACCTGAAAATAGTGATCAAAACGCATTCTATTTTCCCTGAATATTTATTATCACTAAAAAAAAGTTAATCAATATTAAAATAATAGTTTGTGATCATTAATAAAGTTATACCTTTTGGCTTCAATTTAAATTTTTCATGCTCTGATTAGAACTTTGTGTGGTCGTCAATATTAGTGAATGCAAAAAAGTCTTATAGAACATTTTATACATATACGTCCAATGTTATTTTGGGTATTTGGATTTAAACTCGACATGTATCAATAATGTCGAGGGTTTGTTAGAAGGAACATCAGTCAATTGGCCAATTATAGAAGACTATATATAATTAATGAATAATATGAAAACGTTCAATATGATAATGACAATATATAGGATGTTCAAATTGGATAGAAACGATATTCAAGACGAAAAATAAAAATAAACACATAGAAAATATTCAATTTAGAATATTATAACTTTCGTTTGTCTTTATGTTCACAATGAAATTTGAATTTGCAACCGAACATCGGTCTATTATTATATATCTGTAATGTGTAAGTATTTATAAACAATATCTTATTAAGACGTTTTTCATGCCACTATTGACTATGTAGATTTTGTGTTAAAATAGTTATTTTGATTAAAAAACTTTTTATATCATATATCTTAAATCCAAATAATTGATTTTCTTGTTTTAAATAATTATTACATGATCTGTTTTGCATTTTAAATTTATTTTCTTCAATTTGTGTACCTTAATTAATAATCTAAAGTAATTTATTTAATGATTTACAAAACCCAAAATTACTTAAAAATGTTTATAATTGATGTCATAAATAATTGCGTGGGTTTTTAATTGTTCTATCGAATTAAATACACCCCACCGTCAAACAAATGAGTCGGCCGTTGTATTAAATTACGACTTATTGTTTTTAGTACTTTTGGTACCTACAAATACTTATCTTTAATTAAAACATTTTAAACACTAAAAAACAAAATGTTTTTTTATTTTATATCATAACACCGCTTCTTCATTTATATTTTACAAAACATAAATAAGCTAGCTTATAAGTTAGTATATGTTTAAATGGACTATAATATACCTTATTGAAACGTTAGTTGGAAGGAGCTTTTTGTAGGGTTTTTTTCAATTATATGTTTATTAGACTTAGGTTCGCATGAGACCAAACTATTTTCGTGAGACTGCGCGAGACCAAAACCTAACGTATATAACTTTAAAAAAAAAAAACCGTGAAGGTAAATAAAACTCGAATACTCATTATCAAAAATACTTTCGAGGTAAAAAAAATCCAAAACAAGGTAAAAAACGAAACATTCACAACGCCAAATGTTGTGATGGTAACCAATAAATAATGCGAACCTTCACAACGAAAATGTTGTGAGGTATTAAAAAATCGAACTTTCACATCAAAAAACACCGTGAACGTAACATTTACACTGTTTTTACTATAAATGTTCAATTTGTTTACCTCCACAGTGTTTCGATGTGAAATAACATGTAAAAAATGTTGGTTTCACCGGTCTCACGAAAACAGTTTGGTCTCACCGAAACCCAACACATCTTTACTAATATTAATTATTATATCCCAAAATATTCTTTTAATCATTTTACATACTTATAAGCTAAATTCTGTCAAACATTTACTAATAAGCTAGCTTATCAGCTATTAACTAGTTTATTAGCCAACGACTATTTATCAACTATCGGCTTGCTTATTAACTACCAACTAATTTATTAGCTAGTTTGCTAAACAAACTTAAATTATAAGTAATAATTTAGTCTCAATTTCTTTTTAGATATGACTAGTCAATTTTGAAAAATAGATTTAAAAACATACACTAAATATTATGAAATAGCATGGGAAGGAGGCTTTGATCTTTAGTCATCTACAGGCGCAATCTTTTTTTTGGATCAAGCAAAGATCAAGACTCCCCAACTTCAAACATAAGTGGGTTGAGTGGTGTACTTCACCACTCTCCTGTTTTTAAGTCACTACAAGAAATCGCACTTTTACCGGGGGGTTTGGAAAGTTCGTCGGTAAAAATAACTTTTACCGACGACTTAGACGAAAGCCTCCGGTAAAAGTTCAACTTTTTGCCGAAGAAAATTTTCGCCGGCAAAGATGAACTTTTGCCGACGAATTTCGTAAAAGTTGCCGGTAAAAGATATTTTTACTGACGGATTTCTCATACCCGTCGGCAAAAGTATTTTTAAGATTTTGGATGAAAGTTTCACCAACGAATTTCACCAAATCGTCGGCAAAAGTTATTTTACTATAATTAATAATTTTTTACTTAAACATTTCCCGACCGACTTCCCAAACTCGTCGGCAAAAGTACTTTTAAAAAAAATGAATGAAACTTTCACCAACGAATTTTCGAACTTGTCGGCAAAAGTTATTTTATTATAATTAATTATTTTTTTACTTAGACTTTTGCCGACTAACTTTCCAAACTCGTCGGCAAAAGTATTTTTATATTATTAATAAAAATCAATTTACATTTTTGGTGGTGGACTTCCGAAATCCTATTGTATTTTGATTTTAAATTTTTTTTATTTGTATTTTTAACACGGACTTCCTATGATCTAGCACAAATATTTTGAAAATTATTATGCTTTTTGAAGGCGTTTTCTTAATGGCAAAACATATTAAACTTTTACTTACTTATTTTATTGTAAGAAAAAATAAGAAATTAATCAACTTAATTTCTAATCAAATGAGAAAATGCAAATTTTTTGTTTATAATATAGTACTATAAGATGAGCCAATATAAATCAATAAGACTCAACAACAACTTAATTTATTACTGTCTAATACGACCTATTACAAACTAGGGACGGGCCCGTATTGGTGGCGACGATGACACGTGCCACCATGTCGTTCATCCATCGCAGTGTAAAGGTCGTAAAAGTGTAACCGTATTAATTTGTTGTATGCCACCATATGAATTTTGAAACTCCACTAATGACACAAATGCTTTGTGGCTGAGTTGGTTAGTTCGTTGTTTTTTAAAGAGGAGGTCATGGGTTCAAATCTTGTTTGAGTCATTTTTATTAGTTTTTAGCTTTTAATATCATATTTATTATGTTTTTAAAAAAATTGTAATAGCAAAAATTAAACAAGAGACTTTTCATTTAAAAATCGAGGAAACCAACCACTAAATCAATATTGTGATCCCGGTACTACTTGATATGATGCATTATACCTATTCCAACCAACTATCATCAAGTACGACTTATTACATTACATACAAGTATGACCAAATACGACCCATTGCATTCCAATATGATTAGTATTATTACCTGTTACGACCAACTATCATCTTTAACATCCTACCTACCTCACCAACAATATTGCCCACTTTGCCCACCGGTGGCTTTGTTTCTGGCGACCTGGTGAGGACTTCCAGGAGGTCACCCATCCTGGTACTACTCCCATCGTAGCACGCTTAACTGCAGCGTTCCAAGAACGTGCCGTGCATTAGGCCCCAAAATGTGTTGTTGTTAGGAAGGCCAAAATATTACTTATAACACTCAACATCACTCCTGTCCACGGCCGATATGGGATATGCTTAAGGTGTTACAAACACCCCCGTGGGACTCATCGTCCTCGATGAGGTTTGACCCATATCCCAAACGGCACATGAGTGGCTCTGATACCATCTGTAACATCTCACCTACCTCAACAACAATATTGTCCGATTTGCCCCACCGGCTCACGGCTTTGTTTCTAGTGACCTGCTGAGGACTTCTCAGGAGGTCATCCATCCTAGTACTACTCCCACCCTAGCACGCTTAACTGAAGCGTCCCAAGAACCTGCCGTGTATTAGGCCCCAAAACGCGTTGTTGTTAGGAATGCCAATATATTACTTATAACACCCAGTATCACTCCTGTGCACGCCCGATATGGGATATGCCTAAGGTGTTACATAATCCAGTACGGTTCATTACTAACCAAAATGACCAAATAGGACCCATTACTGCCATTTTGGACCATTACAGGGCAATAGAACCAAATATGACTTATTACAACCCGATAAAACCCTATACAGCCCATTACAACCCACTGTAATCAATTATGACCGGGAATGACAATTCTCGACACGACACCAAACCGACACGAATTTTCACTTGTGGACTTGCCCATTCTAAAATGAGATGGAATTCAATTTCATTTCTTCCAATATTTTGTGAATGACAAAGATGCCCTAATCCGACCACCGTCAGCCACCACCACCTTTGGCCCACCAACGCCACCGGCAACCACCACCGCTTCCGACCACCACCACTGCTTCCGGCCACCACCGCCACCATAGCCAACCACATCACCTCCGACCACCACCGTCACCGGCAACCACCACCACTACCGCTTTCGGCCACCACCGCCACCATAGGCAACCACATCACCTCCTCCGGCCACCACCACCATTCAACATTATTAAATGATATCATTAGTATATTAAAAAACATAAAAGAGTATTTTAGCCATTTGTCATCATTTTTTTTCAATTTCAAAGCTACATTTTGTTATCCAAACAAACATATTCTAATTCATTTAATAGATTTCATTTCATTTCATATCAACAAAAGCTGATCAAACCTGATAACATTTCATTTATATTTTTTCCAGATTCCAATTTTTTTTTTTGACAAATTCTATTTTTTCAAAAATCATTATACAAATCAAATGCTCCCTAAATATCAAAATATTACATTATTTTATAAAATTTAAAGCGATAAACAAATTTAAATACATGATAACCATCTAATACAAGATAATAATCTTTATTATTTCGAAAAGATATGTTATTATATTTTTATTAACAAAACACGTGTCATTAAAATAAAAACAAGTTACATCATTTATTTTTTATTATTCAAATAGTTTTTGATTAAAATAATTTATTCATCAAAACAAATCGAAATTACCGCACTAAACTTGAAAAAGTCAAAATATGATATAATGTAATTTCTTTTTGGTGTAAAACGAATCGGTCCCGCCTTCCCAGAAAATTCATCTCCCGCCTAATTTTCCAAATTTTTTCACTCCCTCCCTTCTTTTACGGTTTTCTTCCCCAAATATCATCCACAACTTTATTTTCTTCTCAGACTTACATCTTCAACATTGGTGACAGAGATGGCTAGACTTTACACCCATCTGCAAACTACGATAAATGGTCTAATAGATTGAGGTTTATTTTCTTCTAATGATGCTTTTAGTATAAATTTACCCCCTTTAAATCTTTTTCACTTCTTAATTTGGGTTTTGTTTTTGTTATGAATTTCAGATATTAACATGCAGATTACGAGTACAATGGTAGATTTGGATTCTGTTTTGGAGGTCAATCAAGATCTCATGGTAAATAGCTATCAAGGCTCATTCAACATAATTACCTGGATATAAATGTGCTTTTTAATACTTTTATTGTTTTATAAAGTCTAGGCAATATATCATACTTGTTGGTCAGTTTCAATTGTGCATATCTCCTAACAGGTATGAGAAATTTTTGACATGTTTGAACTTATATGTTTTATACATTATATTGATTTTCACCAATGCCTTTAATGCTTATTGTTTTATATATAGTTCTTGCGTAAAACTCAAATGCCATTTCATTACACTACATTTATATTCTTTTGTAATTGTGTTCATTTTTGTTATCAGGGCTTGAAGAGTGCTTATGGAGCTTTGTTTGTTGCCACGAGAAAATCATTATGTTGGCTTCAATATATAGTGCAAGATGGAAGTTAAAGATCATAGTAGATGAGGAGGGCATTTTGAAGCTCATTTAGTTAAGAAAGGATTTTGATCATTGCCTAGACTCAAAGCATTTGGAAAAAGCGGGCAAATACTCCGGTCTCATGCAACATAAGCACATTGATCAAATGAGATGAAGAAATTGTTTCAACAAATTCAAGGCTTTATGTTTAGATTAAGTGTGCCCTATCATTTGTTGTCTGCAGTGTGACCATTGCTTACATCGTCGGTTATCTTTGATCATGTATCTATAAACTAGTGAGTCGTTATTGTCACTCCATGAGGAAAATGATTATGTAGAAAATGTTGACTAGTACATTTTGTCTATCTTTACTTTCTAATGTGTCAAAAATATATTTTCTTTTAGTTGAATTTATGTTTTAAGTTGCTTTGATTTTTGTTTAGTGGTTTTTTTATTGACACAAATTTATCCAAACGTGTTGATAAATGTTTCATCATAAGAACAACAATTTATATTGGGTTTTAGCGTCAGGAAAGAGGTAGACCAAGAAATACAATTAACTTTTGCCGGCGAGTTTTTGTGTTGGGAAAAAATGTGATCAAAACCATAAAATTTGACTTTTGTCGACGATCTTTTGCCTCGGTAAAAAGTTTATGTATAAATAAAAAAAATTGTTTTGCCGACGGGTTTTTTGGCCGATAAATGTTTGACCAAAGAGTCAAAGAAAACTTTTCCCGGCGGAAAAAATGCGTCGGGAAAAGTATTTTCTTGTCGGGAAAAGTATTTTTTACGATTACTTGAAAGAGGTTTTTACCGGCGACTTGAGTTTTTACCGACGAATATTTTTTGTCGGCAAAGATGTCTTTACCGGCGGCCGATATTATTCGTCGGCAAAAACCCTTTTAGTGGCCAACTTTTCACGGAAGCTTTTGCCGACGAAAAAGTCCGACGGCAAAGGGTTTCGAGCTTTTACCGACCGCTTTTGAGACTTTTGCCGACGATATTTTCCTCCGGCAAAAGTAGTAATTTTTGTAGTGAGTCGCTCCGGTGTTTTGGGGGGGGGGGGGGGGTGGGGGGGGGGGGTTGTTGTTGTTACGGCGTTTGTTTTCTGTTGTTTGGATGGTCTTTAGCTTTTGCTGTTGTTTTCTTCTCTTTTTGGCCGTTTGGCGGGGGTGATGGCTTTGCCGAAGCTCCTGTCCTCTCGTGCCTCTTGTTGCTGTTCAAAAAAAAAAAAAAATTTTATTAAATAGCATGGTATTTATTAAGTGGGGTCAGAAAGTGAGAAGGCTTTGAATTCAAATTTGTTTATTATTTTTTTGAATTTATTAAAAAAATGTTGATCAACTTTTCGTCACAATTTCCACCTTTTTAGTTTTAATAATTTCTTAACACTCCAGTTCACCAACTCCTCTTTTTCTTCATTTCACGCTCACATTTCTTGGGTCATCAATTATTTGTATTTTTTATTTTATATATTTTCTTAGAAGAAAAAAAATTAAAAAAAATATATTGAAAATTATACTAATTTCATGTTATTATGTTGTTTAATTAGGAAACCAGATCTGTACACGGAATTCGAACAACCTGGGATCTGAAATTCACCCTTTTAATTTCATTTTTCAAAATTCCATATTTATATTATTTTTCTAGCTTTCAACTATTTTCTTAAGAAAAGAAAAAAAATATAAAAAAGTGAGACTTTTGTTTGTGGTAAAGGATCCAAGAATGTTATATTTAAATAAATAAATCAGTAAGAAGTTAATGATGGTTGACTATCTATATTTATAGTCGTGCCAATTTCTTAAATATTGAAAAGATGAATAAAATAAAAAAGGGTGATTCAGAATTTGATGGCATATTTATGGATCTATGCGTTTATTTCACGTTGCAATGATAAAAAGGTAGCCAAAAATTATGATTATTTTTTATAACATGTGAAGGAATGTGTGTAAATTTGAGAAAACTTGTTACATACTTTATATTAAAAACGAAATGAAAACTTTATTATTGATGCGTGTTAGTATCAAATTAGCAAAAGAAAAATAAATTCAATCATAGGTTTAACATAGTTTCAGAAATAGAAATTAGCCATGGAAATCGAAGGTAAAGGCATGAGGATGAACGATGAAGGTGGATTTTCATGTTTAAGGCTTGGTTTGGCAAGCATAAGCTAGCTTATAAGCTAGCTGATAAGCTAGCTTATAAGCTAGTCCATCCAAACATGTACCAGGAAGCTAGCTTATCAGCTAGCTTATAAGCTAGCTTTTTGAAACGCTACTTTGAGTAGCTTATGAGAAGCTTATTGTAGCTTTTTCCAATTATACCCTTATTGATATTAATTATTAAATTCAAAGGTACCCTTTTTGGTCATTTTACATACTCATAAGCTAGTTTTTGCCAAACATAATTTGTTCAACAGCTAGCTTATCAGCTACTAGCAAGCTTATCAATCAACAGCTAGCTTATCAGCTATCCGCTAGCTTATCAGCTACCAGCTAGCTTATAAGCTACGCTTGCCAAACATAGCCTAAATCAGGTCATTACTGATGATATATGATATTGTTTAAGAATAGCTTGATTATGATTTATTTGTATATTATGCTGGTATTCGACTTATAACATTCAGTATTACCGTTAGATAATTGGATTAAAGTTTAAAAACGTAGTGTAATCCTTGATCCCTCAATTCTAATAAGCCTCGAGACTATGGACCTTCTCCCAAAAGGTTTACAATTTGAGCCTTTAAGACCACTGAGGATTTCTCTAACTATTCTTAAAGGGTCTCGAACAAATTCAATAATTCCTTAAAATATCTCTAATTTAAAATGAAAAACTCAAACTCAAACTCAAAATATTCAAAAAATTATATTTATCTTTAACAAATTATTTATTTTAGATACTAAAACGTTAATTGTATTATTACAAAGTATTAATTCTCTATCATAAGCATTTAACTTTAAGGATTCCTGTTATGTCTTGTCTATGCCATGTTCAAATGCAGCCTAATGACTATTAAATCAGACGAGATACACAGAAACTGACCTCACCTCCTGAACATTTAGGCTATGTTTGGTAAACTAGCTGATAAGCTAGCTGATAGTTGATAAACTAGTTGTTGATTGATAAGGTAGCTTATAAACAAATTATGTTTGACAAAAACTAGTATAGGAGTATGTAAATGACCAAATATGGTATATTTAAATTTAATAATTAATATTAATAAGGTTATATTTGAAAAAAGCTTCCAAAAAGCAACTCAAAGTAACGTCTCAAAAAACTAACTTATAAATATAACTAGCTTATAGTACATGTTTACCGAACATACCCTTAACGATATAAAAATAACCTATCATTACAAATAATCGATTATAACGTTTTCACGAAGGTACCAATCCTATTTCCTATTTCCTACTTCCATAAAATCTTAAACCTCCCCTCATTTCTCACACTTCTTCCCCCACCTTTTCACACTCTCCACCACCACCACCACCACCATCAACCACCACCAACCACCGTCAACCACCATGTCGATCAAACACTGCAGCCACCACGAAGACAAAAAGAAGAAAATCCTAAAACGAATCCTCGCCGGATTCGCGATCCTCGCGGTCATCGTCCTCATCATCTTCTTCATCACGTGGGCCGTCCTCCAACCGAAAAAACCGCGGTTCGTCCTCCAGGACGCCACCATCTACACGTTCAACGTATCCGCCCCGATCCTCCTCTCCTCCAACTTCCAAATCACCATCGCAGCCCGAAACCCTAACGCCAAAATCGGTATCTATTACGACAAACTCGACACCTACGCCACCTACCACAGCCAGCAGATCACGTACTTCACCGCGATCCAGCCCGTCTACCAGGGCCACAAGGACACCAACATATGGTCCCCGTTTGTTTACGGGACCAACGTCCCGGTGGCGCCGTACAACGGGGCCGCGTTGTCCCAGGACCAGGCAAACGGCGCCATCGGGCTCGTGATCAAGATGTCCGGACGGGTGAGGTGGAGGGTCGGGAGTTTTATCTCCGGCCGCTATCATATCCACGTCACCTGTCCGGCGTATATTCCCTTTGGGAATAAAAACTCCGGGATCGCCGGAGTCGTCACCGGAGTTAAGTACCAGCTAGCGCAGAAATGCAGCGTGAATGTCTGAAGATAACGGTAACTTAACGGATTGCCGTTAAGCCTTTTTATTTATTTTCGATTTATGATCGTAAGCATACTTGGATGAATTTGTAAGAACTTTGATTCTATAAAATTTCTTTGAAATAGAAAATTAAATCTATAAAATAAATTGTATTCATTTTTGATAGATTTTTTATTTAGATATTTAATCATCTATAATATTACTTAGACATTCAATAATTTTATGATTTATATAAAAATTTTATCTTTTCATGTAAAATAATATTAATTCAATTCTAGTTGATGGAATGAAAAAAAAAACTTATTTTTCTTCCATTCTAACAAAGATATAGGTTGCGTTTAGCAAAAATAAGTTCGCTTATAAGCATTTGATGGACCATAAGCTCGCTTATAAGCCAGCTTATTGAAATGCTTTTTGTAGTTTTTTTTTCAATTATACACTTATTAATATCAACTATTATACCATAATATATATTCTTTTTTGTCATTTATATATCTATAAGCTAGATTTTACCAAACATAATTTTTTATAAGCTAACTTACCAGCTATAAGCTAGTTTGCCAAATACAACCATAGAGAATTCTCTATATTGAGAGTTTTCCCTTTGGTTATATGGACAGTTTTCCCCTTAAAGTATGAGATAGAGAATACTATTGGAGCAATTTAGAGAACGAAAAGTGAAAAGTGAAAAGTGAAAAGATGTTAAAGATGTCTAAATTTTGCCGAGGAAGAGCGCAAACAATAGAACAAAAATAATTGCAAAATTACAAAAATGGACATTTTTGTTTTGTGAATTAATGATTTATTATAATTAGTGAAAGGATTATATTTTGAATGAAATAAATACAACTCTAACGGGATTTTTTTTTATTTTTTTTTTAACGATATTTTATTGATCAAATTTGAATTGAGTTTTATATACGTTGATGCATGTGGGTGGAAGATGGCGTGTCCTTTTCTTTCATTTTCATTTTACGTTATGCTTGATTATTTAAATATTTTGTGTTCATTAAATGCTTCTTATTATTATTTAATGATTGTAATTAATTGTTTCTTGAAGTTGGTATTAATTTAAAGGTTTTTGTATTTTTGATGTGGGGTTGGGGGTATCATGGCATGTGTACAAAAAAATGTCTATATTTTGCCAATCTTTACTTCACTTCTCGGAGCTACATATTCCAGAAATACCCTTTTAAATAATTCAATGTTAATAAAAAGAAACTAAAAATTTTCCAAAAATATAATATTTTGTATAAAATATTATAGGTTGCTGTAAGAAAGGATAACTCAAATAACCATTATCTAGTATTGGATGTTTTATTGGTTTCATTGATTCAACAAAAAAAGAAACAATCAATAATGTGTATGTTTTATTGCATGTGCAAAAGAACTTTTATGCACAAATTATTTATACCAAGTTTGTGATTTGTTTTCCTGGTTTAAATTTGGATAAATAATAAAAATTGATGATAAAAAAATACATCATGCTTGTAGGGGGTGAGCAATGGAACCGTAAGAACCGGTTTTAACCGGTCCAGTTTTTGGTCCTTCGAATCCCTCATTTCTGGTTGCGGTTCCAAACCAAGTTCGGACCCAGTTTTTCAGGTAATTGACTTGGACTAGCCCAGAAGTTTAAGTGTCACCGAGTTGAAATGTTGAACCTGAATTTTACATACAAGGAAGACTTATAAGGGACAACTTATGCCTGTAAAAGTGTTTATTAACTTATATGATGTCAAAATGTGATTTTATAAAAAATATTTGGATCTTCTTTTGATAGTAACAAAACATAATTAATTGATAATTAAGTTGTTTTTAAGGGTGTCTGGGATTGTTTACGTGTAACATAACTAAAAAACTAATAAGTTAAAATAAAATAATTTTTCAAAAACTTATTCTATCATTTGCCAAAAAGATATAAGTAGTTTTTTTCCTTACAATCCAAACACAAAAATATTTTTATGGACAATGTGATTTTGTGTCTTTTTGATTTTTTTCTTATCCAAACAGTAAATGTGTTTTTTAGACAATGTGATTTTTTTCCCATCCAAACACTAATAATCCCCTAAGGCCATCCACTGTCAACCCACTGCAACCTAATGGTTTCAGCTGTCACATCAGCGCCACATCAGCTTTTCACTATACTACCCAAAACTACCCAATTCATCCACTATCAACCCAATACTCAATCCAACCTTTTTATTTTATTAAATAATAAAAAAAAGAGAAAGAGGAGAGAGGTAGAGAGAAAGAACAGAGAGAAAGTGGGGGTGGTGTTCGGCTTGGGAGAACCGATGCCTCCTACCCGATGGACTGATGCGGCGGTGTTCATCAAAGAACCCGTCGGCTTGGACGCAGCCCGAAGGCCTACCCGCTACCACAGCGGATGGCCTAAGCTAAAAAAAATCATGGTCCAACACTATTTTTCAATAAAGTTGATAAAGGTATTATTACTATATGTCATAATAGAAGCTTTGGTAATTCTTTGAACACAATTGTGGAATTTTTAGCGAGTATTTTGTAACTTGTTGCATTCTTTGAAAATTAAATCTTTTTATGCGAATTTGTTTAGATTTTGTCAACGAACTCTCTTTATTGCACATATTTCTTTAGGTTGAGGGATTTCACCGAAACAACCATAGACTGTACATTCCAATATTCGTGTAGGATATACATATACTGCGCTCGATTGGTTTTTTATATAAACTTACAAATGTTAGGAAATTTTTTGCTATCTCTCATTGTAACAATTCATCCATATGAATAAAAGATATGATTTGTGAGTTTCTAATAAACCTCAAGTTTTTGGGTGTTATAAACGGTGCCAAAGGCTAACCTTGTACAATTAGGATAGTGGAGCAAACCTTATTGGAAATGATGAGTCCTTGAGAATTGAGAGAGGTTGATTCAGTAACATCTATGGGTGAGCAAAACCCACCCAAACCCGAACTACTCGTCGGAAACGCGAACCTTACTTAAGCCTTAAATGCGCAACCCGAAGACCCGAACTAACTGAAAACGAAAATATTGTGTGTAGTTTGGGTTCGATTTGGGTTGGTGTTTTTCATAACCGAACCCGCTCGAAAACCCGAACATTTTAAAAATGTTTTTTTTAGAACTTTTTTATATAGAATTTAAATTGTGTTACTGTATCTATATATTTTTTTTTTGAAAGCATTTAGTATTTCCTATCTATAATTTAGAAATTAGGAAAGCCGAAAAATTGGTTAAAAATTGATTCGGGATGAATTTAATCTAGAAAAAGCTGAAAAAGGGCTTTTTATGAAAGTTCGGTCCAGGACCAAGCCACCTGAACCCGAGACAACCCGAAAGGTCGAAGTTTGGGTCTTTAAAATAGAACCCGAAAAGTTTGGGTACCCAAACTTCTAAACCCAAACCCGACCGTGACACATCCTTAGTAACATCTTAAGTGAAGTTATTTTTTCAAAAATTAAAGTTAAGCATATTATTTCAGTATTAAACATTTGATTTTTTTTATATATATAAAGGTTGATTAAGCATAAAATTTATTAATTTCCGGTATGAAACTATAATGGGGTCTGGGCTCTTGGGATAGTTGTTTTTTTTAATCAATGGGCCTTTTTTTAATTAAATAGACTATGTTGAGTCATTAAAACTGAAGCCCAATATATCCTTTTAAGCCCGATATCTTTCGCCCCCATGAAGAAGTTGCTACAAAAGTACAAAAACTTTGAATCTTTTATGGGTAAAATCTAGTTTTGAGTAACAAAAAATAGATATAATAACTTTGTGATACTTATAATATAACTTTGAATTAGACAATATATATTTTTTTATTAAAAATATTATATAAAACATTTTTTCGTTGATTATACTAGTTTAACCTAACATCAATACGGTGTTAACGTTATTTGAACTTTCTTGCATTTTCATTACCATTTCTAAAAATGAACCAAACACGGCCTTAAAGACACTTGCATATTTTAGGTGTCGTAGAAACCCAATTTGGTTGTAGCTACAAAACTTAACAAATAAAAAGACAAAAGGAACAAATGTATCCAATCAACAAAACATTTCTATGTTATCTTAAACCCGAGCTACTTAACATTCAGATGTTTATACCATTCCAAATAAGGGTATTCACGGATTGGGTTGATTAGGGTGAATGCTTTTGAACAACCAATCCAATGTTTACGGTTTAAGAAATCCCAACCCTTGAGTAAACCCATATGGATTGGTTGGGTTGACACATTGGTACATGAAAATTACTTTATTTCAATCAAATTAGATGTCAGGTTGCTTTGGGTTGGATGGGCTGATCAGGTTTGTTGGGTGTTTGAGCACCCCTAATTCAGAACAGGATTCACAACTCACATGTTACATAGACTTAATTTTATTCACCCAAGTAACTACGAGGGAGGTTTAGGGAAAAACCTCAATAAAATGAAAAACCAAAAAACACTTTGTCAACTGTTAGAGTAATTGATCCGATGGATATGCTTAAAATGCGGTTACAACTTCTCATTTAAATTAAAAAAATCTTTCACCCCGTGTCTTATCAATTTCACATCTGCATTCATGTGTTCTTTGATCTGTTTTTCCGTGATTTTCCATATTTTCCTTTATTTAGTGTTTTCCCCGAACAAATAATCACTACACTTTACAAAGCAATAAGTGACCATTGATTATATGTATCTATACAAGATTCATACATATTCATCATTTGATATATATATATAGAGCAATAATTTTTCATCATCAAGAGTTCCTATTTACAGTAAGTTTTGTACTTTTGCATGGAGTTAATTACCTTTTGGACCTAGCTACTTCTAATCCTTCAAAGTTGTATATATAAGAACCAAATTCCAAACAACTATCCACAAGACAAAGAACAAGATCAAACAAACTAATTAAAGATAGAGTGGATTGAATTACAAATTTCCACAAACACAAATCCCTAGAGAGAGATAATTAAAGAAGAAAAGGACCAAAGAGTTGTTCATAAAAAGGAGCTCCAATGGCATATATAGAGTGTAATCATCAGCCCACATCCCACCCTTTTCGGGTTTTATTCGCATGTTTTCTCCCATTCCCAAATCTCCATAACTCTCACCACCTTACCTTCTTTTTTGACCGGTCCTCTCTCTTACTTACTCCAAAAGCACCTCTCAACCTTCTATGGGTGCTGCTGTATACTATAGCTTTTTGCTTTCGCTGGATGTATATATATATATATATATATATAGATAGAGAGAGAGAGAGAGAGAGATCTAGAGAGAGAGAGAGAGAGAGAGGAAGGTCATGCGAGAAGCATATCAATTTAAGAGAACGTAAGGAGCAATCTCAGCTATTCATCTTTGGTTACGGTGGATGTGATCACAGAGGATTGACGCGATTCATGGGAGGGTAGAGATTATTAAAGAAGGGGACCGGTCGAAGCCGCCTTTATTGACCGGATAAGTGACTGACATTGATTCTCACGTTATTTTAAATTGATATGTTTCTCATTTTAACCTTTCTATATATACATATATATATAGAGGAAAGTTCAAACGTGAACTCATTTTTTATTGTGAACGTGAGGACAAATCTTAGTCACTCACTCGGTCAATAAAGACGGCTTTGACCGGGTCCCCTCCTTTAATAATCTCCACCCGCCCATGAATCGCGTCAATTCTCCGTGATCGCGTCCACCGTAACCGAAGATGTGTGCCACGTGGCGCGCTCTCGGCTGTCCTCACGTTCACAATGAAAAAGTGGTTCACATTTGAACCCACCCCTATATATATATATATATATATATATATATATATAGAGAGAGAGAGAGAGAGAGAGAGAGAGAAAGAGGAAGGTTCATACGAGAAGCATATCAATTTAAGAGAATGTGAGGAGCAAACTCAGTCACTCATCTTCGGTGGACGTGATCACAGAGGATTGACGCGATTCATGGGAGGGTAGAGATTATTAAGGGGGAACGGTCAAAGCCGCCTTTATTAACCGGATGAGTGACTTAGATTATTTTTCACGTTATCTTAAGTTGATATGTTTCTCATTATATTAACCTTTCTCTCTATATATATGCATGCATGATGATTTGAAGATGATCAAAGATACTGTTACTGCTGCTTCTTGGGACTTAAGAGGTACATTACTTCGGGGGAGATCTTTTGCTTTATACAGCCATATATGTATATATATATATATATGGCGCATATCCCCATATGATAGAAGAAATTATATATGACGTATGGCGAGTAATTTGAATGCATATCATCAAGACTTTAACAATTCATCGATCTTCCCTTACTTTCATGCAATTAAAGTGCATCATGGAATTACCCATTAATGTTGGTAAATTAAATTGTGGGCTCATCTTTTTTTTTTTTTAACAGCAAAACGGAACCAAGAGGAAAGAGCTTCGGCATGGCCATCACCCTAACCCCAAGGTCCGAACTTTATTAAAAGAGCTAGCGAGGCGCTAGAAACATCGGTACAAAAAACAAGAAAAAGGGGCAAGGCCCCCAAACCAACAAAGAAAAGCCCTGAAGCAAATAAGAAAACCCGAAAGGGCACCAACCGAAGATGAACAACTACTAAACTGTGGGCTGATCATCTTCATGCATATATATACATAGAGTTATATATACTATATATATAGGGATGATCAAGTCATCAAACGAGAAAACTATCTATTTTAAAGAATATTAGAACCAACAAAATTATACATAATTCATGTATAAAATCATATATATAATTATGTGACTTTGCAAGTCGCTTCCACAATCGTCCGTGTGACTTTTTTCCAAAGTTTATATAAAATCATATATGGTATTGTTGGTTTTCATATTTTTTTTTAAATTAGATACTGTTTTCGTTTGAATCTGACTCCCTCTCTATAAATATATATAGTCTAGGAATATAAAACCAGAACAAATAAAATGAGAAAATCAATGAGCCCAAAAACATATTGGTTTAAAGAATAGTAAAAGTAGGAAATATATTTTAATAATTACTTACCTAATTATGATGGAAGATAACTTTAGTTTTGAGTCATCTATATCCAGATCTCGTCGACATGACTTGTGGCAACTTTGTAACTTATTAGGCTATGTTTGGCAACCTGGCTGATAAGGTAGCTTATAACTGATAAGGTAACCGATGACTGATAAGATACCTGACGAATAAGTTATATGTTTGACAAAAACTAGTCAATAAGGTATCTTATGACTGTAAAAGGACAAAAAAAAAACATGTTTGAAAATTAATGGTATAAAACTTAGAAGTGTATATTTGGAATAAAAGAATAAAAAGTCACATAGGTCAGTAGGTCACCAAAAGGTTAGTAGTTTTCAAAAAGCTAGCTTATGATCCATCCAAACATGTACCTGATTTATAAGGTGACTTATAAGCTAACTTATAAGTTAACTAATTAGTTTTACCAAACAATATGCCTTAGTCTTCAACAACAAAGGCATAAATGGCTAACTTATAAGTTAACTAATAGCTTCCTCTCTTCTAACTTTATTCTAACTTATAAGGTGACTAAGGCATATTGTTGTAGAAGAGAGGAAGCGTTTAACTGGTATAAATGGTATAACTGGTATAAATAGAAGAGAGGAAGTTTTACCAAACTTTTGCTAGTTTTTTTTGGGCGGAACCAAATTCACGATGCTCAAAAACAAAATTAACAAGCCATCCTATACGATTTTATAATTCACTAGCCTTTAAAATTATTATGAGAATGAATAGATCAGATCTTGTTCAAAGTTATTAATTAATAGATTAGGATTAATGAAAAAGTAAGATTATATGCCTTATAATGAAGTTATAAGTTACAAATAATTTTTGTCATGATTATAAACTCTTTGAAAAGATGTCATTATTCACGCCTATGTCTGGACCATCTGGAAAGGTAGGAACGATGCGATTTTCAAAGGCGAAACCTTCAATACTTTTCGATCGGCGAACGACATCCAATCTCTTGCGTATTCGTGGGTTTGTAATAGGAGTAGTTTCAATGTAAGCTGGTTAGATTGGTCGTGTAATCCTAGGTCCTTATGACGTTTTTTGTGCTCCCGGCTTTTTAAAATAACCTAGCACCTTGCTGTTCCGGGCTTTTTAAAAAAAATTGCCGTTCGAAGAAAATATAAACTCTTTGAAAAGGTTATCAGATTGGTATGTTGTTTTGGAATTTGGATTGGTGATTAAACATCATGTTTGCTAAATAAATAACTTATAATGAATAATATTGATTTTTATTTCACAAGGTTATTTTAATTAGATAAGCGATTAAAGGTAATTTAAAAAAAAAATTATAGGTTAATTATTTCATTGTTATTTTTTTAAATATAGATTGATCAACGTTTTTTACTTGAACTGTAGAGATATCTAAATAAGCACTTTAAGTATATATTTTCTTGTGAGTCCACTTAAATGTGTTTCTTTTTTTAAAGTCTGAAAATTTTAAAGGCCAGTGAATATATATAGTTGTGGAAACTTTGTCTCCATATGCCATCTTTCCCAGATGCCAACATTTCTTCTTTTATCTTTGGTGGGTCCATTTTCATTTTATATTTCTAACTATCTTATTTATTCGTATAAAGGTGTATTCTTGGATAACAAAGATTATAAAGACAATATAACGTTGGATAAAAAGATTTTAATGTCTGAAAACTAGATTCGCTTAAACGGTGTTTGAGAGAAACAAAGTACGACATTAATTATTGTTTACTTTGTATTTTAATTATTAAAATAAAAACGATGTGTAGATATTCGATTGATGGGACAAATTTGGAGTAGGAAATAAGAGGACATACGGTTTTTATCTAGTGTCATTATGCTCTTAAGCACTAGCCGATTTAGATTTCCTAGGGATTAATTAACGATAATAAAATGGTTTCGTTGTATATTATTTTAAACAAACTTCATGATTAAGCTTTAATTATGTTCCCTCCCTTGGAAACAAGTTACCTTAAAAGTACTTAAGTGCAAGCAATTTGTGGTCCAACGTTTAGATACCATAAGACAATATTCCAAGGGGCCATCAACACAAAGGGTTCCTCAAGTCCATAATATTCGAGACTCTAACCAAAGTGGTCAAGAAAAATGATTAAATAAAAAGTAATGGCAACATATATATCACTTTTGCTCCATATATGACATCATAAAGACCTTTGTTCGAATATATAGTCCAATAATTATATCATAATACTTTAAATCTTGAGTTGCATACATAATCATCAATCCACTTAATCTATTTAATCGCTTATCATATTATATGTCATAGACTAATAGCTCATATGTGTATATATGAACAAAGTTGCATCATTTTATACCAAAATGGTATTCTTGCGCTTTATCATTATGTCATTGCTAAAATATTGCTCAAATGAAAAAAAGGATGTAATTTCCACAATGTTCTTACATTTTGGAACTTGTTCTTTTATTATAATTGAAGTCTTTTGTTTATCATATTTTGTCGCATACTGTGGCATAAAGAAATTAAATTAATTAAGATAATCAATATGCTCGGAAAAAGAAATTTACGAATAAATAAATTTCAATGGTTACTAACATCAATTAATGATGGCATATTAGATAGAACTTATACAACAATAATTAGTTGACATGTTCGATTACAAGAATATAAGTAAAGTTAAGACTACAGCTGCAAAAAATTCTATCAAACATTGAAATAAGCTTCACGAAAGGTTCAATATACTAATGGTTCTTTCTTCACTTTGTGACAAGATATAATCATTCTCATAGATCCTTTTGTTTGATTCTGGCTTGTGTTCCCTTTTCTTGAACACTTGCAACTGATTGAGAAATAAAAGGATTGAGTAAAAGCGAGAAAGATGGATTGTTATCCATCAAATCTACAGGAATTCCACAAAAATCGATCAACTTCAGTTGCTTCCTTTAATTCGGCCCTTCCTCTAGTTAAAAAGTGAATTAGAGAGTCCCCAATCAGTCAATACAAGCTCCAAAGCGTTGATATAAATAGTATAATCAAAGATTAATCTTGATCAAGCTCTAAATCTTTTTTGTCTTGTAATTAAAACATTATTGTTTATTATTTACAAAAACTTGTTCTTTGATTAATACATTTATATTTGTTTTTACTTTTAGTCGATGCCTACTAAAGTTGTATTACCACCATTCAAGCATTAGTAATGATCAATAAACTTCTTGTTACTATGCAAGAGTTGAAATTGCAATTTATATAATTCATTTAAATTTAAATTTATATAATTCATTTAAATTTCAAGTCATGGACCCATACGGAATGATGATATATTACATTACACCATAGGCTTATTAGATTTTAAGAAGTTATTAATTGTATTATTGATTAAAATGTCACTAATTAATCTTCCTAATTAACTATGATCAATATTTGCAACCACTAGTCTTCAATTCACAACTTAAGCAAAAAAAAAAAAAGTACAATAAGTACCACTACGTTTATATGCGTAGTATTTAAAACAATCATCATATATGAGGTGATGCATTCGAGACAAATGAAAAAAACACTACTAAGCGTTTACACTCACATATATAACTTAAGTTTCGTAGGCTCTGTTTCGAAATCTTTGATATAATTCGTTTGTAAATTTTGTAATAGAATTTAATTTCCTTCTTTATAAGTTATTTCTAAATTGGATTATAAACATTAATAAAAATAATTAAATTTATTTTTAATAAATGATTATTATAAAAAAAATTATGACATCCTACGAAATACAACTACCCAATTGGATTTCTACATTCAGGATTTCAATGAAATTCTTGGATTTCAAATCCAAACATTTCTTCAAACCAGACATAAGATTGACATAAAATATAATTAGAAATACCTTAAATCATACAAACCAAACGAAACTTAGAGTTTTCATAATCAAACAACACAAATGCATGATTTTTTTAGAAACAATAGTTCGTTATAAGTTTGTTTTGTAGGAAAGCATAGATCTACAGTATAAGAGAAACACGTTTTCCACTAAATGGTCACAAATATAGAGTTAAAGCATTTTCAAATAAAGAGGATATGGAATTGCATAATATAAAGAAAGGGACATAACTTTTGAAAATAGACGATGTCCACACTATGATTTAGGTAGCAATAAAAAATGTAATACTACCATTAGACTAACCTTTCTTTTTTTCAAAGAGCAAATAAACCATACTTGAGTAGATGAAACTTTTCTAAGCTACCTACTTATGCATACTTAATAATTAAATCTACATTAATACTCAAATATAAAGTTTAATTTTTAAAGCACCCACCCAAATTTTGGCACTTGAGTTTAGTTGAGTGACCATCATGGCAATTTGTTGCTAACCCTTACAACTTCTAAGGCCATGGGCTCATTGTTTTTTGGCTCACAGGAAAATATATCAATATCAAATCATAACTTTTGTATAACAAACTAATGAAGATGCAAAGATGCCCAAAAAGAATAATCACCCACTTGAGTAAAGGCAAGTCTTATCTTGATGATAAAAAAAATTATGAATATAATTGAGGAAAAGCAACTCAATTAGGTAATAATCAATAATGGTGGGTAGAAGAAAAAGGCTTCCATAGCAAAAAGATACAAGGAAGAATGGATCAATGGCCCTTGGGGAAAGATAGGATAATATAAAGTCCACACACACCTAAAGGTGAAAAAAGTGTGTACATTTGCTCGCCCTAATGAGTGTGTCCCTTATCTTGTGGTTTCCTACTCTTTAATTTCCATTAGGAATGGTGAACGACTTGACGAAGTTTTATAACATTTTCTTGCTTTGTTATACAGTGTTATTAGGATTATAATAGATCATATTTTTTTTCTTACTTCTTCAACAACCAAACTACCTACGAGTTACACTTTAAAATACCCTTTTCAATACTTCATACATTTTGTGTTATTAAAGTTCAATGTAAGTTACATATGTGAGTGTTAAAAGAGTGTTAGGGTTAAAAATATAGTTGTATTCAAGTTTGAGTTTATAATTGTAATTGTTGTAAAGTTGAGGGGAGCTGAGTGTAAATACCCTAGGGGTATAAAAGCTTTTGTCTTAGTTGAGAAGTGAGAGTTTTTGAGAGATACGTATTGTCAGATCTAGAGTTTGATAGAGGAGAGAGAAAGTTGAGAGTGTATATTGTGTTCATATTGTTCATATCAATAAAAGTGAGATTTGTGATTGAAATTGAAGCTTCTTAATCATGGTGGATTGATATTCAGATCTATCAAGTGGTATCAGAGCAGGAGATCAGTGAAATTTGTTGAAAATGATGAAGATTTGAAGGTAATTTCATGGATTTTTGAAGTTTGGAGTAAAAATGGTGAAATTTTGATTTGGAGCTTGAAGATCTTGAAGAGTTGAAGATTTGGATGTAGTTTGATGTTATTTTGCTGTTAGATTTGAGTTTTTAGCGTTTAATTGTGAAGATTTGATGAATTTTGAGCCTAAAATGAAGGTTTTTCGAGTTTTTGTTCGAAGTTCATCAATGGAGGTCCTTCAATGAAGGTTTGAAGAAGATGTTCTTATGTCTCGAGTCTAGTTTTGGTCATTTCGAGCCTTATTTTTGCTATTTCGAGCCAAAAGTGTACTGTTTAAATATCTCGAGTCTGACATAAAGAGATCTCGAGTGTCCTTTATTCAGAAAATTAAGATCTCGAGCATCTTTTTAGATTTAACTCGAGCCATTTTTTTAAGTAAAGGTAATCTTTGAGTGTGTGGTCAAAATCAGTATTAATTAGGAGAGAGAAAAAGTCTTGTCTCGAGTCACGTGAGGAAAACGCGAGTCAACAGCTAAATCTCGGTCAACGTGTAGAGCATCTCGTGACCGTGTGAGTATCTCGAGTCGTGAGACAAACGCGTGTATTGAAACGCGTGAAAGCGTCAACTCGAGTGCTGTCAGGCGCGTCAGTAACGCATCTCGAGCAGCGCGTGAAGTGTGTGAAAGCAAGGGCTCGCATCTCGAGTCGCGTGTAGGGTCAGCAGCATCTTGAGTGTGGGTGTGTAGGAGACAAAAGGCGTCTGGCGCGTCAGAACGTCAACTCGAGACGTTTTCTCGAGTGTGGTCGCGTCAGCTGGTCAAACAACTCGAGTGACGTGTGCGTCAGGTGTCAACAGAGGGCGCGTGGTGTAGACCATCTTGTCAGCGCGTAGGAAACCGCGTGGGTCAGGCCTCGAAGCGCGTGAGAGCGCGTGTAGCTCTGTTTCGAGCGCGTGAGGGCGCGTGTTTAAGTATCTCGAGTGTGTGAGCGTGTTTTCTTTGTATTTCAAGTGTTAGTTTTTGAATATTTTTCATAATATCTCGAGCCAAATGTTAGTTTTTGAGTCTTTTTCAAGATATCTCGAGCCAAGTGTTATTTTTTGAGTATTTTGCAAGCTATCTCAAGTCTAGTGCTAATTTTGAGTGTTTTCAACATATCTCGAGCCATTTTCTTATTTGAGTGAAGTTTTGACTTTTATATTTCAAGCCATATTATTTTCTTTTTGTCTTTGCGAATTTTGAGTCATTCTATTGTTTTTGTGTGAGGTTCTTTTGGTTTTATTGTTTTCATTTTATTTTTCCCAAGTCTCGAGTTCTTATGATTTTTGGAGAGCAAATTTTTCTGATTGTCTGATCTTACAAGTTTTAAATTTTCTGAATATACTCTGCGTTACTAACTATCAGTTGTTTTGGTGTTTCAGAGTATTTGAATTTACTTCAGGTTTTTCAAGGACACCCGTTCAACAATTTCAGATTTGATCATCTACTGATCAAAAGATCCGTACAATTCATCATGACGACGAGAGAAGCGTTAGCAATTGGTTCCGATACCAAGCCACCAGTTCTTTTCAGAGGCGATTACAATATGTGGAGAGATCGATTTTTGGATTTTATTGACCGACAAGATTTGGGAGAGTACATTCGGTTATCGCTAAAAGAAGGTCCGAAAGTGTTTACTGAAGAAAAACCGGCGCAACCTGATTCTGATCCGCCAGTTGCCGCTCACACTGTTCTTAAAAAGTTTGAGGATATGACTGTTGATGAGAAGAATAGACATAAAGCGGATAAGTTGGCTAAATCGTTCATGTTATTGGGTCTTCCGAATGACATCTATTTTACGATTGACAGTCACAATTCCACTGGCAAGGAAATGTGGGATCAGATTGAGAAACAGATGCTCGGTACAAGTGTTGGTACTCAGATGAAAGTAACGAACATCATCAAACGATACGAGCAGTTCAAGGCAAGAGACGAGGAAAAGTTAGATGAAACTTATGAAAGGTTCTGTAATTTGCTGAATGAGTTACGGAAGAATGGTATCACTAAGACGAAGATTGAGAACAACGTCAAGTTTCTCACTACTCTTCAGCCTGTTTGGAAACTTTATTCAAATTCTGTCTTTCAGAACAAGTCTTTAGCTGATATAGATATCCATGTTGTGTATGAGATCTTGAAACAGAGTCAAGATGATGTTCAAGATGCTTTGGATGCAAAGGTGAATTATGAGAAAGAGAAGGCAGATACATTAGCTTTAATGGCTGATAAAAGAGGCAAACAAGTAGTTCATCGATCAAGAGCAAGAAGTGATTCTTCTGATACTCCGGAAGTTAGCAGTGATTCAGATGTTGATGTTGCTGAATTTAAACAAGCGATGGTTATGATGACGAAAGCTTTTCAAAGGAGATTCTATAGACAACCATCTTCCAACAAGCAACGTTATTCATCTACCTCTCGGAAGTCTGAGTACAGAGGTAGACATGAAGACAAGAGGAGTGATAAGAAGACTGATTCAGCGCGATATTATGAGAAAGGAAAGTATGGGGAGAAGAAAAAGTTTGGAGAGAAGCGAATCGAAGAGCAAGATGAGAAAAAGACTGATGAAGTTCAAAAGTGCTTTAAATGTGGAAAGCCAGGTCATTTTGCGAGAGAGTGTCCGAATGCTGGAGTCAAAGATTACTCGTACTACAGTCATAAAGCTTCTTTGGCAAAGAAGAAGGAATCTGGAAAAGCTCTTCTTGCTGAAGAAGATCATTGGTTAAACGCCACTGATGATGAATCTGATGATGCGATCTGCATGATGGTCAAAGCTTTTATGTCAAAGATGGTTCCTAAGAGTGGACGAAAGACTGATTTTTCTTTGAGGCGTTGTAATCCTCATGACTCGGATGATTCTCTTGCTGATTCTCTTGATGATTGGTTTGTTGATTCTTCTGATGATTCAGTGGGCATAATGGATGATTCAGTTAGTTCCGATGATGAAGCGATAGAGGTGATCAATGTGTCTGATGGTTCTGAAGGTGATGATGAGACTGAGGATGTGGTGATAGGCTCAGATTCAGAGGATGATGATTCTTCAGCTAGAAAACAACTTTGCTTGATGGCAAATCCTAACGATCATTCTTCTGAGGACGAATCTGAGGTACGTCTTAATCCTTATGTTGAGTTTGAGTCTTACATCAAGTCTTTAAACGAAAACATGGCAAATCTTAAGAAGAAGTTAAAGGATCAGATATTGCTCACAGATAAATGGGAAGCTCGTTCTAAACAGAATGATGCTTTAATAGTTGAGCTTTCCGACAAGAATGCTCAAAATGAACATCTTGTGCAATATTTGATGAAAGAAAATGAAAAGTTCTTGGAACAATTTGTCATTTCTGATAATAAGCAAAAAGCTAAATTGTCTGAAATTTCAGATAAACTTTCTGTTAAGGAAAAGGAGTATAATGACATTCAAACAAAACTTTCTGCACTTTCTGAAGAAAAAGAAGTTTTACTTGGGCATATTAAAAAGGTTGAAACTATGCTTTTAAAAAGAGGACAGACTGATCAAACAATTTTTCTAAATAAACCAAAGGAGTTCAAAGCTTATAATGTTAGAGAAGGTTTGGGATTTGAAAATCCTCATTACTTGAAACGTGCAATCAGATTTGTTCCTACACTTTATGATACTATCTATTTTAATCTGGACAAAAAGTAT
This sequence comes from Centaurea solstitialis, assembly GCA_030169165.1. Taxonomy (NCBI): domain Eukaryota; kingdom Viridiplantae; phylum Streptophyta; class Magnoliopsida; order Asterales; family Asteraceae; genus Centaurea; species Centaurea solstitialis. The sequence goes on along the minus strand of CM058042.1, from coordinate 1,914,915 downwards.
AAAATGCGTTTTACAAGATCATCTGAGGAAGTTGAAGCTGAACATGATAAACGTAGAAAGCAAAAAGATAATGTTCAAATTCCTTTCAACTATGCACGTCTGAATGACAGTTATAGTAAAAGGGAAATTTCATTATCTGATGATTATATCAGAAGTTATTCAGAAGAGGAATGTAAACAGTTCAAATCTGATGATTCTCCGGTTGATAACAGTAAATTTTACGAATTTCGGTACTATAAGACTCTTAAAGATCTTGAGGATGAAAGAAGAATGAATTTTTCTGAAAAAGATCAAATGCTTTGTAAAATTTCTGATCTTCAAAAACAAGTTTTCAAATTAAAAGGAGAATTGCAGAAATTTTCAAATACAAGTTCCTCTGTACCTAAAAGTTCAAATACTTCTGACATTTCAATTGTTGGTGCTTCGACTAATTCAGAAGATAGTGTAAAATCTGAGAATGCACTTCAACTCTCTACCATTGTGAATTCTATATGTTGCGTGTGTTCAGCTAAAAAGTTTGTTGAGTCTGAAGCTGTTTCTAAAGTAAGGTCACTTGAGTTAAGAAATGCTCAACTTTCAAATCAAATTTCAGATTTTGAGCAACTTCTTATTCTTGAAAGAAACAAGTTGGAAAAAGAAAGAAAAGTTTTAGAAGAAAACATTCTTGATCTTTCCTCTAAGATTTCTGATTTAACAATTAAGATGGATTTCGATAGACAACAATTTCAATCTGTGAGTAAATCTTCTGAAGAGAAATCTTTAGAACTTCGAAACCAGATTGTTGCTTTGCAAAATCAGATATCTGATGAAAGGAATCAATTCAAAAGGAAAGAACAAGTCTTGAAAAGTGAAACGAAAGCTTTAGAACAAATGTTTGTTGCACATAAGAAAGAACCTGTTGTGGAAACAGATTGTGAAAAACAGAAGGAGTTCTTTCAATGTGAGATCAAAAGACTTAGACATAAGTTAGCTGAATTTTCCACAAAAGCAATGATTTCTATGGTGAATGAAAATAAAATGTTTGATTCGTCTAGTCAGTCTGAAAAAGAAAAAGCAAAACATGTTTCAAATGATAAACCGAAATTGCATGAAGGTCAATCTTCTTCATCCATTTCAAAGCCCATACAAAGGAATTTTTCTGAGGATACTAATAAATCAAAAGATAAATTCGTTCAGTATCCACAGAATTCAAGACAGAAAGTGAATTTTCAGCGACAGAATGGTTATTATTCTTCTTTTACTAATTCAAGTGCGTCTGATTTTTCAGATAATTTTCAAAGAAGACAAGTAAAACAAGTTTGGAGGAGGAAGGAGTTCACAAATTCATGTAGCCCTACATCTAGTAGTAGTAATACCAAAGTTAGTCATGATGTACGAAACAATGTTGCTTTTTCATACAATAATCGTGTATCTTTCTCACGAAATTTTCCAATAAAGCAATTTGTTGATCTGCGTCGTGATAAATTTTGTTGTTCTAATTGTGGCTTGCATGATTTTGTCAACGATAGTGTTTTTCATGATTATAATCCTTATCTCTATAAGAAAAGACCTTGGATCTCAATTGCACATAAATCTTCTAACCCCTTAGGACCCAAATTGCGTTGGGTACCTAAAGTGACCTAGTTGTTTTTGCAGAATCGTCATGTGTGGTATCTCGATTCTGGATGTTCGAAACACATGACGGGACGTAAGGAGATTTTGCATAATTTCAAACCAAAGTTTTGTGGTTCAGTTCAGTTTGGTAATGAACAGTATGCTCCGATTGTTGGATATGGTGATGTGATTCAAGACAAAGTTACGATTAAGAAAGTCTCGTTGGTTGAGGGCTTAGGACATAATTTGTTTAGCATAGGTCAGTTTTGCGACAAAGATCTCGAAGTTGGTTTCAAGAAGAGGCGCTGTGTTGTTAAGACTGAGGCTGGAAAGGAGTTACTTGTTGGTACCAGAAGGCGTAATCTGTATAAGATTGATTTGAGAGATGTTAAAGCTAAGAATACTCTTTGTTTGTTGTCAAAGGCTTCTAATCAACAAAGTGTTTTGTGGCATAGGAGACTGTCACATTTGAATTTCAAAGGTTTGAATAAGTTGGTAATTGGCAACTTAGCTATTGGTATTCCTGATCTGAGATTTCAACAAGATCATCTTTGTTCCGCTTGTCAGTTAGGAAAGATGAAACGAGTTTCGCACAAGTCAAAGATTGAGCATGGAACGGATAACCCGTTACAATTGATACACATGGATTTGTGTGGCCCGATGCGCGTTCTGAGTATTAATGGCAAGAAGTATGTTCTCGTTATGGTTGATGATTACTCAAGATATACATGGGTAAAGTTCTTACGCTCTAAGGATGAAGCACCTGAGATTATCATTTCTGTTCTGAAAGAGGTTCAAGTGAACTTACAGTCACAGGTTCAGAAAATTCGTTCTGATCATGGAACTGAATTCAAGAACAAAGTACTTGGTGGTTACTTAGAGTCGGTTGGTATCAAACATACTTTCGCCGCAGTTCGTACACCACAACAAAATGGTGTTGTTGAACGTCGAAACAGAACTTTGGTAGAAGCGGCTAGAACGATGCTTGCGTATTCAAAGTTACCAATGTTTTTGTGGGCTGAAGCGGTTGATACGGCATGTTATACACAGAATCGTTCAATTGTGAACAACAGGTTTGGTAAAACACTATATGAGCTTATTAATAATCAAATACCTAACATAGGGCATTTTAGAGTATTTGGTTGCAGGTGTTTTGTGCTGAATGATAGAGAGGAAAGACACAAGCTTCAGGCGAAATCAGATGAAGCTATTTTCATTGGTTATTCAAAGAACTCGATTGCATATCGTGTGTATAACAAAAGGACAAAGATGGTGTTGGAAAGTTCGAATGTTAAGTTTGATCCATATGCTGAAATGGCTTCTGAACATGACAGTTCAGAACCCGGTTTAACTGGTGTTTTAGCGGTCAATTTGGTTAATCCAGATCATGTTACTCCAACAAAGCAACAGGATGGAGCTTCAACGTCTACAAACCATCTTTCTGACTTGGATTTATTGTTTGAGAATTTTTATAATGAATATTTTGGTTCATCATCGTCCAGTTCAACAACTAATAACAATTTGTCTGATATTCCCAGGGAAACAACAGTGAATGTTCAGGAACCAGTTTCTATTTCTGGTCCGTCGACTTCTACTATCTCGGAAGATACATCCAGTGTAGAAAGTCCTCAAGTTCAGAATTCGATTATTCCAATTCCCGAGGATCAAGAGATTACCCCGATTGTTGATAGTTCCCAAATTCAAGAGGCAGTTATTGGTTCAAGTGAAGATATATCAGATCCGATTCCAATTCGAATGGAATCCACATTTGATGATTATTCTAAAGATTTACAAATTGTTCCTTCATTTGAATCTTTGAAGGAAGTTCCTATAAGTTCATATACTGATTCTAGTTATGATCTTCAATTGTACAGGCCTCTCCCTCATACAACTAAGTGGACACGAGATCATCCACTTCATCAAATAATTGGTGATCCGAATGCTCCAGTGCAAACACGATCGGCGACTGCGAATGAATGTTTGTTTGCTGCATTTTTGAGCAATGTTGAACCATTGAAAGTTGCTGATGCTCTTGCAGATCCAGATTGGTTCATGGCCATGCAAGAAGAGATCAATCAGTTTGTGAGATTAAAAGTCTGGAGACTCGTACCTCGACCTGAAGGAAAATCAATCATTGATACAAAATGGATTTTTAAGAACAAGAAAGATGAGGATAACATTGTTGTTCGAAACAAGGCACGGTTGGTTGCCAAAGGATACAGACAACAAGAAGGAATAGACTACAATGAGACATTTGCTCCGGTTGCTCGTATTGAGGCTATAAGGATGTTTCTAGCTTACGCGGCACACAAAGATTTCACTGTCTATCAAATGGACGTGAAGACAGCATTTCTAAATGGCGTTTTGAAAGAGGAGGTATATGTTTCACAACCAGAAGGGTTTGTTGATCACGATCATCCTGATCATGTCTATATTCTTGATAAGGCATTATATGGTTTGAAACAAGCACCGCGGGCATAGTATGATTCTTTATCTCAGTTTCTTGTTGAGTCTGGCTATTCCAAAGGTAAAATCGACAACACTTTGTTCATAAAACGTGAAGGCGAGCATATAATGTTGGTACAAATTTATGTAGATGACATTATTTTTGGGTCTACTTGTCCTAATTTTTGTGACATTTTTTCTAAACTCATGATGACTCGGTATGAGATGTCGATGATGGGAGAATTAAATTTCTTTCTAGGTTTGCAAGTTAAACAATTATCGGCTGGCATTTTCATTAATCAAGCAAAGTACATAAAAGATATTTTGAAGAAGTATAATTTGGAAAATGCTAAGATTATGAAAACACCGATGTCACCAAGTTGTGCACTAGATTCTGATTCTGATGGAACAGCTGTCGATGTGACAACTTATCGAGGAATGATTGGTTCTTTAATGTACTTAACTGCAAGTCGACCTGATATAATGTTTTCGACATGTCTTTTGTGCTCGTTATCAGTCAAAGCCTAAAGTCTCTCATCTTAAAGCAGTCAAACGTATTTTTCGATATCTAAAAGGTACTATTAATCTTGGTCTATGGTATCCTAAAGGTTCAGGATATGAGTTGACAGGTTATACTGATGCGGATCATGGAGGATGCAAGTTAGATAGAAAGAGCACGTCAGGACATATACAGTTTTTGGGAGATAAGCTAGTTAGCTGGGCATCTAAGAAGCAGAATTGTGTTTCACTTTCAACTGCCGAAGCTGAATATGTGGCTGCTGCAAGTTGTTGTTCTCAGATTATTTGGATGCGTACCCAGTTACGAGATTACGGATTCAAGTTTGATAAGATCCCAATTTACTGTGATTCAAAGAGCGCAATTGCTATATCTTGCAATCCAGTTCAAAACACGAAGACCAAACACATCGATATCAGGTATCATTTTATTAAAGATCATGTAGAGAAAGGTACAATAGAACTTTATTTTGTAAATACTGAATTTCAGTTAGCAGACTTGTTTACTAAAGCTTTGGATGAAAAGAGGTTTAACTTTCTTATCACCAAGCTTGGTATGCGAACTCTGAAAACTTGAAATAGTATTTTCAAACTTTATTTCTTTGTATATTTTCTTTCTACATTTGTTTTTCATTTTCTGTTTAATAAAGTGTGTTTCTTTGTTTGAGGGGGAGTCAATGAATAAATACAACAAAAAGAGGTCATTCAAGTTTCGGTACAACATATTTTTAAGGGGGAGCTACTAACTACATAGGATTCATTTTACATGAATACCAGATTCTATTATCTGTTTTGTAGGTACTTCACATTTCGAGGGGGAGCTTATATGTATATATATAGTTTCGTATAAACACATATTTGAAAGATGAACAATTTTCAAGTATGAAAACAATTTTTCATAATTGTTCAAATCACTTCTCTATTCTCAAAGTTTTTCATGAATCTAGAAGTGAATTTTAAATGTTTTCATATCGAGGAATTGACGCATATTTTCTAAAACCGTGTGTTTCCAAAGATTGATACTTGTGTATTATCTTTTCTTATACTGTTTAAGTATTCATACACACTGGTTTATGTTCTTCTTGTTTAGTTATTACCATGTCTCTAGAACGATCCAATTATTCGATGGTAATACACCCGTTTGATATTCCAATTTGCGTCTAAGCGTTCGTTTGATCAGTCCGATACACTTTGTTTCATAAAGATATGTCTATATATCGTTCGTATAGATATTTTCCTATCTTTCTGACCCATTTCTTTTTTATCATAGCATCTGATGAAACAGTTTTATCAAACAATTCTTTGTTTTTTCATGTGCATTCAATATATATCAGTGTTTGGAGATATCATTTTGCTCATGTCTTGTTTCTATACATCTTTTGAGCAAATTTTATCAAAGGCTATATGATTCAACCGATGAATCATCGATTTTTCATGCTTAGGAAACATATTTCACGGGGAGTGAGGTTATACAACTTCTATGGACTGCCAGCGCCGGTAGCCCTACCCAAGAAGTTATCCTTGAGAGAAATGAGGGGTGAAGGGTCTCAATCAAATAGTGGGGGAGATAACTCATCCGGTTGAGTTATTCTCATAGTGTTAGAGCGGAAAAATGGAATACGAGAGCTTGGTTAGCAGTGAGGATGATTAAAAGAATTGGAGGGTGTGAGAACAGAGTTAAAAGAAAATTAAAACTCTGCACCAACCATTTCTAAGCCGGGCAACCACATAATCTATCGGTTCACGTTCTTTGGTGACTGATATTGAATCAAGGCAAAGCCCAATGCCGACTCTCGATTACACCCCACCAGCTACTCATTTTCTTCTCAACAAGAAAATGTTTCATTTCAGCACGGGGACGCAGCATATCATCTATCATATTTTCATTCGGAAAGTCGATATTGAAAAAGAAGGAAGCTGCCCTGCCTTCGAACTTCATTTCTTGCACATCGAGTAAGTGAATATGTTTTTCACTATTTTGAGCCTTTTAAAGCATTTTATGCTAATTCTTTCAACACTTTGCACACAAGGAATTTGTTTCTTTGTCAGAACATTCATAGAAGTACACCGGTATTTCAATGATTGAATGGAAGTCCTGGGGGGTGAACGTCAATAAAGCCCTTTCTACAGTACATCCGTTGTACTAAGTGGCTTTGTGCTACTTACAGGCATTTTAACTGTTTCATGTGTTGATTCAGGGTTACCACTCTATGTCTGAATTTGAAAAGATTCAGATCATTTTTGGAATTGACGGATGGTTTACATTTTTGGATGGTGGTTCGGGAGGACAAGGATGGTGACTGATCAGACTGTTTCTAACTATTTGGTTGATATGTGGATTCGAAGATTAATCATTTCTACATTGTGATTTGATGATAAAATCATTTTTTCATCAAATAGGGGGAGAAAGAAAGCGAAATGATAAAGTTTTGATATGATAGAGAAAGAAAGCGAAATGGGGAGAAAGAAAGAGAAATGATTATTTGATCAATACATGTGATATTTGTATATGGTGAAATGCTTGAGAAATGTTCAAAGTTGGTGAAAGATGATTCTTCAACGTACTTGAAGATATTTGTTTAAAGTTCAAGTTGAGTTCTGAAGAGATTTTGTGCTTAAGTGGAAGATCAAGATGAAAAGTTTTAATAAGATGATCAAGTTGTCAAAGTTTCGATGATTTGAAAACTCTGGGGAATGTCAAGTGAAGACTGAAGATTTCAAAGATGTTGTTTCTGGATGATGAGATAAGAGTTTGAAGTTTTATAAAGAAAAAGAGATGAGTTTATTTTCTGAAGATTGATTGGATGAAAATATCTGGAGATTGATACTGAGGTGGTTATCAGTTGGTGAATTCTGTTTCAACCTGAGTTTGTTGAAGGTGTATACTTCAAAGAAGATAATTTGATTTTGCGGATAAAGGGGAGATTGTTTACTTTGAAAAAGTTGAGAAATTTTTCTGAAGAATGTTGATGATCGTTAAAGTCAAGAGATTCTTGAGTTAAATTCATTTGAGAAGTTTTGAAGTTGGTTATCTGTATTTCGTGAAGATTTCTGATGCGGAAAAGTTTTGTTCGTTGATGATTCTGACAAAGTGAAGTTTGTGAAGAGTGTATATGTTTACAAGTTTTGTTTTAGTTGGTTATTTCCAACTTGAATACAAAGGGGGAGATTGTTAGGGTTAAAAATATAGTTGTATTCAAGTTTGAGTTTATAATTGTAATTGTTGTAAAGTTGAGGGAGCTGAGTGTAAATACCCTAGGGGTATAAAAGCTTTTGTGTTAGTTGAGAAGTGAGAGTTTTTGAGAGATACGTATTGTCAGATCTAGAGTTTGATAGAGGAGAGAGAAAGTTGAGAGTGTATATTGTGTTCATATTGTTCATATCAATAAAAGTGAGATTTGTGATTGAAATTGAAATTGAAGCTTCTTAATCATGGTGGATTGATATTCAGATCTATCAAAGAGGTATAGTAAGTTCAAAACTCAAATAGATATATTATATATTAGATTAATCTCAAAGGTAAACCCTTTTATATACTGCTTTTTACATCATACATGTTTAATAAAAACATTTCACTCTGATGGATTATCAACGGGGGAGGTCACTAACAAATAATCGACACATTACTTTACCAACGAAAAAGATTACCGACGGATCTCTGACGTCCATTTAAAAAACAGTACCTAGGGATTTTATGATGGTGATCCTTGGTAATATGTTACTACAAAACCTGCCCAGATTTTACATAATTAGAAACAAAATTAAAAGTCAAATTGTTTTTATAGTAAATCCAAATACAATCAAATCCTAAAACAAGGGAGGGGAGGTTTTCACCCTGAAACTGCCTTACGAAGGCCTCAAATTAATCAGCCGACGACTTCTATCGAGCCATCTCCAGCTCCTCATGCCTTTTCATAGTCTCCTCTAAGACCGTCTTCCTCCTCCTCCTCCTCCTCTCTCTCTCTCTCTCTCTCTCTCTCTTTCTCTCTCTCTTCCCCCCGGCTCTTCTTCCTCTAGTTGTTCCTCATAGGTCATCAACTTATCTTTTGCACATCTACCTGAAATTATTCAACATTTGATGAACATATAATAGTGTTAGACGAGAAATGCTTAAAAATAAAACAATTATTCAATAATTGACAAATATACCTCCATGTGATTGTTGCACGACCCCCTGTTGCTGCTATTGGCTTTGAGATTAGCGGTTATGGCATACCGGGTATCTTGACTAGTCGAGAATCCAAACAGACGACCCTTGCGTCATCCTCCGACAAACTCTACATTTAAAAAAATTTGGATGATCTGTCATAAATCATCGACTGATTATCGACGGCCATGCAGATTTTTGTTTAAAAGGAATGAAAAAGTTAAAATAATGTCTAGTCCATTGTTGGTGAAATTTCAAATTTTTGACGGATTGAAAATTATTTTAATTTTTAACCCTTTTAAACAAAAATCCATGTGGTCTTTGCCAATCCGTTGGAAATTACTTACGATTTATCTTCGTTTTTGATATTTTGTTTTCAATAGTGAATTTGACTTGTTTTCAGCAATGAACTAGGAGGACCTATTAAGAATTAAGCTGGACCCTTTGTATTCGTTCACTCGATTATAACAAAAGAAAAAAGTGATACTGATAAAATAAATAATGTAACCGCTTAATTTATAAGCTTGTACATAAATATTTTCAAACCAATATAAAAGCAAACAAATCACGTTGGTGAGATGGTTCTTATTTGGCAATTGGTAAAGGCCTCTTCTCTAAGAGGGCCTCACGTTTTGGCATCTCTTTCTTGTGGCATTTGTTTATCTTTTTATTTTTTAAACAGATGAATTAAGAAATTTTAGAAACACAAACATATTATCTGTTGTGGTTTATTTTTTTTAAGTTATTTTAATTTGTCTTTTACTCTAAATTGATTTTATTTTATTATATATTGGCCTTAAGTTTTATATTTGCTCTAAGGGGCCATTTGTTTAATTCTTAATTGTGTCCTTAGGCAAACTTTGAATCGCTAAAACATAAATCTTGTTTGCCAAAAAATAATTGTCAAAAAATAATTTGCCCATAATGTTTCAAAACCTTATAAATGATTTTGTATCTTGGGCCATGCTCAACCATTTAGTGCCCTGATTTCATTATGAACAATTATCAAACAACCATATTTCATTTTGTACTATAAGCCTCCTAATCGTTTAACCGTACAAAACCATTCAGCAACTATCACCTAGTAGCTAAGTCTAATTTTCACTAAATCCTTGTAGTTATTTTGTATTTGCTCAAACTCTAGTGTTTTTAATTTGTTAGTTATACAAAACTGAAAACATAGAATAAAAAAGATAAAATGACAATCAAAATCAAATGCAAAAAATTAGAAAATTTTAGAAAATCAACCAAAAAGCAAAAACATTCCCTGTACTCGGCTAAAAACATCTTTAACATAACATATAGTCTTGAACCTTAGTCAAAAGGTCAAAGTCGATTTCATTTGGAAAATGTTTTTCATTAAGTCGGGTATAAGAAAAGGAAAATCTTCCAGTTTTTCGGTTTTCTTTTTGCAATGTTATCCCTCAAATTAAAACAATTAACCTTTTATTGGGTTAAATAGCAATGAATTCCCCTTCATCAACGACGTTTGTCCCTTCGGATCTGTCCTAGCGGTATAAGTGTGGGTATAATCCATATGTGAGGTCCCAGGTTCAAGCCATGGGCATCACATCTTTGCCAATAGATGCATGCGATGATTTACCTCCCCCATGATAACCATAAGACCGATAGGGTGGGGAGAGTCCCAAAGGGTGGCGTATATTTTCTTTTTCATCAATACGTTGTTATGATCCTTTGATCGACTTTAAATATGTACCCACTCAATAATTTTTGAGTCCGTTGTCAATGAAGTGAAACTAATTAATATTAGTCTAATTAAAAGAAATGATAGGAAGTTTCAATCACAACTTAAAGTCGAAATATTTAGACTTATTGTCACTAAGCACTAAGAAAAGCGAAAAATGGTCAAATTATTAGGTGGGCAATTACTTCATTGTATCAAAGAAAGTTGATTTATGATGAGTCATTAACATTTTTTTTAATTGTTATGTTGCAAATTAAAAACGAACAAAAGAACTTGGTATTTTGACAAATAAACTCATCTCAAATATCATAAGTTAGGCTGCACGAGGTTAGCATCACAATAGACATAATATTTATCTCGTTTTCTAGATTCATATATTTTTTTGTTAAAATAAAGAAATGCATTAAAACACACTATGGTTTTAGTTTTGGTCTTGGTTTGCATTCATATATATGGGTTCCCGATGAAAACTCTCATTTTTCTTGAGAATTGGAGAACTTATTCGGAACCCTCAATCTGATTTGATGCAAAGGAGATGGTCGTGTGTATTTTAATCATAAAGGAGGGATACTTTATCTTTTGTAAAGGAGCAAAGGCATGTGACTTATGGTAAAAGTTATACATGTTCAATGGTTTCCATGTTAAGGTAAAGCAATTTTTTTCTTGAAATAAATAATAATTATATTTCGCAAATAAAATTCTACACACTCCGCACCTTTGGTAAGGTCGGGAACCTTGATGGATAGAAAAATTGGGTTACAATATAGTCACTAGGCCAATAGTAGAGGTACATTACTTTTCATGTTAAAGTATGTATAAGGTCAATGGTGTTCTTCATACTAATATATTTTCAGAAGTTAGTATTTTTCATGTCAAGGTCTATGCTTCAACAATTTTCATTTTAAGGTATATGAAACTCTATGAATGTTAATTAAGGTAGGTGTATGTTTATGTTTTTCATATTAAGATATGTCAAATTATATGAGGTATGTTAAAATATATGGAAGCCCAAATTTTCCTTAGAATTGATCATGCCACTACACTTCTCTCCGTTACACCCCTATGCAACATTGCCATGAAAAAGTCATCCAAGTGTTTAGAATATTGTGAGATCCCACATCGCTTGGTGAGGAAAACCAAGCATTCCTTATAAGGGGTATGTACCTCACCTTGTAGAAGCCTTTTGGATGGACTTGCGTCCATGTCAGGGACAAAACCATGAGGTGGAAACCTTTCGGGGAACCAAAGCAGACAATATCTTGCTACGGGTTCTAGGAGCGTTACAACAACTATATAGAGTAAGGTACGCGTCCATACTTGGAGAGCTTGAATAAACTGTCTACCGACAAATTGCTTGCTTTTCAATGGATTTGCAACAGCAATCGTATGGGTAGGAAGATTAGATGGATCGACTGGGTGTGCTCACCGGCGAACTTTTTGTAACCCTGGTTTGCCTAATTTCTCGCTAGGTCATTCCTTCTTAATAAATTGTTGATAAAAAAATTGATAGTTTTTAGAACACAGAGAAAAATGTTGTGCATCCTAATTAGTTGATTGTGATTAACATATTTAATACTAATTAAAGGGTTAAGAAAAAGCAACTCGCTGAATAAAAATTATTACTTCTATTTGGTTGTTTGAATTCAAACAATTGAGTTGATTAATTAAGCGAAGGAGTGGGAGGAAAAGGCAAGAGCCTTGGGGCCGTCACTAACAAGTTTTTTTCTTTTATCGTTTACTTGAAATTTAAATATCAAATTCGTATCTATCAAGATTATAATTTATGATTAAGAACATATTCAAATGAAAAATATTGTGAGAATATGTGGAACCCCATGATAAATATTCAAAAGAGCCCTTGAGGAGAGACTCTAACACGCCCCCTCCAACAGAGGCTAGATAGAGAGCTTAGAAGGGTCACGAGAGGACCAGGAGAGGTGGGACTCTAACACGCCCCCTCCAACAGAGGCTAGATAGAGAGCCTAGAAGGGTCACGAGAGGACCAGGAGAGGGTCACGAGAGTGCCGGCATGTGAGTCCGTATGGCTCTGATACCATGTGAGAATATGTGAAACCCCAGGATTAATCTCCAAAAGAGCCCTTGAGGAGAGAAAGGGGTTCCAACATATATAGTGAAGATTTGGTCCAAGTCTAGCCGATGCGGGACTCTAACAAATATAAATACAAACATTTTGAAAATCAAAGAAGTGTATATTTGTATATTATCAATGTTTAGTGCTGTGATAAATGCTTATCACATAAATTATTCGTAAAACAGAAATGCCTTATATTTATAAACTACATGTATTCGTTATATTATGAATAATGAAAATGTATTGAATTCATAAATATTTTAGGATTATTTTTGATAAGTAATGTGAAATACTCTATTTATTGATCATTAAAATATTTTATTATTTTCATTTAAACTTTTTTTTTATTATATTTTTTTTCTATAGTTAAAATATCATTCATTCTTCCGTGTTCAATTATGATGTTTAATTATCTTATAATTTTAATCTATTGAAGAGTATATATGTTTTATGAAATTAAATTGATAACCAAGTATATATTAGGCCATCCGCTATGGTACTAATTGGTACCAATAGTACCACCTCAGTGCCACATCAGCTTACCAACACCTTTACCAATACCTTACCAATCCATCCACATTCATACCAATTCCATACCAATCTAAACAATAATTAAAAAATAAAAATAAAAAGGAAGAGAGAGATAGACACAAAGGGGAGAGAGAGAGAGAGAGAGAGAGAGAGAGAGAGAGAGAGAGAGAGATTGGTAGCAAAACCGATAGTGGAGTGCCATACCAGCTACCGTGCCGGATACCCTCGACGGTGTTGCCGAGGGTACCGGTTCGTTACCGGCCCCATACCACACGCCATAGCGGATGGCCTTAGGGTGAATGGATGGGTAAGTAAACTAATAACCAAGTATTTTATATATATTAAACTGATAACTGACATCCCGCTTACCACATCAGTTTTTTACTGTATCTTTTTCTTCCATCATCTTATTCATCTGAAATTCCTGCCGTACTCATTATTCTACCGCTTCATCCCACTAACAGTTTAAAAAGATAAAATGAGGGAGAGAGAGAGGATGAGAGAGTGAATGCCAAAAAAAAAATCAATTTCCGTGTAGAGATGAAGACACGGGCAGGGTTGAAATTTTGCACCCCGACGGCGAGAGGGGTGGTGTTCCCCGCCACCATTTCCAAGTTTTCCGGTTGGACGGGCTATGTAATTTGATCACCCTTATATTTGATTAAACTCAAACATAACTAGTTTGCTTCAAGAAGTTTGAAGAAACAACCCCTACTATATATCAATCATCAATTAATTGCCAAAACATAAAAATAAAAAAGATTTACTCCATATGTTGGTCTAATTTTTACTTTTTTTTTTCCTCCCATAATATCCCAACTACTTTATCTAGATCAACTGCCGACACTGTAAAAAACAAAAATATCCATTAATTTCAAGGAAACCCAACATATGATTAAATAAATGCATATAAAATTAGAATCCCATAATTCAAGATCAATTAACGTGAGCTTATTAATTAAGATACTAATTAACAATGGGCTGAAAGAAAATTAATGCGATCCATGTGTCCCTCATTTGCATGTAAAATTCAAGAATTTTAATTTAATTTTTCCTCTTAATTATAGCCATGTTACGTACCTTGTACAATTTGCGCATTAAGATTAAACAAATAAAACAACTAATATCAAGATATATATGTAAAAGGCAAAGGCATATAAAAAGGAGGAAAAAAAAAAGTTGCATAAAGATCAGAAAGAAAAGTTTTTATATTACCCACAAAGGGGTTTAAAAAGTGAGCAACTTTTGTTTTAAAAGGGCTGTCCACTTTCTACATTTTATTATTACTAATAATCTTTAATTACTAAACCAATTAATAAATAAATTGAATTTATGAATGCTCATGGAGGGAGTATCTTCCTGCTTCCTGCTTTTAAGGGAAAATTAGATTCCATAAACCCATTTACTCCACATTTTAACAAAAGCACACTCACTTTGATCAATTAAAAACTAATTAAGAAAATTATCTGTTAAGATTTGTTTTTGGTACCATCAGAAAGATCATATGCCAACGGGGCGGGTATTGGGCGGGTAATGCATCCCCCGTCCCCGACCCCAATTCCTGTTTGAACCCCCCGTCCCCGACCCCGCCCCGATAAATCCCTGACGGGTTCGGGGGAAGAAAATCAACGGCGCGTTCGGGGAACCCGTTGGGTACCCGTTTAGTATAAAAAATAATAAAAACAATGTATTTTAATATTACAATTATATTAAATCATCACTTTATTAATCATCAATATTGAAAATTAAATATATTAATCATTTAATAGTAAAGGTATAGATATATACATGGATATTTATTTATGCACACAATATATACATATAATAAATAAAACAAAAAAATTAATCGGGGTCGGGTTAGGGGCGGGTAATGTCATCCCCAACCCCACCCCCACCCCGTTACCCGACAAACCGGGGAATCCCCGCCCCATTAGGGTCGGGTACCCGCGGATACCCGCCCCTACGGGTAAAGTTTCCATCTCTAAGCCCAACAGCATTTAGAGTGGTGTTAAGGTGTCCCCTTCTCATATGGTTGTGGGTTCGAGTCCCGCAATGAACAGTGGAGTAGATTTTATGAGTTGATTAGTTGGGTGTGTGTATTTCTGCCATTCAAAAAAAATCAGAAAGATCATATGAAAGTGAAAATGAAATGCCATCTAATGCCAAAACAACACCAACAAAAAAAAAAAAAAAACAAAAATCCACACAAGCAATTGCTATGGAATTAACTAAAACCATTCAATAATTCAAAACTCAAAAAAATTATATGTTTAGCATGCATTTGGTTATGTAATATATAAAACAGCAAAAGCTCTTGACATTTCTCTACTAAGGCTTTGTTTGGCAACCATAAGCTAGCTTATAAGCTAGCTTATAAGCTAGTCCATCCAAACATGTACCAGAAAGCTAGCTTATTAGCTAACTTATAAGCTAGCTTTTTGAAACGCTATTTTGAGGAGCTTATTGTAGCTTTTTCCAATTATACCCTTATTAATATTAATTATTAAATTCAAATATACCCTTTTTGGTCATTTTACATACTCATAAGCTAGTTTTTACCAAACATAATTTGTTCAACAGCTAGCTTATCAGCTACTAGCAAGCTTATCAATCAACAGCTAGCTTATCAGCTATCCGCTAGCTTATCAGCTATCAGCTAGCTTATAAGCTACGCTTGCCAAACATAGCCTAAATCATTGATCCCTTGAAGTTTTTCCGATTACAAACACAAACAATACATGCATGATGTGATTTATTAGAGTAAAAACTACAATTTTGGTCCCTTTGGTTTACACTCAACAATGAAAATGGTCCCTAAATTTCAGTAAGTACATTGAAAATTTGTAGTGTTCGAACTTTACTATGAAAATGGTCCATGAATGTTAACTTTGTTAAACTAGTATATTAAGTGAGGGTTATTTTACTTATTTGTATCATTTTACTATCTTTTTTGTCTTATGTCAAGGACCAAAATTGTAGTTTAACCTTTTTTTCTATTTCTATCTTTATTTATGTTTCTATTTTTTTTTTAAATTGGTTATAAAGATTTGACAGTTTGAATGAGCTTTTTTCTAGGTTCTCTTCCAATTGCACGCCATTTTTTAAATCAAAAATGGGTAACATATAATAAATATTTGACATCTATTAATAAAAGAAATATTGCACGGCATTCTTTGGTTCTTTTTTTTCAAGTTTTGTTAATGTTTTTTTCCCAATTCTAGTGATGAGATTAGCTATCAGAAAAGAACTTTGAAATAGAATCATAAAAATCATTTAAATCCTCGGATTGAGATAATTCTACAGATATGATTAAAAATATTTTTATAACCACTTTAAAAAAATATAAATGTATATGTAAATAGAAAAAGAAATAGGAAATAGGAAAAAAAAAAGATAAACTACAGTTTTGGTCCTTGAGATAGGACAAAAAAGATGGTAAAATGACACAAATAATCCTCATTTAGTGAACTAGTTTAATGGAGTTAAAGTTCCTGGACCATTTCATAGTAAAATGCAAACACTAAGGACGTTTAATATACTTATTGAAATTTAATGGAACATATTCTTCAACATTTTATGGACTAGTGGAACATATTCTTCAAAATCTATCCGATTGTGTCCCTCAAAATCTATCATAAGAACATACTTTAAACAATCACAACATAAACCATAAGGATTATGATGTAGTGATTGATGCCTTAAAGGATGAGACGAAAATATTATATTTGTTGTCTTTCGGTGTTGTGGCAGATTGGTTATCGCTCGGGAGGTTCATAGCCGTAACCGAGTTCGAGTCTTCCCGTGCGCATGCCTGGGGACATTTAAGCGGGCCATGTTTTGTCTCAAAATTGTCGGGAATTACTCGAGCTTTGGCCTAGACACCATTCAAAAAAATATATTATATTTGTCCATGATTCAATTAATTAAGACGTACAATTATGATCACTTAGTTTATTAAAACTGATTTCATATAATCAAAATTTATTGAGATCATTATAAATAAACAAGTAACTCGCTAAAAAAAGCCATAACATATAGCAAGTAATGTAAGGTATATTTTGCCACTTTACCATTTGGATGAATGGATACGGGCATGATTCATTTTTTTAAATTATTTTTTGAAAAAGAACATGTATAGCATATATTTGAATTCTTAAAAAAAACAACTCCCTATTTTTCACATATATATTTGCACTTAGAGTAAAATTGCAATTTTGGACCCATGGTTTGTTGTTTTTTCTCTTGGTTTTGGTCCCACTTATTAATAGAAGTTAAATTTCATCCGTTAATTAAGTTTTTTTTTGTTTTTTTTATAAATGAGAGTAAGATAGTCATTTCACCTTTAAAATATAAGATGGTAATGACATTATTAAATAATTTTTAATCATATAATATATATTTCAAAGATATAATAACTATTTTACCTCATATGGCAAGGCACGTTGGGGACAGTTAAGGGTGTAACCGAGTCGAGCTTTTACGAGCTACTCGAGCTCGAGCTCGTTTATCTCGAGCTCGAGCTTAATAACACTCGAGCTCGAGTCGATCTCGAACACATAATCGTGTTCATTTCAATTAACGAGCCAAGCTTTATAATACCAATGTTCGACTCGACTCGTTCGAAAACTCGATTAATTTTTTCGAGCCGAGTCGAGTCGAGTCGAGCCGTTCGAGCATACCTTTTTTCGAGCCAAACATGTTCATATATATTTATTAATAATAGTATTAATATATAAAATTTATCCAGCTCAAGTAGATAAACGAGTTAATCGATCGCGAGTTCGAACCCATAAACGAGCTTCGAGCTCGAACCCGATAACTCGAAAAATATTCAAGCTCGAGCTCGAGCCCAAACTGTAAAAGTTAATCGAGCTCGAGCCAAGCTCGAGCCCCAACATTATTTTTTGAGCTCGGCTCGATTAACCCACTACTCGACTCGGCTCGGCTCGTTTACACCCCTAGGGACAGTTAACTGCTGGAACTTATCTTCCGTTGATTGGAGGGATTAAAAACGAAGCATATTTTCTTACCACAAGGGTTTCTTGCAATAAAAATTCGCTTTTAAATTTATTTAACAAAAAAATGATTAATTTACAAAATGATCATCGATTCATCTTGTCAAAAATCTTGGAAAAAGCTCTAAATTAAAGTTGACACACTCTTAAGGTCGAATCTTGAATTGTCATTGGAGATTTATATTTGAAGATAGAAAAAAGAATAGCAAATAGAATAACACTACAAATTTTATAAAAACTTTCCAGTTATAAATTCCGACAATTTTTATTAAAAGAAAAAAAGAATCGCCCTTTAAGCAGTCTAACACATCAATAATCGTCAATGTATTTGAATAGCTTCGAGCTTTACTCATTATTTGTTCGAGTATATAGAGGTATAACCACGAAATTTGTCTTTACTTCAAATTAAAGTGTTCCAAAAGTTTTGGACCTACATGGAGAATCTTAGAGTGATTTTAACATGGTAGAATGCAATGTTTAACCATAGGTTCAATTATTGATAGAAGATTGGTAGCTAACCAAATTCATGGCATTCTTTTCTTCAAGGCCTTTGGTAAATAGAGTAGAAATATGTAGCAACAATGACATAAAGATTCATCAAAGATTTAGGTGTATAGTAGATATGCGTCTGATAAAAACGGATTTTTATGTAAATGAATCGTATGATATCATGTTTGTTATGATATGTATGATCATATTCCATTTATGCTTTAAGGTTAATTCAAAGTAACATTTAATCTTTTGCGTTCTAAAAGGAAAAAAAAAGTTATTTATCAAATTATTTGACTCCAGATCATAAACCATCTTGTTTCATCATAATTCTCTTAACATAACTTTTTCTTTGTTTCAAATTTATAATATCTAGTTATTGTCTATGGTGAGTGCTTCGAGAAACACTAGCTACTGATCAAGATAATCTGATTAGGTGTGGCATTCATATTGACTCAGAGGTGTGCCCATAATGTGTGTCACATCCGAAGAACTCCAATCACCTCTATGTGCGATGTTCTTCAAACTGGGACGTTGGTGCGTATATTTCTCAATGGTGGAAGGAATGGCCCATTACTATTGATTTGGTATGTGATATATTGACAACGACTCAATATACAAGCACACATATGCTCTCGAAGGAGGTTGTGAGAGTAATTGTCATGGCGTATTTAATTATGGGTCAAGTGTAATCAAAGGAACGAGAAGCTTTACAAGGGAGAATAAAGAAAGGTAAGGAGAGATAGCCAACTTAACGCAATTCTTTGCTTTATATTGGATCAGATCGCAGTTTAGTAGACGCCTTTGTTAGGAAGATTAGCTTAGCAATCCTTTAAACCTTTTTATTAATAGTACTTATTTAACCGCTTGCTAGTTTGATCTTATAAATTTTGTCTTTTTTTGTCCAAAGAAAATATCTTTTTATTGTCTTAAAAGTTAAATCAATATAAAAAAAAAGTTATACCACTTTTAACCTAAACATACTTATTTGCCTATTTAATAACCCTTACTTGATATAAAAAAGTTATGTCTTTTAACCTAAACATACTTTTTGCATTTTATTTCGGTCCACAAACTTTCTCTGTATTGTTGTAATCAATTAGCATGGATAGAGCTATTAATTAAGGGGGTCACGGTAGCACGTGCCACCGTATTATTTTTTCGACGAAGGGTAAAAAAAATTAGTTTTATAAAAGTGCAACCGTATCGTAGGGTACATGTCATTGTATTGTCTTCAAAACTTCTAAATGGTGCATCTAAAAACAAAAACAAAAAAACTTTTAAAATGAGCCAAAAACCTTAAAATCTTCGAAAATTTATCAAAAAACCAAAAGTTCTCCTGAAGTCAACCAAAAAAAAAAACAAAAAAAAATCTCATAATTAATCAAAAAAACCCCAAAAAACTTCTCTAGATTCAACAAAAAGATCAAAATAGTTCATCAAAATCTACAAAAAGATACTTCAAAATCTTTCGAAATCAACCAAAAAATTTATTAAAAAAATCTCTTGAATCAATCAATCAAAATATGGTGTTACCGTTTGATAAAACTTTTGGCTCCATCAATATCAATTAGCATTTTAGGTTACACTTTGAGTATAAAAGTTGCATATTTTCATTTATATATGTTCTAGATATATAAAAGTTGCACTTTTTTTTAACAAATACAATACAATTAAATGTTTTTCTTAATTATTTATACCATGTTGCATGCCACTATTGCGTGTGTATATATAATTTAGTAATAATGTTTTTATGTTGAACCCCCGATGAACAATTTAGAGAGATTGTCTTGATATAGTGATATATATTTAAACATTCACATTCTATCCCCCATTATTTAAATCTTGATTGTCCATATTATATGCTTCAATGTTTTGCCTTTTTAATTGATATAAAAATATAAAAAATTGATTTTCAACTTATATTATGATTTAAGGGATACGTTAAATGGCATCAAAAGTATTTTATTCATATTTTTCTTACTTTTAGCCCACACGTAACTTGGACCATATGTTAACTAGTAACTCAATATTATACATCTTTGTCATTTGTGCATTACTTCCTCATGGTAGTTACCACATGAAAAATATTGATTGTATTTTAATCCATTTCTTTTTGTAAGATTTAAAAACGTTCTAGAAGTTATGTAAAAAAAGGGGGCTCATGCTCAACTTTAAAAAAGAAAATAGAAGAAAACAAGGTCGTTTGGTAAACCAAAGAAAAAGAATGCTTATTTATTCAAGACTTAAAAAATAAATGACATGAAGAAGAAAAAATATATAAATGTAGCGGATAATTGATATTTTTCTCTATAGGTTGGCCATGTGTGTTTGAATTCGTAGGCTTTCTCTTCTGTTTTATAATGTTTGAACAATCTCATTCAAGGTTTAAGTTTACCTTTAATTTTTTTCAACTCCGTTTCATGTTCGATAGGTATTTGGCATTGATTTATGTATAGCTATATTTTTTAAAGCAACATATATATATTAAAAGGGGGTTAGCAAGAAGCTAAAACCCACAAAAAACAGACTGGGAGTAGACAATTACAGTGAATTTATATTGCAGCACCAATCTTTCCTCTAAAATTCTTACCAAAATTGCTCATGTTTTTGACCCAAGAGGACGCAACCTGTTGAATAGTTATGTTTTGCCCATTTATTGTGGGCATTTTCAGTTTCTCTTTAATTTTTTTTTATTTTTTTTATTTTTTAATGGCGAGGTGCATTGAAGAAGGAAAAAACTAGCAAGAAGCTAGCCTGAGTACAACGATAGGTACATAGAAGGATTACAACGCCACGTATTCCGAATCAACGACCTAAACCTTTTGTCTCTAGACTTACACCAATGAAAGATGTCCGCCTGAATGTCGTTCGTGGTACAGACAGGATCAAAAACTTTGTTATTAAAGACAACATCGTTTCTACCGTTCCAAACAGCCCAAATTAAAGCCTGGCGCACTACTTCCTTTATCTCGCACCAATTGCTATTTCTCTCGCCGTCGATCGCGTTAAAAAAATTGTTGATAATATAATTCTAGTTATTTTCGTAAAGAACATAAAGGGGAAAACTTACTTATATGAGTCTCTGATTAACACACCCCCAATAATAAATTTATTAAACAACCTATAATGTTAGATTCAAAGTAGATCATCCTTTCTCTTCTACATATGTAACTTAACATAAAGTTTATATATAGTGCAATATATATTACCATATTTTAATATGCACTTTCTGATTTGATATGCTAACATTTCACTCAAGCAAGATTTATCCCTTTTTGGGCGTGGGCACGACTAGCAAAACATGCAGATTCCCCACATGCATGAACGATCAATTCATGACTTACAACTCAATGTGGTGTTAGCTCTACCCCTTTGTTAAACCATATTCAAAACATTGTTAAACCATATTCAAAACATGAAAATAAAAACCTAACAAAACATTCAGAGTGTGTTCGGTTGTGGAAAACTGTTTTCACTATTCTAGAAGACGTTTTCAGAAAATGGATCGGTTGAGTTTTTATGTTCAGTTTTCTATGAAAATTTTAGAAAACATGTTTAGTTGAAGTGGTGGCGTTTTCATTTTCCATCTTAAAAAAATTGGAAAGCACGTGTAGAAAGTTTTGGAAAACTACTAAATCCGGTTTTCTAAATTTTCATTTTCCTGTGAAAATTTTCTCGGAAAAGTGGAAAATTGTCCACAATCAAACGCAACCGTTAACAATTTCATTGTTTCATTCTCCAAGTGTAGATCCCATCAGGTCAAGTTTTTTTTCTTCTAAAAGTGCATGTCCATGTGTTGTATCGTTGGTTACATGGATCATTACCAAAAAGAAAGTCAAAACAATTATTTGCATTTTATAAGTGTATTTTATGTGTGTGTATATATAGTTGTTGATCCAAGATTTTAGTCTAGTAGGACATCTTTAAAGTAGATTAAGTTATTACAAAGTCGTTTATGATGTGTTTTTAATCTAAGTTAACCAATCAAAGAACTTTTCTTTTAAAATTGTTGATTTTAAGGGAACTTAAAGTTTTTTGGTCAATTTTCAAAGACTTTTTCAGTTTTTTTTTTTTTTTGGTAAATTTTAAGACTTTTTTGAATTTATAGTTTATTTCAAGTTAATTTGTTTGGTTGGTGAGACCATACGTAAGAAATTAAAGGAGAAACCATAATAAAAGTCTAAATAGAATATTTTCAACCTAGATAAAAGTGAAAAATAAAATTTTAAATAGGAGCCTTACCTTTTTGTACTAAATCCACCCATGTTAATATATATAGTTTCACAAATCTGTATAATATACGTTTTTGAAGTTAATTACTATATGGTTTCCCATGTTGTTTCATGCAAACTTAAAAATTTAACTTTATGGCTTTAATTAGAAACCCTGCAGGTTAGGTTAAAAGGATAAAAGATTTCATGCAACTAAGATACAACACACCCTTTTAGACCGGGATGAGCCCTACTTGAACTTGAATAAACCGTGATGGTCGTGTTAAAGCTCTCTTCTTAAGTGTCCCTTTCTTATCATTCAACGAAACCGGGAAAATCTTTGTTTTTGGTCCAATGATGCCTCTTCAATTTGGTACATAAACTTATTGGGGAATTTACAGGTGTATCTATTAACTAAAAGGCTTTTAATTTTTTCAAAGTAACCTCTAACTTCCAAGCTTGACAGGGAATTTTAATTTGGAATAATATATGCATCAACCTTTTTTATCTATTTACTTTGTTATCTTCCCTAAAAAGTTGCTTATTCTAAAATTTTCACTAGAAAAATCACCCACAAATCAAATTCGTCCATCCTTCTAAATTATGTTGTGATGTTTGATTTGATATATAATTTAATAAAAATGATCATTTTGTATATAATAGATATAAAATAAATAGATGAGGTAAAAAACCACAATTAAGATTACTAAGAAGAAGAAAAAAATATGTATGCTTAAATATAAGGTATATGGTCGCCGATGATAAATTAGTCGGGTTCCCGTGTATGGATCCCTGATACCTCATCGACTTCGTGTCGCAACGTGTGGGTGAGTTATCTACCGTTAAAAATACGGTATTGTTTTTTTTCAAGACAAATGGATATAGAATATATCCATTCTCTAATATGTGTGTTGAGATTAGTTTATGTAAATAATGGAGACTTTCTGACTACTAACTCAAGAATGCAACTCAAGGGGGGGTCATGAAGAAACCTTGGTTAGGTTAAAAAGATAAGAGGTTAAAAAGACAAATTCCATCCTTATGGTAATGGGTTATAAAAAGTTTAAAGCAAAGAAGATAATCATCTTTTTTGGTGATTCTAAAGTAGATATCTTTAAGGTTTAAAGAGGAGATGCTTATCTTTGAATTTCATAATACTAATGTTTCTTGCTTTTGCTTTTTAGGTTTAGTTTTTCTCTTTTCTTTTTTAATAAATCGTGTATTTTTATTTATATTAAATTAAATCCCACCTTTTAATGCTTTTTCCTTAATATTGGAATGTTGGGTCTTACTAAAACCAGAGGTTGAAAGTTATTCTTTTTGGGAAACACATCACACACCATAAAAAGTTGTGCTCTTTTCTTTCTTTCTCTTAATATTTCTTAGGGAAGATTTTGCTTTTTCCATTTGTAAACTGGTAAAAAAGTTATTTCCCCTTGCACTACCCATACGCCATGGATCATGTAATATACCTTTATTCTTACCCCAATTAGAAAGTAATAAAAATAGTTAGCAAAACTAGAAATTTTTAGGACATTAATTGTGTGATAACTTTGAGTTCCTGAGATTAATTGGAGTTCATGTTTAAGCATATTATTCGATGAATTACTAAATGTTGTTGTTTCTACCTTTAAAAGGGAAAGCTAAACATCGATCTTGTTTTGGTCATAAGAGTAATTTAATCCGTACATGTATGCATATAAAGGTTGTAAACCATGTATAACAATTTTTATGAAAATTTAAGTATTTATGAAATATAATTAAAACTCATTAACAATGATAAACGTTTTATATTTGTAAACAAGACCTATATATAAAATCAAATACTTATTAGAGAAAATAAACAGTTAAGATTGGTTTACAAAAGAATGCATCTTTACACAACATATATATACATACATATATACAAACATACATGTATTTTTACAAGTCTCATATATATGACAAATTAAAAATGAGTACGTAATTTATCCATATTAAGTTTTCTTCAATCCAAACATGTTAAATTAAATGTGCTTGCTTCAAAACTTATTTACTTAATTAATTTTGACTTACAAACAACATTTGAGAGAAGTAGTACATTTTCGAACAAGAAAATAATAAAAAGTAGTACATATTAAAAAGTAGGAATTCATGATATAATTAAAGTAATTGAAATATCTTTTAAGAACTCAAAATCTTACTATGTGAGAAATTGGTTGTTAAACGATCACCATTCACTAGTAATCAATAAAGTAAAAGTTTGTTAAACTCTATCGTCTCATGTAATACTTTAAGAATTAACCAAAAATAATTTACAAAAGTAAACATACAAAAAAAAATTAACTCTTAACGAATTTTTCAAGACTAAAATTTTCAAGAATCGTGAACCTTATCGTGGTTAAATTAAAGGCCTCATTTATGCATGTCTCATTATTATTGTTTTACTTTTAAACTACTTTTAAAAGCCATACTTTAAAAATCCTTGTGGGAAATTATAAGCAAATAATTTGTATGGAGCCCCACCGACTTGGTCTTCTATGTGCATATTGATTGCCATTTGTTCCTCTTTGTGCACAAGTTTCATGAAAGTTTAAAGTCTTTTTTGGAAAATGCATATTGTTCTTCCTAATATGAACTCCATTAAGCATAATAATTATGGTGCTTAAATCACAAAAAACTAGGAGGGTATCAATGTCCTACTACCTTTTTAAATACATGTGTACCACTACTGTTAAAAATTCCTTATTTGATTCTTATATTTGAATATTAGTAACAACTTTGACAAATTTTGGAGATTGGATTTTAAAGAAAACTAGCAAAAATCCCTTGAAGAACTTTGATGAACTCAAATTAGAATTCATATAAAGTAAGTAAATTAATAAATAAAAGATACACTTGGGATTGAAGTTATGAAGTAAGAAGTAGTTTTCTCATTTAAATTTTGAGACAATTGGGAAGGATATTAAGTTCAAGATTCAAGATTTATAGTGACAAATCTTGAATGTTGAAATTGATACATTTGTCTACATATTCAAGTAACCTTATATCATCCATGGAGGACTCCTCTTCATGATCTTCATCAAATGAAATATTCAAATCCAATGATACACTAGGGCTAATTCCTTCTTGATCTTCTTGTACTTTCTGCTTCACTGATGGAGAACATGTTCTTGACCTAGAGCTAAAGCTTTCACAACTCAACACTATTATTGCATCACCAAACCCAACTTCTTCGCCATTCGGTTGCGTGAGTTTCCCTCTTTCGATCGCTCGTTTGATCCCCATTTGCGACCAATGATCGGCTTGCTCAACATCCTCCACCAAGAAAACCCTATGAGGGTTTGTGGACACCGCTTCCGCGAACCTTTCCAGATAACTACAGCTTTGTTCGTCTCTAGACCTCTTGTTCCTCGGTTCATCGGTATCCATCCTTGGGGATGACGAGAAATTGCTCATGGAAATTGCGACGAAATTCGAACGTGACCCGAAAACAATCTTGGCTAACTCCTTAGCAATGATCTCTTTTAGTTGTGAATCAATGCCTTGGAAGAAAAACCAAGTCTCTTCTTTGGGCTCATTGTTGTTTAGCTTGTCTTTTCTTCTTAGCATTCCTGATCTACATTTTAGTATCGTACCCGCGATATCAGGAACGATATCTTTCTGCCACGGAGCCTTCTCTTCTAAAGCATTGCATAGGATTTTCAGATTCTCCCCATTGAATTCCTTGAACTTTTGCACATATTCCACCTCCATTAGATCGCTTGAAGAAACCGAATTCGGAGTGGAATTAGGGTTCGATGGAAATCTTTGTCGCGGCTCTCCCTCATCATGAACAAGAGATGGCTCCGAGTTCTTCTCTAAGGCGCTAAAATCCCAAAGTTGGCGGTCGCTTGAACTTCGGTTGAAATTAGGGTTTTCTTGATTATAGGAAAAACATGAAGCCGGCGATAAAGGTGAAACGGAAGAGAAGCTTAGGCTTCTTTGAAACAAGGGTTTCATGTTCCTATGGACTGAAGTGCAGATTGAGTTCCATTTCTTGCACAACTCTTTTACCGAAACGCATTCCTGAATTTAGCATATAAGAATAATGTTATACTATAGTACTATGCAAGTAAAAAGGGTAGGAATGATGTTAACTTTAATTAAAGTTTTGAAAGTAGAACATAGATTGTGATACTCACTTGGTCATGATTATTTTGGACTACTATTTTCTCATCTGCAAGCCATGAAGGAAGGCTTGAGGACCTTGAGCTTTTAGCCTCATTCTCGAAATTCACCGAGCAATCCACGCAACACGTAAGTTGCTTCTCCTCTCCGTTTTCAAGCATCAGCCGACGACTACCCCCGTTGTCGGTGTTCTTGCTTACGCACTCGCTTTGAATATCACTGTAGTAGAAAAAGGATCACAATGAGCATGATTAATTTGTAAAGAGCTAGCCCTAACAAATCCAAGTTGTTGAATCCAAGGATAATGATCAAAAAGAACATAAGAAAAAAGATGGTCTATATATGTTTTTAATTTATAAAGAAAATATTGATTATGATCAATGTCACTTTAATTATAAATGCTATGATCAAAAAGAAAAGCAGAAAGAGAGAAAAAGAAAGTTGTATATATTATGAGCTTCATTGGAATACTTGTTCAAATCTCAGTAAAAGAAGAATATCAGGAGAATGAATAAAAGAGAATGTTTAAAGAGAAAAATTCCTCAAATTTTGAACTCTAATTTAAAGATCATCAAAAATGTAAAATTTTGAACAATAGTTTTTAGGGCTCCAAGAAAAGAGCAAACTAGTTAAAATAATACCTTTGTGGAACAAGACTCAAGCTTAAGCTCCCAGCTGGAATTGTAAGAGGATGTAGCTTCCAAATGATTTCTAGAGAAGGGTTTCCATTTCTACACCTCATGTATGTTTGAAATGATGAAATACCCATTACCCAAAACTTTCCACTAATCTCTTCATTGATACCACAAACTAATCTTCCCAACTCCATAATCAAGTGTTCAACTGGACAATAGTACCCCTTCCTTGACCCCATGAACTAACCCTAAACTCAGTAATCCACTTAAGATCTCCCAAATAAAGCACCACCCCTCTTCCCACAAGCCCTTTCAATAGGCTCCTTAGCTCACCTATCTTTACTTCAACCTCCCCTCTAGAAAGTTGACCAAAAGAGAAGAGAGGGAGACTTATAAACTTAACACCTCTTAAAGCCTCAGGGACTTCTCCTTTATCAACCTTCTCCATCACTCTCCCTACTACACCTTCTATGGTAGCAACACACTCACCTACAACCACGAGGCTTCGCGATCTCTTCGTGTTCGAAAGACTCTCTACCACACACATCACATCCTCATTCCTCACCGTAATTTGGTAACTACTACGATGCGGATCGATGACGCTATTCGGTTTCGTAAACTCCTTGGATGATGACTTGATGGTGGTGGTATTACTAGAAGCAGTTGGAGTAGTAGTAGTAGTAGTAGTAGTAGTACTAGTAGGTGTTAATTGAGAGGATAACTCCAAGGACACAACTTGTTCCACATTGGTTTTCACTTGCGTGCTCGAAAACCCGGCCTCCCGCATCACCCGGCTCACGCTCGGGTCGTCCAAGATCGATATCACAAGCTGCTCGAGCTCGATCTTTACAGCGAGCAACGGCTGCTGCTGGTTCTCGATCGATCCACGCCTCTGGTGGGCTTGCGCCCGCTTGAAAGCCGCAACGAGGGCGTTCGAAATCGACGGGTGTTGATGATGATGATGGGACGGGTGAGTCGGGCCAAGGATAGGACTCGAGGAGGACGTCGGCAGGCGGTTAAGCGCGACGTTGAAGCAAAGCTCGAGGGCCTTGCACTGAAGAGGGTGGGATTGGGATTGGGATTGGAGGCAGGCGGTCCGAAGGAGGCCGGTGGCGGAGGAGAGCATGGTGTTGGCCACATGGAGAGGGGTGACCTGAGCATGGCCACGGCGGCGGGCGAGGGTGACCGATTGTTTTATAATGGTGGCTGCATCAGAACTTAGAGCTTGTTGGATGGTAAAGCCACCAGCTCTCATGACTTAGTTTAAAGAAATCTATCTTTGATGATGTTAGCTTAAGCTTAGCTATAAGAAGAGAGTACCATTTAAGATGAAGAAATCAATCTTGATTTGGGTATAGAAGGAGATAGAGAGAGGTGTGCTTTGCTTGGGGGTGAGGTAAGATTTAGAGGGCCAAAGTGGATTTTGTAGTGGAAAGTGGAATGCATGTGCTGACAAGCAGGAAGGAAGAATTCACCAGTCCCAAAGAAAGCCTTTGAAAGGAATCAGGAACTATATATGTACGATTTTCTTGCAGCGGGGTACTCTCTTTTCTTTCTTTTGAGTCTTTATAATCTATCTACTCATCAACATATATAAAGAGAAGAGGACTATCGATATATATATATATATATACTGAGAGAGAGGGGTCGGTTCAAATGTGAACTCAATTTTGGTTGTGAACGTGAAGATAAATCTCAGCCACATATCTTCGGTTACGGTGGACGTGATTACGGAGGATTGATACGATTCATGGAGGGTGGGGATTATTAAAGGAGGGTGACCCGGTCAAAGCCGTCTTTATTGACCGGATAAGTGGTTGAGAATCGTCCTCGCATTTTCTTAAAAAGTTATGTTTCTCGCATGAACCCTCTCCCTCTCTATCTATATATATATACATATATAGAAGTAGGTTCAAATAAGAACTCATTAAATTTGCATGAACAAATAAACTAACCACAATCACATATGATGTGGGCCCATGTGGATCCACATTATTTAAAAAACCATATATGATTCAGGTGGGTTCCATCACTAAATCATATATGATTTTTTATTATGTGAGACCCACATGAGCCCACATCAATGTATGACTATGATTTAGTTCTTTTGTTCTTGCAAATGGGTTGGTTCTTGTATGAGCCTACCTTAATCCATACAAATGAAAAAAAATTTGTTTATGATTTTTCAAAATCTGAAAATATTTAGATAACATTCTGGTTTTAATCAAAACATGTCTAGTCTACTGGTAAGGTAACATCCTAGGGGTCAATGGATGATATCCCTGACTACGCAGGTTCAGACCCCGTGGAAAGGACAACATGTAGTCATATCTAGATCATGAGTCAAGAAGGAGAATGAAATTGTAAACGAAATCCAAACTGTGGCTTTTAATTGGATAAGATGTCGTTCTCATGGCGGTAAGTTTCTTAGTTGGGAAAAGTGGTTGTGTAACCCGGCTTTGGCCGTTGACTCTTGTATTGCTCTAGCTTCTCGCTAGTTTAATAAATTCCTGCTTTGCCGTTCAAAAAAAAAAATGAGTCTTGCCACATAGATAGTGGTACTTTAATTGGGTTGGGCCATAGTTGACGAGGATTAGTCGGGTGTCCTTATGAGCCCGGATACCCTGAAAAGTGAAAACGTATGTATTTGCTTGCCGTTAAAAAAAATCTGTTTTTACTGCCCAACAATTTAATAATTTAATGTTGCTGTTTTGGGAAAAAAATTGTACTCTAATAATATTTTAGAGTTTTTTGGAATTAACAAACCTTGCTATTTGTTTATATAATGTATACAGAGTCTAATATCTACTCGTGTATACTATTTGTTATAACCCGATTGACTCTTTGCACCTTTTGGCCTTTTCGCCTAATTTCTTATTGATTTGTCGTTCGATAAAATATAAATTAGACATAAATAATTGAAAATGGATAAATGCTTGGATATTTTTCGGATTAAATAGTTGTAAATGCTAAAAGTAGGAACACTAATAAATTTGATCATTTTGTTTTGCTTAATGAAGTCCTAGTACACTTATTGCTTCTCACTTAGCCAAAAGATTCCACACATCACCTTGTTTGAGTTGTTTATATAATTTTGAAATCTTTGATGAGTTTAAATTTTAAATTTCCAATTAATACTTTGTCCTAGTTATCAATAAATTGACGACGTTAGATTTCACCCATTCGATTAGGCATACATCAACGATCTTTTTCTACACCTTCAACATGAAATACAAATAAAGATACGTGTCAAATGGTTTGTAGCTCAACGACATTTGGTGTTATTGTGTCGTGCCTCTCTCCCTTGTGGTTATGGGTTCAATTCCCGTTGTAAATGTTGGAGTAAATTTAGGAGTGGAGTTGGAAGTAGGTTTAGTGGGTGTGTGTGTTGGTCGTTCAAAAAAATAAAGATATATATATATATATATATATGTGGCCTTAATTATGTTTTGTTGTGATTAGTAATTAATGATGAAATGAAATTTTAATTACAGGTATGTTGATTTATTTAAATGGTTAATATCCTTGTAGGGGCGGGTTCAAAAGAAAACCCATCTTTCATGGTGAACTTGAGGATGAAAGAGAGCATGGCACGTGTCACATTCAGTATGAATAACGAATGGGCATGTTCATGAATTATTCTCACATGATCCCAAGTTTATATATATATATAGTAGCTAGTTGTGTGTGTGTGTACATGCAAGTAGATTTTTTTTAAACAACAACCATTTTTATAAAAAGCTAGGAAGCAGCTAGCGAAAGCAGGACATTACAGCGAATTGAAATACTCAACGAGAAGAAACTTACACATCAACGGATCTCTAACTCCACAATATGATCCACTAAAGAATCCTTGTGAGGGGAAAGACAATTAATTAAATACATCATCTCTTTTTGAAACACCATCATACACCCTATGGAAAACATTACTTCCAAAGCAGTCTTTGCAGTTTCGTAATATATATGTAACACAATTTTACAATTTCTACTAAAAACCGTTGGCGATATAAAATATTATGGTCGAATTTTAAGACAGAGTAATTAAAGAAATGTACAAATATTATGGGATGTTATTGTTGCAACACTTCAACTTCAAACGAGCATTTACCTATATGGCTATATATGTACGTGATTGAAAGCAGTTTGGAGTTGCGGCTATAACAAAGCCCCGGGACCTGACGGCTTTACGTTCGAATTTGTGCGCAAATTCTGGGATATCGTTGGGAATGACTTTGTCAATGCAGTAAAATTTTTCGAGACGAACCAGCTTATAAATCCCGGAAGCAACTCCTCATTTATTACTCTTGTTCCCAAGGTAAACGATCCTATTTCGCTTTCAGATTACCGTCCGATAAATCTAATTGGGTGTATAAGCAAAGTAATTTCAAAAGTACTCGCGGAAAGGCTTAAGCAGGTCATGGATACCATTATCAGCTCTTCTCAAACCGCGTTCCTTAAAGGCCGTAGTATTCTCGATGGGCCGCTGATAGTTAACGAAATTATTTCGTGGGCCAAGAAGCGAAAGAAAAAAATCCTACTGTTTAAAGTGGATTTCGCCAAGGCGTTTGACTCTTTAAGCTGGAAATTTATTGATGATGTGCTCTTTCAGATGGGGTTTGGAGAGAAGTGGCGGGCGTGGATAAACGGGCTCATAAGCACGACGAAGTGTTCGGTGCTCATTAACGGTGCTCCGACGAAAGAATTTCGGATGGAAAGGGGTGTAAGACAGGGAGATCCACTCGCTCCCTTTCTTTTTGTCATCGCAGCAGAGGGCCTCAACATTGCTTTCCGAGAAGCTCAATGCAAAAATCTCTTTAAAGGGGTGAGTTTTAACAATTCAGAAGCTGATGTGTCTCTGTTACAGTATGCAGATGACGCCATAATCTTAGGGGAGTGGGATCCTATGAACGCACGAAATCTTGTGCGGATTCTTACTTGTTTTGAGCTATGCTCGGGACTTAAAGTTAACTTGTCAAAAAGCAGACTGATGGGTGTATCGGTGAGTAGTGAAGAGATACGAAGTTTGGCCCGGTGGCTCAAGTGCAAGGAAGAAACGATCCCGTTTAACTACCTTGGAATCCCGGTGGGAGGTAATATGTCGAGAAGTTCAAGTTGGCAATCGGTCGTTGATAAAGCAAAAGCTCGGTTATCGACATGGAAAGCAAAATCACTTTCTATTGGGGGGCGACTTTGCTTATGTAAATCTGTCCTAGGAAGTCTAAGCACCTACTTCTTTTCTTTGTACAAGGCGCCAATGAAGGTGTTACATGCTTTAGAGAGCTTGCGAAGGCGGTTTTTCTGGGGAGAGAAAGATAATTCTAAAGGCGTCAATTGGATTGCTTGGAATAAAATTCTACGTGACAAAAAATCGGGGGGATTGGGAATTGGAAGCCTCCAGGCCCTTAATCTTGCTATGCTCGGGAAGTGGTGGTGGAGAGAGAAGTTGGAACCGGATGCAAAGTGGATGGAAGTGGTTCGTAACTGCTCGACAAACAACAGTGGGGTATGGAAAGGTATTAAAAGTGTTAACTCTTATCTTAGTGGGTTGGGGATAGATCTTAACAACTTAATTCAGCGGGAGAACAATCGGTGGGTCTGGCCTCTTGATCCCAGCAACAACTACACTGTGAGCTCTCTTAGAAAGCTGATAGATAGAATTGCGCTTCCTCAGGCGGATCAAGAAACTATCTGGGTAAAGTGGGCCACTAGTAAGGCCAACGTTCACCTGTGGCGCACTCTAAGAAACCGTCTTGCAACCATGGACAACCTGCACACTCGAGGAGTCAAGCTGCCCGTGATAGACTGCAAATTATGCAATGCAAAACCAGAAACTAACGACCACATCTTTGTCGAGTGTTCGACGGCAAGATTGGTCTCGGCTCATATGTTGCAATGGGTGGAGTGGTGGCCGATTAATTGCAGCTCTGTTTCAGGTCTCTGGACGTCCATCGATCGTGGGTCAATCAATGATGTGCAGCGAAAGGTGAAACGGTTGATCGCAGCTGCATTCTTCTGGGTTTTATGGAAGCAAAGGAATGCCAAGGTGTTCGGTGGGGCTACGAAAAAGGAGAAGGTGATTAGCGAGGAAATACAATTTGTGGCGTTCGATTGGATTAGATATAGATCTAATTTTGGTAATCTTCTTTCTTGGGGAAACTGGTGTTGTAATCCCATAAATGCTGTATCTTTGTGTTTTGCGCTAGCTCCTCGCTAGTTTAATATATTGCCCTTTCTTGCTGTCCAAAAAAAAAAAATATGTACGTGATTGATTGGTTATAGTTTTTTTTTTAAGGGTGTCTGGACCAAAACCCAACTAATCCCGATAATTTTGGGTGCTAAACATGGTCCTACTTAAAAGTCATCAAGCATGTGCACGAAAATGCTTGAACTCGATTAGGGCGTTATGAACCCCCGAACGAGATAACCAATTCGTCACAGGACTGAAAGACTTGGTTGGGTATAGTTGTTCGATATGTTGGAGCATTTTTTATGAAGAATGAATAGAAAGGTTGTAAAATATCCTAATGAATAGTAATTTTATATTTAAATTTTCTGAACAAGATTTATTTTTGTATAATTAATAATTGGTAAAGTGAGCAAAATTTACGAGTTTGAGGGTTAGGTGTGAGATTATGGTAGGGTTATATAGTTGTCTCAATCTTGAGCATGCTAATGCATGGAAAGGAGAGCTACCTATTACAACACCACTCAGGAATATTGCTATCTATCTTTTTGTTGTTCATGATATTTATTTATTTATTTTCTTTAAAATAAAAATGAGAAATATAAAGCAAAATTAAAAGAAAAGTAACCATAAAAACCACCCTATCAAATATTCTCTTTACACAACAAACGAGAGAGATCTCTCCCGCATTCACTCTCCAGTCGCCTATCTTCCACCTTTTTTATTAATTAATTTATACAATCGATCGTTTGATTTAAACCCTAACCTTGATTTGGCTATAAATTTATGATCGGTCAACATTAGTGTTAGTTAATCAATGATATACAAATTTTTGATCGGTCAACTTTTTCTTTAAACAGTAAATTTATCACCAATCGGGGGCTAGCAAGAAACTAGACAACCGCAAACGAAACAGTTACAACGTATTAGGAACACAACACCAATCTTAATAGTTTTGCCAAATGAGCAACTATTGCTAAACCAAAAAAAGGCCAAAGATTGAATATCAATAGCAATCAAACCCGGATTAAACGGAACCCGTTAGTTATCCCTGTTACTTATCCCTGTTAGTTATCCACTGCTGCAATACGTGTTGGGCATTGTGGAGAAGCCGCAACGACAAAATATTCAAAGTTAAGGTCAAAGTCTCAAAGGGAGATCGTCACAGAGGTTAAATGCTACTTCTTTTCTGTGGAGCTCTAACCGAGTTAATTGGGGGTATTCGATTAATCGTGACAGTTGGAGTTGTAATCCTTATAGTATATTCCCAAACTCTTGTAATCTAGCACCTTGCTAGGTTTTACCTTTTATAAGTTGTGTTTCCATCAAAAAAAATTCAATGAGATATAAAGCCATCCATCTTTGATATATGCATGTTTTTTCTTGAAATGCCTATTAATTTTCCTATTCTTTTTGCTCTCTTGTCTAACAAAAGCTTTGGGGTTTTGAAATGATGGGTATACACATGACTATCCATATCATACTATACACTTAAACAGATATTGTAGGTTCATGTGCCATAGAAAGCTCTATAGGGTTGACGTTCCAACGAAAAAAAAAAGTTATTGTGAGACAGTTATGAAGGGATGTTCATCCTTGCATCGATCCTAATTAAATGAAGTTAACACGATGTTTTGTCCTAGTGAGATACAATAGATGCATTTTGTTTGATGATTCATTACGTATACTCTCAAGGGGGAAAACCTAATATAAATAGCTACAAAGATTAATCATCCATATATATATATATATATATATATGAGAAGTAGAGAAGTGATCTCCATCACTCATCCGATCAATAAAGGCGGCTTTAACCAGGTCCCCTCCTTTAATAATCTCTACCCTCCCATGAATCGCGTCAATCCCCAGTGATCGCGTCCACCGTAACCGGTCAAAGCCACATTTATTGATCGAAAGAGTGGTGGAGATCACTTCTCTACTTCGTATTTTTTTAGCACTTTTCATTTGAACCTTTCTATATTTATATTTATATATATATATAGAGAGAGAGAGAGAGGGGGGAGGTTCAAACGAGAACAACATCAATTTAAGAGAATACGAGAATGATTTTTATGTACAAAATCATATATGATTAACAAAGGAAAAATTCAGGTACAAAAAACATGTACAAAATCATATATGATTCATATAGTAAATCACATATCATTCGTGAAGTAAATCATACATGATTAACAACTGCGCGGGTTACCTGCGACTTCCAAGTCGCGTGTAACCCACACGCATCCCTTTTTTTCGTTCAGTACTTAATCATGTATGATTTTGTACACAAAAATCATTTTCGTATTCTCTAAAAAAGATGTCATTCTCGTTTGAATCTTCCTCTATATTATATATATATATATATATATATGTATATTTACATACCCTAGCTAGCTTGCTAACTAGCTTCTGCCCAGATATCCCTCTAATTAACTTTCTATCAAGTCTCTAGATAGATTGAACACGATTCTTCAATAGATATCTATCTAGTCAAAAAGATGGATGCGTCTGTATTTGATTATATGGCCTAAAAAGACATACACACACAGAGAGAAAGATATATATATATATATATATATATATGTATATACACTTAGAGCACCTTTGTTTCATTCAAACACTCCTTTTGTAGCATTGGCAGAACCACTTTGCATTCAAATTATTTGCTTCTCTCTCTTTCTCTCTCTCTCTCTCTATTTATGTATGTATATGTGATCCAGAAGCACTTTACATAGTAAGCAATTCACCTTTAGCCTTCTCTTTTTCTCTCTCTCTCTCTTTCTCTCTCTATCTCATAATTGGGAAATTAGCTTAGAGAAAAGATGAACAACTGTAAGAGAAACCAAAGCTCTAGTTGTGTACTATTTCTGAGTTAGCTATTAGATCTGCATGAAAGTGAAGCTTTCTTTTCTTTACTTGCTGTTTATGAAGTGTCTAATAATTAGTCTACATTTGCTTTTGCATAAAGCAAAGTACCCTAAAACATAATTCCTTGATAACAACTTTTTTCCCCAAACATAAAAAATCATCAAAAAATTTGTCATTTGCTAGATTGATTTATCAATATCGACAAACGTCTAGATCTTTTGTTAAAAGATAAGGGGTATACGCCACCCTCTGGGGCGTTCCCACCGTACCGGTCCCACGGTCATCATGGGGGAGGTAAATCATCACATGCATCCCATTGGCAAAGGTGCGGTGCCAATAGCTTGAACCCAGGACCTCACACATATGGATTACATTTACACCTTTACCGCTAGGACAGATCGGATGAAACTTTATTAAAAGATAATGAAATCTACAATCATAGAACTCAGGAGATTTAGGGTAACTTTTAAATCTAGAGATGGAACTTCAATCTTAATCCTAAACTATAAAAGTTTTTAAATAGTTAATAAAAGTAGAACTAAATAATATTCTTAATTTAATTTGGAAATAAAATATCCTTTAAAAAGCAATTGCTAATCCTAGATTAGTTAAGGAGCAAAATAACCAAATAGAAAATAAATGCAAGAGTAAACTACGATTTTCGTTCCTGTGGTTTGATGGTTTTAACTGTTTTCGTCCCTGTGGTTTTAAAATTGCTTTTTTCGTTCCTGTGGTTTCAATTTGCTTCTATTTTCGTCCCTACATCTAACTCCATTAACAAAAGCCGTTAAATATGTGATTTGAGAATTTACTTATTCAACCCTTGTAGTTTTTAAAGTTATAAATATCTATCCTTAAATTATAAAAAAATTAATATATTGTTCTTCTTTTTTTATTTTAATTATATTTCTTTATTATATATACACACATTTTTTTAAGAATATATATACACACATATATATATATATCATATATGTGTTTGTGTTTTTTCAATTTAAATTATTTTTTCTTTTTTATTATTTCTTTACTATATTTCTTTATTATTTATTTAGATATTTTCTTATATATACATATACACACACACACATATATATATATATATATATTGGGGTCTTTGTTTAGAAACTCAATAATTTATGAGATCTATGAGATCCAATTTAAACTACAAAAACATATTTAGTAAAAAATGAATTTAATATAACTAAAAGCCTATTTCTCTCAAATTAACTATTTTTTCTCCAAAATTCTCTTTCTTCTCTCACCTATTTTCTTTCTTCGTAACTTACACATGAATAATTAAATACAAACTTAATGTGAATATATTGTTTGTATGCTTTTTTTAGTTTAAATATCAAATAATTTTAATAAAAAACAAAGTATAAACAAAAATATGGATTTAGTGTGACAGTTGGTATAAAATTAGACATGTTTTTTCTCTCGAATAATAGTAAACTTTTGAATGATAATTTAAAATAAGTAAAAATTAAA
Source organism: Centaurea solstitialis (assembly GCA_030169165.1). Lineage (NCBI taxonomy): Eukaryota > Viridiplantae > Streptophyta > Magnoliopsida > Asterales > Asteraceae > Centaurea > Centaurea solstitialis. The sequence continues at coordinate 1,876,844 of CM058042.1, read as the reverse complement.
AGCTTTTTTATTTATTGATTTACTTAAGATTTTTATTTATTTACTTAATATTTGTATTTATTAAACTTAGTTGGATGATAATTTGATATAAATAAAAATCTTAAGTAAATCAATGTATATAAAAAATATTAGTTTTTATTTATTTTAGGTTGTCATTTGAAAAAGGTTTAATATTATTCAAGAAAAAAATTTAGTTTTAGTTTTACTACTTTGTAGTTTTAATGAAACTTTAAGTTTTATTAATTAATCAAAAGAAAAAACACATATATATTTGTATATATTTTCTATTAAAAATGTATATATATATATATATAGTATTGAAATATAAGAAAGAAATAATATATATGTGTGTGTGTGTTTTAATTTTTTGGAGGTTTAAGTACAATTATTTCTAATTTTACATACCATAGGGACTGAATGTGTAATTTTTTAAATCACTTTCTGGATATTTAACGGCTGTAGTTAACTGAGTTAGGTTGTAGAGACGAAAAAAGAAGCAAATTGAAACCACAGGGACGAAAAAAGCAATTTTGAAATCACAGGGACGAAAATAGTTAAAACTATCAAACCACAGGGACGAAAATCGTAGTTTACTCTAAATGCAATTTGTGCACGACTACTTAGAAGGTGTATGCTACCTAGCATGCAACATATAGATCACAGGAGAAGTTGCACAAGTTGTTCGGGTTTTTGGTGGGAGTTCTAATGGTGTGTTTACTTGTGGAAAATTTTTCTGTTTTCTAGAAAAAATTTCCATAAAAAACGAAAATTTAGAAAACTTGTTTAGTTGATTCAATTTAGAAAAAACTTTCCAAGAAAACAAAATTTTCATTTTCAAAATGTACACTTGAATTAGAAAACTACTTTTTATAGTTTTCCAATTCTCATTTTCATTTTCCATTTTCATTTTCAATTGTCGTCCCCTTCTCGTCTCCGGCCACCGCTACCGCCGCCGCCGCCAGCCATCGCCATCGCCACTCGCCGCCACTCGCCGCCACCGCCGTCGTCACGCTACCGGCGTCCCCTTCATGTCACCGCGACCACCGTCGCCGCCATCGCTGCCTCAACCACCACCGCCACCGCCGCGACCACCCTCTCACCACTGCTCTGCCGCCGCCGCCGAGGCCACCGCCATCATCGCCATCATCGCCATCGCTACTGAGGCCTCCAAGGCAAATGCCATCGCCGCCAAGGCCTCCGCCTCCACCGCCACCACCGTCGAGGCCACCGCCACCACCGACGAGGCCACCGCCACCACCGTCGCCGCCGCCGAGGCCGCCGCCGCCTCCGCCTTGGCCACCGCCGCCAAGTCTACCCCCTCCGCTGCCACCGCTGCCGCTGTGACCACCGTCACCGCCGCCGTTGCAATATTTGGAAAAATGGAAAATGAAAAGTGATGAAAAATACTCAACAAAACGAGTTTTCTAATTTTCTAAAAGTGGAAAATGAACTCCATGATTTGAAGTAAACAAGTTTTCTAAAATTTTCCTAGAAAACTGAAAATGAAAAATCAACTCCATTTTCTGTTTTCATTTTCTTGAAAAACAAAAACAGTTTTCCACAACTAAACACAACCTTCTTTCTAACTTGTTAAATTTCTTCTTTTATGAAGATTTATGAAAATCTCGTTAACTCTTGAATTTTCTTTGTATCCTAAACCTGGCTGCTATGTGAAAATTTTAAATAACCCATGTTAATTTTAGCATCTTTTAATTAATCGTGTTGAAAGAGCAACCTCTACAATGCAATAATCTAATTGCTTCATCGATGCCAAACGGTAAAGGATTAAACTTTCTTTCTTCACAAAAATACAACTTTTGATTCACAATAAGGTTCCTCCCTATACAGTTATTTCTTAACATTATACATAAATTAATTAACTATTTAATTAATATAAAAACAAGTGAACACTTCTATTTAATCCTAATATGCAAAACCAAGACCTTCAAAAATTTTAAGCTTTAAAACCGATCTTTATGTGAGTCGTCCATCACCTATAAAGTATCAATCGGTGATAGTTTCTTCCAAAGGGGATTTGTTCAATGAAAATATAAATTATTTTGGAATATATATATATATATATATATAGAGAGAGAGAGAGAGAGAGAGAGAGAATGAATATTCAAAGTAAATAGTTCCACGTGCGTGGTGCGATACTAGTGGTCCTCATGTCCACAATGAAAGATGAATTCCCGTTTGAACCTGACCCTATATCTATATATATATATATAGAGAGAGAGAGAGAGAGAGAGGGAGAGAGAGAGTTTTTAACGCTAATAGAACGGCAATTATGGTAAATACTTTAGTGTATCTTTGGGCTACTTCAAGGAGAGGTAATGGTAGGATCTCTAGCTGATTTTCCGATTGTTTTTCTGGTGTTGTTGAGCTAGCTCCTTGCTAGTCTTCCCCTTTCGTCAATAAAATTTTCGCCGTTTCAAAAAAAAAAAAACCTATAAAAACACCTGTGATTCAGACGACTTTGTCCCGTCACTTGAAGATGCAGCCAAAGTCACCCATACATCTTTTTTGACTATCGTAAAATATAACATCTATAATTTAACCGTTCTTGTAACTTTTTATATACTTAATGTATATTCTCCTTTGATCCTTCTTTTATATATATCTATATAGAGGAAAGTTCAAATGCGAACCACATTTTGGTTGTGAACGTGAGGACAACCGACAGCGCGACACGTGGCGGCTTTGAGTGTGGTCCCCCTCTTTAATTCAATGCCCTCCCATGAATCGCGCCTAGTTATTCGCCGTGGACTTGACGTGGCGCCTAGTCATCCGCCACGTGTCGTGCTCTCGGTTGTTATCACGTTCACAACCAAAAAGTGGTTCACATTTGAACCCACCTATATACGGTGGATCTTAGTGACGAGGGAGGGAGGAAGGGACGGGAGAGAGAGAGAAAAAGGGTTAAAGTTTTAAAGGGTATTGAGATTGTAGAGAAGAGTGGGAAAAGTTGGTGAAATTTTGACGTGACAGCCTTGTTAATAAAGGGGACTAATCGAATTACGTACCTCAACACCTTTCTTTTCCAAAAAGTTGCTTATTCCATGTGTTGCATTTAAACCAACTCAAATTCCTCACTATACTTTTTCTCCAACTCTCTCACTTTTTTCATTATACATGTTTTAATTTAAACCAAGAATAATATGATGATCTAAAACACAAATTTTTAAATTCGTTTAACGAAATCCGATTGGGAATTGAAACATGCGTAAAGGCATTGTTTGTTTACAATACAATGGACTTAATATATGGTACACGAACGGTATATTTATTTAGTCATATCGTTATAATTGTTTATGGCTTAGGTAATTAAGTTACTGTCTAGATTGATTTAACGGATTTGTCTATCAAACTCTTATGGTTGTCCAAGTTGATCGTGTGTTTGTCTGGTGATCTAGTATGTCTCTTGCAAACTTATCGCTCGTACCTTTGTTTGGATTATCATCATCGACTTTCTTGATAATTTAATTGATCAAATGTCCCTTTCATCTCCTCATACATCATATCTCTAGTCTCTATATAATCAATTTGGAAAGTAGTCAATTCATGCGGGCTCTAGATTAGTTGCATGTTTTGTCAAATTTTATGATAAATTTGATGTATTTATAGAGAGAGAGAGGGGAAAGTTCAAATGTGAATCACTTTTTGGTTGTGATCGTGAGTACCAAAAACGCCCCACGTGGCAATCTTAAAAAAACGCCTAAGCTTTATGCATAATGCATAACGCTATCATTCAGACTGAATAAAGCTTTATGCAGTATACATCAAGCTTAGGCGCACTTTGACACGCGTGACTAAGCCCGCACCTAAGCTTTATGCTTATTGCATAAAGTTTTATTCAGTCTGAATGATAGCGTTATTCAGTATGCATAAAGCTTAGGCGTTTTTTTCAGATTGCCACATGTATTAATTATGCATATTGCATAACACAGTGCTCAGTATTATGCAAACTGCATAACACTGAATAATGTGTTATGCAATATGCATAATACATAATTATTCAGACTTCATATGCCACATGACGCTCTCAGTTGTCCTCACGTTCGCAATGAAAAATTGGTTCACATTTGAACCTGACCCTATATATATATACATACACACAAATAAATGCAACAAAAAAACTCACACCCTTTGTAACATTTGGTGAGGTTTGAACCCCTGACTTTCTAGAAGGCCAATGACTCAAATACAGCTAACCTGCAAGGTTAGTTATAGTAATATTGCATACATGGATATGATTGATAACTATATATGTTATCTATAGTCTATCGTAGTTCATTGTAACAAAATTGAGCTTATAAGAGTTTTAAAATAAATAATTGTGTTCTATATGACAAAATTTTATAGGACCAAACAAAAAAACGACATGTTTAATTTAGAAGTATTATAAAAAGTTTATAGGACGTTTTGAGGGCTGTAACAAGTTTTTTAGGACCTTGTCATACTAAAATGCCGTATTAGCTAATTTGTGTTTATATGACACATTCTCAAATAGTGTTCTATAACATAGTTAATAATACAATTTTATTTGAAAATTGTTCTAAAAGAACTTGTTATGATGTCCAAAAGTGTCATATAAACTATTGTAACAATGTTAGATGTTCTTTTGTTTAATCCTATAAACTTAGGTAAAACAATCTATTAGAAAGCTTATTTATTTTAAGATTTTGTAAGCTCATTTTTGTCGTAGGTATTGTTTTATGTGTTTTTGTGTGATAATGTACATGTTTGCCATTGCAATTAACAACAATTATTTGCAAAACGAAAAGATTCAACAAGAATTTAAAAGCCAACTTTAGCGATGAAACGTTTCACACAATACAGTGACGACATAGCTAGCGTCGAACTTTTTATGACGATAAACAGAATTCTAAAAGCAATGTAATTCTACAAGCATAAATGTATAGCTTGTTAGGATTAAGACTCGAATATTTATGTGTGCTTTTTATGATTATGAATTTATAGTGATAATCCATCGTAAGTGTTAATCGATTTGAGGGTTCCTTGTTTAGGTTATTAGGAATATTTATTGTTACATAGATAGCTATTGATTTTATTCTAAACTTTAACATTATTTGTGGTTTTCTTATGGACTTGTTGCAAATTGCTCGTTTGTTTGTTGACTCGTATATACAAAAACATATATTTAATGAAGAATTAAACTAATTATAAAAAATTTATAATTTATGTTATTCAAATATTTTTTTTCAACGTAACAAACAAACATCAAATTTTAACATATCATTTTGTTCATTTTATATTGTCCAACAAGCTAAGCTTTCATTAAACCTAATTAGTTTATTAGTGAGGATCCTAGCTACTAACTATTAACTCCCATCTAACTTATCAACTAGTTTGAATGAAAAAAAAAAAAACACCTAAATCTAGTTGCATATGGCATAAACACTATAAAGAATTGGGAAAGATTATAAGTAACATTTGAATTGAAAAGATTCAACAATATAATTAAACGTGACGATTTTGATGTATGAACTTACAAGGCATATAGCTTGATGAAAACACAAACAGCATCTAAATCTAGATGCTTATGACATATATAACACGATAAAAATTTGGGAAGATTTTAGGTAACAAAATAATGCTTTTGTATGAAATGACAAGACATACAACCCAAAATGCGATGTAAGGATATCTTTTAGGACATGTGTCTATGAGTAATTTGAGAAATTCGTGTTAAAAGTAGGAGTTGTGACCAGTATCACATAGCTTCTTGACGTGGCATTATTGCAGATTATTCATATACGACGAACATCTATATTGTTGTTTTATATATAGTTTATTCAAATTACTTAGCATCTTTCACCAACTCCTTGAATGGGAACTCTTTGTGCCTTCGTTTCACCTTTCCTAATCTCGAAAATATCTCCGTCTCTTGGTTGCAATTATTGATATTCTCGATCGACTTCAAAGGCTCCTAAATTTCTGTACGTTATAACTCAAGAACAACCATTTTTAGATTAGATACATGTGTATGTATGTGTATATATGTATATATATATATAAGGAGAGGTTCAAATTATAAATGTTTTGCCCAAAGATTATAAATGGGCAGTATTATTTTGCCCAAAATCTACGACTTTGTTACAAATTGGACCAGATAATAGCTTAACCCATAGACTTGATAGACTAAAACCCAAAAGGCCAAACATGAGAAATGGCCCAAATGGGTAGTGGGCTTAGTGGGTACTAATATTTGGCCCAAAATTTGCTTCTGTTTTGTCACTACTCACTATGGTGTTATCGTGTACTTTTCTTTGATTAAATTACAATAAATAGGTATTGTAATTTAGAGATAAATAAATATGTGGAGAAAGATTGTGAGAAAAAAAATTAAGGTGAAAAGGGTAAGAAAAATTAAGGTAAGAAGTGTAACTTTTGGGTGAACGCTAGAGGAAAATTGGGTAGAAAACTTTGTTGGATCAATTGTAACCCTTTTAGAGAATGCTTGTAATCTTTTTTCCTTTTCCTGTCTAGCCTCTTGCTAGTGGGTTGTGTCGTCCTTTTTGATGCATCTGGCCGTTCAAAAAATGTGTAAGAAGGAATTTAGGCTATCGATCACTTTTTGTCTTAAATCCATCATATAAGTTGTGTTTCATAAGATTGATTCGGTGGATCTCAATCCATCTCATCTTAAATAATATACATCTAACTTTTGAAAACCATTTCTCACGCTTCTTCATATTACTCAATTTCTCATGTTGTCTTTTGCCAATCAAATAATATATTTTTTGGAAGTTAAATAAAAGAGTAAATTACTTTTTATGCCTTTGGCTTGTTAAAAATAATGATTTTGATCTTTGTAGTTTGGAAATTATATAATCTTGTACAGGGTAAGTTTATATTTTAGTCGATAAAGTTTAATATATGATATGGGTTTATGTAACAAGATACTTCTTTAATGGATTTTCTCTCAGGCTGGCAATTATTGATCCTATCCAAATCTGACACGAAAAAAAGTGACACAAACCTGAAGCAGGTCAAAATCATGTAGACCTGGCAAAAATTGACATGACACGCTAACCCGACACGAACTCGACGCGAAATAAACGGGTTGACACGACGCGACACAAAAAATAAACGGGTAGGGTCAGGGTCAAACATATCAACTCGAAAATGACCCGACTAGCCCATATACATATATGCATGTGTGTTTGTGTGTGTGTGTGTGTATATATATATATAAACTTATATTTTCACCTTTTTACTAATTTATGATTTATTTGGATTTCTAATATAGTAATGTTAAACGATTTGGTTCAATATTTGAAGTTTTAATTATAAAATTTGGATTCCTAAACTTTTGTGAATTTTTGGTTTTTTGATTTTTAATTTAATAAATGTTAAACGGGTTAAGCGGGTCAACCCGTTTATTAAACGGATCGGGTTAGGGTCAAGCATTTTCAACCCGTTTAATTTCGAACCCGACATGAACTCGACACGACACGACACGTTTGTCAGGTCTAAATACAGGTCGACACGAAGCCAACGCGAAAAAAATTGGGTCGGGTTCGGGTTTACCCGCAACCCGATTATGACCCGAATTTTGAAAAAACTAAAATGAAAATATGAAATATTAGGCTAGCAACTCACATCACATGGTTTGACTTTAGCCTTAAACGACTTAAATGATTAACGCCCAAGCCTCAAACAAATAAACCCTCGACACTCTTCTAGTTCTCTTCGAGACTTTACAATTAACATACTTTCACAGTTCACAGTTGGTACTTTGTATTAAATTTACTAGTACACTATTACATTATGATAATATCCGATATTTTGACTTTTTAAATATAACCCTATTTAATGATTTCGACATTTTGGTTTATATGTTTGATAATCGTTATAATTTATACTTAATTTGTTTAACAGGAAATTATTTATTATTTTATTGTTACTTTAGTTAGAAACAAACAAGGAATTTAGAATTTTTTAAAGAAAACCATGCTCGAGAACCATACCCGAAAATGGTATTTGAAAACCGAAAAAATATTCGTCGAACACATTCGGCCGAAATGGGTCGACCCGAAGGTCGACATGAACCCGACTCGAAAAGAAACGACACGACCCGAACCTGACACAAAAATAAATAAGTCAGAACTGGCTCGATACAAAACTGATCCAAACCCGAACGACACGAACCCGACCCAAATTGTCTGCCTTACTTTTCTCAACACAAAAATTAATAAAAATAGCTAAAATGTTTTTGAATAATATTAAAAAAAAAACATATGGTGTAAGTTATAGTCCATAATTATTAACAGAAAAATATTTTTTTTTTAAAGTCCAATAGTATTTGTTTAATGGAAATAAATACATATGAGAAATAATTTTGTTTGTAGATGGAAAAGGAATATGAAAATGTGAGGGGAGCACGATATGTAGAGGCAACACGAGACACGGGAATACTTCTTCTTATGCTGCTCCCCCATTTTCTCGGCTTAGATTAGAATTAGATCTTTCTAGAAACATAATAATTATCGCTTATTATTATATTTTATTTTATTTTTCTTCTCATTTTTCTCTTTTTTTATTGCAACTTCTTCAATAATAGATTTTTCATTTTCTTAAAACTAAGGCTATGTTTGGCAAGCGTAGCTTATAAGCTAGCTGGTAGCGGATAGCTGATAAGCTAGCTGTTGATTGATAAGCTTGCTAGTAGCTGATAAGCTAGCTGTTGAACAAATTATGTTTGGCAAAAACTAGCTTATGAGTATGTAAAATGACCAAAAAGGATATATTTGAATTTAATAATTAATATTAATAAGGGTATAATTGGAAAAAGCTACAATAAGCTCCTCATAAGCTACTCAAAATAGCGTTTCAAAAAGCTAGCTTATAAGCTAGCTGATAAGCTAGCTTCCTGGTACATGTTTGGATGGACTAGCTTATAAGCTAGCTTATCAGCTAGCTTATGCTTGCCAAACAAAGCCTAAACCACTTTTCTATTATCATCTTATTTTGATTCAAAAGTTTAATGAAAAGTATATATTCGAATATTTTAATATATGTATATAAAGATCTAGCTATTTCTAGTTTTAATCACGGGTACTTAATCACCGGCCTTAATTCTCTAAAGAATAAACTTTAATTTTGGATCTTAACATTGATAAACTTATGTTTAAATTTAGGGAAAAGTACAAAAAAACCCAACGAACTATCCAGTTTTGAATGGTTAAGTCCCTAAACTATTTTTTTGAATGAAAAAACCATTAAACTTTCATATTTTGATTGATTAAGTCACTGAACTATCATTTTGAATGAAAAAATCATTAAACCTTTTCAATTCGAATGATTAAACCCCTAAACAATTTTTTTTTGCATAAATAAACCATCAAACTCTCAAAAATTGGTTATTTATATTCTCTTAACAAAAATAAAAAATTACCGACAACCAACTAAAAATATTTTAAAGTAAAAATATAAATATATTAGATTAAGTTAAACGAATATAACTAGACAATTTCTAAAAAATCGATAATTTATTCTATTGAAAAAAAATATTCAGGGACTTAATCATTCGAAATGAAAAAGTTTAATGGTTTTTTCGTTCAAAAAAATAGTTTAGTGACTTAATCATACAAAATATAAAAGTTTAATGGTTTTTTCATTCAAAAAAATAGTTTAAGGACTTAACCATTCAAAACTGAATAGTTCGTTGGGTTTTTTTGTACTTTTCCCTTAAATTTAATCATTGTTTTCTGTATTTTGTGCTAAAAAGGATCTCTGATTGTTACTAACTCCATCACGGATGTCGATTTATGTTATATTCTTGAAAATTGAGAGACAATTAAAAAAAATGATTTTTCTATTTGTGTTCTCAAATGAGGCGGTTTGGGTTATGATTGATAACTGCATCGGCGTATCTACGTGTTTTGTTTCATTTCTGGGTTTGAGGTGTTTTAAGAGATCTCCTTGACTATGTTAATGCTTTGTTTAGACTATTGACAGGCTTAATTGGTAGTCTACTTCGCTTGTTCCTTGTTTATTTATTTTTTTGTTCAATTTTTTTTCTTAATAATTAGGATACCTTAGAGATGTTTTTCAATATGATATTTTTATCAAGTGTAAACAAATGTTATAATGATTTGCTAAATGCTTAATGGGTTTAACCAAAAAAAAGGCATTGCAATAAGTTGGAGTGCATGAAACTCTAATGCCTCTATTAAATATTCAGCTCATGTTTAAACTAGTTATTTTATTGAGTTTATTGAAAAAATATCCATGGATGGTTTATAAGTTAACTTTAGGCTATGTTTGGCAAGCGTAGCTTATAAGCTAGCTGGTAGCTGATAAGCTAGCGGATAGCTGATAAGCTAGCTGTTAATTGATAAGCTTGCTAGTAGCTGATAAGCTAGCTTTTGAACAAATTATGTTTGGCAAAAACTAGCTTATGAGTATGTAAAATGACCAAAAAGGGTATATTTGAATTTAATAATTAATATTAATAAGGGTATAATTGGAAAAAGCTACAATAAGCTCCTCATAAGCTACTCAAAGTAGCGTTTCAAAAAGCTAGCTTATAAGCTAGCTGATAAGCTAGCTTCCTGGTACATGTTTGGATGGACTAGCTTATAAGCTAGCTTATGCTTGCCAAACACAGCCTTAATATCATTTCCATAAGTTTCAGAGTTTTCTTTCATGCTTTTTAAATTTTATTCTTTAATTTTTATAATTATTATTTAAAATTGTCATATAATATATCAATTAGTTTTTATTAAATATAATTAATTTATTAACTAACATATCATTTATATTAGTTAGCAATATAAGTAATGAGTTTTTGTATTGACGAAAACATATAAATAATGAGTTAGTTTGTCATTATATTTATACCTTAATGCACTCTCCATAAATATTGAAACTTACAGTCTAGAAATCAAATGGTTTCGGTTAGGGGTTTGCATGGTCTGATTTGGCTGGTTTGAGCCTAAAATCTCGACCAAACCGATACCCCAGTTTGCTAATATTTGAAACCAAACCGGCCAAGTTATTGTGTCAAACCAAACCAATCAAACCAATATAAAGCAGTTTGGTTTGGCCAGTTTGACACGTTTTTATCAAAATTCAGAATAACAAATAGTCGCTATTCCCTCATCCCCTGAGAATTTGAAAAGATAAAAAAAGGTAATCATGGTTTTTAAATTAGAAAAAAGGTGAGCGTATCTAATTGATTAATTGTTCGATTGCCTCTTGTATATTTAATCATATACAGTATATATGTACACACACACACACATATCCAGTACGGTTTGGTTTAAACGGCCAGTTTTGTCCCTAAAACCACAAACCAAACCATATTAACGATTTATAAAAAACATAAACACCGGCCTGAATATGATGGCTAAACCGGCCAAACCGACAAAAATGGTTTGGTGCGGCCGGTTTATCCGGTTTCGGCCAAACCGTGCATACCCCTGGTTTCGGTAACAAAATGTATGTTTGACCATGAGATGCATACATACAAAAAATAATTGAACATAGACTTTGTATGTTAATGAGTTTTGGTAACATGCATATCAAATTCTATAACTTTTCTTCACAATTTCATGTTGTTGTAAACAGTATCATGAAAAAAATAAGATTTCATGCTTATATTATCTTCCATAACTATGTTTGGCAAATTAGCTGATAAATTAATTGATTACTGATAAGATAGTTGATGAACGATTTATATTTGATAAAACTAGGTTATAAGGATGTAAAATAAAAAAGACACACACACACACACACACACACACACACACACACACATATATATATAATCAATTACAAATATTTCATAATATAATTAAAATAAGTTCCTAGTAACTCGTATTGTGACGGTCCCTTTATGCTCCAATAGCTCGTATTGCCATCACCTGGTATGATGTTGTGGTCAACGTTAGTTTGTTCGTGGTTTTGGGGAGTTCGTTTTCGGTGTTTTGGTCGAGGTCGGCTTTTTTCGAGTTCAGTAGGTGACTGCCTTAAGTGGCTTGCGAGTTTTTGGTTAGGGTGACCAGATTGGTCCGTGTGTGTTGGGTATTTTCAGGTGTATCGTTCTGTAATTGTGGTTTGTATTTTCTAGCATCTTGCTAGCTTTTGTTTAATATATTGTCTTTCAAAAAAAAGTTCCTAATAATATAATTTAAATAAATTTCTAATAATATAAGTTAATATTGTTATTAATAATAAAATTTTATTTTTTATTTTTTTAAGGGTATCTAAGGCTTTGTCTCGATTAATCCCGACAAGGTTCATCGATAACTAAGACATGATGCCATAAATTAATTCTCAGTGTCCACACATTAGAAACATGTGTATTCGAATATGGGGTAGAAAGTTTAACAAGCCACATAATAAATATTTATTAATAATCTAAAATTGTTTTTAGTTAATAACAATTAAAACTAATCAGAGTCATAATTGAAAAAATTCACAAACTAGCTTATGGTCATCCAGACGTGTACACAAAAAATAAGTTGGCTTATAAACCATTTATTTTTGCCAAACAATACCTATGTTTTAAATATTAAATAACACGTAGAAGGATATTTCCATAGTGGTTTAGTTTTTCTAGAAAACATCCGAGTCCCATGAGATAACAACTCCATATTTTCACAAAAATCCAATGTAGTCCTTCATTTGTATCCGCTAATGTTTATTTATTCTTGCTCAAATGAATGAAAACACTGATCTTTATATTCTGAAAAGGAACAACATAAGGTAAGTCGAATTTCATATGGTTTTATAATTAAAAAAGAATTTGTTCCACAATCAAAATAGCTATAAACTAGTTTTTTTTAAACGCTAAGGAGAGTAGCATTTAGTGACTTATAAGAACTTTTATTTATTTTTATTTCAAATATACCCTTTATCAATTTTAAACATGTATGTTTTTTTGTCATTTTACAGTCATAATCTATATTATCAGCTAGTTTTTTTCTAAACGCATCTTATTCATCCGCTATTTTATCAGCCATCTGTTGCCTTGTTAATTATCAATTATTTTATCAGTTATAAATTAACTTATCAACTATCTTGCCAACATTAAGTGCATTAGCTTCTCTGTTAAATCAAGGGCAAATCAAAATTTGCAACCTAAAAAAGGATAGTCATTAGATTAGTGGGTGTATGGGATGTGATCAAAGAGATGATTGCAAGGTTTTTAAATTAAAACCTTCTTTTTTTTAAATAAAAATAAACAAAAAAATATGAAGGAGCGAGATAAATGACATAAAAATCTCCCCCCTAATTTTTATATTATTCCATACGAAATTACAAATTGTATTCATATCCAATATTCAGAGTGAACTACACATTTGGTCCTTGTAGTTTACCTAAATTCATATCTTGCATCTCTAAAATGATATAACTATAAAAATAGACCCTTTAGTTAATAAAAAAAAATACTGTTTAATTGAAATACACTTTATACAAGAATGTTGTTTAATCCAATACTTAGTTTTATATTAACATTTTGTGATTTTTTGTAGTTCTCTAAGTTTTTAAAGAAGAAAAATAAAACATTTGGCTAAAAGTATAAAAAAAAAACTCCTCTTGACTAAGACCATGAGTATCCAACCCTCCCAACTCCACTCCACATCAGCTTTTCTCCAACCCTTCCATTAACCCTCTGAAACCCTCTATGATTAGTACTTAATCCTCTCAACCCTCTCACACACAACATATACAAAAGACTGCGGTGTGACATACCCGTTCAGGCTCCCAACCCGTCTAAGCCCGCCCAGCCCGGCGGGTTGGAAGCCGCTCAAGCTAGAGCGCCGCTACTCACTGCCTAATAGAAGTTTCAAACAAATGAAAACGCCACAAGGACCAAACTTGTAACTCACTCTCATATCTATGATTAACTTTTTATATAATGCTTGAAAATGATTGTTTAAAGTTATAATATAATGAAAGAAATGTATGATAATTGAATTTGTAACGAATCTAAAAATTTGGTATTGACCATAAACCAAATACCTCCTAATGATAATTAAATGTACGGATTCGGTTTGTTAATTTAATTGATTTATATCGATTTTCCGTTATTCATATGATTTCTTTATTTTACTAAATAATTAAAAATAAAATTCAAGAAATCTTTTTTGCTTGCTTGCTTGACCACGGGGTTAAGAGAACGTGAGAGAGGTGGGCCAGCATTGTTGTTATGTTGTGGGTCTATCTTAATTTTTCTCTATTTATTTATTCCACTTTTATTTATTTATAAATTATTTATTTATTATTAATTCCATATTTATTTATTTATAAATATTCACACTTTGTTTTCATTCTTTCTTAACCCCCCTCCTCTCCCTTGTTCCAGGAAGCACATCATCATAATCATCATCATCTTTCTTCTCCAATATTTCTAGAGAGAGAAAGTGAGATATAGAGAGAGAAAGTGAGATATGGAGGGTGAAACAAGATCAAGATTCAAGAGAATATGTGTCTTCTGTGGAAGTAGCTCAGGGAAGAAACCTAGCTACCAAGAAGCTGCTATTGAGCTTGGGAAAGAACTGGTATATATACATATTATACATATTCTATATATATATTGTATATTCATCTCTTTAAAAGTCTACATTTTTCAAGATTTCTTTTATGTGTGTTCATTGTTCAACAATATGAACCCTACCCATATCATAAATCTAACTTTTCCATCTTTGAATCCAATCTTTTTATCACAATCTGCAGATTATATGAAACCCCTTTTCCAATAAAACACCATTGCTTACAAAAAAGATAACTTTTTCTTGATTTGGTACTGTAAAGTTTCCATCTTTCATGATCCATTTTCAAAGAAACTTATATTTTCTGTCACCCTTTATGATTCCAAGCAAAACCCTTCAATGTCCTTTAAACTTATTGTTATTTGATCATCCAACAAAAGGGGGTTTTCACCTATTTGATTGTTTGGTGATAAATGAAGGTTGGAAGGTTTAGGGTTTATGTTTGGCATGAGAGAGAAATTGCTAGCTGTAACCTGGCTGTCAGTTGAGCAGCCTTCTTGCATGATCTAAGTTTATGGTGGGAGGTTGTAATAAGAAAACAAAAAAAATTTATAAAAAAAATTAAAATTTTTTTAAGAAGAAGTTGGAAAAAACAAACAGAATGGTCTGTGCCTATCAATGGGGAACCAAACGTGCCATCTTAGTATAATGGCCATTTGTTATCTACACAACCCAAGAAGGCCCCCCATCATCATTTTTGTGGAATGAAATCCATTTGTGTTTTCTTAAACTTAATAAAAAAATTGAATCTTGAAGAATGGAATGGAATGAAATGGATGATGTTAATGTTATTATACAAATATGATAATGATGGGTTACTTTTCTTTCTTTTGTTTGTGAAACAAAAAAATGGTGAAGTGGGTTTGTGACACGTGTAAATGGTATTTTTTTTTTATATATGACTTCAATTTTCAATGCAAATTGGAAGGTGGAGAGAAGGATTGATTTAGTCTATGGAGGTGGCAGCGTGGGTCTGATGGGTCTTGTTTCTCAGGCAGTTCATGATGGTGGGCGCCATGTTCTAGGGTATGCTCTCTTTCTCTGTCCCTATATAGCCTTTTTAATCTATCTATGGATCTATAAACTAATGTTTTATAGAAACTAATGTTTATAGAAACTAATGTTTTATATAATCTGTGTTATTTAGTGGTAAAAGCGTGGGTGTAATCTTTATATGTAAGTATTTGGACACGGTTTTTCTGTCATCAATGGGATGCATATGTTGATTTATGTCCTTTGTAATGACTATAGGATGAGTACAGTGGGACGTCTTAGAGGGTGGCGTTTAACCATTAAACTTATGAACAAGAATTTTTCAATATTACTTCGTAATTCTTTGTTTTCTTGCTTTTGTGATGTGGGTTAAAAGGTGCCGTTTGTTTTTAAAGAGGTCTTAAGTCTTAAGTCTTAATTCACCTCTAAAAAATAAGAGGTGAATGGTGTTGCCTTTTAAAATTTCAAAGGACGATAGGAGGTTTTCATGTTTTTTCCTAGAAATAAAACAAACGGTTGTAAGTTTGCAAACCTCTTTACTACTATTTCTTGATAGTGATGGTCAAATTTTACTATTTTTTTCTAAAAATGATGTTTTAGATGGTTGATTTTTCAAGAAACTTAAAACCATGTATGAGAAATGGAAGAAGAATAAGGATAAGAAGAAGAAGAAATGGGGTTAAAAAATGGGAAAAGAGAATGTATCCCAACTCCAAGTTTGACCTTTAAAAGTCAAACTAATGATCATCACCATAGCTTGATTACTCAAAGGTATTTCCATGCATGTTTCACAGTAATCAATGCAACATGAGTTGTTGCAGACATCATGGGATCAAATGCATATAAAAACTCTGATATGTGTACTTAAATCAACCTGCTTCTCATCTTTTTCCTGTTGAAAACTGAACTTAAACATCAACTTCTCCAAAAAAGTTGACATCTTTTAAGTTTGTGGAAAATTGAAAAACATAGTCCCAACACATAAAAAGGCATGGTGATATCCATTAAAAAAAGGGTTTCTTGATTACACTGTTTTAATGAAACATAAGAACATCAATATTGGTCTGTGGACACACTGTCAGCCCACACTGGGACTTTGTTCATAGAAAGGTAAAACAGATCATGTAAAAGCTTTCTTTTTTGTGTAGAAAGTTTCAAACCTTTTAGCCCTGGTAAAATTACAATTTTGCCCTTGTGAATTTACTAACCACATGTCACTACTACAGGGGCATTTGGGTAATTCTAATTTTGTTGTAATGGGTTATCTTTTTTTGTTTCTTGCAGGGTTATACCAAGGACTCTAATGCCCAGAGAGGTATATTCAGGAACCTTCAAATCAAAGATTTCTTCTTTTGGTTGTTATTTTTTAGAGTCAAAATCCAAGTGAAAGTTCCAGATTCAGAACAATGGTGCTATGATGACTTGTTCATTGTGCATTGAGAGATGTACAGTGGTCTGAATTTGGGAAGTTTGAGAATATTGGAGAAGAGGGTAGCCATTAATAAGAGGCTGTATTTGCCTTCTTTATAGTGATTGGACATCTTGATACAAACTGCATTTACTTAACTGCCCCTTCACATCCATTTCTACAAATTTGTCTTTCTTGTTCCTTTGAACCATAAATAGCAATAAATCAACTTGTTATTTTCAAGTCAATTTGTTTGCTGGTTCCACCCTAACTGATCTTGTTCACTTTGGTTGAGAAATGGAAAAGGAAATAAAAGTTTAAACCTTTATTCACTTTAAATCCATAACTAGAAAAGTATATATATGTGTTATAAAATGGCTGTTTTTGATCATAAAAAAGTGTTCAAGAATCCTTTTCTTGATTGTTTTTGTTTTGGGTTCTTGCTTTTCTTGACAACTAACAAATAAAGATTGGACCAACAAAAGAAAATGCGATAGAAAGTCGAATCTTTAAAGATGGTTCGTGGTGGAAAACCGTAAAGAACGGCAATGTGAAAAGATTTTCTTGAATTTTTGTGGTGAATAGATAACGGGTGAGACGGTTGGTGAAGTGAAAGCAGTGGCTGATATGCATGAAAGAAAAGCGGAGATGGCTCGTCAAGCTGATGCCTTTATCGCACTCCCAGGTATAATTTCGTGCGTAAACCGCTTTATGATTCATAAAGATTCATCATGAAGTTGAACATAATCACATGTGAATGTTTCAGGTGGTTATGGCACTCTTGAAGAACTGCTTGAAGTCATCACATGGGCTCAGCTCAAAATCCACCATAAACCTGTAAGAACTGACTTTAATCGTATGTAATTAATGGAAAACCTTAAAAAAATGAAAACTTAGGAACACTCTGATAACCGTTCATTTGGATGTTATGCACATGTGAATACAAGTAATTGAAACTGTTTTCCGGTTTTTATGCACAGGTGCATACCATGCAAATTGCTTACAAATTACTTGTATGTTATGCATACCATTCAAACGAACGGTTATTATTCATTTTTTTACGGTTTTCCCTTGACCATATATATAATAGTATCTTAATAGATGCATAAAATAGTTGTTAATCCATATAGCTAGCTAGCAAGAATTTGAAAAGGCATCTTTTTGGTCAAATTAATGTTGGTAGTATAGAAGAATCAAATGCATATGGGTTAGAAGATTTCCATGATTATTTTAAATTTATGTTGTTTATCTGATCATACAACAATATTCTAATTTATTATTTTATTTAATGGATGGATCTATTGCAGGTTGGTCTGCTGAATGTGGAAGGTTACTATAACTCATTGCTGTCTTTCATCGATAAGGCCGTGGACGAAGGGTTCATCTCACCGACCGCTCGCCGGATCATCGTCTCCGCCCCCTCCGCCAAGCAATTGGTCCGACAGCTCGAGGTTCGTTAAACTTTTTCAACTCCGTTCTTTAGAAATGATTTGTTGGAATCAAGAAAATTTCAATAAAACGAAACGATTGACGGGTTTTTTTTTATCAGGAATTCGTTCCCGAGTACGACGAGATTGCGGCGAAGTTGACGTGGGACGAAGTGGACAGACTAAGTTACGTGCCAGCGGAGGCGGAAGGAGTTCCGACGTAACTTTATTATATATATATTTTTGGTGAAATTAATGGTTAATTAGTGGGTATATATGGATGATGATATATATACAAGAAAAGACTAGTTATGAAAATGGTACATCTCTCCATGTTGTTTTGGTTTTTTTGGGAGGATTACTTGGTATCCTTTGGTTATTACCCTTAGAAGAAATTTCATGTATATGATTATGTGGAGATGATGCTAGTACTTTGTTTCTTTTTGCAACTAATTAATATCAAGTTTATTTATATTTTCCATTTCTTGCTTGTTTTTATTTGTTGTTTTCTCTTTCAATAGTAGTTATTGTAAAAAGGATAAGACGCTAGTGGTCTTCCATCCTTGAGTTAATCCTGATTGAAAATACCGGTGTAAATGTGTGATATAATTCAAGGATTGTTTCTAGGCTTGATCTAAACCATTAGATCAAGCCGTTAAGTAAAAGTGATCAAGGGATTTGATCCATTTTTATGCTTTTAGCGTTAACTTCTATTCTCCTTCATTTTGTATCAATTAGCATAAATTATAAAATAGTCGTAAAAGAATTTGTTCATGAAAATATGTATAGTCATCATAGTGTTTTGAGTTTCTAACCTCAACAACGCTTAGAGTATCTCCAATAGCTTTGCTATGTTTTTTTTTTTCCAAAATAGAGAATAAAAGATCAAAATTCTAAAACTTTTTCTTTTGATCTTCAAAAGTTTTGCTATTTTAGAGAATTTATCATCATTTATATTATTAAAATATACATTATATTTATTATCCCAATAAACCTTTTAGAAACTTTTAAACAATAAATTATGTCATTGGTAGAATACATTAAAATTTTGTGTCTATCTCGTCATTTAAATTTTTTGGAGAAATCTCTATATTTGAAGAAAACTTCAAAATTTTATATTTTAACAAATGATATAACAATATTGTTGGAACAATATAGGGAAAAAAAACCCAAATTTGTTTTCTATTTTAGCAATGCTGTTGAAGATACTCTTAATTTATCTATCTAATATATTTGTAATCAATATCTAATCATTAGAAATATATAAGGAAAATTGATGAAAGTGGTTAATTTAGTCAACAAAATAGCCATTTAGTTATAGACATTGAACTATAAAATCACCCATCTTTGCAAGTATGGTATATGTAATTTTAAAAGGATATGTCTTAATGTTAAAATAATCGATAAGTAATTTTAAAAGGATATGTCTTAATGTTAAAATAATCGATAAGTAACACCTTCACAAGTTGTGGATGGAATAGTTTTGGAACCATGTCTATTGATTTTTTTTTTTTTTTAAGTATCATCTATATGTTAATTACTTGTAAAGGTCGTGATATTTTAGTTAACACTTAACAAGGTAAAATTACGATTTACATTTTCCTTGTCTCTATCTCTATGTCTTCTTTATTCTTTAATTTATTTTTATTAAGTTTTAGATGAATATGATGTTTAAATATTAGGCCATCTGCAGCCGTACAGGTCATACCACATGTACAGGCTGCCACCTCAGCGCCACATCAGCTTCACAATCACCTTACCACTACCTTACCATTTCATCCACAGCCGTACAGGTGATACACCTGTATTATTTAAATAATAAAATATATGTATATATATATGCTCTGTATGTATATATATGTGCAGTGGCGACGCAGGATTTTTGTCGAGTGGGTGCACCTTTAATTGCACGCGAAGCCGCTCGATGTCTTTTTTGTGGAATTCCGCCTTTGATGGGTTTTTTTCAAGTTTTTGGTCAATTTCTTAGGATTTATTGGTTGATTTCGAGGAATTTTTAGAATTTTTTGGATGATTTTAACTTACTTTTTGGTTGATTCGGGATAATTTTCCAATTTTTTGATTGATTTGAAGAAAGTTTTTTAGAAATGTGCACCTTTAATCCCTCCGAAATCCAAATATGTTGGAGCACCACTTGAAGTTTAGCGGGTGCACTTAACGTGCGGAATTTTTTTTTCCTCTTACAGAATAGACCAGAGCGGGTGCACGGGACCCCCCGGGTCATAAGGTAGTTCCGCCCCTGTATATGTGTGTGTGTTTAGGATTTGTTGTGACCTGTGAGTACTCACCGTCGGGTGAGCTTGCAGGTCACCCTCGGCGGTGTTACCGCCTGCAAGGGGGACGGTGCAGGAAGGATGCAGGAGGGCTGCGGATGGCCTTAGATGAGGCATTTTTAGCAAGATCTGTTTTAAAATGTTAATAAAAATCTTTTGTTTAGCCAAGTGTATTGGAAGTGAATATAAAACTTTATTTTAAAGAACAAATGGGTTGCATATTAAGTATATTTTCAATAGTCAAATATTGAAGCATATTTTTGGATATATAAACTATAAAGGGTAGGTAGTTGAGCATTTTAACTCAGATTTTCGTTTCAGAACCAAGAAACGGGTACTAATTAATAAAAGCGAATTGAAGGTATTAATTAATTGCAGGTAATGATTATAAAAAGTAATATATATATATATATATAATAAGTATATATATAATAGAAAAAAGGAATCATGATTATGATTATTTAGAAGTGCAAGAGGCAAGGTATTAATTTTAAGGTCTGAAACCTCATGTTTCGTGCTTCAGTTGGCCACCCACCATCGTATCCATACATCTTTTTAATTAATACATCTAAAATCAGACGTCTTCATAATCTTTTTATTTTAAACCATGTGCTTTACAAGGATTATTTATCTTCTTTTAAACTTAGTTGGTTGGGAGAGGATGATGGCCATACCGAAGCTCTATTCCTAGTTCTTCCTTTTTGCCGTTCAAAAAACAGATGAAATTCAGACTTCTCTCTTTACGTGGTTGAAATTTAAAGCTAAGTGTAAGAGTGTTTGCTTTGGTCTTTGTGGTGTGGAAATCCTTTATCGTTCTTTTAATTCCTTTTGTATTTCTTTGTGCAAGCATCTTGCTTGGTCTTAATATTTGGTTTCTAAGCGGGGGTGATGGATTTGCGGAAGCTTTTTGCGTAGTCTCCTTTTCGTTGTTCAAAAAAGAAAGGAAGGACAAGGGAGAGAATGATATGATCAATAACAAGTATTTACATTATAGTTGACTTTATCTATTTATTGGGTGTGTAAAAACGGACCATTAAATCGGTAAATTCTAGACATCATATCAGCTTAATTTGTAAATATCATTCCGTATTAAGAAAACTTTCAAAAAAATTCAAGGGCCACCAATGCACCTCGTGGCTCCACCATTGGATGTACGGATAAGAACCATTTATTCTAAAAATCTATGTTTCGCTTATGTCCACCAACTATTGAATACACATCATAAGAGAATATGAATTTAAAATAAAAGTAAATTTATGATATATAAAAAAACTTATTTTTATACATTTCATCAGTTTAGAAGGTGTTTGGTATTGCTTTTCAAAAGTGCTTATTGCATAAATAATCATTGTCAACATCAAAAGCTATTTTAAATAATGTTTCATCAATAATGTTTGCAAAAATAATCCTCGGGTCCGCTTGGCGGGGGTGATGGTCTTGCCGAAGCTCATTCCTCTGTGTATCCCCTTTTTTGCTTTGCGAAAAAACATCAAAAGCACTTTTGAAAAGTGCCTTTTGGTTCCATTGAAAACGCTATTTTAAAAAGTTAGCAAGGGGTGACTTTTTGGGAGCGAGGCTTTTGGCTTTTTGGTAGCAAAATGACATAAAGACCCCATATTTCCATAGCCTCCAATCAACCTCTGCTTGCTTCCATCTCCACTATTCATCTACTTCCATCTCCACCATTCATCTACTTAATCTCCTTCCATCTCCAACTTCCTCTACTTCATTTGCCTCCAATCAACCTACATTGGTTTCTGCATCTCCTTCATTCATCAATTTTTGCATCTCAGCTACATCTCCTTCGATTTCTTCAAATTATCTACATCTCCTTCGATTTCTTCATTTTATCCGTTTGATTTCTCTATATCTTCGATATCTTCATGTGATCCATTCTTGAGAAACCCTAAATGGCGGTTGCAAAAATGGCAGGTTATATGAAATGATTATTGAGAAACCCTAAATGGTTTTTTGGTCATTTTACATGAAAAACTAATCCAAATACTATTTAAAATACAACTTATTGGCTTATTGACTTTTACTACCACAAAAGCTCATTCAAACATTTTTTTTAAAAACTTTTTTTTCCTACCATCATAAGTTAATAAACATTTTTGACCAAAAACACTTTTAAAGTTGAAAAAGCAATCTCAAACATCCCCTTAGATAAAAGATGAGTCTTGTAGTTTTGGTACAGTAGTTTTTTCCTCTAACAAATGATTTAAAATACATACTTTGGGATTTTTGCTCCTAAAAAAAATTCATAAATGAAGAAAATAGGAAAGAAGGTGAAATTTATAACAGGCATCCAATAAATGATGGTTTAGAAATCAGAAATAAAATTTTATTTTTCCTACTAATGAAATTTCATTTATACAAAGTTACAAACCAAATAGACCTTTAGTAGATGTCAAACATTTATACTTCTATTCAAAGTTTTGGTGTCTACAGTCTATATAAATTGATTCTCATTCAACAATAATTTGGGTTCTATTTCTAATTCTTTGATACCTTTTCAGATTTGGGCCCGGCCCGGCCCGGTCAATACCCAAAAGTGGGCCTTTTATCCAACAACCATTTATTGGCAATATAATAACCAATTTGACATCTTTGTAACAATTTACTTGTAGGGTTTACATATAATTTTAATTTCCTCCAATACTAACTTTGACTCTTTTATAAGAATACAACAAGTATTTAGTTCTATTATGTTGATTAATATTTAGCTTTTTGGTAATCTTTTAACACCGAATGTTACAACAACTAGTAAAGATTGATTGGTAAATGCAAATTAAGTAAAAGTTTGCTTGAATTGAAAGAATAAAACTTGTGGACGAAATCGGTATTGCTTATATCATATTAGATAAAGTATATTGAAATCAAACAATTTTAAACTTTATTTTTGTTTTAAAAGAATTAACTTTTAAGATAATTATTTAGAATGTTAAGAAATAAGATCTTGATTTCTTTTACTTTGGACACCCAAAACAAAACCAAATTTACTTTTTTTGGATAATGTAAACTATTATGTTTCTTTTTAAATAAAGATTTAGAACAAACGTTGTTCTAAATACAAGTTGGTCAAAAGAAAATGAAATTGTATGATATGGGATATATATATATATATATTTTATACTTTTTATCTGTAAGTTGTAAGCTAGCTTACGTGGATCGGCGATCTTTTAAACGACTATTAATTATAAAAAAGATTTTGTTAGCGTTTTGATTTATACATATGTCAAATTATATTGACTACAATAGATCATAAGACCTAATTAGTATTAGGACGTTAGACTAACATATTTTCATAAAATCCATAAAGATATACTTTTATATTTGAAACTTCATAACATTGTGAAGTTTCGAATGCAAAAACTTGATCTTTTTTTTATCTCACGAGTCTAATAAAAATAGTTTGGTGTTACAATAATTCCCAAGGCACGGACCCGGATGATCGCAGACGGTTCGGACGTAAGTTTATGGGACAATAAAACAGTGGGACAAGGAGGAAAGCTTCACGATGGGTTTCCTCAACTGTACTCTTTGGAGGTAAATCAACGAGCATCGTTTAAAGACAAATGGCCTGTGTGAATGGCTCTTGGCAAAGGGGCTTTGAACTCGATATCAACTTTAAGAGGGCGATTGTTGGAGGATTTCAATAATCTGGTGAACCTGTTATAATTAACATATAAAATGTTGAAAGGATTTCAATATATAAAATGTTACTATAATTAACATAACAAAAAATAATCTATATATAATAAAAAAGTAATTGGATGTCACGTGTCACCCTCTCGTGAGTCGAAATCTGTATTTTCCCGCTTAAACTTGAAGCTGAATGCATTTTTCACTTTCAATTCGTTTATGTTTATCTGATTGACACGTGTCATCTTATCTAATAAATTTCACTAATTTTATTTTAACTATTCAAAATGTAAAATATATCAACATAATTATTCACATCTCTATCTATCTATTTTTAATATATACAATTAAGATAATTATTGAGTTTTAAGAAAACTATTTTAACTAATTAATTTTACTTTGACATTGTTTGTGTTAAGGCTGCACGCACCGGGTATGTGGGTTGGGTGCGGGTGAACCCGCCCTACCCGCCGGCTTTGAATTGGTTGGGTGCGCAGCAAGGGGAGCCGGCGGCTTGTGAGTGCAAACGGGTTGGGAGAGCCGTTGTCAAACGGCTCTCTCAACGGTAAAATCTATATTTTTTTTTTTACTTTTTTTTTTTCAATTTTTACTCCTATAAATACTCATTTAACCCAACTTCTTTTTTCACACAAACAACCTTCAATTCTTCAACTCTTTTCTCACACAAACAACCTCCAATTCTTCATACCTCCCACTCTTCAAATGATGAATCCAAACGATCGAAACCGCGCGAAATGTAAACGTCGAGCGGAACCCGAGACCCCTTCGAAGCCCTCTTTCAAAGTCGACGTTACGCATACCGGGTTCCCTCCAGAATATCCACCCGATTACAATCTCGACATTTCGCCGAAAGGTTTTTCGATCACAATTACTCATCCTCAAGTTCCTCAACCCGGGAGCTCTTCACAAGCTCCTCCACCCGATTATCAATCGCTTCCTTCGTGGACTAATCCATTTTTACCTCCTCCTTATCAACCACAATTTGTACCCGGTTACCAACCCAATTACCAACCCGTAAAAGAGGAAGACACTTCCGATGAGGAAGAACCTTCACCAACGACCCAAGAAGAGGAAGACATTAAGTTTTACACCACCCCGCACTACCATCTCCGGGGTAAAAAGCTCTTCGATACTTTGAAACGAAAAGAGGAGATCAAAGCCAAATATGGCTTGTAATTTTTAGTTTATTTAATGTTTTAGTTTATTCTATTTATTTATGTAATGTTTAATTTTAATTTTTAGTTAATTAATTATGTAATTTTAATTTTTAGTTAATTAATTATTAATCTTATTATTAATTAATTATATGAAATAAATGAAATAAATAAAATAAATTGAAAAGTGAGTGGGTTGGGACTTGGGAGGGTTCGGTGTGTGGTGTAGAGGGTTATGGGAGGGTAAAGAGATGGTTGACCAAAAGCTGATGTGGAAGCTGATGTGGCATTCAAAAAGTGAGTGGGTTGAGAGGGTTGGAGAGCATGGGTGCGTGTAGCCTAATATTTGCATTGCATATAAACTCATAAAACTGACACGAAATAAGATTAACTATTGAAATACTTAAGGCTATGCGTACCCGAACTCGAGCCCTTCGAGCCCCACTGTCATATCTGCGCCACATCAGTTTTTCCATAAACCCATAATAAGACCTTTGGAACCCTTTCTGGTTAGTGCCCAAACTCTTACAACTCTCGCTTTTTAATTATTTAATTAATTAAAACACACCACACACCACACACACACACAACACAACGGATTGGAGCGATGTGGCCAGACCGCGTGACCCCGACGCCGCCAGCCCGTCGGTGGCGTAGTCGAGCCCTCCCGAGCGTGTTGACTACAAGCCTGCCCAGCCCAACTATCCGCTACACACGGCCTAATAGCTTAAGATATTTTGTGTCGCATCTCAAGCTACCTATCTAGTTTTGGTATAAAAGATCATGTTAACCCAAAGTACCATTATTTGAACAAATAAAATGCTCTATATCATCAAAAAAGGGCCCATCTACAATCCACTTCCCCTTTCAACTCTATCCTCACCCTCCTCTAAAACACCTTATCACCACTCCCACCTTTTTCCACAACAATGCAAGAAGCCCTCCACCTCTCCACCACCACCACCACCACCCCCAACCACCACCCTCCACCACCAAAACACCACCTCCCCATCACCCGTCCCACCACCCTCCACCTCCCCCCACCACCCCCCTCCCCCAAACCCCCCCTACTCTCCCTCCCCAAACCCTCCCCACCACCACCCACCACCACCACCACCCAACTCCACCAAAAGCTCCTCTACCTAGACTCCATCGGAATCGACCTCATCCCCCTCCTAACCACCCACCCACCCCTCCTCTCCACCTCCCTCTCCCACATCAAATCCACCATCTCCTTCCTCTCCACCACCGTCCCACTCTCCCCGCCGGCCCTCCACCGCCTGGTCTCCCTCTGCCCTGAAACCCTAACCCTCCCCCTCCCCTCCATCATCTCCACCGTCACCTTCCTCCTCCGTGAAGCCAACGTCCACACCACCCACCTCCGCCGCGTCATCCACCGCCGTCCAAGACTCCTAGTCTCCGACGTCAAAACCCGCCTCCGCCCAACCCTCTACTTCCTCCAAGGCACCATCGGAATCCAAGAAATCAGCAAACACACCCACCTCTTATCCTCCTCCGTGGAAGACAAACTCCTCCCAAGAATCCGATACTTCAACGAAAACATCGGAATCTCGTACGAGGATACGGTCTTGATTTTCCGGCGGTTTCCGTCGCTGTTTTGTTACAGCATTAAGGAGAATCTTGAGCCCAAATTCAACTACTTTGTGGTGGAAATGGGGAGGGATTTGAAGGAATTGGTGGAGTTTCCGCAGTACTTTTCGTTTAGTTTGGAGAACCGGATAAAGCCGCGGCACCGGCGGTGCGTCGAGGAGGGCGTGTGTCTGCCGTTGCCCGCGATGCTGCGGTCGAGCGAGAAGCGGTTCGTGGAGCGGTTGGAGGTGTGTTGCGATTCTTCGATGCCGGTGAGGGGTTCGCCCTTTTGGTATTACAAAAAGGATAGTGATTATTAATGATTTTTATGATAGTGTTTTATTGTATATCATTTGTTTTACATTTTGTGTGTGTATATATGTTGTCAAGATTGTTGGAAACAGGGAGTTTTACATTGGAATGGATAAGTGGGTTTGGAAATTTTAGGAATTGGAATCAAAGATTGAATCTTTATGGTCTAATTCAGTGAAGAAGAAGATGGATTGAATTCAGAGTAGAAACATAGAAGGATGGTGTCAGAAGTTGAGTTAACGTGAGAAGTGGATATGAACCGTTGGTCACTTTTAGGCTGTGTTTGGCAAAAATAAGCTGGCTTACAAGCTAGTACTGTACAACTTTGGATGGACCATAAGCTAGCTTATTGAAACGCTAGCCTTTTGTAGCTTTTTTCAATTATATTTTTCTTAATATTAATTATTATACTTCAAGATACCCTTTTTGGTCATTTTACATACTCATAAGCTAGTTTTTGCCAAAACATAGTTTATTCATAAGCTAGCTTACTAGTCAACAACTAGCTTATCAGCTAGTTTCCCAAACACAGCCTTAATCTCAATCCCACCATGAAGCTCTCTTGATACAGAGATTGATCCTATGCATCTTATCCCAAGTCCCTCAGTAGTGCCGATTGGGCTCAATCGGGTTCTAGTGGGTAGCACTACAGCCCAATCGGGCTTATTGAATTGGTTTTCGGAACCCACTGAAACCGATTGTTTCTCTCTCACACACTCTCCTTTTTTCTTTTTTTAATTGAAGTATATATATATATATATATTCGGGTTTGGGCTTATTGGGTTGTGGTACTTGGCTTTTGGGTTTATTGTGAGTTTGTGGGTAAAGCTGATGTAGCGGAGTGGGCTTGTGGGTTGAGTGGGTTGCGCTACTGATAGCCTAATGTGCATTTAACATCGATTGATCTGGTGGATCTCATCCTACCCTGCATCCAACGGTTGATTACCACATCTCACGTTAACTCAACTTCTCACCGGAACCCAACCCTTGGTTAATTATATAAACAAGTTTGAAACCCTCATATTTTGGGTATCAGACTATTGCCATTGTTTTAGCACCTGCAGTTGGTACATTTGTGATAGCAAACATAGTAGAGTAAAGTGATGTTGTACATACATATTTGAGGAAAGGCTGAAAGCACATGTTTAAGAAGGTTTTAAGATATCTAACAATGGTTAGGATATGAAGTAGTTGGGCATGGAAATAGAATCTTTGGGTCTTTTTGTTTGTAACCCAAAAGGTTAGAGACAAATCAGTTAGACAACTGCCTTTTAGTTTGTTCATGTATATCATCTTGGAACTAATTGTGTTTTGGTTCTTTTGTGAGTTTGTAGGTTTAGTGGATGCTATATAGATGCAGTTTGAGTGCCAAAAAAATTAATACCTTGAATTAACACAAAGTTGTAAGTTGTTACATTACATGTATTAGACCTTGATTGATGCTTAAAGATTAGGCACTTAGGCTATGTTTGGCAAACGTAGCTTATAAGCTAGCTGATAGCTGATAAGCTAGCTGTTGATTGATAAGCTTGCTAGTAGCTGATAAGCTAGCTGTTGAACAAATTATGTTTGGTAAAAACTAGCTCATGAGTATGTAAAATGACCAAAAAGGGTATATTTGAATTTAATAATTAATATTAATAAGGGTATAATTGGAAAAAACTACAATAAGCTTCTCATAGGCTATGTTTGGCAAGCGTAGCTTATAAGCTAGCTGGTAGCTGATAAGCTAGCGGATAGCTGATAAGCTAGCTGTTGATTGATAAGCTTGCTAGTAGCTGATAAGCTAGCTGTTGAACAAATTATGTTTGGCAAAAACTAGCTTATGAGTATGTAAAATGATCAAAAAGGGTATATTTGAATTTAATAATTAATATTATTAAGGGTATAATTGGAAAAAGCTACAATAAGCTCCTCATAAGCTACTCAAAGTAGCGTTTCAAAAAGCTAGCTTATAAGCTAGCTGATAAGCTAGCTTCCTGGTACATGTTTGGATGGACTAGCTTATAAGCTAGCTTATGCTTGCCAAACACGGCCATAAGCTACTCAAAGTAGCGTTTCAAAAAGTTACCTTATAAGCTAGTTTCTGGTACATGTTTGGATGGACTAGCTTATAAGCTAACTAAGCTAGCTTATTTATGCCAAACACATTGATGGAAGCTGAAGCAGGCAAGTAAGAGATTTATGTTCCATAAAGCCATGTGGATGAAAGGCCTGCCTTCCTAAACATTGATTTTGTGGAGGACTTATTAGAGTTCTGAATCAAGTTATAAGATATTTTGTTGAGTCCACTTCCCTCAAACATTAGTCATTTAACCTTAACTGGATTTTAAGAAACACTAAACACTCCAAAATGTGTGTTCGAATAAGCCCATTCAGTCATGAAGCTTATCTATACTATATATAAAAGCAAATAACTCAATATGACAGTTTCTTTTGTTCAACATTTCATTTTACACATTTACACTTTATACCCCCATAGTTAGTTATTAAATCTTATTTTAGTCCTTTACTTTTTCATTTTTCTATTTTAAACACTTATCATATAATCTAACTAATCATATATTATGAACTAAAATTTATATTAAAACTACGTTTTTTTTAACAAATTATACCATCATAATCGTCTCGTCAATACCTTCGAAATAAGCCCAATATTGAATAAAGTTATATTATATATTCTATTATATAAAGATAATACTTTTATTTCAATTTTCGAAACTGACTATTCAATAAACCATTAGGAGGTTAATTGATTGAACACATATGATTAAATTGATGTTTACAATGATGTGTATAAAAATCGGGCAATTGATACATACTTCGCGCTGCAACGCGCGCAGGTACGTTTCTAGTTAAGTCATAAGTAAACATCCCCTTACTAGTCTTACTTCTAACCATTAAAAAGCTATGCTCACCCAATATATGTTTGGTAAACGGATTCTTAGAGACGTTTGGGGTGTGCCTAATGACATAAGAAGATACAAATTGATACATGTTAGTATGGTGGTTTTCATGAAAAATAATAGGCATAAGGCTTAGGTTTAAAACCCACACAACATTATTGTCGTTCAAATTCCAATATCGACAAAAGTTTGTGGTTTAAGCAGTCGATCAAGGCTATTGGAGCTTCTTTTTGGTCCCGTTGGGATTGCAGACATAGATTAAAATTGAATTTCATTTCAATCTCGTATATGATTTGAAGGGCTTCGTGAATTTGAAAATGTCGTAGTTATGTTATGTCTTATGACGAAATGCCATTCATGAAATTTCAACGAATCACTTTTGTAATATATCAATTAATAAAAGTAGTACTTTAAATATTTTGTTACCTTCATACAAATTACTTATAAATAATGAAATAATTCAATTTCATTCTAAGATTTACAGACCAAACATGAAACCAAAATCTATTTCATGAAACCAAAAGCATATTTGTTGTGGGGTAAAATTGAATTTATAATTTACAGAATTTAGAGAGAGAGAGAGGGAAAAAACATTAGAAATGTTGAGGTTGGCTAAGTTTGAAACCCACAAGTGTCCTTGGTCATAAGCCCACTAAAATAAATCTAATGTATGTTATTTCATCCTTTTATCGTCAGACCTGAAAGTTATTAAACTACCGTGACCAAAATTTTACTCTCCAGGTACCTTATTGATACACGATACTAATGACGTAATAATTGAACTATATCGTGCCTATAATATGTTTCAGACACATGACATCCCTTGAATCATATATCGTTTGTGGGATGAAGATGGAAACAATATTTGTATTCTTACTTGTACAACTTATTCTACCTTGATGTGATGAAAGCGAACATTAATTAAAGGATTTGATAGTCTTGATCTTGTTGGCTAAGGGAAACAATCACAATATTATGCCAAAACGGAGGAGGATTGTGTTTATTGTTGTCGGCGATGTTTAGGTTGAAAGAGAAACAATTTCTAAAACGATTGGAGGCGTATTGTGGCTCTTCCATGTCGATGGGGAATTCCCATTTCCTAATAAAGTGGTATGGTAGTCTTTGTAATTTCTATTTGTACAATTGATATAAATAAGTGCCTTGTATCTCATTCGAGTAGTAATTACAATATTCATTTCTATTTTTGTTGTAGTTTGGTAATTTATATTTGTATCGAGTTAATATAAATAATTTAAGTTACACATGCAATGTCCATTTCCATTTCCCCTGTTAAGCATTATTACATGCTTCATGTTGATTTTA
This sequence comes from Centaurea solstitialis, assembly GCA_030169165.1. Lineage (NCBI taxonomy): Eukaryota > Viridiplantae > Streptophyta > Magnoliopsida > Asterales > Asteraceae > Centaurea > Centaurea solstitialis. Next base: position 1,845,243 of record CM058042.1, on the reverse strand, counting down.
TCATTATTGTTGTTTTGGATAATCATTGTTTTCATTCCGTGTATGAATCGTCAAAATTTCTGGAAACTTTTATATTAAGCATTATTACAATATAGTTAGTTTCTAAATCAAAATGTTCAATTTTTTAATGCATACATATCTTAACTAGTAACTTGCGACCATGATAACATTTATATTAAGTTGTATTAAAAGCCTTTGGTTTATATGCAAATACATCCTTTTACCATATTTTTCTTGGCAAAACCTTAATCCATGTATGATATTCAGTTTGTCATGAGGAGCTATTCAATATCATAGTTTTAAAACGTTGATATATCCTTAACTTTTACGAGCAAAATATGTAGCTTTTATATGCATGTAATTTGAAGAAAATGGTAATTGATAGAAAAACTTTGAATACTAGATGGCAGAAGCATCAGGTTTCCCAATCAATTATTTTGCTTACAATTTGGAGGATGATGTCGTCTGGTAGACAACTCAAACAAAAAGAATCATCAGATCGTACATTATGAAATTTTCCGATGCTCTTCGTTTTCCAGATATGATTACTTGATGACAAGTAATGATTTGGTTGATCCAATAATGGAAGCTGTATTTGTTCTCTAGTGAACCCTTTTGCCATGGGGAATAAAAATAGACTAGGGATATAAGGATAGAGGTGGGCTTTAAGAGGTGGTGGGTAAATCATGGAAATCTAATAGCATGAAGGTCATCTCCTTTTGCTTTTGGAGTGAGCCATGACCTTGACAAATAAAGAACCACCAAGTGTAGCACTTACCTAATAAACCATACCAACCAATAAGCATATTAAGCCATTGTCACATCACTCATTTTTAAGTTATTCGAGTAACAACGTATAAGTAAACCATTTTAATAACAATTTAACAAAAATATACAAAAAAATTGCATCACATCCATTAGGTTATGGTTTTCATATAAAAATGTTAAATACTTATAACTCATTTTTCACACTCATTTCGTCTCGTGCACAATTTAACACGATTTTTTTCTTTTTACATGTACATTACAAAATCCAATTTCAATATCCAAAACAAAACAAATCGAGACAATTCTTTCGAAGCACTTCACATGAATTAGTTAAAAATACATCTAAACCACGTTAAAAAACAGACACTCATGATGAACCAAGTCACACATCACCCAGCTTTCGACAATGTAGCTCAGCTGGTAAAGAGCCGAGACAACTTTGCCCAAATACAAAAAAGGTCCCAAGTTCAATCCCTAGCTCCCTGCTAACCCTAGTAGCCGAGTGAAAGAAAAAAAAAATTCCCCATCCCATTAATGTCCTTGGAAATGCTGGAAATGCCTCTTGTAAGAGACCAATTAAGGTTGTCAGTAATCAACTTTCTACCCAGATGGCAGACAGTGACTCTACATATTACTCGAATACACAAGAACCAGTACGTTACTAAAACTAGAGGGACCGATAAGTCATAAAACAAAAGTACAAGGACTTCGAATCCCAACCAAATGATTTTTATTTTTGTTCCCTCCACATCTATCCGAACCAAAAATTCCCTCCTTCCCTCGTTTTCTGCTCTCCCCCACTTTCTCTTCCAAACCCTCACTTTCTCTCTCTAAAACAAACCCTCCATTTCCACACAGAGATCCTCTGCTTTCTCTCTCTAAAACCCTCCCTCCCCCCCTGCTTCCATCCTCCTCCCCTAAACCCTAATTTCACTCCAATTCTCATCCTCCAAATCGCCCTATCCATCACCTTTCTAAACAATTGCAGGAGAAAAACATGTCTTCTGAAGCTCGAGCTCCTCCGAACCGGCAGGCGGCGCCACCGCCGTCGGTTGCCGGCGGCGGTGGAGGAGGTGGAGGACAGATCCTGCATCCAATGAGACGTCACTTGCCGTTCTCCTCGACTAGACCGCCGTTTATTCCTTCCGATGATTACCACCGCTTCACCTCGGCCGGAAACGACGGGAGTAGAGCGGCTGCCGCCGTCGATCAGGAGGCGGAACTCATCGTAGTTAAATCTCCGGTATTGTTGACGGTTTACGTGTTGTAATTGTGGTTTATTTGAGTCTAATTGTTGCATTTTGTTGTTAGTTTTTGTTTTCTGGAAGTGTTTGTTGGATTTAATTGAAAGCTCTCACCTGACTGTTTTTGATCGAGAGAAATGAAAGAGTTTTGTTGATTTCATGACTAATTTGATGGTAGATTGTGCCCTAATTCAGCTGACTTTGTGTTAAGTTGTTGGAAGATAACCTAGAGGGCTTTAATTCCAAATTCAGCTTCAGGTGGTTTTGTGGATTGCTATTCAAGCAACTAAGAAAATTTTTGATGTATATGTTTGTTTTCGATCGGATTTATGGATTAGTTTTGGACTTGTAATGGTTTCATTTTCGTGGTTGAGGTGTAAACTGTAACGATTATCGTTTTGTTGTTTGTTATTTGTGTTCCGCAGCCAGTGAAGCGAAAGCTTGGAACGGATTACAATGAGGTTCCGTCAAATGAATGGGCTAGTCCTGGATACACTGGTACAGTTAACAGTCCTCTTCGCACGCCGGTGTCTGCAAAAGGTGGAAGGATGAACGGACGATCAAGGGTCACAAAGAGCAGCAAACCTGCTCCTCAGACCCCCATTTCGAATACCGGTGAGGCATTGGGGAAGTCATTGTTTGATTGCGTCATAGTCATTGTTATTGACCTGTTTTCCTATGATTTATACTATCTTGAAGAATTAATGGATTCAATTATGTTTAGCAACTATGGATTTCACCGAGTTAAAGAAATCCCAATTGTGACAACTAATTATATGTAAAACAGGTTCACCTTCTCCACTTACTCCAGTTGGTAACTGCCGGTATGACAGCTCACTAGGTAACTTCTGGTTGATGTATTCCTATTGTCTCTGCTAAATTGTTTTTCCATGGAATCATTTCTCAAGATATGTTTCGACCTTTGCAGGCCTTTTGACAAAAAAATTCATCAATCTAATAAAACATGCTGAAGATGGCATTCTTGATTTAAATAATGCTGCTGATACCTTGGAGGTACCTTTTCTTTTGTTTATGAAGAATACATATTGGATGTGTTTTTATCTGTATAAGATCCTATTTAAGAAGTTATAATGATACAGGTGCAGAAAAGGCGGATATATGATATAACAAATGTTCTTGAAGGGATTGGTCTAATTGAAAAGAAGCTCAAAAATAGAATCCGTTGGAAGTAAGGTTCTTTTGCATGTTTTGATAACAGATACTACTTTGCAAATGTGTACCTACTTACATATCGAACTTATGTGCAATCTTGGAAATATCTGTTTAGAGGTCTTGATGCTTCAAAACCCGGGGAGTTGGAGGATGATGTCACTCTGTTACAGGTGGGCTGTAGTGGATATTGTTTTGCATATGGTCAATTCTTTGTTGGCGGTAGCCTTCTTCATTACTGCCTAGGTTAAACTATGTTTTTTCACTCACTGCAGTGTTTAAATATGCCACAATTCTTTCGCATGAGTGTTGGTTAATGACTTGCCAACTTTTGGTTTTTGGTTGCAGGCAGAAGTTCAAAAGCTTTCGATGGAAGAACATAGATTAGATGAAAGCATCAGGTTACTTGTTTTTTTTTTTTCTACATTATCAGAGTTGCCAATGTTGCTATTGTGAAACCCTCTATAGTTGATTTTGAGGTTTTTGCAGGGAAATGCAGGAGAGAATGAGGGACTTGAGTGAAGATAACGTAAACCAAAAGTAAATTTTTTCTCCCCTTATTCATTTATGTATGCTGTTCAAATATTATAAGTTTAAGATCATTACTGATATCCCACTGTTCTAGATGGCTTTTTGTGACTGAAGATGACATAAAAAGTCTACCATGCTTCCAGGTGAAGTTTATGCAGCACAGCGAGTTCTAAACTCAACAAGTTTTTATCTTTTAGACTGTTCTATGTGAGCTTTCTGTAGTTTTGTAAATTTACACTCTTGCAAGATCTTAAACATGTGATGTTTATAATTGACAGAACGAAACCTTGATAGCAATTAAGGCTCCTCATGGGACTACTCTCGAAGTTCCTGATCCAGACGAGGTAATTACAAAATGGGAAGTTAATGTATGTTCTAGAATCCATGATATAAATATGCAAGGGATCTTTTTATGATATGGCAGGCTGTTGATTACCCTCAAAGGAGGTACAGGATAATTCTTAGAAGCACGATGGGACCTATTGATGTATACCTTGTCAGGTACTGCTGTTTATGATTGGCATTATATGCTTATGTGGATCTAGTACATTTCCTTTCTCAAAACCTGATGACACTTACCTGGGCCATGCTTGTATTCTCCTCCATGCATTTAGTCAATTTGAAGAGAAGTTTGAGGACATTGATGGGGTTGAACAACCAATGCCGGTACCAATTGCTTCTAGCTCTGGCTCGGATGATACTCCAGCAACAGAGGTGACCATTGAACCACAACCACAACATGTTCATGGTATGAGCTCTGATATAAACATACCTGAGGACTCACCTGGGAGGATTATGAGGATAGTTCCTTCAGATGTTGATGTAAGTAATGGTTCATTCATACATTTACTTTGCATATGCATTTTGTATAAGTTTGATTCCACTGGCTAGTATATAGATAGTGGCGAAGAAAATCTTTTGGTTCTTATCGAAAACCAGAAGCTCAGTTCATGTGATCTAATTTAAGAAACTACAGTTTAGAGCTTCCTTGCCTTGAGTGGTCAAGAAATCTTTTATGTTCAATTGTTCTTAAAAGCTGACACTGATAAGATAACATTGGATCGTTGAATTTTCTCCTAAATCCTTTTCCTCCATACGTGATGTAGAAGTAGCTTGCTGGCATGGATTACCTTAATGCTCATTACTGAATTACTCTTTTTTCTGACCCAACCGAGAGTCATTCAGCTGTGAGGAGAAATGAGAATGTAATTGTAGTTCTTATATATCTGGTGTGAGGAGAATTAGGGTAGGACCCACGAAATGGAAAATTGAGGTAAAGAGTGTAAACAAATATAATCTAACTGAACAAGCTGAGGTAGATCTATCTAAAATCATAGGTGTTCACCCCTTTTCTTGTGCATAGTTTTCTCTTGACTTCTTAAAATAAATTGGAAGACCGCTGTTCTATTAATCTGTAAGTAGAAGTGGGGTTACTTAGGAGTAACTTTCTGACAGTTGTAAAGATGTCTCTGCCTAATAGAAGAATGCCTCAAAATCTGTCAGAAATGCATTTGAAAAAAAATGTGTCAGCAAGTTCTTGTCTTAAATAACCCTTGTGTAGCAATGCTTAGTGTTAAGCTCTCTCGTCCACAGTTTCGATTAGGTAGGGCTGCTTAATTGGCTGGCTAGGAGTTTTCCACATTGCTTCATGAGCAACCAATTGTTGACTTGAGTTTCAAAAGATTAAGCAGGTGTTAATTGACTTTTTCTTAGTTTTTGCTTATCAATGGACTTCTCTCATCATGGATGGAATCTTACCCAAAAAAATTCATGTTAAGTCTATCACTTAAATAATGGAACTGGTAATACAAAAAAATTAATTATATTATCTATAAATGGTATCAAAATTCTAATTTTACCTAAAGCCAAGACAATTGTATTTTATACATTTGAAAGAAGTTATGCTTTGGCTCAAGTTTTCTTGATTCATGCTTGTGCAATTGCATATCGATAGGTCACTTAATTCCAGTAATTGATATTTAATACATTGACAATAGACAAACAGGGTTATTTTATATGAAGTGTATTTTTATGCAATAGAAAATTGTACCCCTTAATACATATGCCTAAAATCTTTAATCAGTTAAGTGCTACAGCTAACAGTTTCTAAAAGAGAGAATAATGAAGTTGTATTTGGCGATTTTTTTTTTTTTTGTAGAATGATGCAGACTATTGGCTTCTATCAGACAGAGAAGTTCCTCTTACGGATATCTGGAACACAGAGTGTATCCTTTTGTTATGTTTTATGACCATTGTTAGTTGATATATTGCAAATAAAAGTTTTCAAAGAATGAAGAATTGCATTGCCTTAACTAGTTGCAGTACCCGGAATCCAGTGGGACGGAGTTGACTTGCTTAGCGAAGAATTCGGGTTGGCAGAAGTGGGCACACCAAGAGCAACCACCCCACCATCTGATGCATCCCTCAATGCCAATGCTAGAAGCTGATGTTCATATTTATCAACAAGAGTCATCATAATCAATCAATCAAGCATTGGGGAAGGAAATGGTGTTTATTGAAAGGGTGAGAGAGACTGAAAGAAAGCCAGATAGAAAAGAGCAGGTTTGTTGTACAGTAAATTCCATTCAGCCACTAGTGTTGGGTTGGGTTGGGAATAAAAGCATCAGCTTCATTTTGCTTCTTGAGGTCTGAACAATCAATCAATCTGTTTTCAGCTTAGTTTCCTGTAACCGCTAAATGTTTTGTCGTTGTTATTAATGTATCCAACCAACGTAAACTTACGTTCGCTATCCATTTCTATTTTCATATTTACCACTCAAACCATCAGTGAAACAAAGCTACAGATTGACCAAAGGCTGGACATAGGTTGTGTTTTTTGGTTCACATTTTACATTAAAATAGGGGTGAGCACGGTTTGGTTCGGTTCGGTTTTTGGCCGAAACCGAACCGAAAACCGAGCCGTTTCGGTTTTCGGTTTTTTTCGGTTCGGTTTTCGGTTTTTTTCGGTTTTTCGGTTTTTTTCGGTTCTCGGTTCGGTTTTTTTTTCTTTTTTCGTTTTTCGGTTTTCGATCCATAACTCTATGTTTCTTTCATTTTTCAACCGGTTGGTGAAACGGTTTGACTTTCGGTTTTCGGTTATCTTATATTTTTAACTATAAAAGTATAAAATAATAAATATAAGTAAGTTTACGAATCGTCAAAATACAAACAAGATGTTTCAGGCGTTAGGATTGCTTGTTTCGTGAAAGATTAAGGGGAAATCGATAACATATATAGATATATATATATATATATATATAAGATGTTTGAACCTTCCCTATATATATATTATAAAAAAATAATATAATACTTTCGGTTCGGTTTTTTCGGGTTTTTTCGGTTCGGTTTTTGAGCCAAAACCGAAACCGAACCATTTGGTTTTTCGGTTTTTCGGTTTCGGTTCGGTTTTTTCGGTTTTTTTTCGGTTTTTCGGTTTTCGGTCCGGTTTTTGCTCACCCCTACATTAAAAGACCCCTTGAGGCCTTGACTTTACCATTTCTTGGAGTTGACCAAATAGTTGGATTTGGATCTCACATGGAATCAAAATCCCAATGTCTGTATCATCTGATTTCATTTGTATATCTTTTTGTGGATGAAACTAGACAAATTTAATGCCACTATTGAAATACACACACCTAATCCATCTGTATGCATAAAATATTATTATATTTGATCTCAAATTTAATTGAACTTGAAGATTTCTGATATATGATCTTGATCACATTAAACAAAGATGCGATCTTGGCTTTTGAAATTTAATAAATATTTTGGGTTTTTAGTAAATCTTGAAGAAAATACAAAAACAAAAACAGTATACGCCAATAATTGGCTTTACTCATACTACACAAACCACTACTTGTCATTTCTCTCACATATATATATATATATATATATATATATAGGGGTGGGTTTAAATACAAACAACCCTTTTGTTGTGAACGTGAGGACAGCCCAGAGCGCGACACGTGGCAATCTGAAACGGCGGGTCAAGTCATATTCAGTCTGAATAAAACTGCATGTTAGTGTTATTCATACTGAATAACGCTTGACCCGTGGATGACCCGCGGCTGACCCGCCCGCGTCCAATTGCATCAGAGTGCATGTTAGTGTTATTCAGTCTGAATAACGCTTTATTCAGTCTGAATAACTAAGTCGAAATTTTTTCAAATTGCCACGTGTCGAGCTCTCGTTTGTCCTCACGTTCACAATGAAAAGGTGGTTTGCAATTGAACTTTCACCTATATATACATACACTTTTCTATATGTATATATATATATATATATTCTTTCTTTTCTCTCCACTTTCTCAAATTCTATCTTTTTCTGCCATGGACTCCTCCGCCGCCGATGATGACTCCCTTACACCACCGATCTCCATCCTCCGGCGACGGAACTCCACCGGAACACCCACCAAACCCCACCATCTCTTCTCCACCTCCTCCTCCGCCGCCACCAGCACCACCACCACCACAGACACGTCATCATCATCTTCCTTTTCAGTTGATTTTGAGCTGGTTTCCATCAAGCCCACCTCCTACACCTCCCTCCGGGACATCCTCCCGCCGCCGGCAACCACCGTCCACTCCCCGAAACCGCCGTGCTTCGCGGCGGATTCGCGCTACGAAATCTCGATTCGCAACCGTCTTGTGAAACAGGCAGCATGGGCTTACCTTCAACCCATGTCATCCTCCACCTCCACTCAACACCACCATGGACCCACCGTCGTCTTCCACCGCCTATGGACCCACTTCTCCGGGGCCCTCCTCCGCCTCATAACGGCGGCCTTCGATTGCCTTCAACTCAGGTAATCAAATTGTCAAAAACACCCATCATATTCATAGTTTAGGATTAGTTTGGGTCTGTTTTCATTTGTATATCTTTTTGTAACAACAGAAAGAAAAAAAAAATGAATTGAATGAAAGAAAATCAAGATTACAACTTTCCTTCTTTCTTTACTTCTTTACAATTTGTACATCCAACTTTCTCTCTATATTCCTACCAATTAAGTTCCTCTGGAGCGTCTGAATCTTAGCCAAACGGGTTCTCTGTGACCCGAACCCGAACCCGATCTACTTGGCGACGGTGGAAGGTGGAGATCCTCCGCGTACACGGCCTGATGTCGGCTAGGGGTGGTTGGCAACGGTGGAGCAGTGGGTACCCATCTCTCGGCGGCCGGTTCTGATCGGAAGAAAGAGGCGGGGTTGACCGGAGGCGGCGGCGGACGTCCGTCACCTGAGTTTTGATGGTTTTCCACCACCTGCCCAAAATCAAAATTCAAAAAGGTCACAAATTTGACATATAATGAAATGGTATTGATGAAGTGCATGTAACAAGATTTTGAATTACCACCGGCGATCATGTGGTAAAATATAAGGAGATGGTTAATGGGAGTATGGGACCATGACCACCGTGGCCGGCGGTGCTGGGCTGGACTGCTGGTTGGGTAGTCTCAACCGGTAGGACCGTTAGAATGCAAGGCATGACGTGGATTAGAAACGTGTTTCATGTTTCAAACTAAATGATTGAATCCACAAAAATCTAATTGTTTTTTTGTATAAGTAAAACAAAAATATAAACCATACGGTTCGTGGGATACTGGTTAAGGCCTCTGGGGGAAGTGACTAGTTAACCTTCTACCCCATGTTTGAATCCAATCCAGGCGTTTTCAGATTGTGGCCACTGGGGATTAACCCAGGGCAGCATGCTTAGGTGTCGGTGAACCTTGCCGGAATTAGTCGGGACAAAGCATACCCTTCAAAAAAATATATATATGGGGAGACGAACAATCCGAAAGAGTTGTATAATTTGACTATAAGAAACATTGATAATTTTCGAAAAATCTATATTGATGTGGTGATTGGTTCATTACTTTTCAAACGTGAAGTCTCAAGTTCGAGTCATTGTAGTTTCAAAATATATGTGGTGGCATACAACAAATTGATACGATAACATCTTTCACGACCTTGCAATTTTGTACACTACGACGGAAGGATGAAACGGTTCCATGTGTCACTATATGCACTTCTTTAGGTGTGGCCATGGGTACAATATTTGTGTTACCGAAATATAAGGAAAAGGTTAAAGACACATCTGTACGTTGCTAAGTTCGTTGCTAAGTTCATTCCTATACCAAGTGCTTTTCTTATCACACACGTCAACATCAAATGTTTTTTTCACATTCCCAATGCATGAATCGACCAATTCCTGCATTGGGCATGCAAAAACAGGTTTTTGGTGTCGATGTGTGTGAGAAGAAAATTATTTGATAGGGATATTGTTAGCGACATATAGAGGTAGCATTAGATTCTCCATAAATGAGACAATGCTAAAACCATACATATCCTTTTTACACGTCTACCTCACTCTTGTTTACCGATCATGTCCCATCAGATAGCCATTGGTGGAACTAGTGCATGATTCCTCCTAGTCTTAGTCAAATTGTAACGAATTGAAGCTAGTGGTTTAGTTTGTTCTCTTCTTTTAAGACCATGGTATTTTTTGCATATACGTTCAAGTCGAACAAAATGTTGCCTTAGAGAAATTGGCATGACCACATGCCAACAATGACGTTTAAAACCCATCACTTTTTATGATCTCAATTGACTAAAAAATTGTCGTTGAACAACCCCTAATATTAGCTTAGTTGGAATTAGACCTACAAGCCTTTCACAAGAATGGTCGGTCGAGTTGGAAATGAGTGTTTGATAAAACTAGTTAGCCTAGTTGGAACAACTCTAAACCAATATTTGACATGGACAGTCGGTATTAAAGAGATTCAAGATTCACTTGCAAGAATCTCCTATTTCATTTTTTTTCCTTCATTTTGAAGGGAGAAGATTGGGGTTTAAATCCCTTAAATAATTCTAAATAGGGGTACACATGAGTTGGTTTGGCTAGTTTAAAGGCTATTAACCAATACAACACTTAAAAGGGATATCGAGTTTATCAGGTTAGGTTGTCTTTAAATTCCAACCCACTATCTACGGTTTGAAGATTACAACCCGATTAGGCATCGATCGCCTTTTTATGCACCCCTAATCATAAACGGCTATAATATGAGAAAATTAAATAAAAGAGAAAGGGAAAAAAGATGATACCAAAGGTGTTGAAGGCTTAGAGACCAAATATTGAAAGATTTCAAAGAACTTGGTTTGGCCCAATTCTGTGGAATTCTGCCAATAATAAATTGCCACATCCCATGCTTTGGCCCTCAATTCCTTTAAACTCCTTTCTATGTCTGTCTCATGTCTTTCTACAAATGGTCTCAACATTGCTTCATATACATACCAGGTTCCCTGCAAAACTTTCCCTTTTATCATCATTCAAACTCCTTGATTAAAGTACAACTTTCATTCCACAAAGTACAAGTGCCTCTAATTTTATCTTCTTTTACCTTGGTCTTAGGATACCATAAATAGATTATGAGTGCTAGCTTCATCTCTCCATACATTGGTACCCTACAAAAATTTCATCATCAATGGATTATTTTCGGCATCCCATGTCAAAGTTTCACGTAGTTTCAAAGAAAACAGATAAAAATCTCCCGTCCCCAAACTCCATATCCTTTCCTGTCTATCAACCAATCGGTCATATGACGATACAACAACACTTTATTGAATAAAGAAAGTAAAAATATAAAGAGAATTAAGTGTTAATGTGTCAAGACATGATTGGTGGGATAGGGAGGAAACATGCATTTTGGGGATATGAGATTTTTAATAAAGAAAACGTACCATGAGATGAATAAATCACCGACCCTTTCAAAAACTGTGAGTATTGCAACGATTACCCTGAAAAGAAGTCAATCAATATGTAACCAACAAGCGTCAAGATTGTACTGTGGCATCAATACGAGAAACCTTGAACACGTTAGATGAAGCTTGCAAACTTTACGCATAATCTTTTTCTTTTATAGTTCGGTGCAAACAAGTTTTATTTTTCTTGCAAAACTAAGCAACCATTTGTTGCCAAAAAATCAAGATAAAGACCACAATAGAAGCAAACATGTTGCAACATGTGATTTTACATCATCATTATTACTCAAAACATCACAAAGAGAGCATGACTTTAGTGGGCCCTCTTCTTTACAAATCTAAAAGTAAAAATGAAATCTTGATCATGAAGGGACATATATGGGTTTTCGTGCTATATCTTTCGTTCAGTTAAACGTATACAATATCATTACCCTCAAAATTTGACGAAAAAAAACTATTGGTCGACTAAGACATAACCAAGAAACTCAAACTCATCATTAAAAACACACGTCTCTTTCAATAATCAAAACGAACGAAAGGTGTCTTACAAACCTAATAATTATTATTAGTACTCAAAATCATCCGATATTCTTCGGTGCCTAATCATGAAAGGTTTTCAAACACCAATACTTATAATTATCTAACATTTTTCTCCATGTTACATTATCATGGAAAAGTGAATTCACCCTCAATTTGACCTCCATAACATGGGAACAAAGTAGTTGACCAAACCCCCAAATTAGTTCAACTTTCAATGATTGAATTTGAAGAAGATAAACAAATTAGAAACTCACCAATATTGACACCAAAATCTCAATTCACCATTTTCAACACCATGTTTCTCAATTGTTTTAAAGCACTCAAAAGCTGGATATGCATATCCAAGAATCAATCTGCAGCCATAACCAAACATGGAGTAATTAAATTAAACAACTTATTTGGAGTCAAATTAACTCCAATTTCATAAATAAGTTAACCAACACTTTTCATTTCCCCAAAATCAAATCAAATCTAAAAATTTAAACTTACACAAGGCAATTGGTGATGAGCTCACCCAACATCTTCTTCTTCCCCTTCTTCTTGTTCTAATTTTCCCTTTTTGCCGCCAAAAACTATGAGCTAAAAATTGAAGAACAAAATGTTGATTTTTGATAAAATTAAGGAAATTGATGAAAAAATAACCTAATTGGGAACAAACCCAGGTCAATTGATGGTATAATAATCAAGTATTACTTGAAATAAATTATAAATCTGTTAAGTAAAAGTGAAAAGATCAAAAACAGTCAGCAAAGAATAATTCTTTTTTCAAATTGAAATCTTTATAGAAAGCACTCACCTCAAAAAACCCCAAAATCTCAATCAATCAATAATCAAAGATTGAATTCAAAAAACCCAAATTGAGAAATGAAAACAGAAGCCCAGTTTAGTAATTAGTATGAAGAAGTTAAAGAAACAGAATTCATTCACATTTTACCTTAGAAAGAAAGGAAAAGATCTTTGATTGTTGGTTGGACTTTTGAAGAAGATAATGGAGATCAATATGAGAAACTTACAAAATGGAGGAAATTTATTAATGGATGATCATAGAGTATAGTATTATATGTATATATGTATGCATATATGTGTGTGTATTTATTTATATATATATAAAAAAAGGAGAGAAAGCGGTTGGGAAGTGGTGGGGTTTACTTGCCTCCAACGCCTCCTTCTTCTTCTCCTCACTTCTCCTTTTTTCCTTTTCATAATTCCTTATGTTTATTTCGATTATACTTGTTTATAGCAAATTAGCCGATAAGTTAACTGTTTATTAATAAGTTAGTTAGTAACTGATAAGTTAGCTTATGAATAAATTATTTTTGGTAAAAACTAGCTTTTGATTATTTAAATGACTAAGGTTATGTTTAGCAAACTAGCTGATAAGTTAGCTGTTGATTGATAAGCAAAGTTAATAGCTGATAAGCTAGCTTATGAACAAATTATGTTTGGCAAAACTAGCTTATGAGTATGTAAAATGACCAAAAAAGGTATATTTGAATTTAATAATTAATATTAATAAGGGTAAAATTGGAAAAAGCTACAATAAGCTCCTCATAAGCTACTCAGAGTAGTGTTTCAAAAAGCTAACTTCTGGTACATGTTTAGATGGACTGACTTATAAGCTAGCTTATTTTTGCCAAACACAACCTAAAAATGTTATCTTGGTGTATAATAATTAGTATTAATAAAAGTATATTTTGAAAAAATGTTATAAAAATCTTTGAAACTCTACTCCAACTAAGGTTTTAATAAGCTAACTTATGGTACATTTAAACATGTACTGGTTTATAAGCTAGCTTCTATTTTGCTAAACACAAGCTAAAAGGTGCTTGCAATTAATTTGATCTCAAAATAATTTAATGATGACAAGATATAATAATTTTATTGATTAAGAAATAATAGTATCTGTGTAAGTAGAAACATGATTGATGGTTGACAAATATGTGATACCAAAAAAAAATCAAGTGAAACTAATAATGATATTTATATATAAATAAATTAGTGTTAAGGTTTTGTAAAACTAAATCATAAAATGGGTATCTAGCAATTAAGTTGGAAATGAAATATGGTGCATGAACTTTGATCTTATAAAAATAGTAAGAAATTGAGTTGGGATGGATAAGACTCAAAGTAGGGGGGATGATTTGTGAGTTGTTTAGTTGACAATTTTTGATTGGTGAGTTAAAACTCTAAGGAGAGCATAAAGGTTTATTCTTGGGTCAAACTAGTGACCACCTTGACTTTTATTTTACTTGCTCATATTACATGTGATTCTTTTTGAAACACACATTATTCTAATAATTCTACTTGAAATTGATGTTTATTATGTCTATTTTTCTATAGTTGCTCTATAATCGCAAAGGTTTTTAATAGACTTTTTATTTAGGTTAAGCTTATCTATTTATTTATTCTTACACTATCAAAATTTATAATTCAATTGATTTTGCTATTGTTTCAGTTTCAATCAAACATCAACATCTTTTTTTTTTGGAAGGCAGCAGTAATATTACCAAAGAAAAAGGGGACAACCAAGTTCAAGGCCAAAGAGGCCAACCAGTACAACAACAAGGAGCACCAGCAGATACCAAAACAGGAAGCGAAATCAACGAAGGATTGCGAGGAGCAAGCCAGCGCCGAAAAACAAAACAACCAGAACGGAACAAAAATAACCGAAACAAACAGCAGCAAACGGCGAAAGCTAACAGATAGCAAACGACACGAGCGAACACCAAGCCACGATCACCAGCTTCGCAAAAACCGAGCACAACAGCAGCCATAGTAGAGCAGTTTACAATCCCCCCCAGAAGCTACTAGCGATACAAAGACCGTCGAGGGTACCGAGCTCCACAGGCGCTCAATTTTTTGAACACACCCCCTGAGGACAGAAGTACCGCACAGACTAGGCAAGCCCGGATAACCACTCGTACCAATCCAGCTGAAGACCTTTAACTCTATTGCTGATCCATTCAAAAGCGAGCCTTTGCCATTCGAAAAAACAGTCCGCAAGATCACGGCTTATGCTGTCGAACACCAACTTATTTCGTTGATCCCAAATCAAGTAAAGGAAAATCCACTTCACTCCTACCCACCAAGCCTTGTTTTTAAGAGAACCGAGGAGAGCATCATCTTCTTGCAGCAAGTGTGAAACGGAATGAATGTCAACCAACGATTTCTTCCACCATCTCCCTACTCGAGACCACAAATCTCTAGCCGCAGCGCAGTTGATAAACACGTGATCTACACCTTCCACCTCCTCGCCGCACCTAGGACACAATAAAGAATCAAGATCGATGCCCATATTATCTAAAGCCTCTTTTGTCGGGATTCTCCCCAACTTTAGTCTCCAACGGAACACATTGACTTTTTTGGGGAGAAAAGGAACCCACAACGTACCACCGTTCCCATCCCCCAACGTGCTAACATCCGCTAAGATGTGTCTAAGTCTCGGAACGGAAAACCCTTTATCTAAATCGAACTCCCAACCCCACGAATCGCTCTTGTCTTTAACCGGTTCCCAACCTACCAATCTTCTTTGGAGCTCTACAAATTCCCCCAAAGTTCTACCCCTAAGCTCACGAAGCCAAGACCAATGCCACACCCACCTCTCCCCCACCCACTCCCCTTGCTCAAAAATAGACGCATTAGGGTCCGATGCCAACCGATACAACCTAGGAAACTCGAGAACAAACGCGTTATTACCCGACCAACAATCCTTCCAAAAGCGAGTGTCCCCACCATCACCTACTAGTTTACGGAAAGACCTCGTGAAGTTCACCCCGACTCGTCTAAACTCTTACCCACCCCTACCACATTTTTCCAAACCGAACCCCAAGTGCCTCTAAAACTAGACTCTCCTACACCCAAACCACCCTCCGAACCATAAATGTTCCTAATTACACTACCCCATAAGGAACCCCCCTCCACCCGGAAACGCCACCACCATTTAGCTAGAAGAGCACGGTTCATATCTAAAAGGCTACCAATGTTAATACCGCCTTTATGAAACGGTTTGAGGCATTTTTGCCAACTTACCCACGCAAAAGGTTTTTTTGATACCTCACCACCCACCCCTCCCCAAAAGAAGTTTTTGCGAACCATCTCTTTGATTGTAATTTGACCTGTCTTTTCATCAACTCTTAATTCCTTCTTTATTATAGCTTTGTTCTCATCCATTGAATAATTTTTGCAATTTAATAAAGCAAGTTATTGAACAAGACAACATTGATATTGTTTATATATGTTTTACTGGGTTTGAATTAAATATAATTTCATGATAGGTGCTTACTTCTATAAAAAAAATATCAAACGAGAACCTGATCAAAATAAGAGAATACAAAACAGTCAAATCACATGTGATTAGGAAATATAGTCAAGCAAAAGTAAATAGCCAACCTAACCTACGGCCACATATGACGGTTAAATTTATGTGAATCATAATAATTTTAATGTAAGATCATATGTGATATAAACGATTTCTTTTTATCTTATATAACCATTGTTTTAACATGTAATTCTTTTTAAAACTACTAGCTTTAATGATTCTTATTCAATAATTCTCTCTCTCCTTGCCTTTTATGTGTAATTCATTAATGCTTCATAAAGGGAGTCAAAATGAGCTTGACTCATGTGAAAATTACTTTAATATTTTACCATTCACGAGGCTTCAATTATGAGAGTGTTAAAACATTATATTCCAATATTAGATCAACAAAATGATACATATTTACGTGGAGTTCCTATATAAGAGGATCTTTAATATACTATCTAAAAAGATCAGAATCTGTTTTCTATTTTTTCAACAAATTTTATATATTGTTTTTCATATAAATGAATATGGGAAAAAATTAAATTTAAAAAATTCTTTAAAACTTAATGTGAGAAGAGAAATGAACTTTTTTTATCCTTCCCATCAAATCAAGTAGGGAGTGTTTATAAAAAACCGAAAAATCGAGTCGAACTGTTTGATCCAAAACCGAAAAAACAAAAAACCGTAAAAACTGAAAACTGAAATACTGGGTATTCACGGATCAATTTTGGTTTTAAATTATGTATATCTACGGGTAATATATAGTACACTTAATAATATTATATGTAATATTGACTATTTAATTTATAAGTAGTCATCAAAGGAATAGTTGATAGTTTTAAACAATAAAAATTACTTTAATTTGTTGTCTCGGATTATTTTCATGTATTTTGTTATATAAATTGACTTAAATTTCTATCCTAGTATTATTTTTATATTGCAAATAACATTTTCATATAAATTTGGGTAATCGTGAACTGAACCGCGGGTAACTAATTTTAGTGCGGTTCATCCCGCGGTTCGGTTTCAATTCGGGTAACCAGGTATCCGGCTCAAGTGGTTTGTTCATATTTTCCTACTAACCGAGCCGAACCGAACCGTAAACACCCCCAAATAAGGGGGCGTTTGGGATTGCTTTTGTAACATGTTTATTAACTTATTTCATTGTGGGGAAAGAAAATAAGTTGTTTTGAGTGTTTGTATTGGAGTGTTTATAGCTTTTCCAAAAAGTAGATAAGTCATTTTTAAGAAAATTCATTTTAACTTTTCCAAGATAGAAATAAACATTTTTTTTACGTAGGCATAAGTTATTTGTAAATAAGCAATCCTAAACACCCCTAATGATAGGATTACTATTATTTTATATGAATTTTTTTAATAAATATATATAAATGATAAATTTGTAGAATATTTTATAATATAACTAATATTGTATATAGAATAAAGAATTTGTTTAAATTAATACTAATTTTTTTAGAGATTCTAAATTTTAGTTATTTATATAAAAAAATTATAGAACATTGTTCAACATGCTTTTAATATAAATAGCTTCATTAAGTTTTAAAAATTTCAATATGAATATTCTTGTTAACGTCTAAGCTTTGAACTATAATTATTTAATTTGATAAACTAAAAATAAGGAAAGTGTTTGGGAGAATATAGTCTCTATGGTTGAGGTTTTATATTTGGTTTAAATAAATTAGTGATGGGACATCGATTCAATATTGGTTTGACAACTGAGTGGATAGTTTTTGTCTGTGTGGCGGTTTCTTGTGCCTTTTTTAGATTCGATAAAGATCCTAACATATCAAATGCGAATAGGTGTCGATGGGTAGGGTGAGAGTTGGTTTGGGTGTAGGATTGGACAAGTAATCCGAAAGTTCTTGTTGAGAATGGATTTCGTAACTACATAATTTAATTTATAAAATACACAACATGGTAGTTAGCATATGAACAAATGGTAGTGAAAGGTGGATGCCAATTGGAAGTTCTCAATGAAAACTTTGAGAAATGTAATAAAGTCCAAGTATTTGTCTCTTGATGGGTATGTTTTATCAACCTGTTTGAAGTATTTGATATTGAGGAAGGTAAAGATTTTTGTGTGTGGCAACTGGCAAGTACTCAAAGACAACATCCCGATAAGGTTTATTTTGATCAGACAAGGGGTCGAGTTTTTATGTTTGTGTTGTAAGCATGATCAACAAACTCAAGAGTTTGGTCATTCATATTTCAAGGGTGGAAAGATCAAACGGCAACATTGGGAATTCAACTACTTGAGATTTAAAATCATTTGAGTGTTCTTTGACTTTGCTTGGTTGAAATAAGTTTGGCAAGCTACTCTTTGGTGTGTAACATATATGTTACGGTAATATCATAACCAAGACGTTTATTAGAATAAATCTTTACTTGCATATTTTATTCAGAGGTATATAAGCTAGATCTTGCAACTGGATTTCGAGAAGAATGCAAAAAAGGGTGTATATTGCAGAGCCTTTTGGCTCATTGCATCATTTCTGACATTCTCTTATGTCTTGTGAATCTCTTCGATTGCTCGTATCCAAGCATTTTGTCTTGGGGATTTTGGTTACTGTTGTTGTTTTTCATGAGTATGTAGGGGTTAGCTCAGTTTAGTCATGTTTCATGTTAGTTTTGTTTTCATTTCATTTTGTAGCTTGCAAATGGTTTTTTGTGGCTCCGTAATTTCTTATGAGTTCTAATAAATCATTGGTCCTAAAAAACTAAAATTAAATCCTTGATAAGCTTAATTTGAGAACATCTTAATTATTTTTTTAAATAATATAATACAATTATTTATATAAAAACACTTCTATAAAAAAAATTACACACAATTATTCTAAAGAATTTCCAATCGTGAAGTCGAAAATAATAGGGATCTATCACCATTAATATTTTATTGAAAACAAGTTTACTTAATTAATGGTCTCATTTAAAAAGTTTCTTAAGTGTTACGTTACATGTGGTTAAATAAATATATATTATTATCAACCAATAATCTTGATTTTCACTTTTTAATTAGAAAATCCAATGAATATTTTATATGTTCTGTTATCTTGTTAATACATTATTTAATACAGTTTGTTCAATATTAAAGCACGATTATGTGTTTATGTTTATGTTTATTGATAGTAAAATACAAAAATGAAAATGCTATGTAAAAACATACTGATTGTAAACAAATATCATAATTTATGGTTTTCATCATGGTATTGTATTTTTTATCTATCGACTTTATTTATACAAAAATTATTTGGTATGTTTTTGTTTTGTTTTTCATCTTTGACATAATAGACTTTATCTTGCGGTTGTTTAAGTGGCCCCATATGCTTTTCACATGAGAAAGCTTGGTCATTTTCCCATTAAATAAGACGTGATAATGACATGGATATAGAAGAGCAAGAAGAAGATAGCAAATAAGAAATATTGTACAAAAGAATAAAATTCATTATCCTCAAATCATTATACAAATAAATGACAAAAAAAAACCCCTTATAACAAAAGAACAACATAAACAAATACAAAAGTTGGCGATGGTGGTCTCTCGTGAGGGGTGGACCTATAGAAGAAGGTGCAAAAGCCCGTTAAGGGATCAATGGATATAGATGGTAAAACCAAAACAATGGTTGCTTTACAATCAAACTACCACCCATGAGTCCTATTAGCATTGTCTAAGTTGAACTAATTCGGTGAATAGGATAGAAAAAGGATATAAAGAATGGCATTAGGGGTTCTTTTTCTTCTTAAAATGATATTTCCGCCCTCATACCATAGGAGGGGATGTATGGAGTTCAAAGAAGAGACGAACAACAAATTAACAAAACCATCACCAATTTTATCAAAAAGATTATTTTTGAAATAAATAAGAACAAAGGATGAAAATAAAACATAATTAACTCTAAAAAAATAATATGTCTCTTATCATTTTGGTAGATGATAGTAACATGGTGAAGTTGGATATTGACATACTAAAAATAATCATGGCACTTGATTTAATTTATAAAAAGTATTGTTATAACAACTAACTTGTATTTTGAATTTTTAATTAACATACTTTAATTTAATTTAGAGTAAACTTTAATTTTGGTCCTTAAGGTTTAGTGAAATACTTGAAAGTAGATCCAAATTTCAATAAATCAAGATATGTTCTCCATGTTTAAATTTTGCTTTCAAATGGGATATGAACTTCAATAAATCAAGATTATGTTTTCCATTTTTAAGTTTTGCTTTGAAAGTGACACATGGCCACCAACATTGTTAAAAATCTCCTTTTAGAGCTAGGGTAAGTTGTCCAACCATGTTTTTCATCTATTTTCTTTCCTTTTGTTTTTTTCTTGTTTTTGTAAAGCCTATCAAATTATAGGGACTAACTACGTAATTAACACTAATGTAGACACACTATGACCAAATAACAAGTGCCACCAGTGTCTCACTGTGCCCCTACCTCTTTCGTCTCTGGTATCCTCTAGCAAAAAAACACAATGCCCTTTCCCATCCCCTAACGGTTTCAGCAAAACCTACAACTTTGATCCAACCATACCTCCAACCACCAAACCCAAACCTACAATAAGCACAAAGACAAAACCACAATGACCTAATCATAATAATGGTCAGGGAGATATCGCTAGGAAAAAAAAAAGGAGGGGATGGGGGGGAAGAGCAAGGTGAAAAGGAAGGGACGGTGTTGGGGATTTAATTTAAGGGGGTGGAAAGGATATGTGTATCTAATTATATATTACATAGTTAGCTTATATAATACTGATATTTATTACAAAGAAAAAAAAACAATAAAAGATTACAAAAAGAGGAAAAACATAGATGAATAGTTTTATCCTAGTTTTAACATAGATTTTTTATGACGTTAATGATTATGTGTCATTTTTGAAAACAAATTCAAGCTTGACGTATTGAAATTCATATCCTATTTTTGAAGATTTTACTAGACCTCGGGGTTCAAAATGAAAGTTTACCTCTTAATTTGATAATTATAAATTAAGTGAAGGGTAGTTGTGTTTGGTCAACACTAAAACAACTTCGCTAGACCAAATGGATGGAGACAACGAACACGTCAAATTGATAGCTAGATTTTTAGTGCCATATTGCTTTTTCTATATACTATTTAAATAATTAATTTATCATATGCAAGTACAAAAGGTTATTAAGTTTTTTTCTATGATTTATCATCATATATGAAAATATTTTTATATAATTTTTGGGATAAACATCGGTGGTTATGGTAGAGATGAAGTGACCACGATGGTGGTGGTGGTGGCGGTGAACGATGGTCGACGGTGGTTGTAGAGGTAGTGGATGAAGTTGTGGTAAAGGAGATGGTTGAGGTGGCTAATTGTGGTGGTGACGGCAGCGGTGGTGGTTGCGGAGGTGGTTATGAACGGTAGTGGTCGGTGGTCAATGATGGTTGTAGACGAGTGGAAGAGGTTATTGTGGTAGAGGAGATGGTGGAGGTGGCCAACGATGGTGGTAGTGGCAGCAACAATGACCAATGGCCAACGGTGGTTAGGAGGTGGTATTGAACGGTACTGGTCAGTGGTTGACATTATTTGTAGAGCTTGCGTAGGAGGTTGCTGTAATGGAAGAGGAGGTGGAGGTTGCCGACGATGGTTACTGGTGGCGGCATCGGTCACGACTAATAGTGGTGACTACTAAAACAAATATCATTTTAAGCTTATATATATATATCAAACAATGGTTAATTAGTAATATTTTAGCTTATTTCTCATTTTTGTTCCATGTTGTTCCAGCAAAGAAAAAGTCATTTTTGTTCAATGTTGTCCCACCCCATCTCAGTTATTATCTCTGTTCAATGTTATATCAAACGTGAAACAGTGAATTCTTGTTTTGTTTATGTCACGCTAAACATGATAGAATGAGTTTTTTATGTCATATTCCATGTACCAAACGCGTCCTAAACAAAACAAAATACATATACGATGGTCATAAAACTTCTGAATTCTGATAGATCAGCATACACGTTTTTTAAAATCAAAGTGACACATAAAGTCTATATAGTCGTTCTCCTATTATAATACGTATCAATCGCCCACCTTCTTACTTTTAGTAAATCTCATTTATTTATATTTATATTTTATTTATTTATGTTGTAATCACGGTTTTAGAGCCATGAAAATGTGGGGTCATGTTCTGAATAAAATGTGTATATAAAGAAATTGATTTCTGGATGAAAATAATCGTTTAAATCGAGAGAAATTAATTATTTTAGCTATTTAGGAAAATATAATTTATCTTATATCCTTTTTCTCAAACATCTTAAAATACCTTAAAGTCTTAGCGACTTAAGATGGTTTCCGGACAAAACATCTCATTCGACATGAATCTTACCATACCTCTAATAGGGGTGTACGCTACCATTTTTCCAACACATGCCACCACTAACAAACCACACCTCTAATAAGTGTGTACTACACGTGAATCTTACCACTACATCTAAATTAATACGGGTGTATTCCACCATTTTCCCAACACACCCCACTGCTAACAAACCACACCGCTAACAGGGGTGTACTCCCACAACCTGGTTCGTCGGAAACCACCCTAGGTCGCTAATATGGGGTACCAAATAAGGGACTTTGGCGTCTTTAAGATGTTTGAAGAGAAAAACTGAATTCTAGTTGTCAAAATCACTAAAATAATCAATTTCTCTAAAAATTGATTACAAATTTTTAGTTTTAATATTTTACTTTATTAAAAAAAGGGAGAATTACTTCTATGTCCTTGTAAAACTCTTAAATTACTTCTATATCCTTTCAAACTTATAAATTACTTCTATATCCTTTAAAACTTTTAAAATTCTCTTATATGTCCAAACACATATTTTAATATTTATTAAATCATTTAAATATCAGTAATTATTATCATCAAATTTCATTATTTATAGAATTACTATATTACCCTTATATTATCTAAACTTTTATTTATTTATTTTAAATACCTCATCTTCATCATCATATAAGTAAACCCTAATCATAAATTAAGAACCCTAAATTTAGAACTACAAATTAAACAAGATGCTAAAACTCAAATATCAATCAAAACTCAAAAACTATAACTAAACGAATGTTAGGACATCGATAGAAAATATCAAATTAAACCTATCTATCAATAAAGAAAAATCAAAATAAACCAATCTAGCTCATCACTACTGGACAAACATGCACCACGATTGAACTACCCTTTTGAAACCGTATGGTGGTGGGATTCTTCCCACTCATCTCCATGCTTTTCCCCTAATAATCTCTACATTCCAATTCCATGCTTTTTGACAACCGATTCATTAATTA
Organism: Centaurea solstitialis; assembly: GCA_030169165.1. Classification (NCBI taxonomy): domain Eukaryota; kingdom Viridiplantae; phylum Streptophyta; class Magnoliopsida; order Asterales; family Asteraceae; genus Centaurea; species Centaurea solstitialis. The sequence continues at coordinate 1,821,599 of CM058042.1, read as the reverse complement.
TCCACCATTAATGAAAGACCCTTCATATGGATTACAAAAATATAAACAAAAACCCATCATACGTCTATGTGTGCATATAGTTTTTTACCATTTTCCCCAATTTAATCAAAATCCATATTGTTATAATATTTAATTTTGTTGATTGTTTTGTTTTCTCACAACTCAATTCAGACGACAACATTCATCCTATTTTTGAAACTTTATTGATATTTGGGTTTTAGGATTTGGATTGATTTGTATTTGTAAATTTAGGGTTCTTAATTTATGATTAGGGATTATTATGATGAAGATGAGGTATTTAAATAATATAAAAAAGATTTAGATAATATAAGGGTAGTATAGTAATTTTATAAATAATGGAATTTGATGATAATAATTATTGATATTTAAAAGATTTAATAAATATTAAAATAGGAATTTGGACATATAAGAGAGTTTTATAAGTTTTTAAGGATATAGAAGTAATTTATAAGTTTGAATATAGAAGTAACTTAAGAGTTTTACAAGGACATAGAAGTAATTCTCCCTTATAAAAAATTAGCATTAGTCTTTGAAGATGCATTAAAATACCCCAAAAAAAAAAAAAAACATCTACCCAAAATCAAGAAGTTGTAGTTGTACCTTAACGTACAAGTACAATAAGCACACTAGATTTGCTTACGTAGTTGGGGAAAACTTTGGGTATGTCCGCCATAGCTAAACCTCCCTACGTTGCAATCATCATCTCTTCGAATTCTCTCTTTCCCTCCATCACTTCCTTTCAGGTACTTATCGATTTCACCCAACTTTAACCTAATTTCAATTTCCCCCATTTTGATCCATATCTAATTTGCATAATTTCCATCTTCATCACAGGCATTACACCACTCTAATTGCAGCCAAAATTCCTCAAATGGATCACCAGAAATCACAGTTGATCCCTCAGAAATCGTACGCTACTGCTAATTTCAGATTGTGCAGTGTTTCTGGGTATGAAATCGTATTCAATTTCACTCTATTCTTATATAATCTATGTGTGTGTGTATATATATATATATATATATATGAAAGTTCAAAATGTGAACCATTTTTTCGTTGTGAACGTGAGGACAACCGATAGCTCGACACGTGGCAGCTTTGAGTGTGGTCCCCCCTTTTAATTCAATGCCCTCCCATGAATCGCGCCTAGTCATGTCGCCGTAGACGTGACATGGCGTCTAGTTATCCGCCACGTGTCGCGCTCTCGGCTGTCCTCACGTTCACAACCAAAAAGTGGTTCACATTTGAACCCACCCCTATATATATATATATATATATATATATATATATATGGGAAGGTTGAAACGACGAAGATGGTCAATTTAAGAAAAATGTGAGGAGCAATCTCAACCTCTCATCTAGTGGTTACGGTGGACGTGATCAAGAAGGATTGACGACGAGGGTAGAGATTATTAAAGGAGGGACCGGTCAAAGCCGCATTTGTTGACCGAGAGGAGTGACTGAGATTGCTCCTCACATTTTCTTAAATTGATATGTTTCTCGTTTGAACCTCCCAGGTTCATACGAAAAATATAACTTTTTAAGAAAACGCGAGGAGCAATCTCAACCACGGTCAACAAAGACGGCTTTGACCGGTCCCCCTTTAATAATCTCTACTATCACAAATAGCGTCAATTCTCCTTGATCACGTACACCGTAACCGCGAGATGAGTGACTGAGATTGCTCCTCACTTTTTCTTAAATTGACATACTTATCGATTGAACCTTCCCCTATATATATGTATATGTACAAATTTGTTATATATGATTGTAGGTTCAAATTTATTGATTAATGTTTCTGGTAGGACAGTAGGAAGACGGAATTGGTGGAGATTCAAGCCAGAAACCCTAGATTGCATGTTCTATTTATTCCTGGAAATCCAGGTACCTTTTTTTTGTTAAATTTTCTAAATTCTATAAATCAAGTTTGTTTTCAGTTTCAAAATTGTTACTGCCATTGAATTTTATAGAAGAACTTACAAATAAAGTAATGCTGGTGTTAGATTTGATAGGATCCCCCTATCAATTTTGCCAATGGAAGGGTTTTATATAAAATAGGGTTTATAGTTTTTGGAATGGAATTATGGAGGGAATACTTTAGTTTGAAATTTTGATGTCTTAATTTGGTAAGTAATGAAAGGTGTTGTTACAGGACTTGTTACATTTTACATTGATTTTTTGGAGTCACTCTATGAGCAAATGGGAGAGACTGCGTCGATAACTGGTAAGAAAACTGGCTGCTTCTTTTAAAAGTTCAATACTTTTTGTTTGAGTTTTAGAGGTTAAGCTGTGATTTGTGTAATGGTTTTATGCTCATGGATCAGGAATTGGGCATATATCACACTCAGAAAAGGTAATTTCATAGTTTTATGAGCTATTAATTTATTCAATGTTATGATCTTTTTTCGATTTAGGTTGTGTTTGGCAAAAATAAGGTAGCTTAGTACATGTTTGGATGACCATAAGCTAGCTTATTGAAATGCTAGTTTGGAGTAGCGTTTTAGGAGCTTTTTGTAGCTTTTTCCAATTATACCCTTATTAATATTAATTATTTTACTAAAATACCCTTTTTTATCATTTTACATACTCATAAGCTAGTTTTTGCTTAACATAATTTATTCATAAGCTAGCTAATCAGCTACTAGCTAGCTTATTAGTCAACAACTAGCTTATCAGCTACCATCTAGCTTATCAACTAGTTTGCCAAACACAGCCTTAGTGAGTTTGTAATGTATGCACCACAATGTTATGGTCAGATAGTCACATTCTTTTGTCATTTTTCTTAGCAAAACAAGCTCTCATGTTTCATATATTCACTATGAGATCTTTGACCAAACTAAGCAAAAGGGAAATATGAGGAGCTTCTACATTCTTCTAAATCTCAAATTTTATTTTACTATATGGTGCTCTTTTTTTAACGCGTTAGATAGTTTTTGTAAGGTCTGTGTGGATGAATGTGCTTCATTATAATGAAATTTGACAAAAGCTTTAATGAGATGGCAATGCTTATCTTTTAAAATTTGAAGGATCAGTTTTCTTCTTTGGAATGTTTTCCTTTTTGGCAAAATTTAAAGTTAATTATGCTTCTATGCCCATTTGTTAGTGTTGTAAAATATTGATATAATGGAATTTGGTCCACAAATCTCCTATCTAAATATTTGATCAACAGTCAAAAACATTCTGTTAAAACCATGTACTTTTAATGTTGAATCTTTTTTTGGGCAGATTCTATTTATGGCTAAAAGAGATTGTTTTCAATTAAGCCACAAAAGTTGCCAGCAAATGGACATGGAAAAATGGAAAACTATTAGCTGAATTTCCACAGGATATGCAGAAATCTAAAAAACTGTCTTGTGCTACAACTATGATGATGATGATGATGAAACTTGACAAATCCTAGTAGCCCTACAAATAGACATTAAAAACTTTATCTTAATCACAAATCATATTTCTTGAGATATCTGGTTTTCTCAAACAAACTTCATATTGGAGCCTTAGTGACACCTTTCTTTACACGAAATTGTTTCCCACTAGATACATAGATGGTCTTTTAGTTTGAGGTATTTAGGTGTTTCGTTTAGAAAAATCTTAATGAAGTCCTTAAAAATTGCACCACTGCAAAAGAGCCAATGATACATCATGGTTTGGAATCGTAGAATGAATTTATATTTGCAGAAAGTAATAGTGAGCATAAGATATTTCATCATTTCTCACTAATAGTACTTCACCCGTTTAATGTCTTTTGGACAATTATTTATTTCTTCTATGATTATGGTGTGAAATTGTTCTGGTCTACTTTAGACTGGTTCTCTCTTCTCTGTTATGATATATCTTACGGTTTAGTTGCAATAGTTATGAAGTTTGGTTGTACTTTTTTAGGATTGGGAGCACGGAAAGTTGTTCACACTAAAGGAACAAATTGATCATAAGGTAATATTTCATGATCTTTAACTTTAGAAGACAACCCACTTAAAAATCAACATGTATACTTATATTCAAGAAACCTGCTTTCAGATATATATATATATATATATATATAGAGGAAAGTTCAAATGTGAACCACTTTTTGGTTGTGAACGTGAGGACAACCGAGAGCGCGACACGTGGTGGCTTTGAGTGTGGTCCCCCTCTTTAATTCAATGCCCTCCCATGAATCGCGCCTAGTCATCCGCCGTGGAGTTGACGTGGCGCCTAGTCATCCACCACGTGTCACGCTCTCGGTTGTCCTCACGTTCACAACCAAAAAGTGGTTCACATTTGAACCCACCCCTATATATATATATATATGATATATAAACTTTTTTGTTTCAATATGATTTATCTCTTTGCTTTATTTTTCAGATCGATTTTATCCACCAGGAACTGCAAGCTCTTGAAGTCCCTCTTGTAGTGGTGTGTTTTATTGCTTCTTGCATCACATTTTTTATTTGTTTGACCCTGCAAGCTAACTAATGCTTAAGTGCGATAAAAGAATTTATTTTTGTTATTTTTCTTTCTTCATATACATGGTCTAAACTCACAATGTAAAGAAAATGATGTAGTTGATTTCCTTATTCTAATTATTTAATTGTAATTGAACTCACTGAGGCCGATAAATCATATGTTGTCACAGGTGGGCCACTCAATTGGGTCATATATATCTTTGGAAATATTTAAACAAATTCCTGAGAAGGTGATTACCATTTACAAGAAATTTCAAGCTCTTTCTTCATGTTTTTTTCTTCTTACCCTCTATTGATTTCTGAAAGGGATATATATATATATATATATTTGTATGATATGATACCTTTTTTACTGTTCCCTAATGGTTTCAGTCTGATACCACAGGTTGCATATCTTATTGGCCTCTATCCATTTTTGGAAGTGGACACAGAGTCGCATAAACAGGTCGTTATAAAGAGAGTTGCAAGGTAAAACCATCATCACCATGATGATATATTACCATTAAACCATCATTAGCTGCTAAAATAATTGACCCTTATCTCGGATATACTTTGAAACCACATAATTGTCTACAAAATCTTTGATATTAAACTTTTTGCGCTTTACTTCTGAGAATCTTGATTTCTTTGGGTTTATTTATTTATTTTTAATTTAGCAATCTTGATTTTATACTTTTTTAGGGATAATTTATTAAAACATTTTGGTAGCAGGTCCGATTTTACATCTAGTCTGATCAGTGCTACCGTGGCATTGTTGGGGTTTCTACCAATTTGGGGATCAAGATTTATCGCAAAGATGTCATTGGCAAAGGGGTGGTCTCCTACGGCTCTTGATGCTCTTTGCACAAGTGTTCTTAAGGTGATGCTACATTGGTGTGGATTGATTGGATTAGAGATAGCTTACAAATTCTTTTTGATTTAACAAACTGAACCAAACAAACTCTTAGGGTAGGTAGTTTGCAGAATTGTTTGGTAATGAACCCAAATATATGCGTAACAAGCATGCCACATCTCTCCACTTCATACATATTAATAGTATTAGGTTCAAATGAGAAGTGCTAAAGATTGAAGAAGTAGAGAAGTGATTTTCACCACTTATCTGGTCAATAAATGCGGCTTTCATTGCGAAACACCGGATAATTTCTCGCGCATGCTGTAGGACGCGGAGGGGTATTTTTGTAAATTTTACAAATAGTCCATATATGAAGATTCTTATATAAATCTTCATATGAATTACACAGGATTCGTATATGAAGGTTCATATATGAATCAAGATTCATATATGAATCTGCTTGTCGACTAATTGTAAAATTTACGAAAATGCCCCTCGATCTTGCACATACATGCAAATTTTGACTAGTTAAAGATTGCGGTCAAAGCCGCAATCTTCGACTTTTCAACTTTGATCTCAACTGTATCAATGGTTGAGATCACTTCCCTATTTCATATTTTTTTACCGCTTCTTATCCATATAGACACACACACACTGATAACCATGTATCATCTACAAAATTAACACATGATTATTTATTCAGATTTCAATTATTGTGTCAGCATGGGACCTATACAGTCTCTTAGTTCAAGTGGTCCTTTTGGTCCTTTCTGACTTTATTTTTTGAAGTGTAACCCCACAAGTTGGAATTTTAGTTGTAATATATTTCTTAATGGAGATATATTTGTTCTTACATCAAATGTTATTTATCTTATTTCAGTACAACACAATGCGCAATGTGCTATATATGGCCATGACCGAGTTCGAAGAGGTATATAATCTGTTTTAGACAAAAGAAAACTACCATTTTGTTCTATGATATCGCAAATTTGAATTATTTTAGTCCCCCAAGTTTTGAGCTCTAAATATTTTGGTTTGAAGGATACCGGGGACCGAAATGCGAAACGTACCACACTTATGTGTCAGTTCGCTGAAATTAATCTATTATACCAAAGTGGTAAAAATTGAGTCCAGAAAAAGACGAACTGCACCCTATTCTTGTATTCTTACCGTTATCTTTCGTATAGCTTGTAAAGGTACCGGATTGGGAGTTCATGAGGGAAAAGCGGAATCGGATTGCATTCTTGTTTGGTGAGGATGACCATTGGGCTCCATTGCACATGTATGATGAGGTAAAAAGAACATCATTTTTCTAATTTTCTATTTTAAATATTTGTTTTACTTCTCCACTAGTTGCTTTAACCTTTGGGGATTGGAGAGGTGGACCCTACTTTCGAGTAAGATATACTGGGTTTGTTTTCTTTTTTACCATTTTGTAGGTCACATTGTAATTGACGCTAACCGAATCCTTGAAGGCTTGATCTATCTTTCTAGTTAATATTCAGTTGTCAACTTCTGAGAAAAAGTTGATGTTTTTTATGATCTCAGATAGTGAAGCAGGTGCCAGATGTTGTGGTGGAAGTCGAAAGAGAGGGGCTCACCCATGCCTTTTGCTGCACTGTGGCTGGTTCTATATGGGTGGCTCGTCATGTAGCCACCTTGATCAAAAAAACCATATCTTGAGTCGAGCCATAGGTATTTATGTATATATATTATATAGCATATAGGGTCTGGTTAGGGAAGGCCGCAAAAAAATGAAAATCTAAGGAACACCTTGTTAACCGTTCATCTCGACGGTGTTCACATGTGCATACAAGTACCGGAAGATATTTTTTGGTTTTTATGTTGGTGTGCATGTTATGCACATGTGTATACTGGACAAAATGCTTACAAATTACTTATGCACATGAGCATAAAAACCAAAAAACATCTTCAATTACTTGTATGGACATGTGCACACCGTTCGAATGAACAGTTTACCAGGGTGGTTCCCAGTTTTTAATTTTTTTACAGTTTTCTTTTGAACCTTGCTCTTATATATACAATGTACATCCACCCATTTCTTTCTTTACTCGAGGGCTATTTTGGAGAGTAATTTAATGGGTTCTGCATATTCGCAAACTATTTTTAATTTTCAAAACCTAGTGCAAAGGTTTCATAACATTGCAGTAAAATTAATTGGATTGGATGGTACGAGTAATTAATTTTTTTTTTTGAACAGCGAAAGGGGAAGACTAGTACGGGGGTGGTAGGGTTTTATATGTCATCACAAGTGAATCTTTTTAATTAATGTAGAGTTATTTGACATTAATTAATATAATTGTAGAGCAATGCAAAGTGTGTAGGCATGGAAATCTCAGAGCTAAAAGAAATGATGGATGGATAGATAGATGGTGTTATTGAATGGGAATGGTTAATGGTGATGGTAACTTGTGAATCTGAAGGATCTTTAAATGTTAAGAGATGAGAGTTAATTAATGCATATATATGTATATTTACATAAGGTCTGAAAGTGTAATGATACTCATTTGTTTTCTACAGTCTGCTGCTAGCTGTTGGTGGATGAAATGTTTGTCATGTCTTTCAAATGGCTTTTAATTTCTGGTACTACTGCAGTTTTACAAGTTTTTTCAAACTCACAGTACAACCTTAGATGCTTTAGCCATTGAAATTATAAAGCTTCTTTAAAATAAATAAAATTAGAATTTTAGACATTTTCTTTTACTCCGAACAGATTTTTCAAAACTTTCTTCGGACCGAAGAAAGTAGGAGAGGGTGTGTGAAATTTTCCATATATGGAGTACTCTCTGGAAATGATTACTATGAGAGTGAAATAAATTTTTATTAGAATTCCACCAATAAGAAATCTTAAAAATAAAACATTTAAAAGAAAATTAATATTTCATTAGATATATGTATTCTAATGATATAAATAATGATGTAATCTATAAAATGAAGAATCTGTTGGAGTTAAATTAAATCTTTTATAAGAATTTTCGGTTTCGATTCTCCAGTTTGAAATTTTTGTTGAGGATGTTCTAACTTCAATCTCTTCCTTTTATAAACACAATAATTTATAAAAACTTACAAACGTGTTATAAAGGTTTTACATACCATCTATAGTGGTCTTGACTCTTGTCAATGGTATTAGTTTCCACATCAGCGTCATATCAGTTTTTCACTATCTTACCAACACCTTACCAATTTAACCACAGTTGTATTGACTCTCATACCAATCTAAATAATTAATAGAACAAGAAAAGAATAGAAAGATAGAGAGAAATAAGAGAGAGGGTGGGGTGGGGTTGTCTAAGGAGTCGGCATGGCCTTGCAGATTTCACTCATTGCCAATCAACCTGATGGTGTTGACGGTCTTACCAATCGGCACCGAAGCCTTGCTGCTCTCCCTTGCAGGCTCATTGTGGATGGTCTAAAAGAGCATTATATAAACACTATATTATTTTATATGTGAAACAATTCATGGAAACTTGTTATATAATGTGTTTTATAAACATTATATCATTTTACATGTGACTAATATTGTTAATCAATATATTTACTTATACCGGCATTAACTTTAAATAGGATATATAATCATGAATCGGTGGCCATAAACTAGCTTATTTTGAGTTTATTAATAATCTCTGTTGTATTTGATTAGTCAAAAAAAACTTGCTACTTCAAGCAATATCTTGAGAATTTTTTTTAGTCGTGTACTTTATAAAAATTTTAATAATTTTCTTAACAGGTGTTTATAATATTTTATAAGATTTACTTCATGAAAGTGTATTCAACTTGTCACGAAAAGTTTCATTTAGTGTATCAAAACTTAACATTTAATGTATTTCATAACAAGTTAGATAAACTTTCGCGACAAGTTGGATACATTAAAATGATAGGTTTGATAAAGTTTGATACATACAATGACCATTTCTTAAACTCTGATATGCCAAATGAAACAAATTGAAATATGATACATACAATAACTTTTCGTGATAAGTTGGATACATTTTCCTGAAGTAAACCCTGCTTTATATATATTCTCATCTAAACTTATAAAATGGTAACCCCAATGGGGCAGCATACCGGTTAAGGCTTGGTGTTGGGGAAAAACCCACCCAAGTTCGAATTTTGGGTGAGCAACCAGGGGCCACTGGGTATTAATCCCAGGGGAGCATGCTTTAGCTCTCGGTAAAAATTACCAAGAATGTAGCCTGGGCAAACCCAAATGAACCTTATCTAAAAAAAAAAACTTATAAAATGGTTTTTACAAACCATGGATAATTTATCAACTTTCAGCTTACTTATTAGTTTTTTTTTTCTTCTTATTTTTATGTCCCTTTTGTTATAAGCAATACTAAAATACAATGTATTGTTATTTTTTTTGAACGGCAGAATACACACACCCAACTAATCTAGTTTTAAAATCTACTTCTAAATCTACACTTTTGTCCACGACAAGACTCGAACCCACAACCACACAGGATGAGGACACCTTAACACCACTCCAAATGTCGCTCGACTACAAGCCCGTTGGATTTATGTGTGTAGAGGAAAGTTCAAATGTGAACCACTTTTTGGTTGTGAACGTGAGGACAGCTGAGAACGCGATACGTAGCGGAAACTAGTCAATAAAGACGACTTTGAGTGTGGTCCCCACTTTAATTCAATGCCCTCCCATGAATCGCGCCTAGTCATCTGCCGTGGACCTAACGTGGCGCCTAGTCATCCGTCACGTGTCGCGATCTCGACTGTCCTCACGTTCACAACCAAAAAGTGAGTCACATTTGAACCTGCCCCTATGTGTGTGTATATATAAGTATAAGACATTAGTATAAGTTATACAAATATAAAACCTAAGCTAGAAACGGCTCTTTTATGTAATTTTAAAATAGAAAGCAAGTGGAGTGGAGTTTAGTGTATGAAATTGATGTTATCCGGTGGGATCTGGGATCCATCGGAGTTAAATCAGCCGGTTTATATGGGTTCTTATTTCTTATCTTATTTCTTATTTTATTTATTTATTTATTACATTAAAAATATAAACACAGAATTAATGACATACTGTCATGCCAGCTTCCAAACTCTTCCAATTATACCTTATTATTATTTTAATCTACCTATATATTTTAATAGCCTATTTTCATTATTTAAATTAATATAAACACGTACACTGATTTGAGTAAGTTTCATTTAAACTTTAAATAATTTATAAGTATTCTTTTTTTTTTTCCTAGTGTGGGACAACTAAAAAAACCAAATTATATTTTTAGTTGGAAATTTTTTAAGGGAAATTTAAAATAACATGAAATAATAAATATTGAGAGTTATCAAGTTAAAGGAAAAAAGTTTTTCAGTCGACAAGAATGATTAAGTTCGTTGCATATTATTAATTTTTATTATATGTTATCTCAAAATTAAATAAAGTTCTGTATTTTATTTAAAATGTATATAACAATAAAACCCAATATGGTGCAAGGTTTAAGATAATGCAAGATTTTGATATGGCGGGAGTAAAGGTATTTTTGAATGCCTAACTTTGAAAACAAACTTGTATGCTATGTATATAATTATGCATATACACATATATATTCTTTTACTATTATCAGGATATTTAATAATTCAAATAATAATATATATTAGCTAGAAGCTAATATATAAGACATATATACATAAAAAAGAAAAATAATCAAATAACGTTTTATAAAAATCATGCATCGGTCATGACATACCACAAGCTTAATACGACAATCGAAATGAGGTTTGAGCTACGACAACTATTATAACGAGTCTTTTAAAACATTCACTTTGTGGATCCAATTAATCCATAAAAACCAATATAGTGATTGTAATTTTTTATTTACTAAATAAAATAAATGATTAATAAATTTACTAATAACTTTACTAATAACTTTTTTTTTGAACGACAAGTTAATGCGTACACACGTTCCAGCAATATCGGGCCTGCTTACGAGTAATCCCACTAATCCGTTGCGACCCGATTCAACATATGGCTGAACCCGATTGACAGGTTTTAGGGGCTCCATGGACCAACCGAACCGGTCCTGAAGGATTAGATCTAAAGTCTGGATATCACAGGAAAGTTGTGTCGCCTGTGAGAATCGATCCGGTAGTATGGCTTTCGCCCCATACCTCCTAATGATATTACCTATCCAACTGAGCTAAAACCTTTGATAATTTATTAGTAACTTGACATTGACCTTTATGTATTGATGGGGTAACTCTACTTTACTCAAGTTTTAATCCTACCTACAAAGATCAAACTTTTAAGTTACATTTGTTTGTAGAATTAATCCTACTTCATTCTTTAAATAGTTGGTGGTTTGGCGGGGGTGATGGCCTAGCCGAAGCTCCTTGCCTTTCCTCCTTTTCTTTGCTGTTCAAAAAAAATACTCTTTTCTATTTGTAGTTAATACTTAATAATTGCAGTTTTTAATGTTAACAAAAAATTGTATAACATTGCTTATAAACTCATTTTGCTTTTTCTATTATTTTCAAAATACTTGTGATTTTTTGTGTTTTATAACAAATATCCTTTTTTTTTTAATTCTTCTTATATCTTATTCTTTTAGAACATTTCCAATAAAAATACTTTTAGAGCATCTACAATGTTGAGATTTTTCATTATGATTCTTCATAGTTATTTTTCATTTTACATTATCATCAATCGACAACTCAAAAACTTCAATATACCTTCACTATGACAACCTCTCTCGTGTTTTTTCAAAAAATTTACATGTTTCATAGGGTATCATTATTTTTATTTTATATTATTTTTATTTTTATTTATGAAAAAAATATATTAAAAATTATACAAATACAAATTTATTTATATCAAAAAATAATGTTATTTTACAATATTCAGATATTTGTTTTCTTTTTGATCATTAATAAGAGACCACATATGTTGACCTTAAGTATAGTGACCTTTCTGGCCAATGACAAATTTTTTCATTCTCAATTGCATATAATTAAGACTATCCAACCTAGTAGGAAACCATGTTTTTTTTAGGCATTTGAAGCAAAAGTTGAATGTTAGTAGCATTTGTCCATGTTAAGCATTATTCACCAAAATTTTGTAAAGCACATTGTCAAAAATATTTCAAGCACTGAATATTTGTTAAAATCTCTAGAAATGAATAAAAATCTAAGAAAATAAATTTAAAATTTTGAATAGAAAAAAATATTATCTTGCAAAGGAATACATGTAAAATATCAAAAAAAAAAATTATATGTAGAATACACAAAAAATAAAGTTAATTTAAAAGTATGTAAACACAAAAAAAATTAAGATAGGGTGAACTAGACACTATAAAAACAATAGGCCCTATAAAATTATATAAAAAATATGTATTGAAGATATAACTCACCACTAGAGTGTATATTTATTAAAGATATTATGATTTTAATTATATTAACAAATAAAATTGATTAAATATAAATTTCTTTAAAGGTTTATAAAGTTAGAACTAGTTAATTACGAAATACCTTTGTAAAAGCTTTTTACTTGCAATCTATGACGAAAAACCTTATAAAAAACGTCTAATAAAAATGTAGCCACTATGTTGAAAAACGTTACATCAAAGTTTTTCATTTTTAAAAAACCACTCAAAAAACATGTTATTGGCCTTGACGAAGCTCCTTCCTTGAGTTTCCTTTCTTTACCGTTAAAAAAAAAAAAGAGTTTATTTCCTCGGTTCGTGTATTTTTCAATATACACGTATTAGTTTTCCAAGAGAAATTTATAAGGTTGGAAAAATACATTAAAAAACTCATAAAATATCATTTCATTTCAAAGAAAGCTAATTACACTTTTATAAATAATACTCTTCTCATACGCTTTTGACCAATTTTTTTTTACAGTTTTTTCCTTACAGGTTATTGGCATCTCAACAATCTAAAAACCTGTACATATTTCTATTATGTGAAAAACCCCGTCTAAACTTTTTTAGAGTTCTCAGGGTCCCATCATTTTAACTTTATATCATTTATATTTTATTTATAAAAATATATATACATTAAAATTAATGCAAATACATATTTATTTATATCGAAAAATACATATATGTAAAATATATAATTAATATAATACTTTTATTAATATAAAATCTAATTTTAATATGAAAACTTTATATAAAAATATAACTGATTAATATGAGACTTTTATAAAGTTAAAACAGATTAAATACGAAACCTTTGAAAAGCAGGTCTTGCAGTTACGAGCTATGACGCAAAACTTCACGAAAAACCTCAACGGAAAAACCTTTACACTATGTTGATGTGTGTATGTGAAGCAATTACTTTTTAAAGTGTATATAACAAATTAATTGGTGCATTTAGTCTCACTAGATTGCTATAGCACCATTTGGATTACATTGAGAATGTAAAAAGGGGAAATTGATGTTGACAAGTTACGTGAGCGATTCACTTTTTTAGGATGTAATTGATAATTGAAAGGATGTAAATAATCCAACCTTTTAAAATTAAAGTTTTCAAAACCTTTGAAAAAAAAGTTGTCAAAGAGTACATTATCGAAGCTCTTAGGCTGCTTGCACCGGTCGTTTGGGTTGCTGGCAGGTGAAGCCGCCAGCTTTAAATAAAGCCGGCGGTTGGGTGCTTCACAACCAAACCCAGCGGGTTGGCGGGCATGGCGGGTGAAGGAAGTCGATGAAGCCGTTGTGTTTGTGTGTGTGTTGTGTATATTGTGTGAGAGGGTTGAGAGGGTTGGGTGTGTGTTGTAGAGGGTTATGGGAGGGTAAAAAGAGGGTTGACCAAAAGCTGATGTGGCATTCAAAAAGTGAGTGGGTTGAATGGTTTAACTGGGTTGGGTGCGTGTAGCCTTAGTACGGAATTTATTTTTGTGGAGTAGAAAATATTAAAAATTATCTTCTGTTAATCCTCATATATGATTGGACTGTGACAAGATAGTAAGCGACTGTCCCGTCACTTTAGCACGTACTTGTTGGTAAGAAAGATATATACATACACAATTTATATATATATATATATATAAAGAAACAACAATAATAATCTCTCATCTCCTTTCTTTCAACCCACACTCTTCTTCTTCTTCTTCATTATTATTATGCCTACAATCCATAAAAAACTCACACTCAACACCGCCGCCGTCAACGTCGGCTGCGGCAGCGGCTGCCGGAGATTCAACCTCTCCAAAATCTTTAACCCTAAACCCACCAACAAATACAAACGAAACTACTATTCCGACCACCACCACCGCCGCCACCACCACCACCACCACTCTTCCTCCACCACCCCAACCACCACCACCACCGCCACCACATTCTCACCCAACACCTCCTCCGACTACGTGGACAACGAGTCGTCGGAAGTGAGAAGCCTGAGAGCCGTCCAAGGGTTTGGCCGGATCGGCGGCAACAGCCTGGCCGTCGAGAAAGATTCCGACGACCCTTACGTTGACTTCAGAGAGTCAATGCTTCAGATGATCATGGAGAAACAGATTTATGGGAGAGAAGATCTTAGAGAGCTTTTGAACTGTTTCTTGCAGCTTAATTCACCTTACTACCATGGAATCATCATTAGGGCTTTCACTGAGATATGGAATAATGTCTTATCTTTTAAGCTCATGCATGGGGGAGATCATCAATCCTACTATTAAGTATTAACTAACTATAAGTTTCATTTCATTTTGTTTTGTTATATGTTATTTGTTAATGTTGTTATTAGTTAGTAGTTACTACTAAATGAAGATATATATGTATGTTATGATGTTATTAGCACTTCAAAAATGGAATACTACTATAATTATTAATGTATCAAGTGATAGTTTTAGGTTGATTAGTAGAATACATTTGGAAGTGCTAATAACATCATTTTAATTATTATAATCTAATGTTTTAGTTAGTTGTTTGTATTATCTTGATATTCCCTATCCAAGAAAATGTGTTTTGGGATATCTATTTTTAGTAATTAAATGCATGTTTGTTGATTATATAAATTAACTCTATGTTATTTGTCACATTGTAACTCTAGCTAGTTCTTTAGTTTTGCATTTTAATTAAAAAGGGGTTTTGAGCATCGAACCCTAAACACTATTGTTAATCGGGTTTGTCTTGTTTCGTGTTTGGCTGTGTTCGGCAAACTAGCTGGTAAGCTAGTGCTAGCAATAAGCTAGTTGATTGCTGATAAGATAGCTTATTAATAACTTATGTTTGGTAAAAACTAACTTATGAACATGTAAAATGATAAAAAAAAAAACATATTTTGTGGTTTAATAATTAATATTAATAAGAGTATAATTAAAAAAATGCTATAAAAAAACTTTTGAAATGCTACTTTAACTAGTGTTCCAACAAGTATAAGGCAGTTTATGGTGCATCTAAATGTATAATAGCTTAATTATAAGCTAACTTTTTTTTTGAGAAAGACTTGTTTTAAGGTGGTTCTACTCCTTAGCATTTGTTCTATACATATTAAATTATTAATCATTTGCGTTTTAAAAATATATAAAATAAAAATTAACTTCACGAAAACTCACAGAAATTAAGCTTTATATAAGGCCGATGACTTCAAACCTTTTAAGATTTAAATGTTGTATACATTTATAGATTTCCAACTATTAGTTATTCAATAATATTGGATAATTTAACATTAATATCTAAATGATGTTTACACTTTTAAACGAATATTGGCTATATATTCCCATTAAAAATGAAATTTTATTATGGTTTAATTTAATTTATTTATTGAAAATAAAAGAAATTAAAGATGTGGGTATTTTTGGGTCAAACTTCAAAGATTGAATACATGGGGTATTGGAGAGGCATAAGTTGTCTTTAAGCCATTGGGATTTGAAAGGTTCTAAAATAACTTATTTTATGTATATATAAACAAGTGCAAACTCAGTGGGATTAAATGCAAATTTAATGGTCAAATTAAATAATTCAATTCGCTGATGTCGATGATTTATGTTAAAAGTCACCAGCATTCAAGAGTGTATATATATATATATATATCTATATATATATATATTGTAAATCTGATGGGTCCAAATTAAAATCAAGTATCATTTAATGGTTGCTTCTTGCACTATGCATTGTTGATTGTACTCTACTACTACTATATATCAAATGAAATTGATGATCATCATGCATTCATTCAATTAACTTTGTCAGTCAATTGAAATGAATAATTAATATAACATATTCATAATGAATACTTGCTTGTTTTTGTGGTACTTAGTTTTTTTTTAATTTACTATTATTTTAGCTTACAAATTCTAAGATGGATGTATTATAAATTATTTATGCAAAGTTCTAATTAACATGAAGGGCATAAAAGATATTAATATGCGCAGCGGTAGAACGGGTAGGGGCGGGTGAAGCCCGCTGGCTTCCATTAAGCCCGCTGGGTTGTAGAGGGTTGGGTGTGTGAAAATGGGTGCCGGCGGGTTGCACCCTTCGCGGGTTGGAGAACCCGATTTGCAAAGCGTGAGTTGTGTGTGTGTGGTGTGTGTGTTGTAATTGATATATATATATATATATATATATGATTATAGTAAAATTTTACAATGGATTTCTTTTGTGAAAACATGTGTTTCCAAAAGAAATCAAAACACTTTATATTATTTAGTCATTTTCTATTCAAACATAAATTTTGGAATTTCTAGTACATGAATTCTCGTTTTAATTTAAAAATATTGATGGAGAAGTGCAGAGAAACACGAGGAAAGTAAGCAGAGAATTAATTAAGGGTGATAATGGGAGGATGAGGGATAATTACTGATGCTAGTCAAATGTTTCTCTTCCTTTGTAATCATGATTTTGCATGCTCTCTCTCTCATAATCAATTTTGACTTAAAAGCATCTCAATAAAAATTCTAAAATGAAGAGTTTAGGATTTGGCTCCTATTTCTTTAAGGCCAAGCGTACCACACCCTCGGGTTGAGGCAGGTTCGAGGGAGTGGTTTCATGGGTTCGACGGCTTCATGCTACCGGGGGGGGGGGGGGGGGGTGTTCAACTGGCGGGCTCGGTGGAGAGTTCATGAACCCGTAAAACCCGTTCTCTCTTTTTATTCTTTTTTCTCTCTCTCTTATATAATATATTTAAAATAATAAAAAATGGTAAGGGTATGAAAGGTTTGGTCGTACGGGATTGAAAGGTAAGGTGAAGATATGGGGGTAGGAAAGTGGAAAATTGATTTGGCGCTGACGTGGCAGTGAAACACTACTAAAACACTATTATCGACGGCTGTCGGAAATTTCTAATTGTTTTTCGGTGATTTACCAACTGTTGTTTTTTTATTTTATTTTTAAATAAGTCGGCAGAAAATTCTTGAAAAACAATCGGAAAATTGTCGGTAAATGAAACACTCGGAAATCGGTTCATAAAAGTCGTAGGAAAAACCGTCGGTAGCTTTTACAGACCAAGTTTTTATCGACCCCTGTTTCGTCGGAACACCATTGGCAAAGCCGATTTTCCGACTGTTTGGGCTTTTAGTGATACCTTTTTTTAGTAGTGAAGGATTTAGGGTTAAACCTCTTGTGCTACGAAAGACGTAACAGATTTTTTAAAACCTATTTTAGGACGATCAATTTAAAGAGTTTTAGTTACTTTGTTACTTCAAAATTATTTGTGAACTTCTATTACATTATAAATGCTAACCGAGTACGAGCCAACCGCTTGCTTACTAACTTACTCCTAAATCTATACCACTATCCATGATGGGACTCGAACCCATAACCATAAGTAGGGGTGTTAACGAGCCGAGCCGAGTCGAGTAGTAGGTTAATCGAGCCGAGCTCAAAAAATAATACTGGGCTCGAGCTCGACTCGAGCTCGATTAACTTTTTCAATGTAGGGCTCGAGCTCGAGCTCGAATATTTTTTGAGTTATCGGGCTCGAGCTCGAAGCTCGTTTATAGGTTCGAACTCGCGATCGATTAACTCGTTTATCAACTTAAGCTCGATAATTTATAAATTTTTGTACTATCTAGTAATAAATATATTAAAATGTTTAGCTCAAACAAAGGTATGCTCGAATAGCTCGGCTCGGCTCGGCTCGACTCGACTCGAAAAGTTTAATCGAGTTTTCGAACGAGTCGAGTCGAACATTGTTGTTATAAAGCTCGGCTCGTTAAGTTTAACGAGCTCGATTTTATGTTCGAGATCGACTCGAGCTCGAGTATTACTAAGCTCGAGCTCGAGATAAACGAGCTCGAGCTCGAGTAGCTCGTTAAAAGCTCGACAAAAGCTAACACCCCTAACCATAAGCACAAGGAAGGGAGGAACCTTAAAAACACTTCAAATACCATTGGAATACAAGCTCTTTTAACACTAGTTGAGCTTTAACATTTACATCACCTAAATCAAGCAACCCAAAGAAACAAAAGAAAGCAACACAAAAACATCAATCTCTTTTCCCAACAATCACATATAAAGGGTTTTGGAATGGTAAATGATGATTGAAATTGACCATGTCAAAGTAGTAGTAACTTTGAATCAAAGATTGGTTGGGTTGTGTTGTGTTGGCATGTAAAATGAGCATGTGCACGTGTCCGCTGTTTATTTCCTAAAATGGTATGTGGAGCCTTTCATTTTTCATCACGAAACAAACATAATCATGAATTGGGTCAACCCATCCAACCAATGAAGGTGGATACCATCAATATTTTAAGGTTTCCTTTTTAAAAAATTTGAAATCTAAAATCTAAAGTTTGGGGCTTTGTTTTCATATTTGATATGTTTGTCTACCTGAACCCATTCGATACACACCTTTGTTCGTTTTAGAGCATTTTCATTTCAACATTCTAATAAACAAAAAGTGTAGTGGCTTATAAGAACTACCATTATGAAGACTTCTTATAAGAACCCTAACTTCTTTAGGTTCTAAGAACCTTGGTTCTACCATGGAATGTGTGAGAAGTGACATTTTCCATGTTTTTTTTTTTTTTTTTTGTTTTCTTGAGTTGATGATTATTATTGATGTTGAAAAAATCAATGAGATCCACAAACAAGAGGTTCTTATAAGAACTACCATTGTAAACCTTTGAGAGAGTTCTTTATTTGGTGAGTTGAAGATGATGTGGCAACAAGAAGTGTAAGAAGGAGGTTCTTATAAGAACCTCAATTGGAGATGCTCCAATGTAATTAATTAATACACGTTTGGGCTTTTAATACGACATTAAGTTCTTTTTGGGTCCTGTTGTTTACTATTTTTTTTATCTTTAATTATTTACATTTTTTGTAAACTACTACTGTTTACTACTCCATATAGTAAATAAATTTGGGCCCTTGGCGTGCATCCGACCCACCCTTCCCTAGGACGACGCTGTCTTAACGGGTGACGGTGGCGATGAGTGGTGGTGACGGCGGCAACGACGACAACGATGGTGGTAAGGCGATGAAAGGGTGGTGGTTGAGGCAGCTATGAAAGGCAGCAAGAGCGACATTGGATGGTGGCCATATTGACAACACTAACTTTGTCACGGTGGGATGGAATAATATGGAATAAAGAAATTGAAATACCTTGTTAGAAACTAAAGGAGTTCACATTTCACCAGTTGTTGAATTCTAATTCCTTACAAAAGCTCAAAGAATGAACTGAATGTTAGAACAAGATTTGATCATTCCAATTCTTTCTAATTGCACCGGATTCCAAAGAACTAATTGTTGAGTTGTGAATGTGATGAAAGGTTTTTGGATGAGGATGATGTTATCCTCTTTGGTTTTAGAGGTTTTATGTTATGCTAGTAAATGGCCCCTTAGATTTTAGTTACAAAATTTATTTTGACTAAAGACTTTAGTTAAAATATTGTAAAATTAAAATTTGTTTAAAGCTTAACACCATAGACGAGTATTTTTTTTTTTTCAAAAATAAGTGTCTTATTTTTAGAAAACCATTTATAAGAAATGGGCTCACCTTGCAAATAAAAGCTGGCCTTTGAACTCCTTCCAATTTAATGTGCTCTTTTAAGGCCCAATGGGATTAGTCAATGGTCACATAAATGGGCTAAGATATCCATGGTTATAAAAAAAAGATAAATTAATACTCAAGGTTCACGCAAGTTATGTTAACCCGGAAAAGGAAACGTACACTAGGAAAAAGATAAATTAATACTCAAGGTTCACGCAAGTTATGTTAACCCGGAAAAGGAAACGTACACTAGGAGGGTCCTCGCCTTCTCGGGATAATCTTGGTTGCAAAATAGCTTCATGTGGTAGATGTGCACCCTTATGCAGGGTTGCAGACTGAAAAACCCACGAAATGCTAAGGCCTAAGTGTTTTTCGACGATAGTGTCACCATCGAACCTATGATAAGTGGGGGCTAACAGTCATGAGCAACGATGATGATTAAAGAAGCTAGGTATGCATCAAATATGTCGATTTCTATTAGAAGTGAAAACTCCAAGTTGCGAAAATTGATTAAAAGATTGTTACATCGTAAGGGTCAATGATGGTGCCCATCCAAAATATCATCACCATTGTTCATTCCATAACTCATAGTGCTATCTCCGATAACCTGTAGACTTCATTACCACCTCTTAGAAATTAGAAGTAGAATCAGATTTCAAACTTCAACATATTTTAAAAAATAAACGTCACCTTAGTGTTATTCAAGTGGGCTTATGAGTATTACGAAAACGATCTAAATATCATCCCAATTTATAGATCTAATTGCATATAATACATTTTTTATACTTTGTTTGCTTTACCGATCTAAATAACAAAGCTTGTCTAACCCAATGATAAAGATAACAACATCATGGGGGGACCGGTCAGTGAATGATATCCCTGACTATCCGGGTTAAAATCCTACGACAGCAAGCGGAGTTACCTAAGTTTCAGGCCGGCCTTGGGTCGGTTTAAAATTGGTGATGAACTGCTGATTAGTCGGATGCCCGAATGAATCCCACTGGCCACGGGAGTGTGTGTGAGTTTATATGCGGTTCATTTTATATAGAATGATAATATTGAGGCTCTCTTTTCAAATTTAGAGGGGATCGAGGGTTCTTCGAGTATGCACATCGGGTAGCAACGGAAGAAGGCCAAGAATCCGTTTGATTCATCATCATCTATAAACAAACCCACGATTTCCATCGTTTTCAGGTGAGAATTCCTAACTCAGTTGCTACATCTTATTATTCTTTTAAAGTTGAAAGTCTTGTGCACATAACCTGTTTGATAAAAGTCCTCAATGAACTTCTGGGGTTTTAATCTAAATAACATCTAATCATGGGATGCAAGTTTTCTTTCCCAACTTGATGATTCTTTGATTTTGATTTTGGGTTCTTTTCCATTTCTTGTTTTTATTAGATCACTTCACTCATGAATGCCAAACCCCTTTTGCACTGTTCTTGAATCGAGGAAAGTTCAAATGTGAACCACTTTTTGGTTGTGAACGTGAGGACAACCGAGAGCGCGACACGTGGCGGCTTTGAGTGTGGTCCCCCCCTTTAATTCAATGCCCTCCCATGAATCGCGCCTAGTCATCCGCCGTGGATCTAACGTGGCGCCTAGTCATCCGCCACGTGTCGCGTTTTCGGTTGTTCTCACGTTCACAACCAAAAAGTGGTTCACATTTGAACCCACCCCTATATATATATATATATGTATTGGGGTGGGTTCAAATGTGAACCACTTTTTGGTTATGAACATGAGGACAGCTGAGAGCGTGACACGTGGCGGATGACTAGGCGCCACGTCGGGTCCACGGCGGATGACTAGGTGCGATTCATGGGAGGGCATTGAATTAGGGGGGGGGGGACCACACTCAAAGCCGTCTTTATTGACTAGTCTCCGCCACGTGTCACGCTCTCGGCTGTCCTCACGTTCACAACCAAAAAGTGGTTCACATTTGAACTTTCCTCTATATGTATTAATGCATATGGTTTATGTTAAAAGAAATAAGTAATTGCAGTCCAATATGTAATGAGTTTGTTGAATGATTTTCTCTTAATCATTGGTATAATTAAGTCTTACATGATGGGTATTCTCAGATTGATTGGTCTAATTATGCTTCTTAATTCTGCTTTTGTATGAGGTACTATTGATTGACATGTTGAAAAGCCACAAGAATTGCATATATATATTATTAGTAATCTTGCTGATGATGATCAAATGTAAGAGTATCAATACTTACAGCAAACTAACATTTTAGAGTAAATGTAAGACTATCGATAACTACAACAATCTAACATCTCAACACACCTTGTTGATGATGGATCAATCTTGCAACCATGTGCAATGAAGTGATGAACGTAAGTTGAATTAAACCTCTTGAGGTGAATTCATGGCTATCTTCTTTTCTCTCTTTAAAGACACCTTTGATCCAATCCAATCCAGTCCATCCATACAACAACCCGTATTAATTCCCTATTTGCCCCTTGCACTGATATCAGAAAGGGGAGGGTCGGCCTTTGGATGGTCGGCGGCTTAGAGTAATAGCATACGAACATAGACTTTATGACCAAGTAACATCGCCAAGTATCTTAAATTTTAAATTTCCTTCCTCCGGTTGTCAGCCTTTTGCCTTAGTATTTATCTCTGTTCTGTCAATAAGAAATGTATGCAATCATTTGTAGTCTCATATTGTTGTGAGACTTTATGACCAAGTAACATAGCCTTTTGTCCTAGTCTCATATTGTTGTGATCGTAGCTAATTCTTAGTTTGTAGCTTAATATCTTCCTGCGCTCGGGTGTTTTTGTTAATATCTATTCCAATATTATTTGGTCTAAACAGTTAGAATGATTAAAGAGGTCTAAGTAATTTAGAAGTTCTTTCTGAAATTGGTGCTAGATTAGGAACTATTGTCTGATTAAGTATTCTTTATAGATGAATGACAAAAATAGTTTACCATTTTATGGATTTGAAATATTTTTGACAAGAATATTATTTGATAAAATTGCATGTTAAGCTCAATATCATTTAGTGGGTTGCAGATTGAAATATTTATGATGTGAGAGTGCACTATATGATAAATTTGTTACTCATATGTTCCTCAAATTCATTTTCTGTACTTATGCTGTATTAAACCTAAAAGAAACTGATGCATAATGGCTGCAAAAGAAAGCAACCATCCCATTGTCTGAAAGGCCTAAAATTTGCATAGTTCTTGTGGATGGAACTGTTACCTATGACCAACTCAGGCACTGTTTGGTTGGCTTTTCATTAAGTCCAGCAGGTTTGGAAAATCTTGGCTTTCTAAATTTTACCTTAAGCTCCAGAAGCTTACTGAATAACCTACTTTCTATACTATCGAGCCACTACCAAAAGTTGTATATAATTAGCCGAATGAACCGTGCATCCCATTAATCTCATTTAGCAGCTAACAAATAGTTTTCTCTCTCTCTCTCTCTCTCTCTCTCTCTCTCTCTCTCTCTCTCTATCTCTCTGGGGCTAACATTGTAATTTTCTTTTATTTTTCTGTAAGATGTCTTTGCATGTTGGGAATATTTCGTCTAGAGTCCGTAGAGACGAGCTTGAACGTGTTTTCCGAAGGTTTGGCCGCTGTAGCATACAAGTGAGGGATAAATTCGGTTTCATAGATTATGATTATCCTGTGAATGCCGAGAGAGCTCTTAAATCGCTTAGGGGAAAGAAGATATGCGGCGAGCAGTTAACACTTTCGTGGTCAAAGTCAAATCGACAGCCAAATCCAGTGCCCAGAATTAGAGGTGGGAAATCCCACGATTCTAGGCAGGGACAGAACCCCAGAACAGAAAATTACGTGAACTGGAAATCGCCTCCAAATGGTCGACAGGATTCTAGAATGGGTTATAAGAAACCGGCAGATGAAATGGCTGCTGGTGTCGGTTTAAACGAGAAGTTGGAAAATGATAGATGGGAAGAGCAGACCGACGACCTACCAAATAGAAAAGAAGTGGAAAAAGTTTCGGAGTTTGACCGTTATGAACCTGAGGACAAAAGGGATGATGATGATGATGAAATCAATCACGATGTTCAACAAAGAAAAGGGGATCGGGCTGTTACTACAAAGACTCAGCTGGGATGTTATAACTGTGGAGAATTGGGTCATAAAATGCGAAACTGTCCTCGAGAAAGGACGTCCAAGAAGAAGCTTAACAGATTTGACCGTAAACGGAATGATGAAAACAACAATAAAGGTGACGATGGATTGAGAAGGATCGAATCTGGAAGGGAGCGACCGAGTAGAGAGGTGTCTAGATATCGGAAGCATCATCGGACTGATTATTCTCGTGCCGATAACGGAATCAATAACGAGAGAGTGAAACGGAGAAGGGAAATCGAGAGTCCGGAAAGGCATCGTGCAAGAAAATCAAGGAGGCCGAACCCAAGTCCCGTCCATTCAGATGGATCAAAATATTCAAAGCCCACCGCTAGGTTTGCTTCGAATTCAAATTCGAAACCGTCTTCTTTGTCTTTTTCTTCAACTTTCAGTTCGAAATCACAAAGTCATAGATCAAGAAATCACAGGTTGTTGTCGAGATCGATATCAGGTTCTAGGTCCCATTCAGACTCTCGTGCAACATCTTCTGACCGATCTTCAACACCTTCTTTGACAAATGCTACTAGTCCTCTGCACAAGGAAGTAAGTGCTGAACTCGATACCATGGATACAGACCATCTTGAAACGGCGAATCATGAACCGGAAGCTGATTCAAGATTGCAGAAGACGAGCAGTAACTCGATGGTTATAACATCAGAAGAGATGTTGATGGTGATAAAGCACTATGGGTTAAAGAAAGACGAAGAGCTTAATGATAACGATAACGATAACGATTTAGGTGTGGAGTCGTATTTCGGGTGTGGACGGTTGTGGCCGTGGGAGGTAATATACTATAGGAGGCTTAAAAAGGGTCCGATTTCAACGGAGAACTATGCGCGAAGGGTATCGCAGAATCGAGAGTTTGGCATTGTTGATAAGTATGTGAGAAGCAGCAGTGGATGGGGAGAAGTAGTAGGTAAAGATTAACATCTTCTTACTTGATGTTAATTAGTATGTTCTAAGGTGCGTTTTGTAAGGAGAATTACGAATATATGCTTACTCTTAACACGATTCGGTAGTATTGTGAAAATGCAAGAACACCATATTAACACCGTTCGGTAGTATTGCTTATGTTTCGGTCTCTAACTTAAAAAGGTTGATTAAATAGCCTGTTTTAACGGACCTGGTGGACAAACTTCGTGAAAAATATAAATATTCCATCCGATAACGGAATAAATGAAAGCTAAGGACCATTTTTGTAAATGCTTGCATACTGCAGGGACGGAATCTGTAATTTACTTTCATTTTATATTTTTATGTATATAGATGGTCAAAATCACTCTTATGTGTAATCAATATTCATTAAATTGCTCTTTCACTTTCTTGTGATAATCCTTTGATTGATGATGTTTAACCTTAATTCATTATCACTCCATGAATCATGTGTTATGGACTTGTAAATTGTATACAACATTTAATATCGTCTTCTGATTGTGGGTTTTAAGTTGATACTCTTTACTAAATGTTTATTGGGTAAGTGTTTATCAATAACAGCGATGAAGATTGAGAATCTAAGAATCTTATCAGATGACTAAAAGTCTAAAACGCTGACAAATATAAGATTGGTGGTGTGTAGATAGTTTGTTACTAATTTTTTAGGCAAGTAAAATGATTATGGAAATAGAAAGGAGGCCACCAAGAAGCCAAATTGGTATTTACTTGTGTGTATCATTAAATTAAACAATAGTTTTCAACTCATATTAAATTCTTTCCAAACTCAATTTTCAAACTAACATCAATACATTAATTAAATTTGGTGTCCTGTCAGATTTAACAAAAACAAAGCTTATAAACAATTAAATATTTATCACCAAAATAATCAATATTTTAACTATTTGACCCAATATAAGATCTTATTCAGTTGTTTATAATTGGAATAAGTTAATTAAATTATTAGTTCAAAGTCAACTTCTTGTTACCTATTGGTATTTTTTTTTTCATTTATAAAGAATATTAAAATTCATATTGAGTACAAAGAAAAAGAAGTGTAAGGTTGTGATATATTTCTTTGACCTTTTGTTCTCATATTTATTGGTCAAAGAATTGACTTTCCATTGGTCAATTTTGGGACTATCTTACGTGGCATCTTATGAAAGTATCCAAACAAACGTGTACTCTAGCTCCACTAGTTGATGCTAAACATAAGGGGAAATTACCCGTATGACCCTTGGTTATATTAACATGCCAATTAATTTCATATTTTTATTTAGGCCATTGCGTAACATTGCGGTTTCACCAGCGGGCTCGCGGGCTCTAACCCGGATGTGTTACCCCCTCCGGCAGGCTCGGCGACAGGTTCAAGGGCGCTTTAGGGAAACCGTCACTACCCACTCTCTCGCTTGCTTCCCTCCATCTCTCTTTCTCTCTCTTATATATTCATTTTTAAAATATAATTAAAAAATAGTAAGGATATGAGGGTTTAAAAGCTTGTGTTACAGAATTTGAAAGATCAGTGATGGTTTTTTAGGGTAGGATAGTAAAAAGTTGATGTAATCATCAAAGATTGAAACCAAGTCTTTGTGTGCTACTCATGGCCTTACATAAACTAACACTTTATCATCTATGTTAAATTACCCAAATAACCTTTTTACAAGATCCACTTGGAAAAGAAATTGAGATTGCTTGATAATGGATCGAATATCTTTTCTATTAAACACATTTCAGTTATCAAAACCGTGAGTTCAAGTGTAAATAAAGTTAGACAATACCTGGTACGTTTATCTAAGGATGTTAAAATGGTACCAGAATCAGGAATTCGACCAATATGCTAAGCTCCCAAGATAGGTGGATTGCAAGATTCCATTAAAAACTGAATACCTCATTCATTATATGCATTTTAAAAACCATGAGTCCAAGTATGAACAAAACAAACAATATCTTGGTACAAATCTTGCCAAAGAGTGTCCTATAAGGTTTGTCATGACGGTCACCATGCCACGTCACAACCAGTGACAAATCTAGAATAGAAATCCTCATGGTCCCTCCAAACTTTTTAAGAAAGGACAAAAAAAAATCTATATACCTTCTAAAAAGATTTATAAAATTAGGTAGGTCCCATGACCTACGTGTTTGATAGGTGTTATTCTTAACCCCTATTTTGTGTCTTTTTATTATTATTTTTTCACCATTTTAGTGTCCCGTCGTGTCAGTTTAGTGTCTTTTCTTACGTTCTTGGTAAATATTAATTTTATGTCTAGTTTACTTTAAAAACGCTTATATTAATATTATTTTGGTACTAATTAGATATTTCTTGCATGTTCAGGTTTTAAAGAAATGGCCCGAGAACGTCAGAAGATGATAGAGGAGGTCAGTAGCTGTGCTGCGAAAATAAAGACTGCTGATTTTTGATCCCTCCTCGCTGTTGGGCCGATTTTGTGGGCCTGGAAGCCCAAGCCCAGTTGATATAGCTTCCTTCAGAAGCTTCAGTTTTTGGTTATAAATAGGGGCTTAAGTCTTTTGTAAATCATCAACTAGTTAACATCTTTAGTTTCCGTCTTAGTTCTGATGTTTCGTTACTAGTTCGATCAGTTTCGATAGTCTTTTGGAAAATAGTTTCAAGTTAGATTATGCTTAGAATCCTTTCGGTTTCTTAGCATCTTTTCACTTGTTGTTACGTTTTGGTTATAATATTACGATCGAATTATTATAGTTACTTATCGGTTTCAAGTTCTCAGTATCATTCATAATCAGGTTCTCGTTATTTCATCCGAAGATCGAGTACGTGTTTGACAGGTTCGAATTTTTATCACTAGTGATATTTTACCGTTACGCAATTTCTCGAAGTTACAAACAAGATTCTGTCAGTTTTTCATAAATTTGAAAGTCTTTGATCGTTATAAAATAATCTTACTCTAATTTCAAAGTCATCGTTGATCAAAAGTTCGCAGTTATAACTCATTTGTTCGAAACTTGCACGGAAAGTAACTCTTGAAGCTTGTTTGACAAGCTATTCATTTTAAAAGACT
Organism: Centaurea solstitialis; assembly: GCA_030169165.1. Lineage (NCBI taxonomy): Eukaryota > Viridiplantae > Streptophyta > Magnoliopsida > Asterales > Asteraceae > Centaurea > Centaurea solstitialis. The sequence continues at coordinate 1,793,314 of CM058042.1, read as the reverse complement.
TTTTATACAAAGCTTCCTTTACAAGTTTCTTCAGTTTAAATATTAAATAAGTTGCTTTCATTGGAAGTTTCATATATATCAGTTCTTAATTATTATCTGTTCCGCTTTACTTGGAATCTATTACACCCTGTTTCTCTCGTTGAATTTATTTTCAACGTTGCAGAACGTATCGTGTAATATTTACCATTTTATTTACGTTTCTTATTATTGAAATTCCCTTTTTTATTCAGCATTTTTACTGGTCATCTTTCCAGTGTTTAATTATTCGCACTTTAAATTCCTGCAATTCTACTGGTCTCTTTCCAGTATTTACATTATTGCTCTCTTACTGGTCATCTCATCCAGTGTTTACTTTTCAGTTATTTACATTACAGCAATTTACCTGCTTTTATATTATTGTAGTTATATACACTCTGTTTCTCTCATCGAAGAGAACGTATTGTGTATTAACTACCAATTTGCTTTAATTTCAGCAATTTACTTTCTTATCCTTACTGGTCATTATCCAGTGTCTACATTTCGGTTATTTAAATATTTCGCAAGAAAAATCCAAGCCATGATGGGCTAATTTCCTTGGCTTGGGGTGTGAGGAAATGTTGAGATCATTCTCGGTGTAAAAGAATTATCTTGTGCTTTAATTGTTGTAATCTAACTGTTTGTTGCAGGTATTTAGCGTTTCATTGAAGATTGTATCGAATTGACTGACGACCAATTTAGTACATGAAAATGCACTAGCTTTCAGAGTTAGGACTTATGCTAGATATTTTGTAATAAACGTGAGAAAGCTAAAAGTAGCTTTAGTGCCTCGGGACTATACTCATCTGGTAAGATAGGTAACACTGTGTTGTGTTAGGATTCATGAGACTTTAAGTAGACTCATATCGATAACACGTTGACCTTTGTGTACTTCTGGGAGGCCGATCAAACCAGTAGTTGGACCATCGTTAAGCATAAGATTAGTTCTAAATCACCTGTTGTCTCATCAGACCCTTGCACCCCATGCTCTTTCTTACACAGATTTTACCAAACACCATTTCAAATCAATTCATTTTAAAATCCTCGAATTCGCCATCTGAAATCATCTTTTACAAACTTAACTTTTTACAAAGAGACTTTTGCACAAAACCTTCCCTGAGGATCGATATCTGGTATTCACTTACCATTATTACTTGTTACGAGACGATAGTAGTTCAAGGTGTATACTTGCGCCTGGTTCTATTTTCCAGCTGGATCTCACAGTTCACAGATTATTGCACATACTCCTTATTCGCAAAAAGGGGGTAGCATAATTCTCTCAGCAAGTTTTTGGCGCCGTTGCCGGGGAAGGTAACTAAAAGTTCCTTTTTGTTTTAAGTAAGGTTTTTAAAATTTGATTTTTCTACCACCTTTTTGAAAAAAAAATAAAAAAAAAAAAAAAATTTTTGAGGCTTATGCCAAGAAAATTGCACGGGGAATTTTTTAATATCGATCCAGAAATTGAAAGAACTTTCCGTTGGCAAAGAAAAATACAAAAAGAAATTTTAAAAATACTCATGGCTGATCAAGAACAAAGACAGCAAGAGCATGATGAGGAAGATTATAGTGATGAGGAGGAACTCCATCAGGAGCAGGATATCATTCAACTTGCTAACTCTAAAGATGGCGGGATTATGGATTATGCTGTTCCTGTTTTAAGCCAGCTTCATTCAGGAATACTTAAGCCCAAAATCAAAGCCACCCATTTTGCTCTAAAACCTGTAATGTTTTCCATGCTCCAAACAAATGGCCAGTTTGGTGGCACTGCAATTGAAGATCCTCATTTTCACTTAAAATCTTTCATGCAAATATCCGATTCTTTTATTATACCCGGAGTGTCGCCGAGTTCCTTAAGGTTGTTCCTTTTTCCATTTTCACTCAAGGAAAGAGCAAGAGCCTGGTACGATTCACTCGAACCAGATTCTATAACCTCATGGAGCCAAATGGCGGAAAAGTTTTTGAAAAAGTACTTCCCACCTACCAGGAATGCCAAGTCCCGACTTGACATTTCCACTTTTAAACAATGGGATGACGAGGCAGTTCCTGATGCATGGGAAAGATACAAAGAGCTTTTGAGAAGATGCCCTCATCATGGCATCCCGTACTGCATACAACTAGAAACCTTTTACAATGGTTTAACCCCCACTGCTAAAGGAATGCTAGATGCTACGGCAGGCGGAGCTTTCACTGGAGTTACATATAATGAAGGATTCAAAATCTTAGAGAAGATATCCAACAATAACGGACATTGGGCTGACCCACGGGCAGTCCCGCCAAAAAGAAATACCACTAATGTCCAGGATACTGATGCTTACGCAGCTTTGGCTGAGCAAGTTTCCAATATGGTTGAGATGATGAAGAATCTGTCCAACCCGAGTGGAAGTGAGAGGGCACCTAGAAAACAAGTCCGTTTTGTCACTTGTTCTTACTGTCAGGAGAACCATTCGTTTGATGACTGTCCTGGGAATCCTGAGAGTGTCAACTATGTCAATCACAACAACCACACACAGACTGGGGCCTTCTCTCCCACTTACAATTCTAAGTGGAGAGATCACCCTAACTTTTCGTGGCGTAGTCCAGCACTCAACCCACCAATGCAGAAACCCCATGGTCAGACCAGTCATCCTGTCCAGAATAACAACCACCCTCAACAACAAAGGCATGTTCATTTTCAAAACCAAAACCATCAGTCATCTTCATATCAGCCTAGGCAAAACAACCAACACAACCAACATAACCAAAATGATGCCCCTCCTACCTTGGAGGCAATGCTGAAAGGCTTTATGGCCCAAACCCAGGCATCCATCAAGAATCTAGAAAACCAGGTTGGCCAGATAGCCCAGGAAATTAAGAAAAGACCTGATGGGACTTTGCCGAGTGATACTGAGACCCCTCAGAGACCAGGAAAGGAACAAGTCCAAGTTGTAACCTTGAGAAATGGTAAAACCTTAATAGAAAACAATCAGGTAAAGTCACACACACCACCTGAGAAAAAAGATAAAGAATTAGAAAATACAAAAACAGAGCCTGAGAAGAAAAAGGTAGAACCTAAAAATACCTTTTCATCATCAACTTCTACTGATGTTTCACAGCTGTCTAGAGGTAAGACACCTCTAAACCATGCCCCACTTCATGAAAAGTCAGACCTTCCACTGTTATTCCCAGATGAACCCAAGAAGATACAAAAGAGAGATAGATCCCCTGTAAGAGATGAATCACAATCAGGTAGCAGACCAAAAATTCATCATGCACCAAACAGACTAGAGACCATCCTTGAAGAGGAACCGGTTTTACAACAGATAGTAGATTATGAAAGCCTACCTACTCCACCACCTATCCCAGTGCCTGCACCTGAAAGGACTACTGCTTCTTCTTCAGTCAGTCGTTATATTCCTTACCCCGAAAGGTTAAGGAATCAAAACGAAGAAATTCAGTTTAAAAAATTTTTAGATGTTTTCAAACAACTTCACATAAACATACCTTTGGTTGAGGCTATTGAGCAAATGCCAAGGTATGCAAAGTTTCTTAAAGACATTTTAAACAAAAAGAAGAAACTGACTGAATATGAAACAGTAGCTCTGACTAAGGAGTGTAGTGCCTTGCTAACCAACAAAATCCCACCAAAGATGAAAGATCCGGGATGTTTCACCATACCTTGCTGTATAGGTGGAAAGAATGTAGGTAAAGCCTTGTGTGACCTAGGTGCTAGTATTAACCTGATGCCTTTATCTATTTTCAAATCCTTAGGCATAGGTGAAGCTAGACCTACCACGGTGACTCTGTCTTTAGCTGACAAGACCATTGCCTACCCTGAAGGAAAAATTGAGGATGTCTTGGTCCAAGTTGATAAGTTCATCTTTCCAGCTGACTTTATCATCTTAGACTTTGAGGCTGACAATGAAGTTCCCCTCCTTCTAGGTAGACCCTTCTTAGCAACTGGAAGAACCTTGATTGATGTCCAGAAAGGAGAGTTAACCATGAGAGTCCACGACCAAGAGGTAACCTTTAATGTATTCAATTCTCTCAAATACCCTGATGACAGAGAGGATTGTTCTACTTTAAGTGTGATTGAAACCTGGTGTGAGAATGGATGTAGAAGGGGAATGTTGGGAATAGAAGAATCTGATAATGAGAGTGATGAGGAGGACTGTGAGGAGATAGTGATGCCTAAGGAAGTTCTTGCCTTTGAGACTTTAGAAGCTGAGGATAGGAAGACCCTTGTCCCGTCCTTAGATGTTGCCCCAGACCTGGAACTGAAACAACTTCCCTCACATCTGAAGTATGCTTTTTTAGGAGACTCAGGGAAGTTACCAGTCATAATTTCATCATCATTAGAATCTGATCAGGAGGAAAAGTTGGTCCAAATGCTAAAACAACACAAAAAAGCCATTGCTTGGACCATTGCTGACATCAAGGGCATAAGCCCTACCATTTGTCAACACAAAATTATTCTTGAAAACAAAAATTTCACCTCAGTTGAGCCTCAAAGGAGACTCAACCCTGTGATGAAAGAAGTAGTTAAAAAGGAGATTTTAAAATGGCTTGATGCTGGAATAATCTATCCGATTGCTAGTAGCACTTGTGTCAGTCCAGTACAATGTGTACCCAAGAAGGGTGGAGTCACTGTGGTCCCAAATGAGAAAAATGAACTTATACCTACCAGAGTAGTGTCAGGGTGGAGGATATGCATGGATTATAGGAGACTTAACAAAGTCACTCAAAAAGACCATTTTCCTTTACCTTTTATAGATCAAATGTTAGACAGACTAGCAGGAAAAGAGTTTTATTGTTTCTTAGATGGATACTCCGGCTACAATCAGATAGCCATTGCACCGGATGACCAGGAAAAGACCACTTTCACATGTCCCTATGGAACCTTTGCATTTAGACGAATGCCCTTTGGATTATGTAATGCCCCTGCCACTTTCCAGAGATGTATGATGTCCATTTTTTCCGATATGCTAGAAAACTCCATGGAAATCTTCATGGATGACTTTTCTGTGTACGGGACGTCATATGACGAATGTTTGAAAAATCTTGAAAAATGTCTGGAAAGATGTGAAAAGACTGATTTAGTCTTAAACTGGGAAAAATGCCACTTCATGGTTGAAGAGGGCATAGTTTTGGGACATCTCATATCCCGAAGAGGCATTGAGGTTGATAAGGCCAAATTGGAAGTAATTGCGAAATTGCCTGAACCAACCACTGTAAAAGGAATCAGAAGTTTTCTAGGACATGCAGGGTTCTATCGGAGATTCATAAAAGACTTTTCAAAAATCTCAAAACCCTTGTGTATATTACTCCAGCATGACCAAGCTTTTGATTTTAACGAAGAATGTAAAAAGTCTTTCAAAACTCTGAAGGAAGCTTTGGTCACTGCTCCGATAGTGATTGCACCTGATTGGACAAGCCCTTTTGAAATTATGTGTGATGCCAGTGATTGGGCAGTTGGTGTTGTTTTAGGCCCAAAGAAGGGAAAGATTTTTCACTCAATACATTATGCTAGTAAAACACTCAATGATGCCCAAATCAATTACACCACTACTGAAAAGGAATTATTAGCTGTGGTTTTTGCTTTTGAAAAATTTAGAGCATATTTAATGGGTGCCAAGGTAATTGTTCATACCGATCATGCAGCCATCAAGTATCTCATTTCTAAAAAAGATGCAAAACCTAGGCTAATAAGGTGGGTCTTGTTGCTTCAAGAGTTTGATTTGGAGATCATTGACAGAAAAGGTGTGAACAACCAAGTGGCTGATCACTTGTCCAGGTTAGAAAAGCCAGAAGAAGTTGAACAAGGGAGTGAGATCTGTGAAGTATTCCCAGATGAGAGGATATTAGCCGTGAACCATTTTTCTGTACCCTGGTTTGCAGACATTGTAAATTACTTAGCTTGTGAGATTATTCCTAAAGAATTTAACAAATATCAGAGGAAGAAACTCATTGTTGATTGCAAAAAGTATTTGTGGGATGATCCTTATTTGTTTAAAATTTGTGCAGATCAAATAATCAGAAGGTGCATTCCAAAGGAAGAAGTGACATCAATCATACATCACTGCCACTCAGGACCTTGTGGAGGTCATTTTGGAGGACAGAGGACAGCATCCAAGATTTTACAATCTGGATTTTACTGGCCCACATTGCATAAGGATTGTCATGATTTCGTAAAAAGATGCGATGAATGTCAGAGGAGTGGAAACATTTCTCGGAGAAATGAAATGCCCCTCAATGGGATTCTAGAAATAGAACTCTTTGATGTGTGGGGCATTGACTTCATGGGACCCTTTCCCAACTCCAACAACTGCACTTACATATTAGTGGCTGTTGATTATGTGTCAAAATGGGTGGAAGCTATGGCTTGCCACTCTAATGACGCAAAGACTGTTGTCAAATTCCTACACAAGCACATATTCACAAGATTTGGTACACCACGTGCCTTGATCAGTGATGAAGGCACACATTTCATTAACAACCTGCTCGAGGAATTGTTGAGTAAATACAACATTCAGCACAGGGTGGCCACTGCTTACCACCCTCAAACCAATGGTTTGGCTGAACTGTCAAATAGGGAAATCAAAGGCATTCTGGCCAAAGTAGTCAAACCACACCGAAAGGATTGGGCCTCCAAACTGGATGATTCCCTGTGGGCCTACCGGACTGCTTACAAAACCCCTATAGGAATGTCCCCGTTTAGGTTGGTTTTTGGAAAAGCCTGTCATCTGCCTGTTGAGTTAGAGCACAAGGCCTATTGGGCCATCAAGGAACTCAACATGAGTCTGGATGAAGCGGGTAAAAAGAGGATTTTTCAGTTGAGTGAGATGGAAGAACATAGGAATGCCTCATATGAGAATGCCAAGTTATATAAAGAAAACACCAAAAGATGGCATGATAAGAAAATTCTTCCAAAAGAGTTTACTGAAGGCCAGAAAGTTTTACTGTTTAATTCTAGGTTAAAATTATTCCCTGGAAAATTAAACTCTAGATGGACTGGGCCTTTCACGATTGCAAAAGTGTACCCTTATGGTGTAGTGGACCTGATTGATCCGGACAGGGGTACCACTTTCAAAGTAAACGGACAACGGGTAAAACCCTTTCTCGAACCAACTGAAAACCCACAACAACCTAACATGGTTGTTGAGACCGAAGAAAATTGAATCTGATTCTCGGGTCTAAAAACCCACAAGTTGGTGTAAATATTTTCGTTTTAATACTCTTATTTATTAGATATCACTAATTAAAATTAGGATCGTTTCTTTGAAAAAAAAAAAGATACAAAAATTTTGTTTGTAAGATCACATTGTCGTTTTTAAGAGTTAATCATAAGTTTTCTTTAGTTTTATAACATAAAGCTAATTAAATTAGTTTAGGTTTTGTTAAAAGTAGGTTTGGTAAAAAAACTTGTTCTTTCAGTTTGTGTGTTATAAACAAATAAATAAAAATATATACTAAATAAAAAGAAAAAAAAAAGAAAGAAAGAAATCGAGAAAGAGAGAAATAGGATAAGGAATAAAACCAATTCTGACAATTACCTGCTTCTTCCTCCTTCCCAACGAGACGATGCAGAGTCTTCTTCTCCCTTCCACTTTTCTGTCGCCGGACACCAGACCACGCAACCCCTCCCGCCGGAAAACCGAACACCACCCCCACCCTTGCTCATCACGTTTCACACGGCCTTTAAAACCCTCCCTTTGCCCTAATTCAGTTTCAATTCTCCCCCTAACCAAGAAATTCCCATGGAGAAATCTTGTGATAAACACCCACCACCACCCGAACCGCCGGCGACGCACCACCAAACAACCACCTCGCAACCACCGACGCCTCACCACCACTCCACCTCTGCTGGACAGCCGGCGCCGCACAGCCACAACACCACCAGGGCAGAACCGCCGCCGACGCATAACAGCACCACCACCACCGCTGGACAGCCGGCGCGATTACTTTCGAGCCCTACGCGAAGAAGAGGACCTGCTATGCACAACCCAATACCTCCACAGCAACGTCGATTAACTCGAAACACGCAACGATTGCAAACGAGGACGATGGCAGAATCTGAAGGGTCCGCGATATCAGTCTCGGATACCTCCGACTCCGGGCACTTCACGACCACCATCGAAGCTGTTACAACCAACACCTCGCTCGATACACTCGCACAGGCAGCAGCGGGGGCCGAGCGATCACGTCTTCCGGTGTTTCGAATTTCAGGTATCTCCACTTCCACTATCACGGTAACCCGAAAAACAATCACCACCGATACCCAAAGTGGGTCCGGCTTCATCAAGCCGACCCCTTACCGATGAGAATTTGCCGACAACCGAATCCCTTGCTTCCAAAGAGATTCAATTGGGACGTATACCATCTCGGTTTGCCGAGATTTTTGGGTCGGAACGAATGATAACACGTGGTTATAAACAGCCGCTAACCTCTCACGGGTTCAATTTGAATGATATACCCGAATCGCCCCGAATACCCGAACCCGATAACAACCCGTATGTTATATTTCCAAACCGAGACTTTAACTTAAACCCAATACCCAGCTGGCCCAAAACCGTTTTTACCAAAGCCCAAACACCACCCACGGTTAGCCCGCAAATTCAGCCCGCTAAAACACCCTCTCAACCCAAAAATAACACCACTACCACAACACAAGAGGGAACCGAATGGCCACCACAATCTGAATTTATTAATGCACTTGATGAGTTTTTGAGCACAGATACACTACCACCGAAAAAGCGAACTCAAGAGATGCCAAGAAAAAGCAAACAGGTAAACGTTGTGGCGGTCGAACCACCGGTGCAACAAAGCCGATTCCGGAGGTTCACACGGGCCGAGAAAGCAAAGGAGATAGTCGAGCCATCAGTGGAGAAAGAGCCGGTTGTGCGCAAACCGGGAGCGGTACGGATACGGGACTTGGACGACATTCAAGAGGAGCCGCGAACACGCCCGGAACCGCCGCGGACGCGCTCCCAACAGCCCCGGGCAGCCCCTAAAGCTACCGGACAGCAACAAAAGTCAATCAAAAATCAACCCGCGTCGAAGGGTAACGGTTATCCGGTTTCCGTCCTTACCGATTTTGACTTATTGAGTTGTGATGAGGCCCGGGAGGTATATTTCCAATACGCCTCCAAAGACATAATAACCCCAAGGGTTTTCAAAAACCCATCATCGACAATAATCCCATTCTACGGGATGTCGTTGACGCGTTTAATTGGGACAAAGTATGTGCAATACCCCGAAAATCAATATCGGTTGGATCCGCGCCTTTTATAACGAGGCCGCGGTGGGTATGGACTACAAAGCTTGTGTGAGAGGTGTTCTTATCGATTGGTCACCGGAGGCTTTTAATGCTTTACTTGGGTTAACCCCTCCTCCGGAATCCGAATTCGATGCTTTATGGCACGATTGCTCGGATGACCAATTTTCTACCATTCTTGACACCATTGGCATTGAGGGGGCAAAATGGAGTTTTCAAGGCCAAAGACGTCTTTTTGAGGGCCGATACATAAAACCCGAAGTCAATATGTGGTTTTACTTTTTACGACACACACTACACCCCACTAGTCACGACTCGAACTTATGTATGGAACGGGTATTTTTACTTTATTGTATAATCGCGAAAAAACCGTTCGATGTGGGAAAGCTTATAAGTTCATCCATTAAAATGTGTTTAAAAAGAGGATGGTGTAAGATGGTATTTCCGGGTTTTATTCACGATCTTTTATTGGCCGCTAACGTACCGATCCTTGACTACGACCCTTACCTAGCGAAAAAGGTGGTAATAGACCAAAAGGCTTTTGATAGGGTAACCAAATATTGCGCCCGAAATATTGCAGATTCGTTAACACCAACTTTGGAGGCCGTAAGGGCTGTTTTTGAGGATATCTTGGCAAAACACACGGCCAAAATTCTCAACAAGCTTAAAGAGAAGGACCGAAAAAGAAAGAAAGAGATCGACGCTTTAAAAAAGGATGTGAAACGCCTCAAGAAGGAAAAGAAGAAAAAGGAGCACGCAAGGATGTTAAAGGACGAGGTTGAGAAAGCGTATGCGTTGGGAAAAGCAAACAAACCGTTGTCGGCACCGAAAGCTTCAAAGGTGGTGGTGGATAGCTCGTCGTCTTCACCTACTCAATCCGAGTAGGCCAGGTTCCATTCTCGAACACCCTTTTACATTTCCGTTTGTATATACGCATGTCTTATCTCGGTAATTTACATTTCATAGTTTATTTTACACCCCGTGTACATGTTCTTTGGGGAAATTTGCTGATTTGAACCACTTTTTGCACACCTTATTTGGTAGAAAATAGGGCAGCCCCGCTGTCCTCTTCCCGGCAGATTTTGGCCTCGAAAAAAACGAGCCAAACGGCTTGTTTTTAGGCCATTTTGGTGCTGATCCAAACAGGGACAGCCCCTTTTGTTGTCTTTAACGCGTTAAAAATGTGGTGCACCACACATAGAGGCAATCCCTCTATTGGTTGTTGATTGATATACGGCACGCGTAATTGTTTGGGTCATTTTTTCTTGCATTTGATACTATCACAAGCTTTCGTATGGTAACAATGTGTACAAAAGTGGGTTATTTTTGGTTGTTCCTCCACGCTTTTGAGCTACTTGGGAACTTTGCTGAGTTTAGTTTCTAATTTCTGTTTTCATGGATTGTTGGAAACGGTCCGTGTGTCACTTGACACACGGCTGTTTTGTGTGTTTCTGAAAGGCCAAGGCACAAGGTAGCAAGACCCAATGGTCTTTGCTTCTCGTTGATTGCTTAACCGTGCCTCTAGTTAGTCCAATTTGCTCTTTGGTTAAGAACACGCACTTTGCACGAATTCTTGCTGTTTTTCGGGGCTGTTTTGGACAGATCCGTGTGTCACTTGACACACGGCTGTTTTGGGTGTTTTAATTGGTCCACGGCAGCAGCAGGTAAGACCGTAAGGTCATTATCTCGCACTCGTTTGCTAGCCTCGTTGTCCTTCTTGGTGGTCTAGTGGTCCGGTTTACAACTTGATCAAGTGTGCGCACTTTTTCGCCCCGTTTTCTGTCTTTTGGGGCTGTTTTGGACTAGTCCGTGTGTCATTTGACACACGGCTGTTGTGTGTTTCTGATGGGACATGGCAGCAGGTAACAAGACCAAAAGGTCTTTGCTTATCGCTCGTTGATTGGCCCTTGCTTCTAGTTGGTCCACTTTGCATAAATGGTTGAAAACACGCAATCTTTAAGTCCTAATTTCTGTTTTTCGGGGCTGATTTAGACCGATCCGTGTGTCACTTGACACACGGCTGATTTGTATGTTTATGTGGCTACGGCAGCAGCAAAAACAAGACCGAAATGGTCTTTGGTTCACCATGTTTCATTCCTTGCTTCTTGATAAGTCCTTACAAGCCCGAGTCGAGTCTTTATCCGCGATTTGCATCCCCATGGCTGCAAATTCTGTTTTGGGATCACTTTATAAGCGTTGGTTTCTTGTCTTTTGCGTCATGTTAATATTAGTCACGTCTTGGTCCATTTCGGTAACAAAGTTACCAAATTTTTTTGGACCGTTTTGCTGAATTTTAGGTAAGTTTTAGGCCGTTTTAATTGAGTCTCGTTGAGAATTGATTTTATTGAGTTGTGAACCATCCAACTACCTTGTGTGCACCAACAACAACATAAATACCGATAGTTGGGAACTTGTTTATGCATAGTTTTAAAATTCATAGCCACAATAAACTCATGCTTTCCACTTTAGATCAAATGTCCATCTTTAGAAATTGTAAACCATTTCCTTATCCAAACTTGATTTTCTTGCATTGAGGACATTGCCACCATCAAGTTTGAGGATGGGAGGATGTCCATTTGAGACTCATTACATCGTGAAAAAATACACGCACTTAGACCCCATTCCAAATACAAAGAACAAAGTTCTAAAAGTCTAAGTGCATCAAAAGAGTGTCAATGCACACCAAATATACCTCTATAAGAGATGCATAGTAGAAAAATTGTACTATGGAGAGATAAAAAGAGAGATGAGGTAAGATGAAAAGCCTTGAAAGAGTACACTCCACAAAAGACCAACAAAAGATACAAATTTGGTTGTCGGATTATAGGAAGTTTGGTTTTATATTTCTTAAGATGGCAACTTTGTGATAATTTTGGTAAACCGTAAGTTTAGGAAAGGCTATGGAAATCAAAACGTGCATGATCTTGGAAACATCTTTCGGTTCACAAAAACAAGAAAAATGCACACTTTGGTAGTATGGTGAACGAGCTCATAATTTTAGATTCTCGATAGCAAATTGCGTCTTTATTTCGTCTTTTTCTCGTTGTTTGGGGACAAACAACAGTTTAAGTTTGAGGATGTGATAGGTGTTATTCTTAACCCCTATTTTGTGTCTTTTTATTATTATTTTTTCACCATTTTAGTGTCCCGTCGTGTCAGTTTAGTGTCTTTTCTTACGTTCTTGGTAAATATTAATTTTATGTCTAGTTTACTTTAAAAACGCTTATATTAATATTATTTTGGTACTAATTAGATATTTCTTGCATGTTCAGGTTTTAAAGAAATGGCCCGAGAATGTCAGAAGATGATAGAGGAGGTCAGTAGCTGTGCTGCGAAAATAAAGACTGCTGATTTTTGATCCCTCCTCGCTGTTGGGCCGATTTTGTGGGCCTGGAAGCCCAAGCCCAGTTGATATAGCTTCCTTCAGAAGCTTCAGTTTTTGGTTATAAATAGGGGCTTAAGTCTTTTGTAAATCATCAACTAGTTAACATCTTTAGTTTCCGTCTTAGTTCTGATGTTTCGTTACTAGTTCGATCAGTTTCGATAGTCTTTTGGAAAATAGTTTCAAGTTAGATTATGCTTAGAATCCTTTCGGTTTCTTAGCATCTTTTCACTTGTTGTTACGTTTTGGTTATAATATTACGATCGAATTATTATAGTTACTTATCGGTTTCAAGTTCTCAGTATCATTCATAATCAGGTTCTCGTTATTTCATCGAAGATCGAGTACGTGTTTGACAGGTTCGAATTTTTATCACTAGTGATATTTTACCGTTACGCAATTTCTCGAAGTTACAAACAAGATTCTGTCAGTTTTTCATAAATTTGAAAGTCTTTGATCGTTATAAAATAATCTTACTCTAATTTCAAAGTCATCGTTGATCAAAAGTTCGCAGTTATAACTCATTTGTTCGAAACTTGCACGGAAAGTAACTCTTGAAGCTTGTTTGACAAGCTATTCATTTTAAAAGACTTTTTATACAAAGCTTCCTTTACAAGTTTCTTCAGTTTAAATATTAAATAAGTTGCTTTCATTGGAAGTTTCATATATATCAGTTCTTAATTATTATCTGTTCCGCTTTACTTGGAATCTATTACACCCTGTTTCTCTCGTTGAATTTATTTTCAACGTTGCAGAACGTATCGTGTAATATTTACCATTTTATTTACGTTTCTTATTATTGAAATTCCCTTTTTTATTCAGCATTTTTACTGGTCATCTTTCCAGTGTTTAATTATTCGCACTTTAAATTCCTGCAATTCTACTGGTCTCTTTCCAGTATTTACATTATTGCTCTCTTACTGGTCATCTCATCCAGTGTTTACTTTTCAGTTATTTACATTACAGCAATTTACCTGCTTTTATATTATTGTAGTTATATACACTCTGTTTCTCTCATCGAAGAGAACGTATTGTGTATTAACTACCAATTTGCTTTAATTTCAGCAATTTACTTTCTTATCCTTACTGGTCATTATCCAGTGTCTACATTTCGGTTATTTAAATATTTCGCAAGAAAAATCCAAGCCATGATGGGCTAATTTCCTTGGCTTGGGGTGTGAGGAAATGTTGAGATCATTCTCGGTGTAAAAGAATTATCTTGTGCTTTAATTGTTGTAATCTAACTGTTTGTTGCAGGTATTTAGCGTTTCATTGAAGATTGTATCGAATTGACTGACGACCAATTTAGTACATGAAAATGCACTAGCTTTCAGAGTTAGGACTTATGCTAGATATTTTGTAATAAACGTGAGAAAGCTAAAAGTAGCTTTAGTGCCTCGGGACTATACTCATCTGGTAAGATAGGTAACACTGTGTTGTGTTAGGATTCATGAGACTTTAAGTAGACTCATATCGATAACATGTTGACCTTTGTGTACTTCTGGGAGGCCGATCAAACCAGTAGTTGGACCATCGTTAAGCATAAGATTAGTTCTAAATCACCTGTTGTCTCATCAGACCCTTGCACCCCATGCTCTTTCTTACACAGATTTTACCAAACACCATTTCAAATCAATTCATTTTAAAATCCTCGAATTCGCCATCTGAAATCATCTTTTACAAACTTAACTTTTTACAAAGAGACTTTTGCACAAAACCTTCCCTGAGGATCGATATCTGGTATTCACTTACCATTATTACTTGTTACGAGACGATAGTAGTTCAAGGTGTATACTTGCGCCTGGTTCTATTTTCCAGCTGGATCTCACAGTTCACAGATTATTGCACATACTCCTTATTCGCAAAAAGGGGGTAGCATAATTCTCTCAGCAGTGTTCTACATAGATTTGCCCTTGGTCACAACTTAGGAAATATCCCAAACACCATGTTAAATCTACGACATGCCATAAGCCCATAACCTTAAACATGGTTTCCTTAAAATATTAATATTCAATTTTCTTTCAACTTATTATCGTATTTTCACATCTCACACCATTTAAAACCTGAACTATATATAGTCGTCGACCAACTCCCCACTTTGATAACTAAAATAAAGGATAAAAAAAGGGAATTGTCATTCAAACAAGTTGTCATCACACAAAAATTACATAAAGAGTGTAGGCAACATCACCCATCAAAATAAAAATTAAATTAAAGAAATAAAAGAAACACAATTTAATCTAGCTAGTAATTAATTAATTCTAGAAATATAAAAGTGGTAATCAAAATAATTAATCAAGTGTTTGATTTGTTGATGATGGGTTTGTCAAAGACAACATCAAGGAGAACCGTGCTCTTGCATTGCGGGCACATCGGGAAGTCCTCCGATAGCATGACGTACATGAGACATCGCGGGCATCCGGCCAACATCATAGATGTCGTTGTTTCGGGGCTGCTCGAGTATCGGAGGTCCGGGGACTCATGGTCATCTTGGCCGCCAAATGATACACACGAGTTAGTTGGAGACACGGTCATTGGTGAGGTGGCCGGTGATGATTCCGTCCAATGATGACTACTTCTCGGCGGAGATAAGTTGAGTTTCAAGTCAAGCTTCACCGCACCCGAATCATTTCTTCTACTCATCTTTCTTGATTGATCCTTACTTAGTTTATTCCTGAAAATCAAACACAAAATATAAATATTCCATCAATTATATATATAGAAACTAACTACATGATGACTATAATTCATGATGATGAAAAACCCATAATCAAATAGTTAACAATTAAGGGTTTTACCTTGGAATTGGTTGGAGAGATAGAGAGAGATTAGGGAGGTGATCAAGAAAAGAAGAAAAAGAAGGGGAGATGGGTTTGTTGGATTAGGGGATGTAAGGCCATTTATAAGAGGTCCAAAGTCCAAACCAAAGGGGGAGAGATGTAAATGGAGGGGCAGCAAAGTAATAAATGATGGGAAAGATCCCAAGAAGGGTATAGAAAAGGGAAATAAGAAGAAGTAAATAATGGAAGCAATTACAACAATGTTGTATTTGGAGGCCAACCTCCCTCATTCATTGTTTAGTTTAGGTATTTGTCATTCATTTAATCATTCTTGGTGTAACTTTCATCTCCCATTTTTCTTCCTTTCCCTTTTTTCATTTTATGTCATTTCAATTTTCATCTCTTTTCTTTAATGAAAAATAAATGCCTTTTTTCAAAATCATTTATCTTCTTTTTATCCATCCACTATGTAAATTCATATAATCTTTTTTTTATTGAAAGAGTCAATAAAAAGATGAATGAAATAAAGTCATATATAATGATGTAATTTCATGTAATTGACGTGACAGAAATGCGACATTGTATTTGAAAACATATGCCTTTTTTCAATCATCCATCCTTTCCCATTTGTTTCCACATGCATATATCCTGCATTTGGATCATTGGCTTCTTTAAGTCTCACAATTCCTCGTTTGTTGTATATTCTTTAGTCACTTGAAACAAAAAATGCTTTACCTTTGTGGTTCTTGATAGAAAATGGTTCTTAATTATCACTTTATGTTTTAGAGATTATGAATTATCCGCTTTTTACTTTCACATGCACCAATTAAATTTTGTAGTAGTTTTAGCGACTTGTGCTTACTGCTTAGGTACAATTAGAATTCAGAGGTATCCAAAGCCTATGGTTGGTCCTCGAGGTATAATGATTTAACAATAAGTCAACTTTTAAATAAAGGTTATAGGTTTTAGAATTCCTTCTCATGTACGTA
This sequence comes from Centaurea solstitialis, assembly GCA_030169165.1. Classification (NCBI taxonomy): domain Eukaryota; kingdom Viridiplantae; phylum Streptophyta; class Magnoliopsida; order Asterales; family Asteraceae; genus Centaurea; species Centaurea solstitialis. Next base: position 1,776,898 of record CM058042.1, on the reverse strand, counting down.
GCAAGTTCAAGTCAACTAAAGGCCTTTTGGGACTAATTTTTATAGCTATTAGTTTCAAAATACATAATATGGTAAAGAGAAAAATAACATTTAGAAATACTTAACTACATTCAATCAACACATTTACAAATTGACCCAAATACATAACATGGTTAAGAGAAAAATAAAACATTTAGTGGTAGACAAATAACCCAACGAAGATTTTCTTTTACCAGACAAGGTTCATCTCTTAACGATTCAGAAGTTGCTTCTTAATGGAACTGTTAAACGGTAAAGAAACAACCCAACGAAAGACTCAAGTGGTGTATCAAAATAAATAACATATTTGAATTTTGAAGCATGGACGGACTTGCCATGGTGGCGACGGTGGCACGGGCTACCGTCTAATTTGTGCGCCGAAAGGTAAAATTTTCGAATTTTATGAAGGTGCAACCGTATTATTTCGGAGGGTGCCACCGTATCGTTTTCGAAACTTGAAAATATGCACCCAAAAACCAAAAATTTAATTCGGAATCAACAAAAAAAACAAAAAACTTCCCTCGAAATCAACCAAAAAACCCAAAAATTCTCTCGAAATCAACCAAAAAACCTAAAAATTCTTTTGAGATTAAAAAAACCTAAAAATTCTCTCAAAATCAACTAAAAAACCAAAAAAATTCTTTCGTAGTCAATCAAACAACCCAAAAAAATTCGATTCAATAAAAAAAAAATCAAAAAATTCCATCGAAATCAACCAAAAAGTCGAAAGAAAAAAATCTCTCGAAATCAACCAAAAACTTCTTATATGATGCCACCGTTTGAAAACCATCCTAGGTCCGTCCCTGTTTTGAAGCAACCTTTCAATTACATTATTGTACATAAATAGGTTGACATTTAATCAAATTGACACAATATTTATATAATTTTATAAAAAAAAATACCAAGAAATATTAAATACAACGTTCGGATAATATCAAAACCTAACTTTTCTTTCATCAGGAATTGGTAGCATTAATCAATCTGTAACAACCAATGGACATAGAAGATACATATAAATAACACTAAATGTACAACTATCAAAGCCAATTGTTTGAATCTCTAGCATTAACTTGCAGCTACCAAATATATATTAATATAGGAAGGTTGAAATGAAAACTCAGTTTCATTGTGAATGTAAGGACCACTAAATTTGCGACACGTAGCAATATTCACTTTAAATATCATGCATTATTCATAGTGAATAAAGGCGCCTAAGTTTTATTCACTCTGAATAATGCATGATATTCAGAGTAAATATTGCTACTTGGAACGATTTTAATGGTTCTCATGTTCACAACCAAAATTGAGTTCACATTTGAACCTAACCCTATATATATGAGAGAGAGAGAGAGAGAGAGAGAGAGAGAGAGAGAGAGAGGAAACTGGAAAGTTCAAATGAAAACTCATTTTCCATTGTGAACGTGAGGACCATTAAAGTCGTGCCACGTGGTAATATTCACTCTGATAAAGCTTAGGGGCCTTTATTCACTCTAAATAATGCATGATATTCAGAACGAATATTGTCACGTGACACTATTTTAGTGGCTCTCATGTTCATATTGAAAAATGAGTTTTCGTTTGTACTTCCCTCTCTCTATATACATATACACACACAAGATGTACAACCTAACAAGCAGTAGCTAAATCCTTTAAAGCTAAAAACTAAATTTCTAACGATTTCAACTACACCCTTTTAGAATTCTTTATGATACACATTTAATTTTCATTTATGTAAGATCGACATAGAATTATGATAATTAATTCACTTCTTTAAGTTTCAAACTATCCCTCCCGTTAATACAATTTTTATGTTTTTCATAATATTGTTGTAGTAATATGCTTAATTTATTATTTGTTGGTAATTTTTATCTCTTTAATGATTTTTAGTGATTTAAAGATGAAAGTTACTTACTTTTAATAAATAAAGTTATTAGTAATAAAGTTTACATCCATATTTCACAACACAAAGTTAGCTTCAAGTGACCACAACCTGATTTTGTGAGTTTACATTTTTACGCTTAAAATTTTACAGCAAAACATTATAAAGGTTTAAAAAATCTAAACTCTCATAGGAAAAACACAATAAATGTTATTTTCATAGTGTTTTAAGTTTCAAATGTAAAAATATAATCGTACGGGCCTTACGAAAACAGTTTGGTTTCACATGATCCCAAGTCCACACACATTATATGTGTATACATCAACATTTGAAAATCTAATTTTGTTATAAGTTATTAATGATTACAATAAAATAAATATTATATAATTTTGTTCTGTTTTAGCTTTAATATGAGAAACTTAGCTTTATCATAAATAAACCAATTGTTAAAAAGGGATTATAGCCTTTTGGAGCTAAAAAGACATTTAACATGATTTTAAGTTGAAACAAGTAATGATGTTGAATTTGAGTTTGAGTTACCAAACAAAATACTCATCTCCAAGCTTAAGAAGAAAAATTCAGGTTAATCTAAAATATACATTCAAACAAAATAAATTACTCTCTATTTTAATTAGGATATAAATACACACTAAATGATTATAACAAGTTAGGTCGAAATGTATCATCTCCTATACTTTAATTACATCAACTAATTAAGTAGATGAAATATTGATTATGGTTGGTTAACGATATTGAGTTAATCACAACGAGTTGTAAGTGATTAGTTATTTCCTTTTATTGTTTTTTATGATATGGTAAAAAAAATGTTTATAATTTTATGTTATATTTATATAAAATGGAAAAAGAATGAATACTGGTTCAACAAATTAAAATAAGATAAAATACAAGAATAAAATCATGGCTTATCGATATCATCAAATTCTTCTTTAATCTATACGATCTTTTATATCAATAAAACAACTAACTCCACTACCGCCACTCCGTCATCATTTTGATAACCAATGCCATCAATTCATCTTTATCGCCAACATCGGCCGACAAAACAGTTTAACACACAAAAATAGTTATAAATGATCTCATAAAAAACCGAACTTTTCAATAATTAGGCGGTTGATTTTTTTTTCCTTTGATGAAAAATCGTTTATACTAAATGAAAGTATCATATTTGTTCTTTATGTTACTTTGTATTTTTGGGTAAAATAAATGATTCTAGTTTTTTTTTGTTCATTTTATAATTTATTATTATTATATATAGGTTATACGTGTATCGGATTCCCAACATTCGTATATTTGTTTTTTAATACCTTTCTAGTCCCATACCATAGACGTATGTATATTCTCGAGAACTGTATCTATACAAATTTAATAGTTCAATCTGATATATCTTTATATGACTCAACTGTATCTTTCTAAACAGACGAAATTTAAATATCAACTATGTGGGGGTTGAAAAGATGGGAGTGGAGGTTGCGTATTTTGAAATTCAATCATAAATACAATTCCACATATAAGTAAAACTAACCCCAATAGGGCAGCCTACCGGTTAAGGCTTGGTGTTGGGGAAAAACCCACCCAGGTTTGAATCTGGGGGTGAATAACCAGGGGCCACTGAGTGTTAATCACAGGGGAGCATGCTTTAGCTTTCGGTAAAAATTACCAAGGATATAATCTGGGCAAACCCAGGTGAACCTTATCAAAAAAACATATAAGTAAAACTCTCGTTTGTTATTAAAACAATTTTATATAGCTATAAATACAATTAATGTCATCAACCATGATCGATATCTAACTATAAGCAGAAATATTGCAATTATACATTGAATATGCGTACTTTCGTTTTGGTTACATGCAGTGTTCGTAGCTAGTCATACAAAATGATCACTTTGTATTAATTCAATAGTGTAAATAGGGTTGGCAATGATAAGGGTAAATCCACTATTTGTTATGTTTTCGACCCGTTGAATAAGGGTATGGATAAGAAATTTTTTATCTATTTATTCACTTATTTATTACTGTTCTACCTAAAATTTTAGTGGGTGGGGTTAGGATAAACAATTTATTATTATCTGTTATCCATTATATATAGTAATATTAAACATTACATAGTTATGCATATGTATATATAGCGGGAGTTTCATTTCTGAACCATTATTTTGGTGTGAACTTGTCAACTATATCACAACCGTCCATATTCAAGATCAATGGCTATGATTAAGCATGTGGCGGTTACGAATAACTATCCTTTATTATTTTTTTAAATAAGAAAAACTTCTAAAATCTCTGAATGGTCAGTTTTGGTTCACATTTTTACCATGCTATCATATATGTCGTATATTGATATGTATTTTAATTTACTTTTTCGTATGAGAAACAAAATGGAAGGCGAGAAACAAAAGATCCTTCAAAAACAAAAGAATTTCTCCTACAACTATTATTAATAATCTTATGGACGACTTGTATAATTGATATAAATTCAAGGAAAAAATAGGAAATCTAAGTTGTACGTGTGGATAAATTCTTCATTACTTTGTATTTCCCATTAGTTGTACTTCGTTTGATCCTGTTTTTTTTAGGAAATCTAGTTTCTTGCTAGGTGTTGGCTTTTAATAAATTTTCTCGTTGGCGCCAAAAAAAGATAATAACATAATTACCATATATACGAGTAATATATGTTTGAGGTTTAATAATATAACTTATAGTTCAAAATAAATTTTGTTTTACCATTTATTCATTATTCGTAAAATTAGGAGTGACAATAGGTCGGGTTAAGTCGGGTTCGAATTCAACCACTTTATTAAATGGGTTGAAAATCTCAACACAAACCAACCCAACCTGTTTAATTGAATGAGTTGAGATTTTCAACCCAACTCAACATGTTACTTAAATGGTTTGATGGCAGGTTGACTCATTTATAATTTTCTCAACTCAACTTGTTAAATAAATGGGTTCAACTTGGGTTAACCCATTTAATCCTAAAATTCTAAAGCAAACACAACCACAAACACATATAAGTTGTTCTAAGTTTGCATAATACACAACCACAAAAGCGAAAAAATTGTTCGAAGTTTTGGTTGTCATCCAAAAAATGGTTGTTGCCGTCGGTGGTCATCGTCGTCGGTTGCTAGAAAGTATACAACAACGACTAAGTTGGATTCGAATTGAATTAACATGTTAAATCACTTATTGCTAACCTTATATAAAATTCTACAACGTCGCATTTGGTAAGAAGTATTTTCATGGGAGTTGATTCCTATATAACGATTTTTGACCATCCATAACAATTTTATATCAATGGACAAGTGTACCCTAACAAAGTAGTTAATTAAAAAGTTTACTAAAACAAAAGAAGAGTATAATTGTCCACTGATATGAAAATTATTGTGAATGATAAAAAGTTACTGTATAGGAATCGACTCCCTATTTTCATAGATATGATGAATTATCAAACTAACTTTTTCTTCAATGTTTTGAAATAATGAATTGATTATGAATCCGTTGTGACCTAATTTGGAATCAAGATTTAATATGAATATAAATGTTGAGAATGAAATGAGGAATTGATAGAACTTAATTAAAAGCAAACAGCAACATCTGAAACCAACCATCTATTAATTACCACCTCATTTCAACAATTCAATTCAATACACATACATTCATTTATTTTATAATATCTATCAATTAATATTTTCCATTTTAAATAATTAAATCCTAAACTATAATTTTCAATGAAAAAACTTATTAAACTTTTTTTATAGATTAAGTTACTAAATTATTTTTAATGAAAAAACTATTAAGTTTTTTCCATTTCAAATGATCAAGTTTCTGAACAGTTTTTTCAATAAAATAAATCATTAAATTTTTAGGAATATGTTACTCTAAATCTTTTAACTTGAATTGATATAATTATACTTTTATTTTAAAACCTTCTTACTTGGTTACAAGTGATTTATTTTATTTTTGTTAATGGATGTAGGTAACCAATTTTTAAAAGTTCGATGAGTTATTTATTTATAAGAAATTGTTCAATAACTTAATCGTTTAAAATGAAAGAGTTTAAATGGTTTTTTCATTCATAAGTTAATTGACTTTTTCATTAAAAAAATATTTTTCAAAAAACTCAACCATTCAAAACATGATAATTTCTTGAGTTTTATTTTTAACTTCTCCTTACTGTTAGTAAGATATATTTGGCAAACTAGCTAGTAAGTTTAACGAACAAATCATATTTGATAGCGACTAACTAGCGAGCCAAAAGAAAAACAAAATAAACAAAAAAACATCTTACAAAGTTTAGTTATTGCAACATTTTTTTAATATAATAAAAACATTACTTTAATAGTCCAATTAGTGTTTTACTTGTAGAAAGGAAACTCAACAAAATAAATTAGCGTTTTACCAAACAATATCTAACTTACCATTTCTTTTTCTTTTTGAAAATCTCATCACCCTCTTGTTTACTTTTTGTCAAAATTAAAGACACTCCCATATCTTCATTGTTCCTAGGTCCTTAGTCCTTCCTTCAATACTAGGCTCAATTTGTACTAATAGTCAACACTAACTTATTTTATAATGTAAAGGTACACATGATTAAAATGGTATTGCATGTAACAATTTACCTTGTAGGCTTTTACCAGATAATACTTGCCACCATCACTTATCAGATAAAACTCTTCATCCTTATTAACACTCTTACCGGATAAGATTCTCAGCCTTGTCATATTCATCCAGGTAAGTCGTTTACTAAACGGCCATTACTACAAAACTTAAATGAAGGATAAAGGTGAGAAAAGAAAATGAAAACTCTTGTGGTGTTTATATTTTCACCAAGGGCATGAGTGAGAATGTATTCTATTTAGTTGCTACTGTTAAGAATTAAAATGAAGATATGTTGTACAATTAACAAACCATACTATTCCTCTTATTATCTACAAACAAAGAAACAACATCTAGTTGAGCAGAAAAAGTACCAAAATGCCATCAATGTTCTGATTTCTGAACCTCTATTCCTTTACTCTTTCCACTTTTCAACACAAGTTAAGAGATCCCTAAGTTAGGTCTGCATCTTTACACTCTTCCAATTAAGACCCTTGTTCTGTTTTATAAAACTATTAATTATCATTAAAGCGAAACGACATTTCAGTAATTCCAAACACTCCCAAAGAATCGGTTTAATCAGCCGCTTTGGAACAACTTAATTTCTCTTTAATTCCCAAGTACACAAGAACAGAAAGTTAGAAGCACCTATTAAATGAAAAACTAATTGACAATATGTACAAATGGCACTGTGTTATTAGCCACCATAAATTAATAACAAGAATAATAATGATACCGATTTTGATTAAGATTAACATCTCATCACACATGTAACTTGCAAATACTATAACTTTATCAGGATGTATGGTAGCTTAGAGTATTGAATGCCCACATGTTCTACAACTAAATACAGAGACCACCAACTACTAATATAAATGCAAACATTAAGGAATACAATTTATGAGCATCAAGGTGTAGAGCAATCCAGGGTGGTTGTAATTTAAGAGGTTTGATAACTAACCTGATTTACAGGCGAATTCGAAGAAATCCTACAATCTCTCATCTATTCATCAATCTGCAAAAGAGTTAGAAACTTGTCTACATCTGCTTGTCTTTTTTTTATACGCAAAAAGGCAGATCGTTGTATTGGTGATATAAATGAATCCAGTGAAATGCAAATGCCCCCTGTCTTCAAGGATTCAGTTGGGGAATCTTGAAGTAACGCCTGTGTCTGAAACAAAAACAGACAAACTTATTGGATTGAAATAGGGGGAGTTGTTTCTTGATCTCTCTTAAATCTTAATAACACAAGTACAAAAGGTTGTTACCCACATTAAATTATTGATTTTTCAAGACTTGCAACTATATGGAGTACATTTAAATGAAACCAGATACAAATGTAAAGAGGTAACACCCCAGGGAACTTAAAAAAAGGTGACCCACCCTCTCCCACAAAAACAAGCATCTCAACATGAATTGTGTTCTTCAATTCACTCTATGATCAAAGTGCAGTTGAAATAAAATAAAATAAAATTACTACACATTAAGAAATTCCATCTTAAAATTTTACATATTATCCGAGTAAGGCTAAATTCAATGATAAATATTACTTACACATAGAAGGTAATATTGACTACTCCATGATTTGCTGCTGTTTGAGCTCATTTAATAGTTCAGTCAAAGAGCCTGTAGTGTCGTTTACAAACTCGTCCTTGCCCCTGCACAGCAACAACTGTTCTTGAAGACTCTGCACAAGTGTTTTAAGTTTCTGGATATGCTTCTCTTGAGATAGGATTATCTGCAATGGCACAATGATATTCAAGAGTCATGAAAAGCTACTTAAATTAATGGATATGTTCTGATCTTTGAAGGTCCGGAGTCTAAACCCCTTGGCTCCAAAGTGTAACTCTAGAACGGCAAGTATGCTCTTTGTCTAGTCGATTAAGATGATTTCATTGATAAAAGAAATGTTTGTCATGGTCCATCTCTCATGTTTTTCTCGAGATTGTCCATAACAGAAGCAAAAAAGACAAACATCGATTGTAGCCATATAACGACATTGTCATTTGTAACACAGAAAAAAGGCTTTTTAGATATCCTTAATCATATCAGATTTTAATAGGACTTCCTTGTTAGAAATTCACCACATAATACCTTTTTGCATCCTACAATATCTCTTCTATGAATCAGTGAACACCATATATGAATGATTTCCCACCCCTCAATATCCTTCCTATACCACATCAGACATATGCATTATTACATTCTATTATGTATTTTTCATCAAGTACACTCGTAAGTATATGTCTATGCACGACATACTCTTGCTATAGGAAACATATTCCCACAGTGGCCCTTTGACCTTTGTTTGGGTGTTGATGCAACATTTACCTATTGTTAAATCTCTAGCTTTAGTTATTTCAAACTTGGAACAAAGAAGGTATGGCAACAAATAATTTGTGCTCAGAAACTAAGTTCTTTTTTTCTCTCTATGCTTAATATCTATTGTGTTTAAAATTAGACGTTCACTCTTATTTAGCCACCCTCTAATGGCCCCACGCAAAGATTAATTGTTTTTACAATAAACATAATGGCCAGATACAAAAGAAATTGAATCACAAGCTTATACATGTCTTCCAAAAACTTCAAGATAGCTTCCACGCGGTCAAAAAGGTGAGATCTTTTATCCAAGAGAGTGTGAAGTTTTCAGATGGTCCAGTTAAAGCTAAAACCAAATCAAACCACATGTACGCGGTATATTCCACTCGAAAGTAGGGTCTTGGGTGTAGGGTTTACACAGACCATTCCTCTACCTCAAGGGGTAGAGAAGCTATTTCCATGAAAACCTCCGACTTGCAAAAAGGAAACGGGGAGATATAAGAGAGAGAAAATTTCGCAGATTTATATTTTTGAAAGTTCTGATAATTTTGGAAGCAAACCAGAGAGCATGAAAAGTAGAAAAATAAAGCTAGAACAGAGTGTGCGCAGTTACAAGCATGATCCCGTTAAAGCTGATATAATGAAATGAAAAGAGCTTGAAACAAAAAGATTGCATGAATTTAAGCAGGAAGGTGAAGGCAACACACACACACTGACACACACACATGGAGGGGAAAACAGTCTATATTGAAAAAGTTCAACGCTTGTTCACCTCTGCATATGGAAACCACAATAGGCACATCAAGAGAAAAAGGATACAGTTTCTAGTGAAAATTCAATGGCCTAAATATCATAAATTAAGCAGTTTTCATGCATTGTCTTTCATAAATGGGTAACCTAGTCAGTAGCGTTCATGAAGCAGTCTCTGTCATCACATCAACCAGTCTTATTTTGTTAAACAAATGAGCAAATCACAAATACCTCTTTAGCCTCAGCATATAAACCATCCCCCTTTTAAGCATATACTTAATTATAACAAGAGCTAAGGCCCAAGTGGTTAAGCTAGTAGCACACCTTTATCACTTATGGCTCAATAAGAGCAAATAGTCCTTGATATAAATTCTTAGCAAAGCTCATGCCTTTGGGAACAAGTTCAATGAACTATAGAGTGCATTATATTCAATAAGCTGCCAGACCATTTAAAGCTTATCATATGTTATGCAATTACGACTTACGAGATGATGCGAACCTAAATCGTCACTAATTTGAGAATCATAACTCAAATGCTTCCTTAACTACGAAGGATAGAATTACCATCCCAGGTTAACACTCATTCATTTAACAGGTTTTATTTCTTATGTTTAGGCTGTGTTTGGCAAACTAGCTGATAGCTGATAAGCTAGCAGTTGACTAATAAGCTAACTAGTAACCGATAAGCTAGCTTATGAATAAATTATGTTTGGCAAGAGCTAGCTTACGAGTATGTAAAATAACCAAAAAGGGTATCTTGGGGTATAATAATTAAAATTAATAAGCGTATAATTGGAAAAAGCTACAAAAAGCTCCTGAAACACTACTCCAACTAGCGTTTCGTTAAGTTAGCTTATGTCCCATCCAAACATGTACTAGCATATAAGCTAGCTTATTTTTGCCAAACACAGCCTTAGAGTTATTTCCTTTCCTCAACCCTAAACATCGATATACGTTTATTTGTGTTGTTTTCTACGCATACGTAACGGAGTACATGATATTAACACATCAATTTAACCGAGATCGAACTCAGCACCACGATACGAAACGATACGAAGTACTTGCCTTCTCTTTAACAGATTCCTCCCTCTCTAGAACATTCAGCTGCTTTATAGAAATAGCTGATGATCTTGCTTCCACCTCATTCACAATTTTCTGGTTCCAATCCAATTGGGAAGTCAACACCATCAATAAAAGCAAAGTAACTAACAGAAGTGGCCTGGACATGGCTACACAAAACCAACTTTTCATAGTCAGAACAAAATTTCATTATTACCTAAATTAGAAACCTCCAAATTCTCAAACATCTGCCAATTTCCAGTTCTAAAAACAGCCATAAAACCTACTGAATCAAAAGCTCCCAAAATAAACCCTAGAAAAACAATTAACATCAAATTCATAGCATTCGAGACCAATTGAATACCTTCAAATTGAAACTGAGATGTGTCTGAAAGTGTCACCGGAGAATTTTTCCGATCGACCGACGGTAGGGCGGCGAGAGAATTCGAAGTCGCTGTCAACAGCCAACAATTTCGTTTCAGAGATATGGTATCAGATTCGACTGAAAAAAAGAATTCCATTCCTTTATGAAATAATTTATGGTTTTAAACGTGTCACGTCAGCGTTAAATCAGTTTTTTCATAAAACCTATTAGTATCCGAACCCTCCAAACGACCAAACCAAATATGCAATATAATAAAAAAAATAAAAATAAAAAAGTGTGTATGAGAGGTAGAGAGCGGGGCTGATCGGTGTGGCCACACTGCTGCAGCCCCACCCTATCGAGCCCGTTGACTCCGCAGCAATAGCTCGCCAGCCCGCCCAGCCCCATCGCCACTACGCATAGCCCCTTAAGGCCATGAGTGGCGTCATTGGGCTCTGCAAGCTTCGTGCGGGCTCGACAGGCTGTGCTATTCGTGGCACGTGGTTTTGTGTGTGTGGGGTTGTGTGGTGTGTGCGTGTAGCCTGAGAGGGAAAAAACATGGGTTATTTTAGGACTTAATGTAAACCATTAGATCAACACTTAACTAGAAAGGGTGCAAATCCTTTCTTATATTTCTCAAATTAACTCCTCTTTTCATACGATCATTTATCTATGATAATTTTTCTTCTAAACTAATATCTTCTTTCAAGCTTAATTTATTCATCCATTCAAACTCATTAAAGGTTGAGCCTTGTTAACTTGTTGCCATCTATTTCTTGGATTTCTCTTAGATGTCTTTTGTGACTCTAGATATTGTTGTAGTTGGATTGATTCAAAAAATACATGTAATAATTTAATAGATTAAAGTGTTTTATGAAAGAAATGTTATCAATGTTTCTATAAGATGACATGGATAAATTAGTTACCAATAAAATAAACATGTACTCGTGACTATTGCAATTACTAACCAATTGGTCAACCGACCTTAGGTTGTAGAATCTCTTATACGTCAATTTGTAATTGGTTGGTTCAGACTTACATAAATAAAACTTATCTGGATGAAATGATAATTTGTTTCTATTCACAAAACACCAAATTATGTAAATTTTTTTAATTATTCATCGATAGAGATACTATTAGTATATCTTCTCATGCAATTAAAAACTATTTTTAATCTCGCAAATTAATATAACATGTTTTATTTAGATTCTTATTACAAATAATTGTACTTTAAATTTTTTTGTTTTGGTATATGAGATGCGAAATCTCAAGCATTTATGTACTAGGATATCTATTAAGAGCATCTCCAATGGGTAACACTATTTTTTACACCAAATCCTTTTACATAGAAAAGTAGTGTTAAAAATAGTGTAATAAATAGTGTTACACCAAATATAGTGTGATACTATTCATCACACTAAATTTAGTGTGAAAAATAGTGACCCCATTGGAGATGTGAATAGTAATATTTACACCAAATTTAGTGTTTAGTATAAGATTTGATGACCCCATTGGAGATGGTCTAAATCATTAACATATTACCATATTAAAATTATGATAGAATGATATGACACATAGATTATGTATGTATAAGTTTGAAATGCATATGATCTCACATCATAGATGGTTTCATATAGAAGATGAGCCATTTTTACTATATGCATCAAATCCCATACAAAAATTTAAAATCAGTTAGAAAATTGATATCAAAATTGTCACCAACCACACCTTCTACTCATGAAAGAACAATAAGTCAACAAAACGTGGATTGAAAGAGGAAGAAAATGTAGTTAAGATGCTTTATTCCCTTTCCAACATCATCAATGGGTCAAATGACCCCCTTAAGCTTGTTATAGATCCACCCGTGACACATAATATTAAACGTTAAGTTATTATATGAAATAGAATAGTCAAGCATTTTGTTTCAAATAAAAATAAGCTATTATGTAATCGTCCATATATAAGAACATGTTGTCATAAACAATAAAACAAAAGGTCAAACGTCAACTTTAAGAAAATCAAAAGTTACTATGAAATAGCAATTATCAGCTAATTCGGGAAAAAAAGTTGATTCACAACTCAAAATCAGTTTCTTATGGAACCCACCTTCAAAGACACCAATATGCTGGGGTATTTTTTTCGCTAATTCATCGACTAAGGCTAGCAGAAAGTCCTTGGTTGAACCTAAGATATGTCTTCCATACGAACAAGGTTGCGTGACTCTTTTACCAACTCAGCAGCTACAATTTATGATCAAGATCCTTATAGATCATAGATGATGTTGTTGTATACATCAATTTTGGGTCTTAAAATGTATATAGAGGACCTGCTATTAATAAATATGAGTGAAATATTAATGTAGCATGGTACATTGAAAGGATGCATTTATGATTAACTCGTCGAGAAAGCATCATTGATTCATAATAATCATATCCATATTTTTGGATATAGATCTTTTAATTGAAAATTGATATTTCATTGATATTATAAAAGTTGTGATTTTAAATTAAGCATGCCTAATATTTTATTGACAAAACATAAGAATGTTTCTAAGAGCTTATCTAAAATAGAAATTTTGAAGATTATTACTTCAATAGAAACATTCTCTAAGATGAAGAAAATACAAGAGACATGATAAAATTTTCAAATAGAGAAAACTCTACCAAGTTAATTGTTTAGCATAGCATTATTCATTTTTACCAATGTGAGTTTTTTGAAATTATTCAAAATAACGTAAATTTCTCTAAACTTTTATTGTCCATTATTATAAAGTATCTGTTCAAGATGCTTCAAGCAAAAAGGAAAATATAAATTTCATCACAATACCGGTACGTTATACATAATAAATTAGAGTGATTTTTTTTTCCTTTTTAGGACATAAAGTTTTTGATGGCTATTGTGAAGGCTGGGTTGGTGATGCTATAACCACCATCTATCACCAAGTTCACCCCACTCACATACTTACCCTCGTTGCTACCCAAATACAAAGCTGCCTCTGCCATATCCTCCACTGTTGGTATTGGACCTTTCAATGTGGCCGATGCACACGCCAATTCCTCCACCACCTCCATTCGCACTCCTATTGCATCGGCCAACAACGGTGTAGCAACGCAGTAAGGCGAGATACAATTCACCCGTATCCCATATTTTCCTAATTCCACACACAAATTCTTCGTCAACCCCACCACCGCATGCTTCGACATCGCGTAGGCATGTGACGTATCACCGGCAACTACTGAAGCCAAACTTGCAGTGAAAAGAATCACTCCGCTTTTCTCCGGAATCATGACCCGAGCGGCGTGTTTGGCTCCCAAAAACATACCCAACACGTTCACGTCGAAAACCCGTTTGAAATTTTCGATATCAGAGCCTAGTATCGTGTTATCTGTGTCGCCACTGATGCCTGCATTGTTGAACATGATGTCTAGCTTTCCATATTTGGAAACTGCGGCGTCAACGACGTTCTGAACATCAAAATCGATAGTAACGTCACAATGAACATAGATGACATCGTTTCCCAATTGAGAAAGCAGTTCTTGGCAAAGGGAAGTTCCTCGTTCGTCTTGGATGTCGGCGATCACCACTTTGGCACCGTGTTTGGTGAAAAGCCTCACCGTGCTTTCACCAATACCGCTAGCACCGCCGGTGACTATCGCTACTTTGCCTTGCAACCTATAATGTATACACCAATCAATTAATATATAAATTTACAACTAAAAACCAATTTCATGAAATAAAAAGTGGTCTTGTGGATTATAGAATCCAAACTTTGAATGCTTACCTTTTGGGAAATTGGGATGTTGAAGAATTATTTGTCTCCATCTTGAATTACTATCGTATGATTAATTAGTGAGGTGATGGTGTTTATAACTTTATATAGACATGGTTGGAAGCTACAAGAAAGATAAATTAAGACAAAAAATTATAAATCGGAATATTTCCAATTCAATAAAAGTAAGCACTTAACTTTAATTTACATCACCAAATAACTACCAAAGAGTATTATAATATTATTATATCCATATGTTAATTATTTTTCATGGTCAACGGCTCAAGGCCGGCGTTGACGTGTGCCGGTTGTTTCTAGCCTCCAATTGTCAAGCGATTGCAAAACTTTTTTTTAATATAATAAAGTTTAAAAGTTGATTAAAGGTTTGTAATGTTGTTCGATAACTTTTTAGCCTAATTATGTTGTTTTCAATGAAAAGATTGAAGGTTTTTTTGATTGATTTTAAGATATCTCTAAGTTTTTTAGATAATTTTGAGGGACTTTTGATTTTTCTTTTTGAAGTTTTGAGAAGGTTTTTTTTGTTAATTTTAAGATTTTTATTAGTTTATTAGTCGATTTCAAAGTGATTTTTTTGTTGATGGTTGGTTTTGAGAAGGTTTTTTTCTGTTAATTTTAAGATTTTTATGAGTTTATTAGTCGATTTCAAAGTGATTTTTTGACTGATGAGATCTCATATAAGAAATCAGAGTGAGAGAAAACAATGGTGAAAACTCAAAAATTTTGTTTTTTTTTTAAATTTGTTATTGGGGGTCTATCCTCCGTAGGAACTAATGTTCAACAACAAAACCATGATCTTTTGTCTGTGATAAGATTAAATCAAATTCATTAACATTAATATACTAAGAATCCAAATAAATCGTAAATTAGTATAAATGTAAAAAGAAAACTTTGTATATATACACAAACACAGACACACATGTATAAACAGGTTAATCGGATCATTTTCGAGTTGCTATGTTTGACCCTGACCTTACCTGTTTAATTTCGTGTTGTGTCGTGTCAACCCGTTTACTTAAACGGGTTGAAATCTGTTACCCAAACCCGTTTATCTTGTGTCGAGTTCGTGTCAGGTTAGTGTGTCGTGTCAGTAATTGCCAAGTCTACATGTGTGTGAACACATGCAACACCTCTACTTCAACCCCTTCTTCTCTATACACTCATCGGCCATTTCCATATCTATATATGTATGTGTCAAAATATTGTGGTTGTGCAAGTTAAGTAATCTTATTTTAGATTTTAGATTTGTATGTTGAGTTTTTACCCATTTTTGAGTTACTTTAAAACCGAAACTTTAAATTTTAAATGAGAAAATGAAACTCAATATTTGACGATTTTCGTTGATCCTTATTTATTTTGCCGATGAAAATCATTTTCTCAAGCTTGGCAAAAGAAACATTAAAAAAAAAAAAAAATCGTGGCCGGCCAAACCGACCATTTTCCAGCAACCGGCAATATAAACAAACTTTAAAGGATTTGATATTAATAAATACATCAGTTTTGGATCTTAAAATATAAATAGAGGATTTGATATTAATAAATACAAGTAAAATATTATTCTAACATGGTACATTGAAAGGATGCATTTATCGTTAACTCATCAAAAAAGTGCATCATTGATTCATAATAACCATATTGAAAATTGATATTTCATTGACGTTATAAAAGTTGTGATTTTAAATTAAGCATGCCCAATTTTTATTGACAAAAGATAAGATGAAGAAAATACAAGACATGATAAAAACATTTTTTAATAAAGAAAACTCTCCCAAGTTAATTGTTTAGAATAGAAAACTTATTTTCTTTTCTTCCTAAAGTGAGTTTTTTGAAATTATTTAAAATAACGTAAATTTTTTTTAACTTTTATTATCCTTTCAATTTTAAAATATTTGTTCAAGATGCTTCAAGCAAAAAGAAAAACATAAATTTCATCAAAATATTGGTACATTGTACATAATAAATTAAAGTGAACTTTTTTTCCTTTTTTAAGACATAAAGTTTTTGATGGCCATTGTGAAGGCTGGATTGGTGATGCTATAACCACCATCTATCACCAGGTTCATCCCACTTACATACTTACCCTCGTTGCTACCCAAATACAATGTTGCTTCTGCCACATCCTCCACCGTTGGTACTGGGCCTTTCAATGTGGCCGATGCACACACCAATTCCTCCACCACCTCCTTTTGCATTCCCATTGCATCGACCAACAACGGTGTAGCAACACAGTAAGGCGAGATACAGTTCACCCGTATCCCATATTTTCCTAATTCCACACATAAATTCTTCGTCAACCCCACCACCGCATGCTTCGACATCGCATAGGCATGTGGCGTATCGCCGGCAACCACCGAAGCCAAACTTGCAGAGAAAAGGATCACCCCGCTTTTCATAGGAATCATGACCCGTGCGGCGTGTTTGGCTCCCAAAAACATACCAATCACGTTCACGTCGAAAACCCGTTTTAGATTCTCGATATCAGAGCCTAGTATCGTGTTATTTGTGTCGCCACTGATACCCGCATTGTTGAACATGATGTCTAGCTTCCCGTATTTGGAAACTGCGACGTCAACGACATTCTGAACATCAGAATCAATAGTAACATCACAATGAACGTAGATGGCGTCGTTTCCCGATTGAGAAACCAGTTCCTGGCAAAGGGAAGTTCCTCGTTCGTCTTGGATGTCAGCGATCACCACTTTGGCACCGTGTTTGGTGAAAAGCCTCACCGTGCTTTCACCAATACCGCTAGCACCACCAGTGACTATCGCAACTTTACCCTGCAACCTGTAATATATATACACCAATCAATTAATACATAAATTCACAACTAAAAATCAATTTCATGAAATAAAAAGTGGTCTTGTGGATTATGGAATCCAAGCTTTGAATTCTTACCTTTTGGGAAATTGGGATGTTGAAGAATTATTTATCTCCATTTTGAATTACTACGTATGATTGATAGAAGTTATGTGATCGTGTTTATATAAACATGGTTGGAAGCTTAAAGATATATAAAGACAAAAAATTTATAGGAATATTATCAATAAAATTAAGAATTTAATTTTAATTAACATCACCAAATAACTACCAAAGAGTATTATATTATTATATCCATGTTAATTGTTTTTCATGGTCAACGGCTCAAGGCCGGCGTTGACGTCGTCTGCCGGTTGTTCCAAGCCTCCAATTGTCGGAGGGATTTGCAATTTTTTTTATATAATAAAATTTAAATATAAAAAAAGTAAATTCATGAATTATGAATTAAAAGCTTATTATCGTTTGATCAAGTTGGCATACACATGGAAAATCTAAGTTTTTTAGTTGATTTTATAAGACTTTTTTTGTTTTTTGGATTGGTTTTAAGAGGATTTTTTTTTTGTTGATTTCAAAATTTTTATCGATTCTTTTGTTGATACAAGAAATTAATGGAGGGAGACAATGGTGAAAGTTCACAAAAATTCGATTTTTATATAAGAAATTTGTTTTTTTTTAATTTGTTAGTGGAGGTCTATCCGTACGAACTAATGTGCATCCGTCCCTACCCTTCAACAGCTGTACCACGATCTTTTGCCTGTGTGCATTATTGCATGCGTGAACACATGCAACATGCCTACTTCAACCCTTCCCCCACCATATGTTCATTGGCCATCTCCATTTATATATCCGTGTGCCAAAAATATCATGGTTGTGCGAGTTAAATAATCTTACTTCAGATTTTAGTTTTGTATGTCGAGTTTTTAACGATATTTGAGTTATTTTAAAACCGAAACTTTAAATAAGAAAATGAAACTCAATATCTGACGATTTTCGTTGATTCTTATTTATTTTGTTGATGAAAATTATTTTGTCAAGCTTACTAAAAAGAAAACATAAAAAAACCAAAAATCGTGGCCAAACCAACCTTGGATGGGCCGGTGGGCCCAGTGTTGTTTGGGCTGCTCAGTCTGGTGGGCCACTCATTTCCCTTAGTTGGGCCTTTTATTTAATTAGGCTTATTGGCTTAGATTTTTATTTTATTTAAATGTTGAGCCTTGTGTAGGTAAGAAACTTTTGGCTTCTTAAATATTGAAATTATCTTGTTTGGAAATTTTAATTTAATAATGAGGTCCAACTAAAAGTTTGTTTTTATTAAACAATCAAACTATTATTTAATTTTATTAATCTAGTTTCTTTTTCTAATTTAATTAATATATTAAATTTTATTTATTTATTTAATATTCTATTTTAAAAAATTAATTATTTTTTGTAAACGATTCATTAAATTACTTAGTAATTTCATAAATAAATTAAAGGTATTATAATTTAAGATTATCAATTGTTTGGGACACATTAATTCAGAACGGATGTCTCTGTTAGTTGTTAAAAAGGTAAACCCATTTACAAAGTGTAACAATTAAGGGTTTATTTTAATGGTTGTATAATGGTATTAAGGCGTTGTAATTTTAGTGGAATATTAATTGTGTCACATTAATTCAAAGGGAGGGATTTATAAGTTTAGAAAATGATTATTTCTATGTTTTAGGACGTGGAGTTTTAAACTTGAGGTTTGTCTTATCTATTTAAGTTTAATATTTTTGTTCATCTATTTATGATAGATAAGATAAATTTTGCAACAAAATTCGGTAGGGGACGGACACATATTTATTATTTTTAAAATCTTCTTCTGTAATTTTTTTTTTTGTTTCAACTCATGTCCCAAATCCCAATAATAATTAGTGGATTAAAAGTGTTTAATGAAAGAACTAGTATTAATATTTTTATATCAACAATATTTCTCCGGGTGATGCTTGTTGCCCTTCTATTAATGTTAAAATTAAGCCAGTTATGCATTGTCATTGAGAATGTAAAAACCAACGTTTGATGTGGATGCGTGTAAGAAAAAAAAACTTAATAAGGGAGAATTTAACAATATATAGGGGTGCAATTAGCCTCCCCTTTTATAGATATTGAATATAAACATTGAGATAATGGCATATATCACATGTTAAATGAATTATTGCTTTGTTTTGTTGCTTGTCTTTGGCTTTGGTGAATCCCTTTTGCTTTATTTTGCTGCTTTTTTTTTTGCCTTGTCTTAGCCAATTAGCCTTTGAGACTTTTTTGTTTGTCCCCTTTGTGCGTTTAATAAAAGTCTCTTGCCTTTTAAAAAAACCATGTTAAATGAATTATTATAGATTCAATATGTACAAGTTCAAATGCATATGGCTTCGCAGCCATATGATGTCTAATATCGTAAATGATTTTAAACCGTTTACATGAAAATATGGTATCAAGTACAAGATGAGTCATTTTTCATTACATGTTTCGTTTTTCAAATCCCAAATACATTTTCAAAAATCAAAATCAATTAAAAAAAAAGATATCGGTGTCAAGTACGAGATGAGTCATTTTTCATTACATGTTTTATTTTCAAATTCCAAATGCATTTTCAAAAATCTAAATCAGTCAAAAAAAGAAGAATATCTCTGTATGGAAACCTTCGTTGTGATAAAAAGAAACAATAAATCAACCAAAAATTGAAATTGAAAAAAGATAAACTAAGTTACATTTTCATGTAAATTTTCCTTTCTAACTTTATTAATTTTAATATTTTCTATACATATACAATATATTAATCTAAAAGAATTCAAACTTACAAAACATTCAATATCATGGAAACTTTAACTTTTGTAACAAAATCATTCCAAAGATGTTCCAAAGATCTTCAATAGAATAAAAAATCGATATTACATTATTAAACATGATTATCAATACACAAAAGAATAGTCAAAACACTTTTCTTCAAATAACAATAAGCTTCACGTGTCATCATTTATAAAAAATACTAGCACGTTGTCATAAACAATATAAGAAAAGGCCAAATGGCAATTTAAGAAAATCGAACTCATTTTGGAAAAGATGAATTCCTTAGATAAAAAATTGATTATTGATAATTTTAATCTGTTACATTTGGATATCTCCAAAGACGTCAATGTGAAGGTATATTTTGTGGCCCACTCAATGGCCGAGGTTATCAATAGGGCTGTAAATGAACCGAACGTTTGGGGAATGGTTCGTGAACTGTTCTGCGGGAAGCTCGTTTATGTTCGTTTATTTATTAAACGAACGAACATGAACAAGTTTTTTCGTTCGTTTAGCTAACAAACGAACATCAACAAAGGTCCCGTTTGTTCATTTACGTTCGTGAACGTTCGTTCATTTATGTTTGTTAACGTTCGTTTAATAAAATTTATTTACCAATGATAGATATATTAAGTTGACAAACAAGTATTTAGAAAATTAACAATTAATTAATTTAACAAATATTATATAATGATTGATAACGATAATAACTATTTGATTATTGAGAAAACATTTATAAAAGTTTAAAAATTGTTAATTTAATCCATCCTATGCATGCTTTATATATGTGAGTCATTTGGTGAAATCCTGGGGCTTGAGCCTCTACGAAAAGTAGGAGTTAAGTATGTTTGATTATGATTATTTGACAGTTTGGCTATTCGGTGAACATCTAAACGAACACAACCAAACAAAAAATTTAAAAGAACGACCACGAACACTAAATTTTATGTTTGTTTAGGCTTGTTCATTTATGTTCGTTTAACTTTTACATTCGTTCGTTTATGTTCGTTTTCCATGTTAAACGAACGAACACAAACACACCAAATTCCTAAACGAACGAACACGAACACAAAAATTTTTGTTCGTTTACCGTTCGTGTTCGTTCGTTTGTTTGGTTAAGTTAATCGAACGAACATGAACAAGCCTCCGTTCGTGTTCGTTCGGTTCGTTTACAGCCCTAGTTATCAATAAGGTCCTCAATCGAATCACAAACATGTTTTATATTTACACAAACTTGCTCTATGGTTTTACCGATTGAACCACAAATCAATATGCACCATGGATCAAGAGCATCACTGATTCATAAGATCATATTTATATCAGGCATTTCGTAGCACAACACGGGTAAAGGGGCAGGTAAGGGGAGGGGTTCGGGCGGAATGGTAAATGTATGAAGGTATGAAAAGTTGGTGGTACGAGATTTGAGGGTAACGTAAAGGTATGAGGGTAGGAAAGTGAAAAACTAATTTGACACTGATGTGACATGAAGATTGAGGGTTCAAATATTTGTGCTATGAAACCTTATTGGATTTAGATCTTACATTAAAAACCGAAAGATTCTACAACTAATTAGTTTAAAAAAGAATTTATATAATTAATCAAGATATTTGGATGATATTATAAAAATAACGAGTTTAATTATGCATGTTTAATATGGCCTCGATTCACCTGAAACCATTTTATTTCTGTGAGACCCATAAGATCATATTTTTACTTTTAAAACTTTATAGCAAGAAACTATAAAGGTAAAAAGATGAGTTTGAATTCAAATATGAAAATGTTATTTCACCTTTTCTTACAAAAACAACTTGATCTCACTTACTCTTAGTTCTATTCAATATTTTATAAACGTAAGCACAAATACAAGTAAAATAATTAAACGTAATAGAATCAAAAGTTTTACTTCTTAATTAAGACTTATAACTTTTAAGCACCATGTTGAAGGACGGATTGGTGATGCTATAACCACCATCCACCACCAGGTTCACCCCACTTACATACTTACCCTCATCGCTACCTAGATACAACGCCGCCTCCGCCACGTCCTCCGCCGTCGGCACCACCCCTTTCAGGGTGGCCGCCGCACACACCGACTCCTCCACCACCTCCTTTTGCATCCCCATCGCCTCGACCAGCAACGGCGTGGCCATGCCGTAAGGCGAGATGCAGTTCACCCGTATCCCGTATTTCCCCAACTCCACACACAAATTCTTCGTCAACCCCACGATCGCGTGCTTCGACATCGCGTACGCGTGTGGCGTCTCCCCGGCCACCACCGAAGCCACACTCGAGGTGAATAGAATCACCCCGCTTTTCGCCGGGATCATGACCCGGGCCGCGTGCTTGGCCCCCAAAAACATGCCCAACACGTTCACATCAAAAACCCGCTTGAAATTCTCGATGTCGGAGCCGAGTATCGTCCCGTCCATGTCCCCCGTGATGCCGGCATTGTTGAACATGATGTCGAGCCTTCCGTATTTGGAGACCGCGGTGTCGACGAGATTTTGAACATGGGAATCGACGGTAACATCGCAATGAACGTAGATGGCGTCGTTTCCCGGTTGATCAGAAAGTAGTTCCTCGCAAAGGGAAGTTCCTCGATCGTCTTGGATGTCGGCGATCACGACTTTGGCTCCGTGTTTGGTGAAAAGCCTCACCGTGCTTTCGCCGATTCCGCTAGCACCACCAGTGACTATCGCGACTTTGCCTTGCAATCTGTAGTAAGTATATATTTTTAATCAGTTAGTGTATCAATTTAGGACTAAAATTAACTTTATGAAATAAAAAGTGGGCTTGTGAAAATTATTAACCAAAGGTTAAACCCTTACCTTTTTGTAAATGGGGATGGAGAGGAAGTATCTGCCTGCATGTTGAATTATTATGCAATGGATTGGAGGATGTGCTATGTTTATTTATATAGATTTAGTATCACATGATCTTAGGTTGTTTTTTTGTGAAATGTATGACCACTATAGTATCACATGACTCTAAAGTAAAAGAAACATTTAAATTAAAATAAGAAAATTATATTTCTTCCTACCTTTTTAACTTGCTTATCCTCTTAGCCAATTTATCATTCAACAATAGCTTGCTATAACTCTAGCGGTTGTATTTGATAAAAATAAGTTAGTTTATAAGCTAGCTGATAAGTTGCAACGGGGACTTTGGGCATATTAGCAAGCCTATTCCATCTTAGCATTCGCCCGCCCCAACGTCTACACAAAGAATTGCGTATGGGCAATATTGAAATTGTCCATCAAATATTTGCCATAACCTAACTTATTGAAATGCCACTTGAAGTAGCATTTTGAGAGTTTTTATAAAATTTTTCAATTATATCATTGTTAATATTATTTATTAAATTCAAAGATACATTTTTTGATCATTTTATATACTCATAAGCTAGTTTTTGTCAAAACATAATTTGTTTATAAGTTAGCTTATTAGCTACTAGCAAGCTTATCAACTAACAACTAGCTTATCAGTTAGTTTGCCAAACATAGCCATAATCTAACACTTTCTAACCATTTTCTTTCTAGAACTCTTAAAATAGCCACGTTCTTCACCAATAAACTCCGCTATTGATAGAGATGAATTTTCCGGCTACCTTTGCTAAAAAGCACTTTCGCGGCTTTGCCATTGGCGTAAGTGGGACAATGTTGTGGGTTTTTTTTGCCTTCATCTAATAACCATTTTGCAGTAAAGCAGAGCCAAGATTTCGAATTAGGGGAGCATTAAATATAAGTAAATAAAAGTTAGATATTAATGTTTTTAAATGTCAAATTAAGGTAACCTAACTAAAATATTTGTATTTTGCCTCTCATTATCAAAATTATTTTTATCTATTATAGATGACTAATCATCAATTGTTTTCTTCTAGTTAGTGGCGGAGCCAAGATCTAGATCCACGAAAAACATCAATTATTGAAAGGAAAAAAAAAAGACTAATTTTTTTGAAAAAAAACAAAACAAAGGTAACGACGTTATATCTTTAAATACTAACTTTTATGAAACAAATCATGTCTAGCTCATTTGGTCTTCTTAAAAGCGGTAACTTCTTGTGGGGCTGTGGATGGGATCCTAGTCTACCGGGTTGATCCCAAAGGGAGTCAATTGACGGCATGAGGAGTACCCAGTCTTTGGGATGGTCCAATCATAGAGTTGCCCTCCAGCTAGTCAAAGACTGTGGTTGGGCTCTAGGTCCAGCGTAAGCTGGGTAGGGACAATGTCAGATTAGTGGGCTCCCCGTGGATGCCCGATACCGTCGGAAAGATGTGTGTGTATATGTGTTCGTGGTAGTCGTTTGTTGGTTCAATTTCACTATGCTTTCCTAAGAAAACTTTTAGTTTATGAAACTTATCTATGATTATAATGTTTTCATTATCCACCTTTACAAAAACTTTTCAACAGATATAAGAAATCAAACAATCGTTAAAAGAAAACATAACTAAAATTAACAGTTTTCTAATTAAAAAACCCTTGATAATTATAATTAGCAATAAAAGTTCAAAAAACACAAAAATGCAAAAACAAAAACAAAATCTCTGACAGGAAGGATTGAGAGAATTGTGGCATGAAAAGGATAACAATGTATAAAGTAAAAGAAAAAAAAACCAATGGAGCAAACGCATGCTTAATTTGAGGTTATTGTAAAAATAAAATAAAATTAGCTACGGCATACCTTTTTTGTTTTGGTTTAGGGTGTTGTTACCACTACCCTCCTCTAACCTATATAACCAATCAAAATCATCTAGAAGTTTGGAAAATGTTATTTTAAAATAAAAACTCAACTTATTTATAATAAAAAACTGTCTCGGAAATTGAAAAAATGTCAATTCATAGACTAGACGGAGGTGTAATGATCCAAACCCTTTGGTTTATTTTGGGTGCCTAATTTCAATGTCGTTGTGTTTGTTATTATTTATGATGGGCAATTGTAAATTTATTAAAGTTGGAAAATATCATATTTACTCAACTCAATTGTAGATTTATTAAAGTTGAAAATATCATATCTACCCAACTCAATTTACAAATATGATGTATACACTTCATATTTATGCAAATGATAATACTTTAATTAATTTTTAAACATTTAAAATCAAATTTAATTATAAAAATATTTAGTTGACTATTATATACTCTTTTTTCTATTATATTTTTTTTTAATTCTAATTCACAAGAAGGCTTTAATTGTATGAGATTATACTTGCAATGTTTTTATGATATTTTGGGATGATGTTTCTCCTTTACTATTTGTATGAATATTTTGGAATGATATTTTTTCATTACCATTTTTATGAATATTTTGGGATGATGTTTCTCCATTACCATTTTTATGAATATTTTAACTTTTGAGCTTTGTTTTTTTCTGCTTCATCCCTTGACCGGCGCCTGATGATGTTTCCACATTGCATTTCATATGAATGTTTTGAGCTTTCTTTTTCTTCTTCTTCCTCCATCCACCGCCACCTCCGTCGCTGCTTTGATCGTTTGCTTCCCATATATATATATGGGAAAGTTCAAATGTGAACCACTTTTTGGTTGTGAACGTGAGGACAGCCGAGAGCGCGACACGTAGCGGCTTTGAGTGTGGTCCCCTCCTTTAATTCAATGCCCTCCCATGAATCGCGCCTAGTCACCCGCCGTGGAACTGACGTGGCGCCTAGTCATCCGCCACATGTCGCGCTGTCGGCTGTCCTCACGTTCACAACCAAAAAGTGGTTCACATTTGAACCCACCCCTATATATATATATATATATATATAGAGAGAGAGAGAGAGAGGGAAAATCAAATACACAGTAATTAATTCGTACACACTTACACACAATCATAACCCTTGAAAATCAAATCTAAATATATATAGGGGAAGTATTAAATACAAACTGAGTAGTTTGTACAAACTTTACAAAGGGTCAGGTTCAAATGTGAACCACTTTTCCATTGTGAACGTGAGAATAGTTGAGAGCGCGCCACGTGGCAATCTGACTTGCGCGAGTTAGCTTTTTTCACTTTGCATAAACCCCACGGCTTAGCTTTATGCAAGTTTTATTCAGTCTGATTGCCACGTGGCAATTTGATTTATCCTACGTTTGAGATTGCCACGTGGCGCTCTCGGCTGTCTTTACGTTCACAATGAAAACGTGATTAACATTTGAACTTTCCTCTCTCTCTCTCTCTAGAGAGAGGAGTGAGACGGATCCATGCTACGCCAAAATGCGATGGGTAAAAACACTTTAAATGTTACAATTGAATATGTATGTATATATTCAAACTATGCTACCCTCAAAATGCGGAGACGTTTCTAAAAAGCAAAATAATCTTTATGCATCTGACTAGCACTCAACTCATCGCAGTGACGTTAACCATTCTCTAACGAAGACCTGATGCACATGCCGAAAAATAAAAGGTTAGCTTAACGCCTAGTGAGTTTAAGAGTTTTCATCAATAATATAAAATGATAAACCGAAGAATTGTTAGTTGGGTTACGATTTATAAAATGAAAATATAAAATATGAAAATAACCTCTTTTTCAAAACCCACTCTTTTCATAAAGAAAACTCTAATGCAAAACATCCATTCAAAGTATGAATTTGAAACCAAATACTCAAACCAAAACATGAATTATAATTATTATCCAAATTTCAAAAATATAAATAAGTCTCAACACCTAAAATCATAATTTATGGAGAACACTCCATACTCGAATTGTCACAAAGAAACATGGATAAAACTTAATACCCAAAACAACACCTTTCGGTGACGGGAGATACCCGATTTCCATGGTCGGTGGCGGAACACAAAAGTAGGCCACTGTCCTACGTTATAGAACTCATCCTGAGATCAATGGCCCCAATGGGATCAATAATTCGCGATTCATAACACGAGACCCCCGATGATCCCAGGTAAATTCATTCACTAGAACTTACAATATATGGCCAATGGCTAGTATCCGGCTACCATAATACCGTATCAAGTTGCCCCCGATGACCCAACGCCTATTTCTAGTTACAATATAGGAATCACCATCCCATATCAAACCAATAAAGACCGACTCTTATGCATATGGATCCAATGCATTACGGTCTAAATTACATGACTCCAAATGAATGACCAACACACTTAAAACATGAAATTTACAATTAAATATGCTATAAATGTATATAACTCCAAAAGCTCAATATGGAGCAATAAAATACTTGGATTTGGAAAATACATAAAGCAAAGGTATAAAAAATATTTTTTTCAAAGAATTTGATCAATCAAATACATTAACAAATACGTTTTTGTTATAATTGGGTTAGTCAAATACACTAAGGCCCTGTTTGGTTTGTGGAATGAAATGGATTTGAATGGATTTGAATTTCAAATCCATTCTAATCATGTGTTTGGTTTGCGGGATTTTTAGATTTGAAATAATAGGATTATTTAGAAATCCCTTAATAAGGATTTTGAAATCCTAAGAAGATGACTAGGATTTCAAAACATTTCGTAGGATTTGTATATAACAATGTTTTAAAAATATGTTAAAAACATTTTTGTAATAATAGATTAAATAAAAAATAACTAAATTATTTTTATATTTTTTGTAGTTTTTATAAACAATTGGAATTCATATCAATTCCAAGTTTTACAAACCAGACACTAAAAAATATTCCAAATCCTTGCAAATACAAATCTCTCTAAATCCAAATCCTTACATGAATTCCAATTCATTTCATTTCATCCCTACAAACCAAAGTGACCCAAAAAATATGCTTTTGTTATAGAATATTTATTCAATCAAATATACTTTAAAATATTTTATTTGGTCAATCCAATACACTAAAAATATGTTTCTTTTTATTATAATACAGTTTATAAAATACACTTTAAAATATATTTTGATCTTTAATAAAATACATTTGAAAAAAAATTTAAAAATATACTTATAAACATTTTCTTTGAACATTTAAAAATAAATTTTAAATAAAAAACGGACCAGTTTTATTCTGCTCCTAGATCAATATCGACCTTGTTTTTGGTGGAATATCGTAACCATCAACCGACGATCTCAAACCGGTTATTAAGAGTCTTCAGCCGGGTTGGTTCAGGGCTAGACCGGAACTATTTGGCCAGTTAAATTGTAGTCAAATACTAATAGTAATGTTGAAATAACTTATTCTATCCGTATAACAAATAAAAAGTAAAATCATTTATTTCAACTTTCAGCCCACGCAAGAAGAAACCCAATAAACTAAATTAATCAATAGCCCAACATCATAATCAAACAGCCCAAACGAAATGAATTGTTCAAACAAGTATATGATATATACATTTGGAATGTAATAATCCATATTTTCAAAGTTACTAAAGTTTGGAAGTTTGAGTAATAAAACGTCTGCACCTAGTTATTTGAGGGACCATTTCTGTAAGTTGGTGTTATAAAGCAAAATTTCTTCTACAACCACCATAAGCCATCACCACTTACACAACCACCGTCGATTACCAACCACGACCACCCATCGCTACCTCTACCACCGCCACCGCCACCACTACTGGCCACCTCCAGCATCTTCTCTATCACAACAACAACCTCTACAACCATACAACCACCGTTCACCTCATCCACCTCCTCATCTACCATAATAACCACCACCATAGTTACATCAAATTTTCATTCAAATTTGGTTATATTATATATGTTTATGTTTATGAAATCGTGTAAAAATGTTTATAAACAATATTATTTATTTTATTTATGTCAATTATAACTATTATGTGATATATAAAATCATCAAATAATATGTATATATATACACATTTTTTTTCGGGGGGGGGGGGGGGGTGGGAGGGGACTTGTCAAGTTTTGTCCTGGGCGTACCAAACACAAATTAACAAACGTTTGTTTTGTCCCGTCCAGTCTTGTCCTGTTTTGTTCTACTATCTGTCTTGTCCTGTCCTGTCCAATCATGTTTATATACCAAACGTTACTTTCTGGAGGATTCTATGTTCTATTGAAATTGTTAAAACTTTTATATAATGGAAATTCACCGGACCATATGGTCTAACCCACGTACATAAAAATCATTTTCAGGTAAAAGTATAGTTCGGTGTTCATCCAAATGGAAAGAAAAAGAGGTGATGCATAGAAGAAACATGGTCTAGTGGAGGCTAGTAGATCACCACTAGACTTTATGTAAATCTCAAGTGTCGGTGCTTACTAGTACTACGAATCTTGAGATGGATTTGATAGTTTGACTTTATATATTTTGGGACCATTTTGGCAATATCCTATGTTATTGTTATTTTAGAATTTGGTTGTTACATGAAATTTTGTGTATTTATGTGTACTATAATGTGTATAAAATAGATTTTCAAGTGTTAAATTCTAAATTACGTTTTTTTAACGGCAAAACAACCCTTTATTATAAGCCAACATAACGAAGTACAACAAGTGGGCAGAAAAGAATATCCAATAACAAACAAATAGAACGAGAATGCCAACAAGGTACTACTAAAGAGAATAAAGATGAAATGTAGTAGCTAATTTACAAGCCATAAACCAACCCATCCTTGAGCAAAAGTATATCACTTACTTTGCCATTTAACATTTCAGACTATATTGTTTCAGTTTTTCCAGGTAACAAAACTCAAAAATTAAACAAAGAGCAATTTTAAACATAAGGTGATGGTTTTATGAAAGAGAATTAATAATATGATGAGTAGAACTATTCAATCTAACATGTTATAGCGTTTTATTATATGAAATTTACGATGAAATTAAAATAAAATTAAATATAATGATCGAAAACCTGTTCTCTTGAAGAATAAGGATATACTTTTTTTTTCCTTTTTTTTACTTCCACATTTCCACACAACCTTAATGCATCTTTAAGCATTTTTTTTGGGACATAAGTAACATCTGCATTTTGTCCAAAAACTGAAAGATAAACACATTTTTTTTAAGTGTTCCAATATGAAACATATATATCTTGAGGCAACATTAAAGCATAGTTTTCAAATATTTTCAATAGAAAAATCGAGATCTAATATATATATATTATATATATATATATATATATATATTAATGCATGTTAGATTATCTATCAATTTCCAATTCTAAAATAACCATAAAACCCAAAAAATTGAAAGGGAACCACAACCAAAATAAAACCACAGAATACATATAACAACATGCAAATCTATCTATTTTGTTTCTTTTAAATAAGATATACAATAATGACATTCTCGTAAATATAACTTGAGGAGAATCATAAGAGAAGAATCCTGCACGGATTGTTGAATATATGTAACCAATCGAAGAAGGGACCTTCAGGATGCATTTGATACAGATAGTATAAGACAGAACAAAATAGGATAAAACAGAACAAAAAGGTTGTTCAAGTTTGGTAAGACATGATAGGGCTAATTAAAATGGACAAACAACACCGGTAAAATGACCAGTTTACCCCTAATAACCTTTTTAGTAGTTCTTTTTACCAAATAATCAATCGAGATGAAAATTAACAAAAAACACAATATAACAATCTACGTATTATCAAAACTATGACTAAGTATATGTCTAAAATCATAGCTTGCAAGTTAAACAATAGCAAAATCGAGTGTGAAGGATTTCAGATCTAGAGCCATGTTGGGTTTGGATTTAATCGGGTTCAAGTTTAGCAATATGTGTTCTCTTTTCCTTCTATTCCCCACCAAATTAATAGAAAATAAATCACATGCAACAATAAATTAAAGGCGAACATATATATTTTAGTTAACAACAAATGAGAAAACTATCAAATAACAAATCTACTCTAATATTAAATATAATGGTAAAATTGAACATTATCACATACCCTAAGAGACAATATTTTAGCCTCTCACTTACCAGGTAAGATTCTAGTCCTTGTCGTGTTCATCTCGTAGGGTAAAATGACCCGGTAAGCACTTACCGAGTAAGCAGAGACGTAGCCAGAATTTTAACCTAAGGGGGGTTTGAAGATCTCAAATTTAGTTTGTGGATTGTAGTTCTTCAAACAAAAGTAACTGTGCGATATGCAATTAACGTTAGATTTCTTAAGTTTCATGATATTTTGAGAGTAATTGAGTTGTGATAAAAAAAACCCATGAATAATTATAACTTCTATTTGTGAGATGTCAGAAGAGAGATGAATATTAATATTATAGTAATCGAAAATACATTTTTATCAACAATCATTATTTTTACACACACACGCACACACATGCGTACGCGCGCACACACACATACACACACACACACACACACACATATATATATATATATAGAGGAAAGTTTAAATGTGAGCCACTTTAATTCAATGCCCTCCCATGAATCGCGTCTAGTCATCCGCCGTGGACCTGACGTGGCGCCTAGTCATCCACCACGTGTCGCGCTCTCGGCTGTCCTCACGTTCACAACCAAAAAGTGGTTCACATTTGAACCCACCCCTATATATATATATATATATATATATATATATATATATAGAGAGAGAGAGAGAGAGAGAGAGAGAGAGGTTCAAATGAGAAGGGCTAAAAAAATATAGAGTAAATAAGTGATCTCCACCACTCATCCAGTCAATAAAGGTGGCTTTGACCGCGGTGGACGCGATCACGGGGGATTGACGCGATTCATGGGAGGGTAGAGATTATTAAAGGAGGGGACCCGGTCAAAACCGCCTATATTGACCGCATGAGTGGTGGAGATCACTTCTCTACTTCTCATTTTTTTAGCATTCTCATTTGAACCTAATACCATATACAACCGTTTGAAATGTTAAAACTGTACAACTTTCATTTAAAATCATTTATTTTATCCCATTGATTATAACGTCAACATAAATATATGTATCATTATATAGATAGGAGAAAATTAGGCTTCAAACTTAAGAAACAAAAAACATTTATAAAATCTATTGTCTAAAAAATAATAATATGAAAATATTGATTTATAAAATTTATTACAACTAATAATGTTTTCATGTATTTGGAAAGAAAAAAACAAGAAAAGAAGTTTCCAATTATTCTATATTTAGATGTATAGAAGAAAAGATTGTTGATTATATAAAAAATTTAAAAGAAAAAGAAATGGAGAAGATTGAAAAAAAAAAACATAATAAAATGCTCACTGTCAGGCTTGAACATGAGTCTTCCACGTATTACGGGAGGCTTTGACCAACTTAATTGCATCTCTACATAACCTTTATTTTACGTTGTATTATATCAGAGGAGAGGTTAGGTGGGTCTAGGGGTGTCAAAAAAACCCGAAAAATCGAGTAATCGACTTGTCCTGTACGAACCGAAACCGAAAAAACCGATATCCACAAAACCCGTAACCCGAAAAACCCGAATTCGGGTACCCGTTAAACGCGGTGCAGGTTTGGTTTTTAAAATTCGGTATCCGCGGGTACCCACCCCGCCCCGCATGCTTTTAACTTATTTAAAATATATATATATATATATACACGGGTGGGTTCAAATGTGAACCACTTTTTGGTTGTGAACGTGAGGACAGCCGAGAGCGCGACACGTGGCAGATGACTAGGCGCCACGTTAGATCCACGGCGAATGACTAGGCGCGATTCATGGGAGGGCATTGAATTAAAGGGGGGGACCACACTCAAAGCCGCCACGTGTCGCGCTCTCGGCTGTTCTCACATTCACAACCAAAAAGTGGTTCACATTTGAACTTTCCTCTATATATATATATATATATATATATATAGAGAGAGAGAGAGAGAGAGAGAGAGAGAAAGGTTCAAACAAGAACCAAACAAATTTGCAAGAATGGAGGAACCAAGGAAATCACATGTGATTTCCTACTAAAGCTCGCCCACTCGCACGACCCACTCGCCTTGTCGGGAGCGTGTACTACACTCGCCAAAGGGGAATCACATGTGATTTAGTACAAAATCACATGTGATTTCCTTGGTTCCTTCATTCTTGCAATTGTGTGTGTTCTTCTATGATCCTCCCTCTAGAGAAAAGTAAGCGTCAAGTAAACGACACCTTAGTTTTCTAGCGTGTCTTACATAGATGCATGCCAAACATGGGATAAAACTGTTCTATTTTATTATCTCTCGTCTTATTATGCATACCAAACACACCCTAAAAGATTTCTATCCATAAGCCCAAAAAGGAAATTTTAATTTCACTCCACAACCAACTAAAAGTGCTTTTGCATGTGCGCTTAGTTGGTATATATGTTTTATAATGTTTTTATGTATATTTAAGTATCAATATTAATTTGGTATCTTTTCTTCACGAAAATTGATCATCAAACTTCTAATAAAAAATAGAACTCAATTTAACGTCTATTTATAAAAATCAAACATCATCTGAAGGATATCATGTTGGTTTCGATACAAACAAGATCCATGATGAATCATATCATGTCTATATAATTTGACAAAAAAATGTATATATAGAATGCATAGTTTATAAAAAAAAAATTAAAATACTCATATACACAAATTCGAAACCACTTATAGAATCAAGTTTATTCAAATGGTTGATTTATTTTCAATAATATCAGAAACATTACGAGTTTAACCAACACATTTAAATACGTTATTTTCTTAATAAAAACACAGATAGAACGATAAAAAAATTACGGATTTTCTTGCAATATGTTACTCTACGTATTTTGTATGTAACCATACAAAATACGTAGAGTAAAACGGTTGATTTTTTAATATCAACCCAAGAAACTTTGGATTGCGGTTGAGAACGAGGAATTGTATGTGCTATAACCACCATCTATCACCAGGTTCAACCCACTCACGTACTTACTCTCGTCACTGCCCAAATACAACGCCGCCTCCGCCACATCCTCCGGCGTCGGCACCGCCCCTTTCAAAGTGGCCGCTTCACGCAACAAGTCCTCCACCACCTCCTTTTTCATCCCCATCGCGTTAACCATCAACGGTGTGGCAATTCCCAAGGCGAGATGCAGTTCACCCGTATCCCATGCCGTCCCAGCTCCACACACAAATTCTTCGTCAACCCCACCACCGAGTGCTTCGACATCGTGTAGGCATACGACGTGTCCCCGGCACTCACCGTCACCAGACTCGCCGTGAAAAGAACCACACCTCGTTTCGCCGGGATCATGACCCTAGCGGCGTGTTTGGCTCCCAAGAACGCACTTAACGCGTTCACCTCGAATACCCTTTTGAAATTTTCGACACCGGAGCTCAGTATCGCGCTCTGGGTGTCGCCCGTGATGCCTGCATTGTTGAACATGATGTCTAGCTTTCCGTATTTGGAAACAGTGGTGTTTACGAGATTTTCAACATCGGAATCAAGGGTAACATCACAATGAACATACGTGACCTCATTTCCCGATTTAGAAAGTAGTTCCTCGCAGAGGGAAGCTCCTTGTTGGTCTTGGACGTCAGCGATCACCACTTTGGCACCGTGTTTGGCGAAAAGCCTCACCGTGCTCTCACCGAAACCGCTTGCACCACCGGTGACTATCGCAACTTTGCCTTGCAATCTATAGAAAAAAAATATATTCTAATCAGTAAATCAATATATAAACTAACTAATTTACATTAAGAATATATAACTAAGTTTCATGAAATAAAAAGTATGCATTTGAATTTTGGAA
The DNA here is from genome assembly GCA_030169165.1 of Centaurea solstitialis. Taxonomy (NCBI): domain Eukaryota; kingdom Viridiplantae; phylum Streptophyta; class Magnoliopsida; order Asterales; family Asteraceae; genus Centaurea; species Centaurea solstitialis. The sequence goes on along the minus strand of CM058042.1, from coordinate 1,741,867 downwards.
TCTTAACCTTTTGGCAGAAGACATGCTGAATTACTAAGGGAGTAAGGATGATTAATTGATGGGTGGGTTAAGTTACATGGACGATATGTATTTATATATAGGGGATTGGGTGTTAAACCCTATGCGGGTTTTAATATTTTAAGTATGATACCCTTAATTGTATATATAAATATATAGGATTAGGTTTCAATATATGTAAACTCAATTTTGATTGTGAACGTGAGAACCACTAAAATTTCGTGTTGTAGCAATACCCTTAATTGTATATATAAATATATTGGGTTTTAAGATTTTTAGTTATCAACTATGATTAATTGTTTTTCCTTTTTTTATAATATTTTTTGAACGGGGTTTTCAATTCTACTTTTCAAAATCGCAAATGAAATTATATTGTATACTTTAAGGATTTTTAATGTTTGAATGAGAATTTTTTTTTTACTTATAATGCAATATCAATCCATCTTAAAAATATGTTACATCAGATTTGCAATAAACCTCTACATCAATGTAATGCCAACTTATCTTTTAAAAATGGTCTCCACCAATTAATTTATAATTTATAATTATATATTTTAGTAAAAGAAAATAAAACAAAATATGAAAGGGCCCACAGATAAAATATTTAATTAGTTGCAAGGTCTTTCAAATGTTGCAAGTCTTGCAAGTCTTGCAAGTATTTGCAAGAAATATTTCTTATGTGGCAATGACACATCACTTGCAAGATGTATTTGCAGTGTTGATGTAAATGGCCTAAGTTATTTCTTTCTCATTTATTTGTATATTTGCCAAATACTAAAAGACAAATCATCATCTTATTATGTTTTTGTATTGTGATAAGCTAATTCACTCACTCTTATAGAACTCTGATTTAACACCATGTAAATTTATAAATACTTCTACAAAAAAAACATAAGTAATTTTAAAAAAGCAATTCTAAACACCCCTATCGTTGTTGTCATAATTACTAATTAGGGTTTGGAGAAAGGTTGAAGCTTCCAAAAATTATTGGATTTTGTCACATGCAAACACCTTATATGGGTAAAAAGGGATATTTTGGAGGTTAAAATGTCTAAATGTGATAATATATATTGGTTTATATGCATGTGAATTTAAAAAAAAACCATTGATTTTTATTTATTAAATAATGATAATATCTTTTTAATTGATAACAATAACTATTTTAAATTGGTGAACCTTACACAAATTTAAAAGTTTTCAAATGATTAAACACATGAAAATAAAACAAAGTATCATCATCTTATATAAGAAAGTGATCTACACATATACATAAGCGACTTGACAAATGAAATGTGAATTATTCGTCCAATCATCCTATTTTATTTGGATTTACCCATTTCCTAGCTGGAAAGATATGTAAAGATTCTACCACTTTTAGAAATTTCAAAATGCTCCGGAACAAATATTTATGGAATAAAAAAATTTCAACCTGTTATCATTAAAGTAACTTTTATCTGTTGAACGAGGGACGACTGGCATACAATTAGTTTGATAAGTTTCAAATGACCTTGTTTCAGCCTTGATAGAGTCTATCTTATTGCAATATTTTAATTTTGATGTATTTTGCTTAATATTAAATTAGGGTCTTTTTGTTTCTCTCAAAGTTTGGTTTTATTAAAATGAGTCTTAGTTTGAGATGTCATACAAAATTACAAATCAAACAATAATTAATGTGAATATATCATAAGTTATTCATAGATAATCAAATAATATCTTACTTTTTTAATTGTCAATATCGTTGCCATTATTATGGTTAGGTGATTGAAATATGAAAGAAATTTTGGCTTTTCTCTACTATTTTATGATAATATGATAATGTACATATAGTAAATTAGCAATTAGAGATAAAAGTGTACTTTTAGGGGCTGTTTGGTAGTTGCTGAATGATTTTGTGCAGAATGGTTAAGAGGTCAGAATGGTTGAGAGGCTCTGTATGATATAGTGCATAATGAAATATGGTTGTTTGGTAAATAGATACTCTGAATGACCGTAAATTACCATTTTAACCTTCTGTTATTTGGAAACTAACTCATTTAGAAACCATTTAATTTGGAAACCATTTGACTTGGAAAACAACTGATTTAAAAACCATTTAATTTGAAAAAAATCAATTGTTTCCAAAAACCCATGTTAAGCTAATGGAAAACACCTATCGATTTGAAAATAAATGTGAAAAATCAATTGTTTCCATAATCTTTTAAATTGATAATCCTTTAATATCAATTCATCCAACAGAAACAAAAATTAGTAGCCGAATGACCCAACACATTTGATTTGGGAGGTCGATTTATCGGTTTGGGTAAGATTATTTCACCCATCGATTTGGCCGGAGAAACAGAATTGAGGTTGCCGGAGAGAATATAAATCAAGGTCGCCGGAGAGAACATTGAACAAGATGACCGGAGAAGGCAGCAACCATGGGTGGAGAGTAGAGATTGGTGTGAAGCTCTTGAAACTTGAAGGCGATGAGGAGAAGGAGACAAAGGTCGCCGGGAAAACCCACGAGAAGCAGACGTTGTCGGAGGAACAGCGGTCGCCGGAAAACCCAGAGGATTGGAGCTCGTTGGAAAACATGGAGGTGATGAGAAAGTACTGATTGTCTGATGGAGGCTATGAGAAAGAGAGAAAAGGGCATTTGTGGAAAAAAATGACCTCTGAATCTTACGCCTTCAATCTGATGCATAATGATACAGAGGCTTTTGTCACCATTCAGATGTGATTTTTTTTTGCCAAACACTGTCAACCTCTGCGCGATTCAGAGGTTCCCTCTTAATGGAACCATTAAGAGGCAAACAAACAGCCCTTAGCCAATTAACATACTCTTTTATCTTGATTTGAGTTAAATATATTTTTAGAATCAACCTTTAAAATTCTATAAAATGTATATAGACACATTTTTATCAAAAGTGTATGTTTTTAGAACACATATTCTATAACGTTGATAATTAAGTAAAATGCGTTTATATAATAAATATATTATGATAACAATTATTATTAAATGATTTTTTTTATAACGACGACTAATATTTAAACCTTCGCCCTATTTATAATAACACATAAATTATATTTGAATCTACAATTCTTGGATTAGAACACGTTTCTAATTCATCTATCCCAACAACCCCCACGTGATTTTTTTTTATTTATCCCAACACCCCCACGTGATTTTTTTTATCCCAATAACCACTTGATATAATGTTTGTTATTTCTATTTATTTTTTATTATTAAAAAACCACCACCTACTACAACCACAACTCACAAGACCAAAAAAGCACAACCCCCATGATGTTTATTATTACTAAAAGTATTAATAGAGTAAATTATGGTTTTGATGCTTGTAATTTTTAAATTATGTTTGTTTTGGTTCATATAATTAATTAATTTATTACAAAGAAACCCACCTATAACATAATGTTTGAAAAGTACCCATGATGTTTAATCAGTATGCATGTTAAATTTTTAGCGATATACATATCTCATGTTTATGTTATATATGCATTCGAATTGAGATAAAATAAATAACTAAATAAAAATAAAAATTATATTTAAGTAATGTTAAATAAACTTTTAGTCATTAAGAAAATGTTTTATTAACTAAAAGGATTAGATTAGTAAAAGAAAAAGAAAAAAGGAAATGAAGAGTTGTTGTCATTTAATGTAACATTTTATTTTAAAAATAATTTAAAATTGAAAATTACCAAAAAATTCTAAAACTTCCATGGAGGCTTCTCCTTAATCCTCTTCTATTATCTTAGGGGGTGTTTGGTTCATTTCAAGGAATGAAAATGAGAATGAAAATGTAGGAGAATGAGAATAGAAATAAGAAGTATACTAATTTATAATAGTTGTTCACTATCTTATTAATAAAATAGATTTTCAACGATTGTCCACTATTTTATATAATAGTTTTAGGTTGACGATGATGATGCTAATCTATTAAATTATAAACAATTTAAAAAGATTAGATATAAAGTAAATGGATTTATTTTTAAAAAATATGTTAATTTATAAGCGTTGTTACTTGTTAGGTTATTTATTAACATTGTTAGGTACTAAACAAATAAAAAAAATTAAGTTATAATAAAAGATACTTAACATAAACATATATATTTGAACAAAATAAATAACTAAATAAAAATAAAAATCATTATTTAAATGTAAAATAACTTTTTAGTCATTGAAACTGTTTTTCATTAATTGAAAACATTAGATCAGTAAAAACTAATAGAAAAAGAAAAAGAAAATGAATAAGTTATTGTTCATTTAATGTAATATATTAGTTTAAAAATAATTCAAAATTACCACAAAATTTTAACATGGCATCTTCTTCATTTTCTTCCAGATTTGTCTTACCTGATAGCACAAAAAGACAACCATGTTTTACTAAAAAAAGTAAAGAAGAAAAAGTTTCTTTAGAGCATCTTCAATAGGATTCCTATAATTTCTCTATATTAAAGAACTAAAAGTCAAAATCTCTAAACAAAACCATATTTCACTCCAACAGATTCTCTATTTTAGAGATTTCAATATCAATTATATTATTAAAATATTCACTATTTTTATGATCCCAAAAAATGTTTTAATTTTTTTTATATAAAAAGAATATCAATTGAATTCTCATTGGTGGATTGAATAAAAAAAATGATTTATCTCTCCTCTAAATCAAGATATAGAGATTTCTCTATATTTGGAATTTTTCCCTTAAATCTCTATTTTAGAGATTGAAATGGGGATGCTGTTGGAGCACTTTAGAGGACAAAAAGTGGTTTTTCTCTAAAATAGAGATGCTGTTGGAGATGCTCTTAGTGTTCCCTCCGTACCCATCAAGCTTCAAAGCAACTTTTCACCTTTTCTATCAAATGCATGAGATGTCTATGTATGCTTATACACGATGGTGAATAGTACAACTTAGACCACTCCTCAACCAACACGTGGTAAAGATGATCTGATCCGCATTTAATGTGGTGAGTATAAATAGCTAATGAGAGCTCTTCTTGTAACACCCTAAAAATCGGGGTGAACAAAAACTTTCAATTTCACAAAAAGTGGTATACAATGTACGCCAAGGCGTGAGCTCATCCCAAAAACAGGGGTATAAATAGTGTATGATTTACAATGTTTGTAATTCTAATTAAAGAATACGACAACCGTCTAGTCTAATCCTATCTGGGAAAAAGACTACAAAAGGGTTGTCAGATCTATCAATGTGCGCGCGGTCTAAAGACCGGACTCTTCACCCGTCCCCAAAGCTCACTCTTTAATTCCGGCTCCTACTTGGGAACCGCGTCCCTAGCACCTGAGAGACACATCGACACCAAACAAGTGTTAGGCTAAAGGAGCCTAGTGAGTTGTACAAATAATACCATACATGAAGAACGTAATAATACATGCGAGATATACAAGATTATACTAGCAATACAAAATAGCATGTTAAACCGGTTTATTATTTTATCTGCGGAAACAGTGGGCGCGACCCACCTCCACCAACCAATGCCCCGACATTCACTAATTCCAAACACCTCGATGTCCCGAATTTAGCATGGCAACATCATCCGAGGCCCGCGCACCAAGGAGCAACCCGAGGGCCGGCGACATAGGGGCATTCCTATTTCAGAACCTCCCAAGACTGTTTGGTGTGGACACATTGCGTTGGTTCGTCCATGTTATTATCATTTAGGATCGTGAGACGGAATTTAGCATCGCGTCACGTCCATATCATTTCCACACAAGACCTAGATACTGAATTTAGCATAGCATCTAGTCCATATTAATCACATACAAAACCTCGACACTGGATTTAGCATAGCATCATTTCAGAGGTATGTATCGAGGGTCTCAAGCCCTTTATATCATTTCGGGTATGCCCCATTTCGGGTATCAATTCCATTCTTACAAAATCCCAAGTCATGTATCATGTAGTGCATTTCACATAAATACATTTATCATACAACCCGTAGGTTTACACATACGAAATAGCATACGGTAATTTCATCTCGTGTAAGGGGTAACACCATCCAAGTCATTCATACTAGTATAGCACATCATACATATCATGAGTATCCTCAACTAAACATGAGAAGTAATCTATACCAAATTCACATTTATTCACATAATAAGCAAGGAATAGACTTCATCAAAATGATGTGTTCTCAGTTTTAACAAAATAGTTTTAGCAACTCACCTTAGGGTTTTGTGTCAAAAACCCCCAATTCCAAAATTAGGTCAAATAATGAGCATCAACCTAAAATCAAGTAAATCGAACCCTAGGTTAGTTCATAACCCTCATTATATGCATAGATCCAACCTACAAGGGTTTAATACTTTAAGATTATATCATATGAAATTTCTTTACTACTTTAAAATCTATATATATATATTAAAGAAAGGTTTTTGCTGATGTCATGATTATGAAATTGAGCCATTTGATTGGCCAATTAAAAAATAATTATCAAATGATGATGTCATCAATTATTCTTATTATTTTAATACCATAATTATCTTTATAATTTACATTTTTTATCGTTAGAATTATTTGATTAAATTACTTTTTATCCATTAGTTTCTCATCTTTCATTTTACATCCTTATCATTTTAAGATAATAATATATATTAATTAAAATGTATTAAAATTTTTGATTTTTCTTTTTAATAAATTATACTATTATAATCGTCTCGACAATACCTCCAAAATGAGTTTAATATTGAATATTTTTTTAATTTAACTACATTATTAAAATTAGATATAAATTAATTTTTTTAGATTTTATTACAATTCTATTCTTGATATTCTTGAAATTTAAAGATTTTATCTTTTTAACCTAAGTATTTTTATAGATTATTTATAAGTAATTAAAATTTATTTTATTTAAAACTCCATTGTTGATATTATTGAAATTTAAAGATTATATCTTTTTAATCTAACTATTTTTATAGATTATTTATAAGTAACTAATTTTTTATTTAAAATTATACAAATAAAAAACACCACATGTTTTATTTTTGAAGCTCTCCAGTTATAAAAATAGATATAAATTAATTTGTTTAGATTTTATTACAATTCTATTCTTCATATTCTTGAAACTTAAAAATTTCATCTTTTTAACCTAATTATTTTTATATATTATTTATAAGTAATGAAATATTATTTATTTAAAACTCAATTGCTAATATTCTTGAAATTTAAAGATTCCCTCTTTTTAATCTAACTATTTTTGTAGATTATTTATTAATAATTATATTTTATTTTATTTAAAATCCTATAAATCAAAACACTACACATATTTTATTTCTAAATCCCTCCAGTTTTAAAATCATTCACGAAATTCAAATCTTTTGACAAAAAAATAATAAATTTTCAATTTTTAAAATTTTAACAGCTATTAGATAATTAAAGTATCTATTGTAATAAGCAATTATATTGGCAATTGTCGTATAACATATAATTTACATAAGTATTTAAATGGTAATGACAATTGTCATGTAAATGTTTATTCTTATTAAAAATTAAAATAACATGTTTCAAATACTCGTATAATATACGGGTCATTAACTAGTAATATATTATTTAATAGTTATTATTAACTTAAAATCTAAAATAAAGAAATAGGGGAAAGTTATTTTGTTAACCACTAAATTTGTGTTAACCGCGTTAACTCATAGTTGCACACGTAAATCAATGAAATTTTTTGTGTAGAGTTGTTTAATATGATAAAAATGTTTCATAAACTAAATTTTTTGATGATATTGTTTCATATGAAGGTGTTTTTTACATAGATATAAAAAAAGTTCACATGAATAAGAAAAAGTTTCATATGAATAAAAACACCGAAATATGAAACAATTTCATCAAAAATTGAAGTTTATGAAACATTTTCATCATCTTAAACAACTCCACAAAAAAAAATTGATTTACGTATGCAACTATGAGTTAACACGGTTAACACAAATTTAGTGGTTAACAAAATAACTCAACTCTAAAGAAATATTCTGTCGGTATCTCGTCGCAACGGGAAATTTAGTTTTTGGAGTAAATTACAATTTTGGTCCTTATGGTTTACACTCACTATCAAGTTTAATCCTTCTTATAAACTAGTTACAATTTTGGTCACTATAGTTTGCATTTTATTTCAAGTTTAATTCTTTTGAATAACCATGGTTAAAAAGAGTAGTTAATATTTTTTGTCTTTTCTTCTTTTTTGTCTATTAGATCATACAGTAAATTACAACTTTACTTCTTCTAATTATCTCTTTTCATTTTTGTCTTTCTTATAATTTTGTTATTCATTTATACCCCTAATTAAATTAATTAATTAATGATATCATTGATAAAATTAGTTACCAAACGTCACAAAAATTTACGGATACACAGTTGTTCAATCTATTACGTATTTAAAATCATATAATTTTGTCAAATTATAATAAAACAAGATTTATTACCTGATTCCCTCATGTCCGCTTATTTCAATATATATATACTTTATTAAGTTTGCAAAGATCATTTAACTCAGAATAACTAAATTCCTCCTTGTTACTTTTACCAAAAATAATATTTAATTAAATATTCAAACAATAATATAAGTTATATATGTTTTATATCTTAAAGTATTAATGTAACATAACAAGTAGTTACTTTAAGTTATGCTAAGAAAGAGCACACATTACATAGAATCATAGATTTTCATACATGATTCAAATTTAAACAACACATTTAAGCATAAAAATATAAATTATCTCACAACCAACTAGAGTTGTTAGATTTATTAATAAACGGAAAAGATCGATTTGCTACTTAATTTCAAGCCATCAAACTTTTGACCGTGGTTGCGTAGGACGGATTGGTGGTGCTATAACCACCATCCACCACCAGGTTCATCCCACTCACAAACTTACCCTCATCGCTGCCCAGATATAGCGCCGCCTTTGCCACGTCATCTGCAGTTGGCATCACGCCTTTCAAGGGACTAGATAGGCACACTGATTCCACCAACTCCTTCTCCATTCCCATCGCATTAACCAAGAGTGGTGTAGCAACTCCCCCCGGTGAGATGCAGTTCACCCGTATCCCATACTGTCCTAACTCCACGCACAGATTCTTCATCAACCCAACCACCGCGTTCTTCGACATCACGTAAGCATGCGGCATATTCCCGGCGATCACCGATACCACACTTGAAGTGAATAGAATCACCCCACTATTCGCCGGAATCATGACCCGAGCAGCGTGTTTGGCTCCCAAAAACGAACCAAAAGCATTCACTTCTAAAACCCGTTTCCAATTATCGATACTAGAGCCTAGTATCATGTTATCAGTACTATCACCAGAGATACCTGCATTGTTGAACATGATGTCTAGACTTCCGTATTTGGAAACGGTGGTGTTGACGAGATTTTGAACATCGGAATCAAGGGTGACGTCACAATGGACATACATGACGATGTTTCCCGATATAGAAAGCAGTTCCTGGCAAAGGGAAGTTCCTCGTTGGTCTTGGACGTCAGCGATCACCACTTTGGCACCGTGTTTGGCGAAAAGCCTCACCGTGCTTTCACCGAAACCGCTTGCACCACCGGTGACTATCGCAACTTTGCCTTGCAATCTGTAAGTATATATATTGTTTGTAAAGCATATACATCAATTAATTCATATATGAAGTTAGGATTAAAATCTATTTCATGATATAAAAAGTGGGCATTTCAAGAATATGGAATTAAGCGTTAAGTCTTAACCTTTTGGTAAATGGGGATGGTAGAGAGTTATTCATCTGCATGTTGAATGACTAGTATGATTGATGATTGATGTTACATGGACGATATACATGTGTATATATATATATATATATATGGTGGATTTACATATGGTTGGAAATTAAAAGAAACAACATTAAATACATCAATAAATTAATTATTTAATTTAAATCATAAAAAGAATTTAAGGAACACCATCTAATTGATAATCAAAATCCTGCATAGCTTGTACTTTACTTTTCCATTGTTACTACCATTATTATGGTTAGAGGAAGGTTGAAACTTGAATATATAAAAATTTCAGCTTTTCTAATATTACCTCTTTAATGATGATGAAAATTATTAAAAAATATAAGAATTTAAGATATCATTTAATTAATTCTTGTTAGAACCCTTTAATTAATCCTCTTAAAATTATATGTGAATTTAAACATCCAATAAGAAATTCTGGAAATAACCAAAGGAGTGTTAGCCTAGTGGTAACTCTTGGGCACTACATAGTGGTGAACCCGAGTTCGAGCCCTGAGGGACGCATTCTGAAGGTACCGGGGCTTCGACCCCGGGCTGCATGCTTTAGCAGTCGGGCTTCGGCCCAAAATTGCCGAAGATTAGTCTGGGCTCAATGTGGTCTGGGATACTTCTTCCAAAAAAAAAAATTCTGGAAATAATACAAGTAGTTATATTAGAGGTGGCAATGCGTAATGTTAGGTCGGATTCGAGTTTAACCCGTTTGTTAAACATGTTAAAGCTTAAAAATCTTAACTCAAACCCAACGAACATAGTTTACTTAATTAAATAGGTTGTTTTCAGATAAAAATGCACCCAACCTATTGTCTAAATAGTACTTTGATAACAGATTGATATATTTATGATTTTTTCTTACCTCAACTTGTTAAATAAAAGATTTGAATTCGAATAAAATAGAGTTGCTTAATATTTTTTAAATAGATTAATTAAAAAAAATTGACAATTGCCTAAAAATAAAATAATATAACATTTTAAATCAAAGGTTGAATTAAAATAGGCTAGAAACTTTAACTCATTTAAATAAATAGGTTAGAGAGATAATCACATTTACTTATATTAATTAAAAATTTCAACTCAATTTACTAATTTTGTGAATTAACGAGTTCCTTGATTGCAACTTCCTTAAAAATTTCCTTATTTTTTTTAACCCCTACACTTCATTTTTTTTTACTTAATTGCAACTTCCATGACAATTTTTTGTTATACTTTCTGTTTACACTATTACATCTAATTTGTGTTCTATTTTGTGCTCTAGCAACTACATTCATTAATTAATGATGAAATTATTTTTACTATAGTTATAAATCTTATTTATTTTCTATAATGTAATGTTAAAGATTTAGATCATTCAAGCCCATTTACAGTTGTTTCCGAAAACAGTCACTACATAAAATGTATAAGGATGTACGCTGTTGGTTGTAAAAAAATGTGTTCAGAAAATGAAGTTGAGTTTTTATCTTTAGTTTTATATAAAAGTTTTAGAAAACCAGTTTGGTTGAAATGGTTAAGTTAGAAAATGCGTTTAATTTTTTTTTTTTGGAAAACTACTAAAATCAGTTTTCTAATTTACATAGGAATTTAAAAACAAAAAAAAAATATTTTCTTGAAAAACTTTTAAAAACCGAATGAACAGTAAATTTTCATTTTCCTTGAAAAAATTTCATGAAAAACTGGAAAAATTTTCATGACTAGACACACTCTAAACATTCCAATAAAATAGTTCACTAGACCTGAGTTTAAGAACAACCAAAAAAGGGTTCTGTCTAATAGTGATACAAGACATTTTAAAATTATCTAACATATTTTTGAAAAGTTTTTAACATAAAGTGAAGTATTAGCTATTTTATAAAGAATTATTCTCAAAAGTGTTTAGTAAAAGGACACTTTATTTTAAAAACCTTTTAGAAGACTTCATAAAAGTCAAAAATAGGCATAATTCTTTTAAATGATGTTTTATACACTTAATTAGTTCCTTGAACTTAGTTTTACAAGTACTTCATCTTTGCACGTTCCCATAGTTGTAGCTACTATTTATTATCGTTTGTTGATGGTAGAAACTTGGTAAATGTTTGGCTTTCTACGCTCTCAAATAAAAATCTTTTATCTTAGGTTTTTGATGATTTTATTTTGTTATACAAATATATTTAATGGACCCATTGAATGCAAATTTAATATATTTTTTACTTAAAATGTCAGTTTTATATCAAGGATTCATATTCAAATAACAATCTTTTCTCTTAACAAGTTATTAGGCAACTGTACAAGAATCCAATACCTTGTCTTGTTTCTTGTTTAATTATAGTTCTTCAATCATCGATTCTATCGTATTTTGTTTTTAATAATATAATTCTAAATTACTACCTCCTTCCCAAAGTTATTGTCCAGTTTTAACTTTTGAAATTCTTTCTTTGTCGACTTTGACCTTAAATATTTTTGATTGTGTTATATAATACTTGATCAAAATTATACCAATGAAAATACATTAAAAACACAACCCATTTATATATTTTGCATCAATTATTATATAACACAAACAAAAATATTTAAGATCAAAGTCGAGAAACACAGACTTTCAAAACTCAAAACTGGACCATAATTTTAGGACGGAGAGAGTAATTAATAAATTACTAAATGCTTTTTGTTTCATTAAGTTTTAAAAACAAATAACTAATAAAAGACTAATTAGCCCTCACACATAATGGAGGAACTGGACTACCATTAGTGTGACTATGTGAGAAACCAAATCCATACCAAAATACATACCCAAAGGCTTATTATGTAATATATATAATAGAGGACCAAATCCGCAATTTTTAACATACCTTTAGGATCAAATTTGTAATTTACTCTATATTAAATCTTACCTTCCAACTTAATTAAAAACAAATTAATTTAATTAAATTAAATCTCGATTTAATGTCTTACGCATGTAACAAATAATAAATGTTAATTGCCACGTCCATGACTTTTTATTTGTTTATTTTAAGATTTTATTCAAAGTACAAAAGAAAACCTTAAGTCACGATCTATTAATATCAACCTTGACTAAAATGAAATTAGTTACAAAGGAGAAACTATATATGAGGCCAATTACATTTTATAACCTAGTTAATTGAAAACCGGTGGGACAAGCGACTTGAAACTGATAGTTTCATTCTTTCAGTAATATATCATATTTGCAAAGCTTCTTGCTTGCTTTTCTTCATAAAGGTTTAAAGATTATGACATTTCAATAAAAAAAAATACATATATACATGGGGTATTGGCTTCAAGAGAACTTCTTGTAACAAAAAGAACAATACAACGGCATTATAAAACATAAGACTTTATTTGATAAGAAAACTAACAGTAAAAGTAATTACTTACAAAAGATTCTTGTCATTGAAAAACCTCGCTGGTAATTCGATTCACCGTCAAACTGGTAATTGCTGGTTGAACCTTTCCGACGCTAAATTTTTCTCAATTTGGTTAGAATATCTTAATTAAGGTTTAACTAAATCGGTCCATAAATTCAATAATGGATCAATTATATCTAACTATAATCGATCGACCATTGATTAACTAATTAACTTGATAACAAAATAAAATAAATGGCAGAATTGTTGGTCCCAAACCTTCAAGTACGGATTAGTTCTTGGGATTATAGAAGGGGGGTTGAATATAACCATACAAAATTTCACTTTTAAATTCTATGTTTATTAACACTTCGAATTTACAGATTGTCGTGGAATAGAAAACGCTAAGTCTAAACTAAACAATCTAAGCTTTATTTCACTATGCACTAAGTGAAAAGATTAATAAAAGATAAGAAAGGGAAGGATAAAGAAAGAAAGGATTAGGGTAGAAATATGGATGAAGAAAAAGTATGGAGAACATCTTCTTCACGTCCATTTATACCCATTACATTAAATGCATGCAGACCTACTATTGTGTACGTGTCACACTTCTAGAGGTCATTTGTACTATTTACTATAAACAATCTCTTTTGCATGTTGTGCAAAAGGGTGTTTATATAAACAGTTGCCTTGAGGTCTGATAAGTATGGAGGGAACAGTGAAGTGACTGTCCTTGTGTACTTTTTGTGTCAGTAAAGACATGTAATCTTTTTGTGCATTAGACTAAGACATTATACTAAACCTTCAGGATCAAGATACTGATCAGTGAGGAAGACCCTGATACTGATGATGATCAGGGGTCATTGTATCCTGAGTTCCGTCTTCAGATCACGAGCATGCTGTTCCTGTCATCAGTTATTTCTTCGACGTCGTTGATGGTTCTTTGAGTATGATCTTAATGTCTTTAGGAGGTCTTCACCTCGATGGTCAGGATCAGTAGTTATCAGAACAGACTCTTTCAACTCCTGATCCTGGTCCTGATGATTTTAAATTACAAGTTACAACTTAAACGACAAGGAATAACACTGAATAATCTCAGTGATAATTCCTCAAGCTATAACAAAAGTAAAGTACAAGATCATTATCATTTTATCAGGTCTTAGGAAACCTGGATCAACAAGAAATATCCGTTCCGTAACTAGCATTTGATAACAACCTAATTAATTGAGCTAAACCCTAAATCTTATTTAATGCAGTGATTGTTGATATGTGGTGGTTATATTTGGATTTGAGTTATGTATTTTTCAAATTTAGCAATTGATAACAGTTTTGCCTTTTTTTTTGAAGTATTGTTTTGAACCTTCCTAATATATTTGACAAAATATGTACTTCTAAGTTTAGTTTGATATCATTAATATATCATCGTTTTTTAATGAAATCTCGTATCAACAAAATATCGTACTATCGACGTATCATCCAGTTTCAATTAAATATGGTACTATTTTAATGAATACATGTAGGCATGTATTTTGTTTTATCAACTTTAATTTGCATATTAAATATATGGTACAATTAGTTGAAATTCTTTATCAAGTTCTCTATTTGCAACACCCAATATTTTTTGGTTAGTGTGTAAACAAAGTGATGTTAGAGGACTTGTCAAAGTATGAAAGATATTAATTTATTGAAAAGATAGAGACCGATCTCTCCAATTCACGAAATTCACTTAAGAAATTGAGATGGAGTTTGTATCTTGTTACTAAATTATTATGAGCAAATCCCAACAAATGATCAAGTTTTCTCTGAAGCCTTTGGTGGTACTTTATAGAAATAAAATTAAGGTTACAACAATGAGTTTGAAGAAAAAAAGTGTTGATTTGAAATATGATTATTGCATGAAGCTCTCCTTATTTCAAATCAACACTTTTAGGTTACAACAATAAGGATCTATTTGGTTTTGATTTGTAGTTTAACTAGGCTTTAAACCCACAAAATAGCTAAAAGTTGACTATTGATGTGATTAAGCATAATAAATGAGAAAAGGCACAATTTAGGATTCTTAATGTTGCTTAAACGAACATATGATAATATATAGTAGATATACATATCAGAATGATGCAATATAAGGTATTAGGGCCATATTCTATTTGCATACTAGACTGTGTTGAAGAAGAGTCTGTTATGCACTGAATGCGGGATTAAGGGGGAGGTTATTTAAATTTGATCCGAAATCCTACCCGTATCCATAACCTACCCAAATTTAACATCCATGTATCCAACATCGATCCACCTACCTTTAAATAGCATAAAATATAAAAAAGCGAAATGTAAAAGAATAAATAAATAATGTAAATAGAGGATGCATTCGGTGTTTTAGAAAAAGTTCGATTTTGTTTTGGGGTTATACTAGTAAATATAAATCTGTTATATCTTGTTTCAACTTGTTTCGTAGAGTGGAGGTGGAACAAACGTGTTTCATTTTATTAATCTATTTATGTCTCTTTCAAATAAAATTCTTGCCAAACGATTGAAATAAATATCCATTTTGTCATAGTTTGTCTTATAAATGTACTAAATGCAACCATAAATTCTTATTTTTTTTGTTAGCATGAAATATATACACAAATTACCCCTCGATATTGATTTTTAATTGTTTTTACTTTGAAAACTACAAAAGTTAACATTTATGTGCTAAGTGTACTATATTTAATTAGGTGTATTATATTATTGAAAGAGAATAATATATTTAAGAAAAATATGTATTTAACATAATTAAATTGGACTATCTTAACCATAATGTATACAACTTTACCCAAATTCCTATTGTATGTATCCAACTAAAAAAAGTGTTATTGTGTGTACTAAACTTTCAATTTGGTTTATTGTATGTATAAGTTTACCTACTAACCTGTTTATGCTGATGTGTATCAGGTAAACTTTCCGGCGACTCCCTTCTCCGGCGACACCCTTCTCCGGCCACCACCACCACCACCAATACCAAACCCACCACCAACACCGCCACCATCTCCACCACCACAGCCACCACTACCATCACCAAAACCACCACCAACCCGTCGATCCAGACGAAGATTCCGACGACGACCGCCGCCACAAACCGCTGCAACCACCACCGTCAACCACCGCCCCTACACCACCTTCATTGTCTGATTTTGCATTCGATCAATTAGGATTCATATATTGAAATTAAGGTTCTTGGTAAATTTGGGGTTTTTTTCAAATCAAATTTGGGTTGTTGGTGGTGGCTATGGTGGTGGAGATAGTGATGGTGGTGGCGGTTGTGGTGGTGGAGATGGTGGCGGTGTTGGTGGTGAGTTTAGTATTGGTGGTGGTGGCCGGAGAAGGGAGTCGTCGGAGAAGGGTGTCACCAGAGAAGGGAGTCGTCGGAAAGTTTACCTGATACACATCAGCCTATGGTGGGTTTGGTGATGGTGGTGGTGGCTGTGGTGGTGGTGGTGGCGGTGTTGGTGGTGGGTTTGGTGATGGTGGTGGTGGTTGTGGTGGTGGTGGTGGTGGCGGTGTTAATGGTGGGTTTTGGTGATGGTGGTGGTGGTGGTGGATGTGGTGGTGGTGGTGGCGGTGTTGGTGGTGGTGGTGGCGGTGTTGGTGGTGGGTTTGGTGATGGTGGTGGTGGTTGTGGTGGCGGTGTTAATGGTGGGTTTGGTGATGGTGGTGGTGGCTGTGGTGGTGGAGATGGTGGCTGTGGTGGTGGTGGTGGTGGCCGGAGAAGGGAGTCGTCAAAGAAGAAGATGATTGGGTTGAACTATCCCATGTGGCATCTACATGGAACCCACGTGGCAATGACATGACACACATTTTAAAAAGGGGTGACCGGTAACCTGTTTAGTAGGTAAACTTGTACATACAATAAACCAAATTGAAAGTTTAGTACACACAATAGCACTTTTTTTAGTTGGATACATACAATAGGAATTTGGGTAAAGTTGGATACATTATGGTGAAGATACTCCTAATTAAATTTTGCTAGGTGAACTTAGCTTAACTAATAACAAAAAAACAAGGGTTCATTTACTATACGCTTATTGGCAACGAAATTACATTTATTTACCTTATCGTATAAAATTCTTGACTGTTAAAATTGATTGTTGGTAAGCGTCTTCAACCTGGTACACGCTTACCGAGTAAGAGTGATTTCCATCACTTATCGGATAAGACTCTCGGTTAAGGTTTGAAATGGTGTGAGGTGCCATGCCTCAAGCCTTAGTAGCCATGGCGTAGTTCAAAGCGTGAGTTATGGCATAAAATATCTCTAAGTGATATATAATATAGATTATATAGAAACATATGGTTAGTACTGCTACTCAATGAGTCAATAGTAAAAAAAATATTATGTTAAGTTATATATTAAAAACTAGCAAATAAACCTTTAAAACGTAAAGAAAAATCAAATATCGTATTACAAAAATTGCGTATTAGATTATAGTGTGCCACAGTGAGACACCAGTCTTGTGCCATGGCATGCATGACGGCTATGTGACAAATATTTCAGAACAATGCTCTCATGGCTTTTAGCGAGTAAGATTATCGGTGGTTTTCATGCTTATTGGCAAGGATTGTAACTTGTAAGGTAAGTGATACCAATAAGCATGCTTATTCAAATAAGCGTTTAATAAAGACCCTTAAATAATCACAAAATAACTAAACACATAACTATGATATATATATATATATATATATATATATATATATATATATATATATATAAACGACCCTTAAATAATCACAAACAACTCTAAACACACACACACCCACATATATATATATATATATAGAGAGAGAGAGAGAGAGGGAGAGAGAGATAAAGTTGAGAAGTGGTAAAAAATGTGAAATAGAGAATGATATCACTCGTTGATACGGTTGAGATCAAGGTTGAAAATTCAAAGAATACACAGATTATGTATATATGAACATATATGAATTACACAGATTCATATATGAATTTGTTTGTCGACTATTTGAAAATTTTACGAAAATGCCCTTCTGTGTCCTATAACCCACGCGAGTATTTATCTGGTGTTTCGCGGTCAAAACAACAATTTTTTATCAGATGGACGACTAAGATAATATCGCTTCTCCAGTTCTCCAATTTTTAGCACTTCTCATTTAAACTAAATACTATGTGTGTGTGTGTATGGTTAGGTTCAAATGTGAACTCAATTTTGATTGTGAACATGAGAACCACTAAAATCGCGCCAGGTGGCAATATTCACTCTGAATATCATGCAATATAATGCATGATATTCAGAGTGAATATTACCATGTGACGTAATTTTAATGGTCCTCACGTTCATAATAAAAAATGAACTTTCATTTAAACTTTCTTCTCTTTCTATATATATAATTATATATGTATATATACACTTTCAATTTGCTTTTATAGCACTCCAAATATCATTCAACAATTTGCTTTTATAAGTATGATAAGGTTATGTAAGATAAGTACTAATTTATTTCAAATAAATTAAAATTTTGACATATGCTTTAGTTAAAACAGATAATATAATTAGAGAATTTAGTTATTCTAACCATTCTATAAAATCTTTAACACCTCTTAACCAAAATTTTCCAAAAACTCACAAAATAGCCAGGGTCCCCCCCCCCCCCCCCCCCCAAACACACACACACACACACACAAGAAATCGGCCTAGACGGAATTGCCGTTTCCTAGCCAAAAATCAAAGATTCCGACCAAAACTCACCATCTCCGCCCATATGATTTCCGCCCCAAGCGGAATTTGCATAAAACAAAAGCGATGTCGTAGAATTGTTGGCGGACATTATGAAAGTTGGTGGGCAGATATGAAAATTATGAAAGTTGGTAGTAGGTGAATATGCAATATAACATAGTATATATTTAAATTTTGATGTTAATCAAAACCATAGTGGTGGGTGGATATGCAATTTTGATGATGGGCTGGAAAATGGCAAATCCGACCGAAGAGGATTTCTTGGGGCGGAATGGCTATTTTGTGAGTTCGTGGAAGATTTTGGTTAGAACGTGTTAATGATTTTATAGAATGGTTAGAATAATTAAATTCTCTATAAAAAACATACCATATAGTGTGGAGGATGATAAAAGTAAACATGATATTAGACAAGTTAATGAAACTGATTAATATAATAAAAAATAAAAATCTAAGATGTAAAAAATACAAATACAAATTTTATCAAAATGCACTAATATAATTTAGCTAATTTTATGTACTTGAATTAATATATACAAAAAATGATTATTTTTAATAGTAAATTAGTGAATACAGATCAAACATATGAAAGTATTATAGTTTAACAATAATCGGTTACTTGATTACCAAATAATAAAAACTTGAGTGTTATTGGTTATCATTAATGTTGATTTCGCATTTTAGATTGAAAATGATCTAAGAGTTTAAGCATATAGTTAGTTTGTTGTTTCTTAAATATGAATATGTTTTGCACGTTTTTATTATCATTTATATAGTTTATTTTGCATCTTTTTCGTTTTCGTTCAAAAGTGTCTCATGCATTTTTATTACTTTTTGTATAGTTTTTCTCTTTTCGATGCTTATTACTTTGTTGTCGGTTTATATATGTTTTTGGCAAGTATTTCCGTGTTTTTGGCGAGTTTTATTTCCAATGTGTAGGTGTGCATGGATTCGAGAAGAAGCGAAAGGAAAGAGACGAGCGATGTGCGGAAAAGATGAAGATTGAAGAATGAAGATATGAAAGTTGGAAATTGGGCTTAAAGTTTATTTCTCTTTTTGGGCTTTTTAGCCTTTTGGCTATTTGGGCCCAACTATTTAAACCTTTTTGCTCCCTTCTTTTTGGGGAGGAAGCCATTTTTGCTAGTTTTTATTTTAGGGTTTTCTCTCTAGATTATGTTAGGTTAGGTTAGATTTTATTTTTGGGATTTTTGGAGCTACAAACATCCATGGAAATGGTGGGAGTTCATCTTGAGCAAGGATCAATTCATTGAAGGGTAATTGTATCTTCTTATCCTTTTATTTTTTTTATTTTATTTCTTAATTTGTTTTTATAATTTAGATTCTTGAATTTTAGTAGTTAGCTTTCATTTTATGCAATTAATTACTTTATAGATCTTGATTCCTTTAATTAATTTCATGTTTCTTATGTTATTAGATTTAGGGTTTTATGTGTTTTTCTTATTCGAGTTGCTTCCTTCATAATTAGTTATCGTTTTTACATGTTTTAGCTTAGGGTTTGTTTCCCCCAATTAGTGTTGGGTTTACTTTTAGTAATTTCATGTTAATTTGCTTAATGTTAATCTAGTTCATAGTTTAAGGTGAATTTTGGTGAAGACTTGATTTGTGTCAATTGGTTGGTTTTCATGAAAAATGGTTTTCGGTGAAATAGTCGTTTGATTAACCGGCTAACGGAAGTTAGGGGTCGTTATATGATTATTAATTGATAATTGTTGAATTTATTGTTGAGATTAAATGGAAGTTTGATTTTGACTTGGGTTAACCAATTGATGTTTCTCATTATATCATGGAAATAGATGTTTTGAGTAATTGGGGATGAATTGTCTTGCTTAATGCTTCTTTTTGGAATTAATCAATATGGAAATAATTGGTTTTCAATTAAGAAAGGTCTTTGTTGCCTTGGAAGAGGGACAAAAATAACACTTGATTTGGACAATACTCACTTTGAAAGCCTAATCCAATTTTCACCACCTTAGGTTAATTAGTGTAGATATTAACATTTTTGGTTCATTCGTGTTATTAGTAATAATTAGATCTTTTGTTTGGTTTTTATTTTAGTTATTAGTCGAGTCTTGTTCGTTCTTAGTTTTAATTGTCTTTGTTTTGTTTAGTGTAGTTAATTAGTTAATTTAGTTATTTGGTTTTCTTAGTTACTACAATTCTTGAAAAAATGATTTCGCGCAACTAGTTAACGCCGTGGGTAAATCTATGCTTACTCCGTTGCCTCCCTGTGATCGACCCGTATGCTACACACCCGTACGCTTGCGGTATAAATTTAAAACATCAGAAACAGAATACTAAATGGCCTCGTACGAGTCTAGTTTCACAATATTAATACATGCTTTGAATTTAATCGTAAATGAGGTTTACATTAAACTTCAAAGTTTCTTGCATCTCATTTATTTTTATCAACCACATAAATACTAACTTTTTTTTTGGAAGAGGTATCCTAGACCACATTGGGCCTAGACTAATCCTCGGTAATTTTGGGCCGAAGCCCGACTGTTAAAGCATGCAGCCCGGGGTCGAAACCCCCGTACCTCCAGAATGTGTCCCCCAGGGCTCAAACTCGGGTTCACCACTATGTAGTGCCCAAACCTTACCACTAGACTAACACTCCTTTGGTTATAAATACTAATTATGAATGAAAGGATATGAACTTGAGAAAAATGAATTTATGAGTAAATTGTGAATTTGGTTCATGTGGTTTAATAATTTTTTTGACCATGGTCCCTAATGTATGTTTTTATTGGATATGGGCCTTGTGGTTTTCATTTCGTTTTGGTCATGGTCCTTCTGACTAACTTCTTCGTTAACTCCGTTAATTTAAGGACTATTTTTGTAATTTTCTATTCTTTTATTTTTTTCTTGTAAAAAAATTAAAACAATATTTTTAAACACACAAATTCACACACACACACACACACATACGCACATATATATATATATAATGATATCAAAATAACAAAATAAGAGATTATTCTATGATTTGATTTTTTTAAACTAAACAATAAATTATATCATATACAATTGAATTATTTTTTAATTTAAATAAATAAAATCATATATAATTTTATTCGTTCTAAAAAAATAATTTAAAGTTTTATGATATTTTTGAATGAAAAATGAAGTATTATAATTTGATTGATTTAACTAAAAGTTTTAACTATATTATATAATAAAAGCATATCAACTTCTACTATTCGAATAAAATAACAAAAATAAATGTATTTAGTATAATTAATATTTTTAAATAATCAAATAGAGAACAAAATATTAATATATGTTTTTATATCACTAACAATAAGTATGTGTCTGTATGTACATGATGTTTGTATACGCAATATAATTAAATTGATAATTTCTTGTTTTATATTTGATTATTTGAGTTTTTTTGAACAATTAATTATATTAAATACATTAAATTTTATTATTTTATTTAAATGGTGGAAATGATATGGTTTTATGTTTTTATTTAACTAAAACTTTAATGTAAACAAACCAAATTATAAAATCATTTATTATTTTATTTAGAGTGAATGAATAAGATTTGTTTTATGATTTAATTTATTAAAATTGATTAAATTATATGTGATATAATTAATTATTTAATTAAATTGAGTTTAAAAATAAGCTCTAATTTTATTTATTTTAATACCATTATATATATATATATATATATATATGAATTTGTGTGTTTAAAAACATTGTTTTTATTTTTTTTACAAGAAAAAACGAAAGAATAGAGAATTACAAAAATAGTCCTTAAATTAACGGAGTTAACGAAGGAGTTAGTCAGAAAGACTATGGTCAAAACGAAATGAAAACCACAAGGATTATATCCAAGAAAAACATACATTAGGGACCATGGTCAAGAAAATTATTAAACCACAGGGACCAAATCCACAGTTCACTCTAAATTTATAATATATAAAAAATTGATATTAATTTCCTAATTTTATTGATAGGACAAAGATTAAACATATGATTTTAGTATGACAAATTTTTATCCAAATAGTGGGAGGTTTTTTACGTCATCTCTAACTTACCGGCCAATAATTCCACTAGATGCCTCCAAAACCTAGTTGATAAACACCTATAAGGGGTTTCGATATCATCATAGTTCATTCAATTTTCGCCAAATTTATAACCAAATCTACTGCATATTGGATTGAACGGACTGTTTACACTACTAGAAAAAGCAACATTAGCGATGAACATCAACGACGGAATAAATAAAAATAAAATTTCATGTGTCCGTCGCAGATCTATAGCTGTTATCGACGGATTGATGACGAAATTTCTTGTTTTTTCATGTTTAAGAGTTATATGTAGACATGCATATATGTGTGTGTTTTATGATATACATTACATATATATATATATATATATAGTCCATTTCAATTGTGAACAATGTTTTTAGTGTAAACTTGTGAACCAGATCCTAGCCGTCCATATACAAGATCGATGATCAAGATTAAATGGGTAGTTTCTTCGAAAATATCTACCTTATATAAAAGAAACTACCTATTTAATATTGACCATCGCTCTTGCATATGGACCGCTAGGATATGGTTCACAAGTTCACACTAAAAACATGGTTCACAAATGAAACTCCCCTATATATATGTGTGTGTGTGTGTGGGGGGGGGGGGGGGGGGGGGGGGAGGGGTGTTGGTTGTTAATGGTAATGTATGTGTGTATGTTGTTGGAACGATGTATATGCATATATATTGTAAATATTTACGTATATATGAATTGAAAGCCATCAAGTTCGTTCAGAGACACCAAAACCCATTATGTTCCAACACAGTTCATTATCAATTATTCACAACATTTTATGCATGAAAGCCCAATTATAATCATTATTATACAGGACCCAAAGGCATAACAAAGTTCATTAAGGGTCACTAATCACTATAGCCCACAAAAGGCTTAATATAATTCCTTAAGCCGTAATCATTGGACTTTAGTTGAGTTTAGTAAGCTTTATTTGATTATATTGAGTCTTATTGGGTTTTAACATATCATTTGAGCTTAATGAGTTTATTCAGGGTTTTAAGGGTTTAGTGGGCTTTGTAATTTTGAATTGGTTTTGTTAGGTTGTAAATCTGTTAAATTAGGCTTAGTTAGGTTTACTGGGCTTTAATCGAATATATTGGGCCTAATACGGTTGATAACACCAAAATTATACATGTTTTGGTCGTACTTAATTGCTTGATTTTACCCCATTTCTCACCCATTTCTGATCTAATTACTCACATTTTGGGTTGATTCACACTTTTGTAGGTTTTGGAGGCCTAGGAATGGAAAAGTACGAAAAAAGGCGAAAAAACGTGGAAATTGGACAAAGTCAACTCAGTAAGCATTTCGCGTCCGCGAAGATTTAAGTCTGGCGTCGCGAAGTGTGTAATTTCTAGAGTGTTCATGCTTTTCACTGACTTCGCGTTGATTCTGAAGATTCTCGCGCCGCGAAGTAGGCAAAGACCCTTGACGGAAGATTCCAGAACTTGCCAAAAAAGGAAAAATAGGGTTGAATAAGTGTCTCGCGATCGCGAAACAAGCTCCGAATTGCCTTTTAAATATTGGTCTCCTCCTTCAGTCTGAAAATCATCTTTTGTCTGGAAAAATCATATCTTTAATCTTCCATCTCAGTTTTAGTTTAGTGAGAGAGAGAGAGAGAGAGAATTGTGCCGACACGACACGGAGTTTGGTTCTCGATCATCTGTTGCTGTACGATCGGTATAATGTCTGTCTTTATTACTGATTTTGCTGTTTTAGTTATGATTAGTGAGTAGTTCTTTTAGTGGTACTTATTGTGGTAGATGAACCTTGTGGATGATGTTTTTATGATTTAATTGTTAATGGTTTGTTATTGGTTTGTTGAGTGTGATTTTATGGTTCCGGTTGATTCGTATTGTATGGATATTTGAATTCGTTGGTTGGGTGTATCTGTTTGACCTAGATAGATAGACTCTGATAGGTTAATCAACCTTTCTTGACCTTCCCTTCGGAAACCCGGATTGTGTTAGGTGGTTAGCTCGGACCGAGAGCTGCCAGATAGTAGAATTCCGTGCAATAGTGATAGAATTGGGTGACTGGTACTAGACTGTCTGACAATCAGTTTATGTATTAGGGCTAGGAAGACCAACCTAGTTGACAGCCATAATGATCGCATGTTAGGGTGTCCCAGACTTAAATTTCTACAATAACCAATACAACCATACATTTGGCAAAGTTTGAATCATCCACTTGGGGAGTCGGTATTACCATGATAAGTACTACGGTTTTTCCTTATAAAGTTTAAATCATCTTCTTTTTGTTTTCCAGTTAGTTAATTAATTATTTATTCGTCTTTTAGTTAATTAAACCATTTTCCTAAAAACCCTCCATAGCTCTAGATTAATTAAACAAGTTAGGATTAATAGTCTACATAACTTGACCGTTCCCAGTGGTAGATACGATACCTGGACTTTCCTACACTATATTACTCGCGATCAGATACGATTGCCTGTGAATGTGGTAATTGTGGTTAGGCTTTAGAGGTTAAAACTTGTATCGCTTTTTATATATAATAACTACTGCATCAACAGTCTTATTAGGCTTTATTGGAGGAGGAACAGAAGTGCATGGCAGAAATGGAGGCAGAGCTGACGAGATATGTTGCATATTTAGATAAGCAAATCTCATTGACGCAGAGCTTTGCTGCCTTTTTGTAGCAACAGGGATACACTCCCCGTTTTGGCTCTCTCGGTCTACCACCTAGTTAGATTGACACGTTAGTATTATGGATTTGATTTTGTAATGTATTTGGATTTGGATTGCGGATTTAGAATGGCAGATTTAATTTTGGTATTTCTATATGAATTTGGATTTGTATGGACAAGTATTTGTATATACAAGAAATATGGTTTTTTTTCTTTTACCAAAATTAGCGACAGATTAGTGGCGAAATTCAGTGTCTAGACAATAACTAAACCATCGCAGACTCGTGGCTAAAGGTTTGTCAGTAATCCGTTGCTGAATTTGACCGTTGCAGATCAGTCGGAAAGTTTCGTCTCTGATCCGTCGCTGATAGTATCGCCCAAGAAAGATTTAACGACGTGCTTCAGTGACAGATTAGCGACAAAAAGCTAGACTCTTTTGCGACAGCCTATTCCGTTGTTGAAACCTTCCTTTTTTAACCAAAAAAAATCATATATTAGTGGTTGATATTTAACCACTCAAAAACGATTACCATCATCGATTTCTATGTCTAATTTGTCTGATCATAAGTGCAAGTATACATATCACGATAAGAACATATAACTACAATGACATATCAAGGTTCTCGTGCTTTTGAGTTTTTTGATACTACGGTTAAAAACAAAATTTTGGACTCATTTATGATTAATAATATGAGTTTTTTAATTATTATAATTTAGTTAGGTTCTTCCAAAAAAGTGTTTTCTGTCAGAGACACTCTAACCCCGGGTCCCTTTGCACCGACGCCACTCTACCTCCATGAGTGCGTCCCTGGCAACCCTCTGTCCCGGTCTCTCGCAGCCGGTTGGAATTGAACCCAGGACCGTATCTTCCAAATAAGTCCCCAAACTGCAAGCCCCATAGGCATTTGCGAGGTGGAGGTACCGATCAAATATTGAGTAGTGCAAGGATTGAACCTATGACCTCAAGGAAGCCAGGGAACAACCTTACCACTAGCCCAACAAGTGATTGGTTATAATTTAAAATTTATAATTTAGTTAGGTTGGTTTGACGTTGACCTAACATATAATCGAGCTGATTGTTATCGATTTGTAGATACTACAAACCAATAAAAACTTGGTCATATTAGGTTGGATTAGTTAGTATATCGTTAGGTTGGGTCAGACGGCTTAAAGGTATGAATAGTTTTTTATACATTACTGTTAATAACTAATTAATGTTTTGTCGCTAGCCTACACCTAAATGTAGATTCCTTTAAATTTTCAAATGAGGACGTAAATATGAAAAGTTAGTTACAAACATAAGGTTTCATTAAATGAACAACAAGTTAGATTGCACAATTGTCCTCTACACTTCCTTTCATCTTTTGTAACCTAGAAACAAGATGATGGTACGGGACTCAATATCGTCCAACATAGATCCGCCCCACGCTAGCTGAAACCGATACTATAATTGTTTAGTTGTACACTATGGCCATATCGTTGGGAAAGAAACATGTGGTGATACATAGAGGTTTCGAGAGTTAGCCGACTCTTTCACTGATATTTGGAAACGGAAAAAATGAGCTCGAATGAAGCCAAAAATTGGCGTAAAAAACTAAGAAACTGTCGGCTAAGTGACTTGTCCCACGACTTGGTTCTCATACAAAGTCACATGTGTCTCTTGACCAGTCCCAAACATACTGCTTTTATATGTTTATTAATTAGTTTATGATAATTATTT
This sequence comes from Centaurea solstitialis, assembly GCA_030169165.1. Taxonomy (NCBI): domain Eukaryota; kingdom Viridiplantae; phylum Streptophyta; class Magnoliopsida; order Asterales; family Asteraceae; genus Centaurea; species Centaurea solstitialis. Next base: position 1,714,574 of record CM058042.1, on the reverse strand, counting down.
AGTTATAGGTATTATTATTAGCTTACGATTACTATTAGTTTACTTTTATTTATAATCTTATTTGGTTTAAGATATTAGGATTAGATACATACTTAAGTTTTTCATAGTTATTTCCTAGTTACATTAGACTTAAATTCTATTAGTTATCTTTTTCTAGTTTAGGATTATAAATAGGGTTTATTTGTTTTCAACTGTAATCATTGTTTTCAGCTTCTACTTCTTCTTCTACGATGGCTGAAGAAAATCCTTTTCACATAGGCGACGAACCACCACGATTGAGGCTACCCCCTGGGGGCTATGTCCGACTTGTGCAGCCATTGATTTAGTAAGAAATGATATCAATCCAACATATGATTTAGTAAACTTAATTCTCACTAGATTTTGTCATCTAAGACGATTTTCGACAACAAAAATCCATAAAACTCAAGAAATCAAGGTCCCAATTGATTTTTCTCTTAAAAGGCAACTAAAGAAGAATATAACCAAGTTGAGATGAGATTTATACTTGATAATGCAAGTCACACACAAGATAGCTTTGATTTTCTTGAAATCCCTCTCTTCTTCAAGCTTTCTTTCTCAATCATGAATGAAATCCACACATTGACACATATACCCCCAAAATTTGATTTTTCTCTTAAAAGGAAGAAGGCTTGAAACCCTTGAAATTGATAGAAGCGCATGGGCCAAGAGAGCCCAACTGATTTAAGTCCACATTTTCAAGCCCGAATCCTGAAACTTAAACCCAAACCAAGTTAACTAAAACTCTTGAGTTGAACTTTGGTAAACGAAAATCTCAGTCGTTACACCCTGTAAAAGACATAACAAGGAATGAGTGTCTTAAAGTCAAGGTAAAAACGTGTTCTTCTTCCGTGAAGAATTGTTCCAATAATTTCATGTCGAATCTTTTCGAAAAGGCACGTACAATACTTTTATGCTTACGAGCTAAAGTTAAAGTACTAGAAAGTCGAAGTATGTACTTACTCAATACATACTTTTTTTTGGAAGATCCACTATGGTAATCAGAAAGGTTTCTATACATACACCTAAATTGTATGATCAAAAAGATATACATGGGTTATATTCCATTCTTTTCAACAAGTTAAGTAATGAGCACATAACGGCCCTAATGTTCCAATGGAGAAGAACCTATGATTAGCGCATTAGGTACATCTTGCTATTCCTGAATCTAGAGGAGAGTACATTCGATGGAATAATTTCTTAGATGTAGTACCACATTTCGAAGGGTTAAACCCACCTTTTTACAAATCAGTGGAATATTTATGCTCAAAATCTCTAGGTAAGTAAGAGAAAATATTCTTACCCAGCAAACGTTTATCGGATTTATAATACACTTACCAACAATCAGTTTTAATGACTGAAATTATACAATAAGGTAAATTGAGATAATGTACTTGCCGGTAAGCACTTGATAAACGATGCCTTAATCATCATTTTTATCTTTTTATTAAGAAATCACATAAATTTATCATATCTGACGATTTATAAGAAAATGTTACATTCCATTTTATTGTATAAGTTTAAAACTAGTTATTAAAATTAATTTTTTTGATTCTGTTCCATAATTTTTTTCTTTTAGATTTGATTGTTCTTAATTATTATAACTAGCTAATTAAGTTCTAATTATAGACTCATTGGGAAATGACTAATTAAAGTATCAGCAAGTCTACTTATTGAAATATAGATTTTAATCTAACGCAATCTTTAATTTGATAGTATAACTTACGTAAACAATTTTGATAAACAGACAACCCCAGATCTATTCCATTAATCAAACACAACTTTGATAAACAAAAAGTTAAAAACCCCATAGTTGGCTTTATGGCTTATCATTTTATGTGACAAAAAAAATGAAAAAACCTAGATAAAGATGATAAAATCAATTCAAACAAAACTTCTTTTACTTCGTTCTATCAAAAGTATTAAACCAAACTATTTGAAAATTCCGTTTGCAAATCCATCGATGGGTGTGACGCCAGTGAGATGAATCGATCGACCGGTTTTGGTTCTCATATTTTTGAAACCGCTAACCGACTTATACTCGCCGGAACCGGTTCCCCTATATTTTAATAAAAATAGTTTTATATGTTTATTATATTTAATTAAACAAAAATTGAAGTTTTTTTTTATTACACATATACATTCATGACCACTTTCTTCAGGCAACTTATTTGTTTCCCTTTTTCGATATTTTTTATATCGTATTTATTATTTCAAGTTCTGTTTTTTTGTTTTCTTTTCGTTTCAAAAGATGTTCGTATTTATTTATATAATTGTTAGTTTTTAGTTTATCTGATAAATTTTTATAGTTTGTAATATTGTTTCGTTACATTAGGACTATATAATAACTAATAATTACTTTTTATAGCATAAAATGATAATAAAAAATAGTTAAAAAATTAGACACCGAATACCCGGTTTAGGAACCAGAACCGGCGGTTCCGGGACCGATTCCTAAATATAAAGAACTATTGCAACCGGTTCCGGTTCGTTCATCCTAGGAACCGCCAGTTCCGGTTCAATGAATTTTAGTGAAGCACCCGCCTTTGCTCACCACTAATGCTAGAGATGTGGTGGCATGTAATTTAAGATTTTAAGTTTTGAAATGTCGAATTGATCTAGTCTTTTGTTATAACCATTGTGTGATTGAGATTGTTCGTCATGCTTTTCAACTTTTTTTGTATTCACACATGATTTTACCCGTATGTGTGTGTGAGAGAGAGAGGTTCAAAAAAGAACATAGTTTAAAATAACAGAACTTAAACATTTTTAAAACACATATGATCATTTTATAGTAAAACCCAATGTTAAGAAGGAACAATCAAAGCTCCGAGTTGGTGTTGTTGCGTTGAACAAATGGATGCTCTTGAATCGACCATTTCCTAATCAAATGTGACTTTCAGCATAAAATCACATTTAATAAGTTTCTTCTATTCTATTTTTAACTAGTTCTCGTTTATATATATATATATTTATATATATATATATATAACTTCCCTCTATATATATATATATATATAGGGGTGGGTTCAAATGTGAACCACTTTTTGGTTGTGAACGTGAGGACAACCGAGAGCGCGACACGTGACGGTTGACTATGCGCCACGTCAGATCCACGGCGGATGACTAGGCGCGATTCATGGGTGGGCATTGAATTAAAGGGGGGACCACACTCAAAGCCGTCACGTGTCACGCTCTCGGCTGTCCTCACGTTCACAACCAAAAAGTGGTTCACATTTGAACTTTCCTCTCTCTCTCTCTCTCTCTCTATATATATATATATATATATATATAGAGGGAGGTTCAAATGTAAACTCTATATTTCGTGTAAACTATGTAAACCAATCCACACCATTGATTTTCAAAAACGTTTCCATATTTCACATTTTCATATTTCCATAATCATTGACTTACCATATATTTCACATTTCCATATTTTCTATGAATCCATACCCTCCTTTGATTTTTTTGATCAAGAGCCACGATGGGTTTACATAGTTTACACGAAATATAGAGTTTACATTTGAACCTCCCTCTATATATATATATATATATATATACAGAGTTAAGTTCCCGTGAGACCAAGCCTTTTTGGTGAGACCGGTGAGACCAACATATTTTACTTGAAATTTCACATCAAAACATTTGTGAAGGTAAAAAAAATTGAACATTCATCGTTAAAACATACTAAAAAACACTATCGGAAAAAAAATTCCAAAAAAAGGTTAAAAAACGAAACCTTCACAGCAGTTTTTTTTGTGAAGGTTTGCATTATATATATGTAACCTTCACAGAACTTGAGCTGTGAAGGTTACGTTTTTAAGCTTGTTTTCGATATTTTTTTGCATCGAAAGTGAATTTTAGGTCTGCGTATTCGTGTTTTATGTACATTCATGGTGTTTTTTTGTGAAGTTTCATACGTTAGGTATTGGTCTCACGCGGTCTCACGGTAACAGCTTGGTCTCACATGATCCTAAGACTATATATACAAACACACAAATATATATATATATATATATATATAGAGGGAAGTTATTTTGCAAACCATAAAAAACGTGCAAACCGTGCAAACTCATGGTTGCACACGCAAAATCAGTGAAATTGATTCATGGAGTTGTTTAATATGATGAAAATGTTTCATAAACATCAAATTTTGAGGAAATTGTTTCATATGTTGGTGTTTTTTATTCATATGAAACTTTTTTATCGTTTCTATGAAACTTTTTCATTTCTACGTAAATAAACACCTTCATATGAAACAATTTCATCACAAAATTTAGTATATGAAACATTTTCATCATATTAAACGACTCTATAAAAGATTTTTCATTGATTTACGTGTGCAACCATGAGTTTGCACGGTTTGCACGTTTTTTATGGTTTGCAAAATAACTTCCCACTATATATATATATATATATATATATAGACAAACATATACGTAGGGGAAGGGGGGGGAGCTTTTCTTTTAGATATTTATAATCGATGTGATCCGTGAAGTTCAATTTGTACCATGAAAAATAGTAAATCTAATATATTTTAAAAGAATTATTTCCTCTTTTCTATTTTTTTCCATAACATACACCTACATACCCACAAAAATAAATATGCACACAAGATAGACACTTTGTTAGAAATATTGTTATATTATGTGATGTATATAGTTCATGAAGACCAACTAAAACAACTAAACAAATTTAAACTTATCACTAGTGATTAGTGAATGCCGCTTAAAACGTGTGAACACAATATGAACATTCCAATAAAAAAAAAATCTTAAGGTAGTTGAAATTGTGTTTACATTATATGCACACTTAATTTTGTATGTAAGTGTGTCTTACTATAAAAGAAAGGAGAGGTAAGCACGTATTTGAATTTAACCAAAAATGATATCTTAATACAAACCATTAATTAAACCTATTAATTACTCATATTAATTATCTCACAATTGCAAACTTAAATTTATAAGCAACTAGAAAAATAACACATTTTAATAAACCATTTTATAAGGCTTAAATCATAGGGCTAAAAAAATAAAACGTCTTATTTAAAGACATTTTGATTATGGGACGTTTTTAGGCATCTTAACACGTTTTTAAAGATATTTTTATATAAAGTACCGTTGCACTAGTTATTTATAGGATACTATTTGGAAAAATGTTCTATAAAGACAAGTGTCCCAAAAAAGATGAGATTATAGGTCACTTTCTAAAAAATTACATATAAAATAGCTAATGCAACATTTTGTATTAAAATTGTCTTAAAAACCTGTCAAGACGTCTAAAAAAGTTCTATAAATTTATTGCAAAGTATTTAGATAAAACGCTTTTACGTTTTGTCCAGTCAATCAAGTCATATAAAATGGTTTATTAAGATGCTTTTTATTATTCGATATCCTATAAACTCAATTTTATTATAAAAAATGTTAAATTAATTATTTAAATAATTTTCATTCATAAATAATTAATATCAGTATACATACACGAATAAAATAGATCGATCGTTGGTTGGTTGGGGTAAACATTAAAAGCATGGTATTGTTAAAATATTTGTCATGATTCAAAGGATAAAAATGACAACCATTTGAGGTGAAGCAATTGTATAATAAATATATAAGATAAGATGGGACCATTGGAATTAATTAAATATTTAAAATGGACCCACCCTCATGCTCTATTGCAATTCTTAATAAATATCCCCCACCCAAAATTATTTCCTCATATAGAAATTTTATTATATCATTTAAATATTACATAACAATTTTTCAGACATGTGGTGTTTATTTTTTATTTTATTTTTTGAACGGCAAGTTAATATACACGTTCCAGCGATATCGGGTATTCAATTAAACAATCCCACTAATCCGTTATCACATGTGGTGCTTATATTGTACTTCAATCATATTCATCGTTAAAACTCGTTCATATTATTAATCTTCAAAGAAATAGCAATACATAGAGTTATTACATATACACACACGTATATATATAGTTGGATTCGTGTGTGTGACAAACATAAAATTTATAGAATCTCTATAAGATTTATAATTGAATTTTATAGTAAAAACATTAGTTTTTTGTTATGAAGATTTCAGATTCTTTTTATCTTTATATTTTTTTTGTTTTGAAATTTTAAGTATAAAAATACGATCTTACAGATCTTACTCAAATAGTTTGAACTCACATGATCCCAAGACATATATATTATGTATATGTCACATATAATTTTCATAAAGATTTAAGCTATACCAGAATACCTTCTTGTATAAATAAACGTATTGGTTAAACAACAAAGAAGGCATGCAAATATTATCTTCGATCGGTGAATGTTTGTTTCACTATAGCAAAAATAAAAGCGAGATCACCAAAAAGATACATTTGTCAAAAAAACAAAGAAAGGCCTGTACAATCAACACTCTTACATTTTAGCGAATGTGTGAAAACTTTTTTCAACTTTAAATTTCTATTATCATATAAAGAAACAATAAATTACATACTATAAAAGTACACTTGTAACTATTTTTGGTTCAGAAATAATATATTATACAAAATTATTTCACATAAACTCCATACATATATCGGGCTCAATTTTCGTTCGATTAAGGTGGTTAGCGGTTTACCTGGGTGTGCGGGTTTTCAAGGTAGCGTGTCTTGTTTAGTTCTTCGTAGCTTTCGCTTTTAACTAGGGCCTGTTCCTGTTGTTTGGATTTTGTGTTCTTCTTGCGTTGTTTGCTTTCTAGCGTCTCGCTAGTTCTCTCTAAAAAAGTTTCTTAGGTCGGGGTGTGGGTGATGGCCTTGCCGAAGCTCTCGCCCCTTATTCCCTCTTTTGTTGTTCAAAAAAAAAATATATCACTCATTCAACAATTCATTTTGCGGATCATAGTTATATAAAAAATATACACGAAACAATAATCATTCATATATAATTTATAAATTCAAACTCCAAAAATATCAAATATCTAATAGTTATATCTTAGAGAAAAAGGTTCAAGGAAAAACCATCCAAAAAAACGAGGAACACCTTCATGGCCTTCTATCTGAACCGTAATACCGTATGCATCTGTACGTAACAGTAAATTAAGTTGTTTTCTTGTATTTATACACATGTGCATATTCAAAATGCGTTCATACACAAGTGCATACAGTCCAGAAAAAAGACAACGAAAATGTTCATCGGTTTTCCTTTTTTTAGATGTTCCCTTGAACCTAACCAAATTATATTTAATACAAACTTATATTCCATCCATTACCAACTGAGCTACAAGCAAGTGCCGTCTAACCAAATCATATAAGGTACAAATATCATAAAATTACGATTAATCTAAATATCATATCCCCCCTATATATTTTTACCATAACCATTATATAAAACAATCCAACATCTTTGGAATAAACATAACTCAATTTTTATTTCAAGAAACACATTAATTAATCAAATCAAAATACTTCCCAAAAATTTGGTAAACTTTAACATCAACAAGTATCTTTTGTCAAAGCTCCAAAAGTTTTTTTGAGTACATTTGTGTAAGTAGGATTGGTGGTACTATAACCTCCATCCACCACCAGATTGATTCCGGTCACAAACTTGGCCGAATCGCTACCCAAATACAACGCCGCCTCCGCCACATCCTCCGCCGCCGGGACCACCCCTTTCAGCACCGACGCCGCGCACACGATCTCGTCCACCGCCGCCTTCCCGACCCCCATCGCATTCGTCAGCAACGGGGTCGAAACCGACCCGGGTGAAATGCAGTTCACCCGGATCCCGTATTGTCCCAATTCCACACACAAGTTCTTCATTAGGCCCACGACCGCGTGCTTCGACACCGTGTACGAGTGCGGGGACTCGCCGGCGACCACCGAGGCCGAGCTGGAGGTGAACAGGATCACCCCACGCTTGGCCGGAATCATAACCCTAGCGGCGTGTTTGGCTCCTAAGAGTGATCCGAACACGTTGACGTCGAAAACCCGCTTGAAATTCTCGTACTCCGTGTCTAGGATGGTGAAATCCAAGCTCCCCGGGATGCCAGCGTTGTTGAACATGATGTCGAGCCTCCCGTACTTGTCGATGGCGGTGTCGACAACGTTCTTCACATGTGAATCTTGAGTGACATCACAATGAATGTAGGTAACGTCGTGGCCATGTTCGGAAACCAGTTCGTTAGAAAGCGAGAGTCCGAGGTCGTCTTGGACGTCTGCGATCAAGACTTTGGCACCTTGTTTAGCGAACAGCCTCACCGTGCTTTCACCAAAGCCGCTAGCACCACCGGTGACTATGGCTACTTTGCCTTCTAACCTGCATCATAATTATAATTTAAAATTTCACAGCAAAACATTGTCAAGGTAAAAACAAATCTGAACCTTTACAACAAAAACATTGTAGAGGTTACATTCATAGTGTTTTACTGTGAAGTTTCAAGTGTAAAATCTTGATCACGAAAACAGCTTAATCTTATTTGATCCCAGATCGTGTTCACAATATTAAGATTAATTTATATATAATAAAAAGATGAAACTAAGAAAAGAGAAATGACCTTCGTTTCTTAGGGAGAGATGAATCTGAGCAACCATTTGCAATGACACCATTCATTGTGATTGTGCGTTTGTGAATTGAAGTACAAAGAATGACAGAAGGTTATTTATAGGCCACAAGATATTAAAATGTGCAAACAAATACTATTATTTACTATTGGAGCATGTAGGTTATTATGATTTCTAACCCCTTTTGTGGGGTTCATGTAATTATTTCCAATATCAATATTTTTCTATCTTAATAGTTATATAGAACATATATAAGTCAACAAAGTATATATAAAAACCGATAAATGTTATTTCATATAAAGTTTAGGATACATTTGATATAGAAAGAGGATACAACAAAATTAGAAAGGACATGATATAATAATTCTTGTTGTGTTTTATCAAATATATCAAATGCACCCTCAGAGCATCATTCATAGTAGTGGAACCTTTAAAAACCCCACTTACCATATTTTTTTATTGTCATCTCAAAAAACAAAGAACTTTCTTAAAACTCTATTATAGAGGTTCTTACAAAACATTCACTTCCCTCTACTAATTTATAATATGTTTTATTTATGTTAACTATTATATAACAGAAAATGAAACTATTACAAGAAATTATGTTTTTGTTCAAGCACCCGGGTTCCAATAAAAACTTATGACTGGACAAAAACCTATGTTTCACAGTGGAGGTTCTTGTAAAAACTTCATGAAGAACCTCAGAAAGAACCTCCATTGTGGATGCTCCTAAGATACATCATATATATAGCAAAAAACATAGAGAATGTGGAAGTGTTATAAAATCCCACTTTAATTGTTGTTATTATTAGAGCATCTCCAACAGCATTGCTAAAATAGAAAAACTGATGTTTTTTTTTCTTTTAAAATGCTCCAACAGCATTGCTAAAGTGATTGCTAAAATAGAAAAAATTTGGGTTTTCTCTAAATTTAGAGATTTCTATAAAATCTCTATATGAGGAGAGAGAAAACTACTTTTTAATCCATTCCACCAATTGTTTTAAAGTTGGTTACACTTTTTTATTGAAATACTAAATATATTGAATATTTTAATAATATAAATAATGATTGATTATTTAAAATAGCAAAACTGTTGGAGATGATAGGAAATGTTTTTAGAGATTTTAGCTTGTTTTCTCTATTTTAGAAAAAAATTTAGCAATGCTATTGGAGATGTTCTTAGAATTTACAATTTTCTATTGCGTTTACAAATTTGGTATTGTTTTTAATCTATAATATCCTTTTCATATGTTTTTCTGAAGCAAAAGGTCAAAGTCAAAAAATATATATAACTAGATTAAAAGTTTTAGAGTTTTTATTATTATAACATTAATTATATTACTAAGATATTTAATTATCTAATAAAGTAACAAAATTTCACAATCCATTTCTACAAAATAACTAAGAAAGAGTTTTTATTATTACAACATTAATTATATTACTAAGATATTTAATTATCTAATAAAGTAACAAATTTTCACAATCCCTTTCTACTAAATAACTAAGAATCCTCTCCAACAATATATAATTATAATGAATAGTCTAATATATCTTCTTTGTCTTTAGAAATAAACTTTGGAGATTTTTGAGTTCTTAACTAAATCGATAAGCATTTAGGTAGACGATTATTTGTTCTTTATCTTCTATATATGTATGAGTAAGTTTTCTTCTCTACTAGTGTTCTTTTATTAGAATTTTTTTACATTTTAGAAAATCCTATCAGAGTAAAAATAAATAGAGTGAGAATTTTGAAATTCTATTAGAAATATTAAAATTATAAATTTATGATTATCTACTAATTTATTCTCTTATTCTTGTAAAATGAAAAACAATATTTCAATACATAATATGGAAAATAGGTATTAGAGGTGTAATTTTGATAGTATTTAGTGATAACAATATAATTTAAAGGTATAGCATTAAATCCATAATTACGTGTGATCTATTTTAGAAAAACATAAGGGATCCGTGATCATGTATCTTATCTATATTGAAATAATAAATTTTAACATGTGATCCAAAAAAATGGGAAAAATATAAATAAGTTGATTGATTGTTAGAAACCTAGAATTTACATTTTATAACAAAAAATTATTATCTAAATAATTTGTTTTTAAATAACTTCTTTCACGGGATTTTGGCGCCTATGCTCATGAAGGTACCCCACCATTAACCTTATACCCATTTTGTCTCCCTCTTTGACATGTCCCCGTTATACCGTTATAATGGTTCGTTATACCATTTTTTTGACTAAAATTGATCAAATGTGTTTTTTTTATCATCTATATAAAAGTCCGTTTTAACGGCTCCTATAACGGTTTTTTGGGGGTATGGATTGCAAAGAGGGAGAGGAAATGGATAGGAGGTTAATGATGGGATGCCTTCATGGGCATAAGCGCCAATCTCCCCTTCTTTCACACTACTTCAGGGTAAAGTGAGAATTTTGTACATCAGATAATAGTTTTAATTGTGTTTTAATTACTTCTTCCGCCACCACCATCACCGCCACCACCATCACCGCCATCACCACCACTTTCGGCAGCAGCAGCATTACCACCACCTCTACCACCACCACCACCACCCACACACTTTCGCCGCCACCACCACCTCCTCCGCCACCATCACCACCTCTATATAGGAGTGGGGTAAATGCTATATGGATGAAATTAATGGGAAATTATTTTACTTTTAAGCAATTTATTCATCCTATTGTGTGTATTGGTGTGATCATTTTTTATTTTTTTTGATGATCACATATGATTTAGAGATGCAAACAAGTAATAAAGTCTGTCCAATACAGTTTTCATAAAATTACCTATGTTATTATATTAAATAACATATGTGTTTAGACTACTATTTTTCTTATAAATCACGTGTGATTTAACACTTTATTTAGAGTGAATTACATATTTGGTCCCTCACGAATACCTACTTTTTGCTTTTCGTCCCTCCAAACGTAAAAGTACATCCTTACCCTCAAAGTGAGTTTTTTTTGAACATATCGGTCCCTCCCACTAACACCCGTTAAAATGGCTCCGTTAGTAACACCATGTGCCCCTCACGTGAGGGGTATTTTCGTCTTTTCAACCATCATCTTCAACCTTGCATCATCTTCAATAACATTCATCCATAAATCCAGATTTCAAAAACCAAAAATCTTTAACAAATCTAGATTTCAAAATCAAACAAGAACATCAAAATAAAAACTTTATACGAATCCATATATGAAATTAAAACCGTAATCAAAATTGTACATATCCATTCATAAAAAAATTACCCTTCGTTTTCTCACCCTTGATTACTTCCCCTAATAGGGACAACAAAATGTCCATTACAACCCATACAAGTTAATATTAACCCAGAAACATTCAAAAATTAAAAATTAAAAAAAATGCAAAAAAAATTTCAAACCCAAAAAAATTACATTGAAAGTTCATACAAAACTAAAAAACCTAAATTAGATGGAAACCCCCAAAAGAATGTCAAATATAAACATCTATCCTACAACATTCAACAAATTTAACCCTAAATCAAGAACAACAAAAACCAAAATGAAAACAAAGTACTAAACCCCTAAAATTTAAAACCCTAACTCAAACCATCACCTGAATCTTGATGTATATAAAAAAATTTCGCTTCCATTCATGAATCTGCTGGAGATGGTGGTCTACGTTGCCGGCGTTGGTGTTTAACGTTTCCGGCGATGCTACACGTCGGCGCTGCAGGTGTTCACGTTGCCGACGTTGAGTTTCTTACGCTGGTGTGTTTCACGTTGTCGGCGGCCTTGTTGTGTTCTTCCCTAACCCCATTGAAAGCAAAATCATAAGCAGGCTTGGTAAAATAATGGGGAGATTTAAGGATTTAAGGAGTTAAAATCATATGATGGAGAGATTTAAGGATTCCATGAGGAAGAAACTGAGAAATCTGGGGGATTTTGAAATATGGGGTTGAATAGAAAGAGAGAGAAATGGATTTCAAGGGTTTCATCTCAAAAGTCAAAATTAAGATGAACTTTTCATTTTTTTCAATTATTTAATTCATAATTGGAATATTTATATAGTATTTATTTATTTAAATAAATAAAGTCAAGTAAAAAGACGAAAATACCCCTCACATGAGGGGCACATGGTGTTACTAACGGAGCCATTTTAACGGGCGTTAGTGGGAGGGACTGATATGTTCAAAAAAAACTCATTTTGAGGGCAAGGATGTACTTTTACGTTTGGAGGGACGAAAAGCAAAAAGTAGGTATTCGTGAGGGACCAAATATGTAATTCACTCCTTTATTTATTTACTCTTTAGTATAATCATAATTATACAATAAAAATATACACAAAACAATAATCATTCATATTTAATTTATAAATTCAAACTCCAAAACAATCTATACAACGCTTAATACCTAATACAATCTAATATAGGAAGGGTTTAAGGGAAAACTACAAAGAAAAGAAAAACAAAAAAACGAGAAATGCGTTCTTGCACAAATGCATATAATTCAGAGAGTGTTCCTTGATTTTTCGTTAAACCTGACCAATCTTTTAACGGCAAGTTAACACACACACGCTCCAGCAGTATCAGACCTCCAATTGAACAAACCCACTAATCCGCTGCGACCCGGTCTAACCAATGCTTGAACCTGACCAGCAGAGAAGTGGATCCCATAGACTGGATCCTCCCATACCGGCCCCGAAGCATCAGATCCAAAATCTGGATATCTCTTAAATGTCACCCATGAAAATCGAACCCTGGTAGTGTGGTTTTTTACCCCACACCCCAATCATGTTACCTATCATATCCCTATTTTTACCAGTCCAACATCTTTGGAATAAACATAACTCAATTTTATTTCAAGAAACACATTAATTAATCAAATCAAAATACTTCCCAAAAATTTGGTAAACTTTAACATCAACAAGTATCTTTTGTCAAAGCTCCAAAGGTTTTCTTGAGCACGTTTGAGTAAGTCGGATTGGTGGTACTATAACCCCCATCCACCACCAGATTGATTCCGGTCACAAACTTTGCCGAATCGCCACCCAAATACAACGCCGCCTCCGCCACATCCTCCGCCGTCGGCACCACCTCTTTCAACACCGATGCCGCGCACAGGATCTCGTCCACCGCCGCCTTCCCGACCCCCATTGCATTCGTCAGCAGCGGCGTCGAAACCGACCCGGGTGAAATGCAGTTCACCCGGATCCCGTGTTGCCCCAATTCCACACACAAGTTCTTCATCAGGCCCACGATCGCGTGCTTCGACACCGTGTACGAGTGCGGCGACTCGCCAGCGACCACCGAGGCCGAGCTGGAGGTGAACAGGATCACCCCGCGCTTCGCCGGAATCATGACCCTAGCGGCGTGCTTCGCGCCCAACATCGATCCGAACACGTTGACGTCGAAAACCCGCTTGAAGTTCTCGTAGTCGGTGTCTAGGATGGTGAAATCCAAGCTCCCCGGGATGCCGGCGTTGTTGAACATGATGTCGAGCCTCCCGTACTTGTCGATGGCGGTATCGACGACGTTCTTCACTTGTGAATCTTGAGTGACATCACAATGAATGTAGACAATGTCGTGGCCGTGTTCGGAAACCAGTTCGTTAGAAAGCGAGAGTCCAAGGTCATCTTGGACGTCTGCGATCAAGACTTTGGCGCCTTGTTTAGCGAAAAGCCTCACCGTACTTTCACCTAAGCCGCTAGCACCGCCGGTGACTATGGCTACTTTGCCTTCTAACCTGCATCATAATTATAATTAAAACATTGTGAAAATAAAAAAAATCTGAACCTTCACAACAAAAACGCTATCAAGGTTAATTTCACATTGTTTTGTCTTAAAGTTTCAAGTGTAAAATGTTGGTACGGAGGTCTCACGTGATCCAAAGTAATGTTAACAATATTAAGATTCATTTATATATAGTTAGTCAAAGCATTATTAGCCTAGTGGTCAGTAATATCCTTAGGAGAGACAGTGGATGGCAATATCCTTGTTTGGGGTGGGTTCGATTCATGTGGTGAGCATGTGGCGATACTCTAACCATGAATTGGCCTTTTGGTCGGTCCATGGATCTCGTTTTTTCATATTCGGACGTGTGTATGAGTTTTCTGTCGTAAGAAAGAAAGAAAAGATGAAACTAAGAAAAGAGAAATGACCTTCGTTTCTTAGGGACAGATGAATCGGAGCAACCATTTGCAATGACACCATTCATTGTGATTGTGCGTTTGTGAATTGAAGTACAAAGAATGATAGAAGGTTATTTATAGGCCACAAGATATTGAAATGTGAAAACAAATACTATTAATTACTATAGGAGCATGTAGGTTGTTATAATTTATAACCTCTTTTGTGGGTTCATGTAATTTTTTTCAATATCAACATTTTTATATACTAATAATTATATAGAGCATGTATAAGTCAACAAAAGTATATAAAAACCGATAACTGTCATTTTAGATAAAGTTTAGGATGTAGTTATTATATAGATGGGATAAAACAAGATAAAATTGGATATGATAGAATAATTATTCAATATTTGGTGTAAAAGCGTGAACATAACAAATAACATAACTAATTTATTCCTAACAAGTGGTTTATATGTTTTATGTATTTTAAATAATTATGTAATTTTTGCCACTATGTTCCACATAAAAATTTTACCGTACGTTTGTTTTTATTGTATTTTGTTTTGTCTAATATGTTAAACGCATCCTTAAAATAACCATTAAAGCTCTTACATATTAAAAAAAAAAAACTTACTTGGAGAATGCAAAAGTGTTATAAAACCCCAATTCAATTGTAGTTGTGATTAGAATCTACAATTTTTCTATTTCTCTTACAAATTTGGTTTTGTTTTTAATCTATGATATCTTCTTCATATATTTTTCTCAAACAAAAGGACAAAGTCACAAAATATATATAGAGAGAGAGAGTATATAATATATATAACTAGATTAAAAATCTTTTGAGTTTTCATTATATTATCAAGATATACGATTGTCTAATAAAGTAATAAAATTTCGAAACCCCATTTCTACGAAATAACAAAGAAACAAAAAATTATAATTAATGGTCTAATACATGTTCTTTATCCTTAAAAATAAACTTTTGGAGATTTAAGAGCATCTCCAATGGGTAACACTATTTTTATACCAAATATCAAAAATAGTGTAAAAAATAGTGTAAGATTTAGTGTTACTAGTAAATCTTCTCCAATGGGTAACACTATTTTCTACACCAAATCCTTTTACATTGAAAAGTAGTGTTAAAAATAGTGTAAAAAATAGTGTTACACCAAATATAGTGTGATACTATTCATCACACTAAATTTAGTGTGAAAAATAGTGACCCCATTGGAGATGTGAATAGTAATATTTATCCAAATTTAGTGTTTAGTGTAAGATTTGGTGACCCCATTGGAGATGGTCTAAGAATTGTTTACTAAACCGATAAACACTTATCAAATAATTAAAAGATTATTGGTTATCAAATAAATAAAAGATTATTGGCTCTCTCTTCTCTAAGTATCAGTTTGAATATTCATGTGTTATTCAAACCGAATAACACTGCTTTCAGTGTTATTCAAACTCAATAACATTGAAACACTGAATACAGTGTTATTCAGTTTGAATAACACATAATATTCAATTCTGAAAGACGACAAGTTTTGCTATTTACTGTGTTTTTAGAATTGTCCTCCATCATTTATGACCTAAAGGTTATGTAATTTTTGTAGTGAAAAACGATTTAAATTTTTGCTATTTGTATCCTCTTTGATGGATTTAGTATATTAAATATAAAATCTCAACTTGAAATGGTATTTAAAAGTTAACATTGTTTTTTTTAGTTCTACAATAGATCATGAATATCACCCAATCGAATGAGTCATTTCGATAATTTATTTCTTGTGGTCACTCTATCAAATAGTAGTACTATAAAATCCAATATCATGATAAGTGACAATGCAATGCAAAGATTATGTCTGTCTCATAAGTCTAATTCATTGAAGAGCAATAATTTATATAAAAATAACCAAAGTGGATTTTTATGTACTTTACATATACTGTCAATTTGTTAGTTAAAAATAGGCATTCAAAATTTTAGTTTTTTCCATTTTAATATTATAAGTATATGTTAATCTCGTAATCATTAGTTACATAATTTCACCGAATTTTAGTCAAATTACTCATAAAATTATCGTATATTCCCCAATAACAATAATATACTGAAGTTATATCGTTTAACTATTCTTTTATGGTCATTTTACTTTTTAAAATCAAATACTCATAACACAACTAACTAAAATTTTTCTTTATTATCAAACTTTAGATAATAAGTAAAAATATTGTTTTGTCTTGTGTTAGAAATTATTGGAGACATAAATGAGACTAATCCCACCTAATATTTAATGCCCAAAAAGTTAAAACACAAATTCTACCATATCACACGACATAATCAGTTAACTTAATTACATCATTGGCTATATAATTTTGTCTTAACTAATTCCAACAACGGTTTAACTTCATTCACATGACTTCTAGCCTTCTAGGAATCATTATTCGATATTTTAGTAAGGAAACATTTATCGATTGTCACTTACTTTACAGCTAGAAGTGGATAGCCCCGAGCAAAGTCTCGTACACGCTCAGCGTTTTTGTTAGAATCAACTACATTGGACGACTTTGTAGGCATTTGATCTACCTTAAAGATATGTCGTTCTAACAAAAAATTTTGGCCAACTAACAATACATATATTTTGATGACCAAAAATGTCGATAAATGTTTATCCGGTAAATATATGGTCATCTTCAATTTTAAACATGTGAAACCATGAATTCTTGATCTATATATGTGGGTTCTTTTTTGACTTTTTGATCTAATTCTAACTTTTAAAGCATTTAAATGAAAAACATACCTAATTTAATAACGATATTAGTTTGGAATATACATGTCATAACCACTTAAGCTACCAGCCAACACATCACATAAATTCGTAACGTGCAATGTAGAGTTTAGGTGGGGAACAGCCCTCACAAGGAACCCAAAAAATGTAATTTTTTATATTTTTACTATGGTTTCTTCTAATGAATTTTTGTATGAGATCCCATTAACAAAAAAACTCGAAATTGACTAAAAAAAAACTCTTTCGATCATAAAACCTAAAAGTCTCTAGAAATCGCCAAAAATTAAACCTTAGGGGGCGTTTGGTTCGACGGAATCCGGAGGAATGTGAAAGAATTGGAATGATCAATTCAGTTGACCGAATTCCATGAGGTTGTGTGGTTGCCAATGGAATGGAATTCAATTCCATGAAATCCTTCATCCATGGATATCAACATTCTTTCCAAGAAGTGATGGAATTCAATTCCAATCCCTTCAAAAATTTCCAAATGACAAAAATACCCTCTGGCCACCATTACCGGCCACCAGCGCCACCGCCTCCGGCCACCACCACCACCACCACCACCTTCGACCACTGCTGCCACAACCGGCTACCGCTACCACCGCCACCACCATCACTGCCACCGGCCACTACCACTGCCTCCAACCACCGCCACCGCCACCACCAGCCACCACAGTGCCTCCAGCCACCGCCACTGACCACTATTGCCGTTCAACATAAAAAGGTGTTTTTGTCATTTTTCAGCATTTAATTCCAATTACTTAGCAAACCAAACAAACAGATTCCAATTCCTTTGACAGATTACATTTCATTCTTGTCAACGAAACACTTGGTCAAACCTGATAAAATTGTATTCCAGTTCTTTCCAGATTCCAATTCCTTTGACAGATTTCATTACTTCATAAATCATTTTGCGAACCAAACGCCCCGTTTCGAAATCTTTCATAAAAATGTTCTTACTAGGAAAATTTCCTAGATCCAACACTGTATGCAATAACATCATTTTCATTCCCTTTCAAACACAAAACACAAAAAAGTGGATTCAAGATTTTTACAGCTTTAAAATAGCTTAAATATCCATAAAGTTGTCCTATGTACTTTAGCCTAAATCAACCGTTTCAAAAGATTTTTAAGTTTTTTGTTAATCTCTAAAGATTTTTCGGTTCTTCTATTTAAGTTTTTTTGTTAGTTATTTTGGTTGATTTCAACTTCAAGGCAACGTTATGAACTATCTAACTCAATATAAAACCTAAATTGTCTTTACGATCAAAACACTAATTAAATATAAACTTATAAAGTCTGTGTAAAGCATTTTCTACTATATTTTAAAAGTGAAATTCTTGTAATTGTAAGTAAAATCATAATTTATTAATTTTAAGACTTCAATTTAAAGTTATATCTTGATAATTTTTTCTATAACTTCGCATAAATGATGAGGATAAAAAGACCAATTAGAGATTCTAGAATTCATATTTAGAAAGCGAAGATGTATTTTTTAAAATTCAGTCGGATTGGAGCAAAAACAAAACTTTTTTAAACTCCGAGGTCTTGCTTGTAATTTGTTAAACTACGTTACTCATATAGTCCATTTGTCCCAAAAAATTTATCCAAAATTTATTTTGTAAAGGTTTTTATTTCAATTTTGACCTTAAATATTTTTATTTATGTTATATAATATTTGAGGAAAATTATACCAATGAAAATACATTAAAAATATAACTCATTCATATATTGCATGTTTATCTTCAGTATAAAATGGGTCAAAGATACAATTCATTTTGTTTATATATGATTTGGATTTTTAGGGGAAAACTAAGGCTTGGTTTGGCAAGCATAAGCTAGCTTATAAGCTAGCTGATAAGCTAGCTTATAAGCTAGTCCATCCAAACATGTACCAGGAAGCTAGCTTATCAGCTAGCTTATAAGCTAGCTTTTTGAAACGCTACTTTGAGTAGCTTATGAGAAGCTTATTGTAGCTTTTTCCAATTATACCCTTATTAATATTAATTATTAAATTCAAAGGTACCCTTTTTGGTCATTTTACATACTCATAAGCTAGTTTTTGCCAAACATAATTTGTTCAACAGCTAGCTTATCAGCTACTAGCAAGCTTATCAATCAACAGCTAGCTTATCAGCTATCCGCTAGCTTATCAGCTACCAGCTAGCTTATAAGCTACGCTTGCCAAACATAGCCTAAATACACCATTTACTTGTTATATCTACCCAAAAAGTGAATTGTGTCATACACACGTACGTCAACATCGAATACCATTTTTTCAACTCCCAATGCATTTATTTCAATTCCCGATGCAATCCCCCTTTTTGTAAATTAGGTGCATACAGCAACCTCGGATTTTTATTGTAGAATTGATTGTTAATCGATTTGATGTATAGATCGATTGTTGAACACAGGTGAGTTTTAAAAAGCCCCTCGAATTGTTTGACTTTAGTATCACTTTAAACAAATGACATGATAGGCCCTTGGGCTTTCAGTCTTGTCATATGTTTACCCAAAACTTTATATTTCTTACTTATCTCCTTGGTCATTGAAATAAAAAAAATGGAGAGACATTATAAACTTTCTACTAAACAAAGTTTTCTTCTTTAGAATACTATTTAGGTAAACAAAGTGGGATATTGGACTCACACATTGCTTTCAAATTCTTAAGAAAATTCTTGATTTTGTTATATGTTCATTGAACTCTTATGAGAGAGATCTATTTATTCATCAGGTTATTAAATTTCTTGTTAATGATTGCTTCTAGTTCTTCAAGAGTTCTTCAATTTCGAGTTTACCTTCACGTCCTCAAGCGATATTTTGTCTTCATGTTTTGGAATACACTTATCTAGGTTAGACACATGTAACATATTGTAAATATCGCAAAAATTCTCCAAGTAGTTCTAACCTATAAGCCATTTCCCAACTCTATCTATGATCTCAAACAATCAAATGTGACTAAGACTTAGCTATATTCACTTATCGAATTAGACTACACCGTTTCCATGGCAAGATCTTTAGCAACACTTGGTCTCCCAATTGAAAACCAACCGCCTTTTCTCTTTTGTTAATACAGTTTCATTTTCTATCAGGTGTTATATTGGTTTTTCTCTAAATCAATTTATCTAATCTACGTAGTTGGTTGTAAAATCTCAAAAGCTACCAATTGTTTCTCCCAAACTTCATCCCAACACAATGATATCCTATATTTTTATGCCATACAAAGCCTCATGCCCTCATACAGTGTGGCTTGTATGCTAGCGATAACTATTATTACCGACAAAATCTACCAACAAATAACCTTTCCGTGATCCTGCCAAACTGCGATGATATTAATAGCACAACTTTAATGTAGGAAAAAATATTATTCAACTATATTTTATTGATTTACTACTTATAGAATTGAAATTTTGGTATACTCATGTTGCTCATGCACATGTCCTCTAAATATTATCATCATTTTTATTAAAATTGTCTTTATACAAGTTGCTCATGCATTTATTGTAAATTTTGAAATATAATTCACTCCAAATAATTTCAAAATTTTGCTCAATACAAAGAACTCTTTTATTTCATGAAACTAGCTTTAATTCCATGTGCTAAAAACGTTAAAAAAATATCGGTCATTTTACTTCCAACCGTCCAAGTTTTATGGACATTGTCCCACTAAGTTTGGACATTGTCCCACTAAGTTTGGACGTGTAAACTTTATGGACATTGTCCCACTAAGTTTGGACACGATGGACTATATTTTATTGTTTATAAATTTTAAATGAGTTTATTATAAAGGGCATTTGGGAGGGTACCCAACTATTCGTTTTGTACAAATGTTATCATCAAACTATTTTTTGTACTCAATTTACCATTGAATTCTATCTTTTTGTACAAATAATACTATTATGACCAGTAGAACTTGTTTTTTTCTTATGTGACAATTAAATTTAATTAAATAATGCTTATGTGGATCTGACGTAGCAATGACTAGGATTCTCAATGGTATATTAAGTACAGAAAATACTTCAATGATAATATGTGTACAAACCACCACCACCAGAGCCACCACCAAACCACCACCAAGACACCACCACCACAACCACCATCACCATCACCACACCCACCACCACCACCACTACCACCATCACCACACTCACCACCACCACCACCATTACCAAGTTTTACCGGGTAAGCACTTACTAGCAAGAGATTTACCTTCATTTATCGTATTGAGTAACATCCTTGGGTATGAAACTAAATTGTTGATAAGCATTTCAAACGCAATTAGTGCTTAGATAGGAGTCATTTCCAACACTTACGCGATAACAATCTCGGTCATTCATCGTCTCTTACCATGTAAGCTTCTTCATCCTTACCAATGCTCAATCAGTAAGGCAAAAAATGTTGTTAAGAGCTTAACTAGTAAGCGTTTTTTATTAAACATTTCTTAAAACCTTACATGATAAGTAAATGGTAGTGTTGAATTTTACAGATAAGGTAAGTGTTTGCTAATCCCTAAGTATTTGCATGTAATCATCAAAGGATTTTGCTTCTTCAATAGTCCTTCAATTTGAGAACATCCCATCTCAATACACCTTAAATAACATCCATTACTCATGACTTTAGGATATGCCACTCTTGTCTTTTCTTTTTCTATGTAAAAATCATCACACAAACCATAACAAATCGAGGAATTTATAATAAAGAGTCTAGAATTCCCAACATTTACTTTATTCTAGAAAACAGAATTGTTTATTCGTTTTTTTCTTTTTTTTCATGATTCAACCTAGAGTAGTCAATAGAGGGCTAAGCTCCCTTAACTCTCCATGCAAAGCAGACGTAAATATAATATCTATATATATATTAAAAGAAGATTTTTGCTGATGTCATCAAAATGAAATTGAGTGATTTCATTAGTCAATTAAACAAATCCTATCAAATGATGATGTCATAATCTATTTTCATTTTATTAAATTACTTATTACCCCTTAGTTTTTCAATTTTCACTTTACATTCTTATCATATTAAGGTAAATAATGTATATGAATTAAAACCATTTAAGTTTTTTGTTTTTCTTTTTTATAAATTACACCCTTATAATCATCTCGACGATACCTTCAAAATGAGTATAATATTGAATATTTTTTTTAATTTATTTATATTAGTAAATATTAAGAATAGATATAAATTAAGTTGTTTACATTTTATTACAATTCTATCGTTGATATTGTTGAAATTTAAAGATTCCTATTTTTAATCTAAATTTTTTTATAGATTATTTATAAATAATAAAAGTTTATTTTATTTAAAACGCTATTGTTGATGTTCTTGAAATTTAAAGATTTCATCCTTTTAATCTTACTAATTCTATAGATCATTTATAAATAATAATTTTTTTAAAACCCTACAAATCAAAAACACTGTATAATTTATTTCAGAATTCCTCCCGTTTTAGAATCATTCACGAAATCCAAATCTTTCAACAAAAGAATTTCAGATATTTTAACAACTATTAGATAACTAAAATATTTAATAATAAAATAAGAGTAATTTTTTTCCATTTAAATCGTTGATTAATTAGAATTATTTAATAAATAATAATATTTTCTACTTACTCAATTTCAAAGAAAGCTTTGAATAAAAAAATGAAAGAAAAGTAATTTAAATGATATATATATAATTTCCTAAATGATTATGATTAAACTACATCATTAATGTTTCTTTTATCAATTAACTAAGTCATATTGAGTGATTTCATTGGTCAATTAAACAAATCCCATCAAATGATGATGTCATAATCTATTTCTATTTTTTTTTCCAAAATCTACATACCTAAAATTTCTTATTAATTTATTACTTTCCCTTTAATAATTTACATTTTGTATCCTTATAATTATTTGATTAAATTACTTATTACCCCTTAGTTTTTCAATTTTCACTTTACATTCTTATCGTATTAAATTAAAGAATGTATATGAATTAAAACCATTTAAGTTTTTTGTTTTTCTTTTTTATATGAATGTATATGAATGTTATATTATATCTCTCTCTTTTAAAAAAAAAACAAAAAACTATATGTTATATTATTTTTTTAATTGAATTAATGAAAAATAGAATTTAGAGCAAATTCCGAACAACGTGGGAGGGAAGAAGCCCCCATCCATCCCCACCAGCTAAGCGAAACGAAACGAAACGAAAAGAAAACAAGAAGAAACAGTCACCATTTTCATACCATATAAATAAATTAAAAAAATATTCAATATTATACTCATTTTGAAGGTATCGTCGAGACGATTATAATGCCGTAATTTATAGAAAAGAAAAACAAAAAACTTAAATGGTTTTAATTCACATATATTTTTTAGGTTAATATGATAAGGATGTAAAGTGAAAATTAAAAAACTAAGAGGTAAAAATTAATTTAATCAAATAATTCTATGGATACAAAATGTAAATAATAAAAGAGAAATTAATAAATTAATGAGAAATTTTAGGTATGTGAATTTTGAAAAATAATTTTTCCATATTTGTAGTTATAAAAAATCGAATTTATAGGTATTAATATGGTGTTAAAAAAAGCAAAATTTACATACCTAAAATTTCTCATTAATTTATTAGTTTCCCTTTTATAATTTACATTTTGTATCCTTATAATTATTTCATTAAATTACTTATTATCCCTTAGTTTTTCAATTTTCACTTTACATTCTTATCATATTAAAGTAAATAATGTATATGAATTAAAACCATTTAAGTTTTTTGTTTTTCTTTTTCATAAATTACACCCTTATAATCGTCTCGACGATACCTTCAAAATGAGTATAATATTGAATATTTTTTTAATTTATTTATATTAGTAAATATTAAGAATAGATATAATGAAATTGAGTGATTTCATTGGTCAATTAAAAAAAATCCTATCAAATGATGATGTCATAATCCATTTCTTGAGTCTCCTTTCTTTGCCGTTCAAAAAAAAAATGATGATGTGATAATCCATTTCCAATTTTTTTCCAAAATTTACATACCTAAAATTTACTCTTATCATATTAAGGTAAAAATGTATATGAATTAAAACCATTTAAGTTTTTTGTTTTTCTTTTTTATAAGTTACACCCTTATAATTCAAAATGAGTATAATATTGAATATTTTTTTAATTTATTTATATTAGTAAATATTAAGAATAGATATAAATTAAGTTGTTTACATTTTATTACAATTCTATCATTGATATTCTTGAAATTTAAAGATTCCTATTTTTAATCTAAATTTTTTTATAGATTATTCATAAATAATAAAAAAGTTTATTTTATTTAAAACGCTATTGTTGATGTTCTTGAAATTTAAAGATTTCATCCTTTTAATCTTACTAATTCTATAGATCATTTATAAATAATAATTTTTTTAAAACCCTACAAATCAAAAACACTATATAATTTATTTCAGAATCCCTCCCGTTTTAGAATGATTCACGAAATCCAAATCTTTCAACAAAAGAATTTCAGATATTTTAACAACTATTAGATGACTAAAATATTTAATAATAAAGTAAGAGTAATTTTTTTCATTTAAATCGTTGATTAATTAGAATTATTTTAATAAAAATAATTCTCTACTTACTCAATTTCAAAGAAAGTTTTGAATAAAAAAATGAAAGAAAAGTAATTTAAATGTTACATATATAATTTCCTAAATGGTTATGATTAAACTAAATCATTAATGTTTCTTTTATCAATTAACTAAGTCATATTTATATTGTTAATTGGATATTACGTTTGTTTTGTAGTGAATTACTTGTGAACTTTATAATACAAATGTTAATTCTTATTAGAAACTAAAACAATATGTTTAAATCGTCCGTGTATTACACGGGCCATCAACTAGTTCTTATTAAAATAATCACTTGCTAGCCCCCAAGCCTCGTATTTTGGTTCATATTTGACCCAAATTATGTTGATTTTTTAGGCAAGTAGGAAACTTAAAAAAAATAATTAATTATCTTGACCTAAATCCTTAATAAAATAGTACTTAATTTATATTACAGAAAATGTTTTATTGGACCATAATATATCAAAAAGGAAATAAAAATGTAAGCAAAATATATGCGATATCATTTGATATTTTTCTTAAAAATTGCAAAACCATTTTAAAGTTATCATAAATCACTCATTTAATAGAAAAAAAATACATGAATGACATTTATTTGTAAGAATCAACATGTTTTTTTGGTTGCATTCACTATTTATCCTATTATGGGAGGGGCATATCATGTTGTATGAGATTTTCAATCAATAGACTCAAAACAACATCAAAGAGAAATCAAGATCACGAAAGATCGGATATCGTATAGCTTTTTATATCTTTGCTTTTCTTTAGGATATCCATAAGTGTCGCAATCTAGCTTATTGTAAGACAATCCGTAGCACCAATATTTCTTACCAGTGGCGGATCCAGGAAAATTTTTTAGTGGGTGCACCTTCTAAGGTAGGTTAAATGTCCGTAAAGTTGTCCGATATATTTTAGCCTAAATACATCATTTCGAAGGATTTAGAAAGTCGTTTCGGTTGATTTCGAGAGATTTTAAGTTTTTTTGTCAATTTCAACCGTGTTTTTTTTGTTTTTTTTAGTTGATTTTGATACTATTTTTTGGTTTTATAGTTTGTTTCAATGCATTTTTTTGTTTAATGGGGTCCCGAACAAAATTTAATGGGGGATAGAAAGCTATAAGCTTAAAAATGCTATTTTTTTCCATAGAAAAATTCTATTTTTTTGCATTCCACTTGGGTCCCATCCCCCCCCCCCCCCCCTAAATACTATCTACATCCGCCCCTGTTTCTTACCCTCATATCTTCATGTCATCTCAACGCCACATCAGTTTTTCTCTTCCTACTCTCTGAACCTTAAAGTGGAATACCACTAAAATTTCATACCGTCTAATTTTTATTTTTTATTTTAACATATACTTAAGAGATAGAAAGAAGGAGAAAGAGATTGATCGGGCTTCCAAACCCAGAGACCTACCCATGAACCCCTACCCGCCCCTCCCGTACCACCAACCCTCCCCAACCCGCCAAGCCTCCCCCTACCCGTGTCCCCTTACTTACTTATGCTACGGCTGGACTAACGCATGATATTACCATAAAAACGATTAATATCATACATTTTTTTCACATCTTTACTTTTTTTGTAAAAGTTAGATATGTTTGTCTTTTAAGGTGTTTTTAGAACTCCAATTTCAATATATTGTTCATCTGTCACGCTTCACCGCAAGAGCATCTTAGGGTATCTCCAATCCAACTACTAAAAAACACTAAAAACATCTATAGTATTAATAAATAATAAACTTAACACAAAATATTATTAAATTATTAACCAATATATATATATATATAATTAAAAAAGTTGAATAAAATATAATGTATGATTTTAGACCTACTTTATTGGCTTTTAAATATGATGGATATTTTAATTTTGTGTTTGGTGGGAGATCAAAACATCTACCATTTTTGTGTTTTTTTGCCTTTTTGTATGTGAATTCTTATGTCCAGAGTATTTTATTTCAAACTATTTCAAAAATATAATAATCTAAAATTAGAATCTAAAAGCTAAGAAAAGGATCAAATATTATTCGAAATCATGCTTGTAAGAGAGTAAAGGCTATACAAAATAAATCTACTAAAAGAAAGTTTTGTTAGTATATAATTTATATATATAGAAGAAAGTTCGGCTGCAAACTCAAATTTCATTGTGAACGTAAGGACACTCGGGAGCCTCACGTGCATATTCAGTTTGAATAATCGTGTATTATTCAGCTTGACTAATACACGATTATTCAGACCGAATATGTCACGCGATGCATTCACGACTGTCCTCACGTTCACAATGAAAGATGAGCTCATTTGAACATGACCCTATATATATATATATATATATATATATATATATAGAGAGAGAGAGAGAGAGAGAGGAAAGTTCAAATGTGAACCACTTTTTGGTTGTGAACGTGAGGACAACTGAGAGCGCGACACGTGGCGACTTTGAGTGTGGTCCCCCCCTTAATTCAATGCCCTCCCATGAATCGCGTCTAGTCACCCGCCGTGGACTTGACGTGGCGCCAAGTCAGCCGCCACATGTCGCGCTCTCGGCTGTCCTCATGTTCACAATCAAAAAGTGGTTCACATTTGAACCCACCCATATATATATATATATATATATATATATAAAGAATATGGAAAACCTTTTTCATGTACAAAATCATATATGGTTTTATACTGACAAAAAGAATATGGAAAAAGTCGTGTGGGCAAGTCGTGTAAGTCAGTAATCATATATGATTTTGTACGTGGATTTTTGTATGTGAATCATTTATGATTTTGTTCATAATTTTTTTTTCGTAAAAAGAAGTTTTTCTTAAAAATTTAGCGTTCTCGTATAAACCCATCCCTATGCGTGCATGTGCGAGTGTGTGAGTGCGTGAGTGTGTGTGACTGACAACACCCACAAAATAATATGGTGGGACGTTAGAGTAGCGAAGTAGTGCCCAAACCATATCACCATATACATTATACTAGGTCTCCCTCTTCCTACGAAGAGACCTTGCATCGTACGTATATATTGGGTCTGCTCAACATTTCATTTTTGGCCCATATTTTCTTGGGCTAACTTTCCGAAATCTTGCCAATTCAAGCAATTCATAAGAGAGCATAAAATTAAAATTGATCAAAGGTACATATCTACTTTCCATACTTCACACATTAACCTAAACTTCTTATACGATCGTACGGTGCTTCTTCAATTGGGTGTTTTAAACTTTTATTTACTTATATATATATATAGTATTAGGTTCAAATGAGAAGTGCTAAATAAATGAGAAGTAGAGAAATGATCATACATTCGAAAAATTACCAAAATACCCTTCCGTATTCCACAAAACTTATGGTACTCCCTTTAATAATCTGCTGCACCAATTAATTAATAACCATTGATCAAATAAATAAAAGGCTATGATCACTTCTCTACTTCATAGTTTTTTATAGTTATGAACAACTTTTTGAAGTGTATAAAATTTTTATTAAGTTGATTTTAATAAGTTTTTTTTTTTTAATTTTACTTGGAAATTACCAAACAAAAAGGAGTCGTTTTTTTCTATTAAATGCATTAACTTATTATTTGATGAGAGAAGGATATCATTTAGTAATTTATAAAACACTTCAGGATATATAATGGTGTTTAGAATATGCTACGTCCTCTCTCTTTATTGTCTCCTTTATATATAGATGTACAACATTAGTGGAAAAGATTGCTTTTTATAGATATGATGGAACAATTTTAATTCTGCACATTAACTACATATGTAAATCTTATTAAAAACTAAATTGCCAACAATTTAAGGTAGTCCACCGACTAAACGTGTAATTACTGTAATCTAGATTCTAAGTTAATTAAAAAGTTTTATTGTCTAAAATAAAATTTAATTTAGGCTGTTAGTCCATCCAAACATGTACTATAAGTTAGCTTATAAGTTAGTTTTTTAAAATGTTACTTTGAGTAACTTTTTAGGAGCTTTTTGTAGTTTTTTCTAATTATACTCTTATTAATATTAATTATTAAATCCAATGACACATTTTTAGGTCATTTTATATATACTCATAAGCTAATTTTTGTCAAACATAATTTGTTCATAAGCTAGCTTATCAGCTACTAACTAGCTTATCAATCAACAGCTAACTAGCTTATCAACTATCAACTAATTTATCAGCTACTAGCTAGCTTTATCAGCTAGGTTGCCATACAAGCCTAAAAGTTAGTTTTATTTAATGCAATTCATCCGATTATGTTTATTTATTTATAGGGTTAATTACATTGGGGTATATCGAACTTGTCACGTTTTATCATTGTATGTATCCAACTTTAAAAACTACTAATTAATGTACTGAACTTGCTAGAATTGTCATTGTGTGTACCCAACCATTGCTAGAATTGTCATTATGTGTACTCTTGCCATTGCTAGAATTACCAATTTGTTGTTTAATTCTAAAGTTGGGTACACACAATGGCAATTCTATCAAGTTCAGTACATTAATTGGTAATTTTTAAAGTTAGATACATACAATGATAAAACGTGACAAGTTTGATACACCCCCATGTACTTAACCCTTATTTATATTTATTATTAAAGGGACATTTTCATTTCAATCACTATGTTGAAAAAGAGCACTTCTATCATCATATTTGTTGTCTATATATCCAAACACATTATAATTATGAATCATTATTTTGTTCATGGAGTGTCCATTTTATATCATTCAATTTTGTGTTTATATGTAAATTAATGGTGGCCAAATACCGGTCCGGGCCAGTTTATGATCATTTATAACTTAAGTCGGTAAAAAATTGTGTTTGGGTTGACTGGTTATGGTTATAGGGGTTTAGAATAGTAACCAATTGAGGTTATTTGTAGCTGGTTTCGGTTTTTTTTTAAATTATGATTAATTATAAACTTTTAAAAAATAAATTTTGTGTCACCCAAGTATACTTTAAAAATACATTTTATTATATTTTCAAATTAATTACATCAACGACAGGCACAAAATTATAGCTAATACGAGTTGATATTATAAGGTTATTTAATAAACGCTTTTATTGCTAATTCATTTAATTTTTCTTGATAATTAATTCCCTTGTGCCGGCATGATAATAGATCAATTATCATGCTGACACAAGGGAATTAATTATCAAGAAAAATTAAATAAATTAGCAATAAAAGCGTTTATTAAATAACCTTAAAATATAAACTCAACAATTAAAGTTTTGGAAAAACATCACTTTCTATTTTATTTTACTAAATAATGATTAAAATTGTTTTTTGTGAATAATACAATAGAAAGTGATGTTTTCAATGACTCTAGTGTTTTATATTCTAAGGTTTAAGAGAAAGTCTTAAAAAATAAAGAAATGAAAGAATATTTTCATAACCATTTATCTCGATCATATCTATTATATATACATGTAATTTGTAAGATGCACATATGTTTACGTATAGGTACATAAAAATAAAAAAACAACTTAATTATTGTTATGCACAAGTGTTGAAGTACATACGGTCCAGATGAAGGATTACGAGTGTGTTTCTCAGTTTTAGTTTTTTGAGGCTTTTTCTCGAATCCTCCTCTTATAACAATAAAGGAAAGTAGACAAGAAACACATATATAAAAGCATCATGGATTCATAGTTGTAGAACCTCCACCAATCTCACTTGAATCCAACTTTTTTTTGGAAGGGTGCATACTGGACCAAAGCTCGACTAATCCTCGGCAATTTGAGGGCTAAACATGGCCTCACTTAAATGTCCATATGCATGCGCACGAGAAGGGTCGAACTCGGTTAGAACGCTATAAACCCCCCGAGCGATAACCAATCCGCTACAGCACTGGAAGACAACATCATTGACAACTTGACAAAATAAAAACCTCAACCGGAAACTTCATAACTGAGGTTCTTACAAATACCTCACTTTCCATATTTAAATTCATAAAATATAGGTTTATTTATATATATTATTATAAGACTATATATATATATTATAAAATTATAAAAAGATTCACATATAAGGCAAATTAAAAGATTGCATGAGAAGTTGAGTTTAAACTTTAAAGTGAGAAGCGGATCTAAACCGTTGATCACTTTGTAATATCATGCTCTCCCTGCATTTGTGCTTTAGAAGAGAATTGAACTAATACATCTTATCTTAATGTGAATCAATTTCTCTTCTAACGTTTGATATAACCACTTTTCACAATTCTCAAGTTACCTCAATTTCTCATCGGAACCTGAAGCCAACCCCCATAAAATCTATCAATTTTCACTTTTGTATATCTATTTTAGTTTGTTAAATTATGGACTTTGTTAAGATGAATAAAAAACATTTAAAATATAAATATAACTTTATACCAGAATTAAAAATAGTGCAACGATGCCGAAATATTAATTTATATAAAAAGTAATCCTAAATAATAGATAATAATACAAAATACTCGTAATCTCAATCCGACCAAACATGTTCAACCAAACGGGAGCGAAGTTGATAATGAACAACATTTAAATACATCTCATAATTCCATTAAGAATATTTTTAGATTCATAGATGGAACCTAAATATACTTATGTTAAAAATCTAAGGATCAATCCAATTGATCCATATCACCTCTTTACCATCAACAATCAAATTATGCATATATAATGTATGAGATCTTAAACCATAATTATTAATGTAAGATTTATAAGTTTGTTTTATATAATTTTTTGAAGAATAATCTAAAACTTGTATAAATATTTACAAGAAAAGAAAAGAAAATTCTATTAAAGTAATTAGTTTATAGTAATTAGTTTATATTTTATAACTTGTATGTTTTGTAAATTTATTAAAAGAAAATAAAATGGTTGAAACAATAAAAATAAAAAATAACATAAAAGGAATGGATACTAGATTTCAATTACTGTTAAAATACTAGGTAATTAATAAAAACTTATAACTGGACAAGAACATATTTCATAGACCATAATAGAGATTTTTATGAAACCCTAACGGAAACCTTAACAAGAACTCCCATTGTGAATGCTCTAAGATCCCACATTGGTTACGAAAGGAACTAAAATGCTTTATAAGAATCGATTATCTTCTCTATAAGACGTGTTTTAAAACCTTAAGTATGGGTATGGATGCAGGGGCAGATGTAGCCCTTTGAGTGGGGGGAAAGGACCCCACTCAAAACTTAAATATCAATTTTCTAAGAGGTAAAAATAATATATATTTTAATTTCTATGGTAAATCCCCCCAGTGATTTAGCGTATGGGATCCCGTTAACCAAAAATAATATCATGAAATCAACCAAAATAATCTAAAAATCTTTCAGAATCAACAAAAAAAAACCAAAAATCCCTTTAAATCACAAAAAAAAACTTAGAAATCCTTTAAATTCAACTAAGAAAACTTTGAAAATCTCTCGAAACGATGGAAATAGGCTGAAAATATAACCGACAATTTACGACTTTTTATCTAGGTTAAAGGTGCACCCACTAAAGAAAAATCTTGGATCCGCCACTGTATGGATGGATCAAACAATCTTTGATGCAACAAATATGTACATCTAATTTTTGTTCAAGTATCTAAGTTCTTATAAATGGACAACAAAACAAGAATATTTATTTCATAATGAAATTTTTTATAAAAATTTAACAAAAACCTAAAATAATAGGTATCTCCGTTGTGGATGTTGTTAAAGAACATGATAAAACTTCTATTATCCATATATCATTTGTTTTTAGTAATCAACCAATTTATATTTAAATACTATTTTCAAGAAATTATATCGGCCATATAAAATTATAAATAGATTCTTGTATAGCTTGGATCCATACGAATGAACCAATCAAAAAGTGACTCCAAACTCTTTTGTTTTTCTTTCTAACGAGGTCAACAAATCATACTCTAATATGATTCCAAATTCCAAAAAATAATATTTTCATTATTATATTTAACCCTTTTATACATCTTGCATTGAAGTTTGTACTTTTATTTGGATTTATTCCATCAAAACTCCCTCAAATTCTTCAAGAAATGATATAAAACCTTATCATTTCTTCCTTTCTTTTAAGTTTTAACACTTGACAACAAGAATGCCACCATGGTTGCTACCCTTCCTCTATTCACTACTATTTTTCCAATCTTTCACTTCATCTTTTGCAAAAATTCCACCATGGTACTTTCCTTCTTCGCTTATCCGTCCTGAAACGCTGTCTTTTTCCGATAAAAACGAGCTTTATAAAACAAGATATTTTACTCAGATTCTTGATCACTTTAATTACAATCCAGAAAGCTACCAAACCTTCCAACAACGGTATTTGATCAACGACACCTTTTGGGGTGGTGCCAAGAGTAAAGCTCCAATCTTTGTCTACACAGGAAATGAAGGTAATATTGAATGGTTCGCTCAAAATACCGGTTTTATGTTCGATATCGCTCCTGAATTCAAAGCGCTTCTTGTTTTCACAGAGGTAACCACTGGTCATTTTTTTCGTTCAAAAAACTATAGTAAAGATCATTATTTATCTAGAAATATCAGTTGGGTTTCTAAATTCGGAAGGCACAAGTAATTACAGCATAGGTACTATGGAAAATCTATACCATATGGAGGTGATAGAAAGAAAGCATATAGAAATTCAAAAACACTTGGATTCTTGAGCTCAACACAAGCATTGGCTGATTATGCTACACTTATTCTTGATCTCAAGAACAACTTAACAGCCATAGATTCTCCTGTTATAGTCTTTGGAGGTTCCTATGGTGGAAGTAAGTATGATTGCTATAAATTAATTATATATATATGGATTTTTAAAATTGTTTCAGTTAATTTAGTTATGATTTCTTAAAAAAAAACATTGTTTGTAGTGTTGGCAGCATGGTTTAGGCTAAAATATCCACATGTAGCCATTGGAGCATTGTCATCTTCTTCACCAATCCTTCAATTTGAGAATATCACATCTCAATACGCCTTCAACAACATCATTACCCAAGACTTTAGGGTAATCTAACTTT
The DNA here is from genome assembly GCA_030169165.1 of Centaurea solstitialis. Classification (NCBI taxonomy): domain Eukaryota; kingdom Viridiplantae; phylum Streptophyta; class Magnoliopsida; order Asterales; family Asteraceae; genus Centaurea; species Centaurea solstitialis. The sequence goes on along the minus strand of CM058042.1, from coordinate 1,680,533 downwards.
GCCCTTCTTCTTCTTTTTCTTTTCTTCTAATTGATACTAAAATAAAAGTAGATAATTTTTAAGATAGATCACAATATTGTGATTATATGTTAGATATGATTAATGTGACAAACAAACAAATCATGTCACTATGATAAAAAAAATGTAATTGTATGGAACACAGAGCGAGAGTGAAAACTGCTACAAAGTAATAAAAGGGTCGTGGAAACAAATCGAAGACATGGCTGGTTCAAGTGGAGGACTTGAATTACTTCAAAAAACATTTCACATATGCAAGTAAGATATTGGTTTTCGTTGTATCATTTAATTAATATTTGAGTTAAATAAAAATATAATTAAGTTAAAATTAGAAATAACTTTATTTTGCAGAAACTATATTAGCGGAGGTTATCTTGAAGGTTGGTTGTCAACAGCGTTTGTTTATGCATCAATGACGGATTATCCAACACCCTCCAATTTTCTTGCTCCATTGCCGGCTTATCCTATTAAACAGGTATTTATAATTTAAATTTGATTATATATAATATTTTTTAGTGATTAAATCTATGTAAAAATTTAATAATATAGAGTTGAGTTTTTTTTTAAACACAAGCACTTCTATTGGTATTTGCAACAATTGTTGGTAGATAAACAAATTCCAAAATAAATACATGTGCTTTTATTATTGTTTTGATTAACATAATTACAAGTTTATAACCTCATCAATTATTTTTTTTCGAATAAATAAATTGACATGATAATTAAAGAGGGAGACAAAAGCATTAGGTTGTACAATTTTATGCATCCAATTTGAATTTATTTTAGACCATATCACGATGATTTGACCAACTCTCACTAATATACGTAGATGTGCAAGGCAATTGACGATCCTACCCTTGGAAACGACACGTTCGCAAAGTTGTATCATGCAGCTAACATTTACTACAACTACACTGGTGACATGAAGTGTTTTGATCTTGCCGATGATTCTGATCCTCATGATCTTGGAGGATGGCAATGGCAGGTAATAGATGGGAAATTAATAAAAATAGCTATTTTGATGGTTGGTTTTACTTTTTAGCCATTTCTCTTAGTACTTTATAAAAATAGCTCCATGTAGGCAAAAATTACCCATCTAACTAAACTACAAAAAAATATTTTCAATTTGACTCTATCCGCAATTGTGAACCTACCCCAGGAATTCAAAACTTTACTTTTTCCACCCAGGTTCGTAGTTACGAACCTAAGGCTATTTTTTTCATAAAGTGATAAGACTAAGAGATGAAACCAACCTTAAAAATTAACTATTTTAACTAATTTCTCTAACAAATATTACCATTATAATATTATCGAATATAAGAACAATTTTATGAGAAAATAAATACTATACTTTTATTCTTTATATAATTTTATTTTGAAGAAAGGGTTATTTGTTTACTTTAGAAAAGTTAAAGGAAGTATCTAATTAGATTTTGGGCCAGGCCTGTACAGAGATGGTAATGCCAATAGGTGGAAATAATAAGGACAGCATATTTCCAGCTTCAACATACAGCTACATGGGGCCCTGCCCAATACTGTGAAGGAGCTTATAATGTTCAGCCCAGGCCCACTTGGATTACCACAGAATTTGGTGGCCATGTATGTATACATTATCTCCTTTTAATTTTTATTTATTTATATAGTACAAAATCCGGATCAAACGAAAAATAGTAACCAAATGAAAGAACATGGAATAATCGATATGTGATTTTATACTAGACTCACGTATGAAATCACATGTGATTACATGCGACCTAGGTCGTAGGCCAAGTTGCCTGTGCATCCATGTGCTGACCATGTTTGGTAATGGCATGTAATTTCATTACAAAATCACATGTGATTTTGGTCATTCTCGACCTCTTGTATTTTCTTATTATGTTCATTTTGTTTGACCCCCCCTCCCCCACTCCCCCTCTCTCTCTCTCTCTATACATATATACAGGAGCGGGTTCAAATGGAAACTCAAATTTAATTGCGAACAGAAAGACAGTTGAGAGCGCGCCACATGTCACATTCAATCTGAATACTACAACATTATTCACACTGAATGTTATGCATTATTCGTTGTAAATTATTCAGTCTAAATGCTATTACTCACCATGAATAAAGCATGAACATTCATTCTGAATAATCCTGTATTATTTAGACCGAATAGGACACTTGGCACGCTCTCGACTGTCCTCACGTTTGCAATTAGATTTGAGTTTACAACCAAACTTTATATATATATATATATATATATAGAGAGAGAGAGAGAGAGATAATCAAATACAACCTTCTGAAAGGTTGAAACCGAGCAACCTCATCTAAAACCATTCTTTTAGTACATTTATTATGATTGATTACTCGATTCATCAATGATTATCGATTTCATGCAATAATCTTATATGTAATGTGTAGTATTTTCGTTAAATGCATACACTAAAAGCTATTAGTAAGTAGTTTTTTTTAAGAGTTCATCTTAAGAACTTCCATATATTTTTCTTTAATTTTATAAGAAAAAGCATTTGTTTGGATGTGACGATGAAACACTATAATGGAGGCTGAACATGGTGTAACTTCTCATTAACTTATTGCATGAGACAGGATATCAAGAGAGTGTTAAAGCAATTCGGTAGTAATATTATCTTCTTCAACGGTTTGCGAGACCCTTGGAGCGGTGGCGGGTATCTCCTTTTCCTGCTTAAGTTTGATAACCGTATAAAGTGTATATATTCAAGAGGTAACACTATTATTTGTAACAGGGTCCTACATAATATATCAAAAAGCATTATTGCGATAGTTGCGGAAAAAGGTATGCAAAATATTCATAATATCATTTGTCATTTTTTATGTTAGGATGATAATCATCACTCTTCAAGTGCTAAGGCTGAAATTAAAAGTTGTATAAAAGGGTCCTAAAGTTGTCATAAGTAAGTTAACAAGTACAAAAATGTATAGGTGATGGATGTAATCCTAAGAATCAATATGCTTTTCGTTATATTCACTATTCATAATATTGTGACAGGTGCACATCATGTTGATCTAAGATTTTCAACCGATGAAGATCCAAACTGGCTTCGAGATGTAAGAAAGAGAGAAATCAGTATCATGAAAGACTGGATCTCAGAATACTATTACATGAATTCTAGCTAATTCCTATACATGCTAGTTGCATACAAATGATTACTTATCTTGTGCTTTTCTTTATTATACTAGATATTTTGTCAGCTATATTGCGAACATTTTCTTCATCTATGACAAGATCGGTCTACTAGTTAATAAGTTTTAGTTTACCTATAAACATTTATATTAGCAATTATCCATTTCTAGAAAAACAACAAAAGATATACAAGTATGAAATTCAAATTCAAGACAAATAGGATATACATTACAACTATTTTATTGTTCTTTGTACACTTTTTTGACCCATTTAATTTTACATTGGTTTAGTTCATAATTAGAACAATAAACTCCATCAATGAATTTAAGCCATATGCCGAAAACGAAAGTTGAAATACAGAATGCCTTGGTATTATTGGTCCTTTTTTACTATTTCATTACAAACATTCGATCTACATACTTTCTATCTTTAATTGTTTGTCAAAAATAGAAACAAACGATATTATATTAATTTCACTCAAAGTCTTGATCACGTCAAGTAGAATCCACAAAGTTGCTAGACTTTTAAAACCATCAAAATATTTAAAAAGTTAATGATAATGTATGCTACATAATTTAATAAAAAATAATTAAAAACTGTAACTTATTTCATTAAAAAAAAAAAAAACTTTGGATATATTTATCATGTCGGTATAGAGATTTAGACACAAGACCTAAATGTGCGGTTCCCAATGTATTGTAGTGTGATTTGATTAGAACCCATTGGCCAGGTTGTCCACTTCCAAATATAGAAATATTTTTGATTTTTTTTTACAAAAATATATTTCCTATTTACCCAAAATATCTATCTTAATTTTAATACGTAAATCTCTAGATTAAAGGGTTTATGACTTGTAAAGGTAACTAACTATTCGATTTGTACAAATGTTACCATTAAACTATTTTTTGTACTCAATAGACCATTGAACTCTTTTTTTTTGTACACATAATACCATTATGACCGGGAATAGCCGGTTTTGACATGGATCTGTACACATTATACCATTGAACTATTATTTTTTGTACACATTATACCATTAACCTTTGATATGTTTACAAAAAAAGTGGCAATGACTAGGCATTCTCTTATTCTTCTTCAAGACACAATCACCACCACCACCACCGCCGCCGCCGCCGCCGCCGCCGCTGCCACCGCCACCACCTCCTTCCTCCAACCACCACTCTCCATTTCTCCTTCGCATACTAAAACCCATTTCTTCACCGGAGTTCCTTAACGACGAAGACATACTCATGGACTTCTTGCTCGAAATGGAAAAACCCACCACCAACAACAACAAGGGATCTTCCGCTGGGTTTTACGGGTTCGGGTTGGATCTGAGTTCTCCGGTGGAGTCCGTCATGGGTTCCATCGAGACAGAGAGCAATGAAGAGGATTACCTGACCGGGTTGACTCCTATGTTTAAGGAATTGCCACCTTTTTTGTAAACATATAAAGGTTAATGGTATAATGTGTACAAAAAATAATAGTTCAATGGTATAATGTATACAAAAAAAATAATTCAATGTTATAATGTGTACAGATCCACGTCAAAACCGGCTATTCCCGATCATAATGGTATTATGTGTACAGAAAAAAAAGTTCAATGGTCTATTGAATACAAAAAATAGTTTAATGGTAACATTTGTACAAATCAAATAGTTAGTTACCCTTACAAGTCATAAACCCTAGATTAAACTATATTTGGAAATATAAAAGGGGTCAATTTAAATAAGTAAAATTTGCGTCAGCTAGAGCTAGCCTGGTTGGTTGAGGGGTCACTCTCTTGCAGTAGAAGTCTCAGGTTTAAACCTGAGCAGAGACATTTCTAATTTAACAAAGGTGTATACTAATAACTAACTAACCTACCGTTAAAAAAAGTAAAATTTGTATTAGCTTTTCTTTCGTCAATATTATGTAACAAGTAAAAATTTTATATAAATAAGTAAGATTTTTTATATGCTTTTTTGGTTAAAGTTCAAGGTTCCATCAAAATCTTACAATATTTTTTAAAGTTCAAGGTTTCATTAAAATTTTATCTGATACATCAACAATTCATTTTCGTGTTTCATAGTTGAGTGCAATCTCTACTATTAACATCCTTTGTTAAAGTTTGTTAACCGAGTTATATGCCCCTCATGCGATGAACATTTCAGTCTTTTAGCCTCCTTTCTCAACCAAGAAAATTCATCACTTACCAGTATCACCATTCGCTTCACCTTGATTATGAAGGAAAGAAGCTAAATTTACCATAATGCCCCTTAAACATGACTTACTTAAGAGACATTAAACTAATAGTGTTAACACAAGAACTACATTGAGCTGTGAAACACAAATAATAGACCAGTAATATATTTTACAAATTCCAAAGATCGAACCCAAAAAAGCCGTTATATTGATAAAAGATCAAAGATGTAAATCACTCTTTTTAATGAAAACAATATAATAAAATGGACATTTATTAATGTAAATATATTTATTTAAAGACAAAAACAAAAGTATTTATTGAAATTTAGTACATGGTATTGGTACAAAAAGAGAGCGTCGTCACTCGTCATAGTGACAGGTCATAAGTGGCCAATGACTTCAGAGGACCACCCCTTTGCCAATCACCTTTTTATTTTTATTTTTTTTCTTCACCACCTCCTATTATTTTATTGAGAAAATAACTATTATAACCATTTTAGAGAATAGGTTTAACCTTCTACCCATTTTCTCCCTAAAATTCGTAGGGTGTTGTTAAGTATACCCCATTTGACCCTTCCTCCTCTCACATAAATGTAGACCCCCTTGTACTGGGTCCCACCTGTGTACTCACACAAATAACCCATTGACTTAACAAGGGGTCCATTTATAATTCCCCAATTCGTATTATACTTAACCAGTTGCTATCCAACAACCGCTAATAGCGACTGGATGAATAGCGGCATAGAGGAAAGTTCAAATGTGAATCACTGTTTGGTTGTGAACGTGAGGACAGTCGAGAGCACGACATGTGGCGAAGACTAGTCAATAAAGGCGGCTTTGAGTGTTCCCCCCCCCCCCCCCCTCTTTAATTCAATGTCCTCCCATGAATCGCGTCTAGTCATCCGCTGTGGACTTGACGTAGAGTCTAGTCATCCGCCGCGTGTCGCGCTCTCGGCTGTCCTCGCGTTCACAATCAAAAAGTGGTTCACATTTGAACTTGCCCCTAGCGGCATATATATATATATATATATATATAGGGAGGTTCATGCGAATAATATAACTTTTAAAGAAAACACGAGTAGCAATCTCAACCACTCATCTCGGTCAACAAAAGTGGCTTTGACCGGTCCCATCCTTTAATAATCTCTACCCCCCCCCCCCCCCCAAATGAATCACGTCAATCCTCTGTGATCACGTACACCGCAACCGCGAGATGAGTAGCTAAGATTGCTCCTCACTTTTTCTTATATTGACATGTTTCTCGTTTGAACCTTCCCCTATATATATACATTGAGAAACATATATAGACATAAATATATACATTGGCAACCACATTATAAGTTTATAACACACACCCCCACCTGCCGCAAATGGTGGTTGCTCTATTATCTCCTAATGTGGTTGCCGCTATTATCTCCAAATAATAATAAGATTGGGGGTTATATAAGTATGGTTGTCGCTAATATGGATTGTTGGGTTTGTTTTGGCCGGAAAAGGTAATCGGAACCCTATTAGTGGTTGTCGGATAGGCGGATAGTGGACTAGTGGGTATAACGTGAATTTTAGGGAGAAAGTGAGTAGGAGGTTAAACTCATTTTCTGAAATGACTATAATAATTATTTTTTCTATTTTATTTTATTTTTATTTAAATATAAGTTATAAAAACATATCACTCTACTATAATTTTGCTAAAATATAATATTTAAAGTTAGGATATACATATGTTCACCTAAAACCAAGTTGTTTCCGTAAGACCGGTGATATCAAAACTTTATATATGAAACTTCACCACAAAACACTGTGAAAGTAAAAAAATCTAGCATTCATAGTGAAAAACACTGTCAATGTAAAAAGAATCTAAACAAAAAAAATCCGAACATTTATAGAAAAACACTGTGAATGTAAAAAAATCCAAAACTTCACAGTGAAAATGTTCTTTTGGTAAAAAAAATCGAACATTCACAGTGAAAACACCGTGAACGTAACGTTTTACAGTGTTTTAACTACGAAGGTTTGAATTATTTTTACATTTACAGTGTTTTGCTATGAAGTTTCATGTGTAAAGTTTTGGTCTCATGACCGATTTCAACGAAACAGTTTGAACTCGTGTAAACATGACTGTATATAAAAAAAAAGTTACATCTAATTTCAAATACTACTCTATTTCAATAGTTTATATTATTAAAACATATAACACATTTAATAAAATGTTATTTCTATATATTTAAAAAGTTAAATATTACTCCATCCGTCCCAAAACTATTGTCTAGTTTTGACTTTTAAAAGTTTGTCTTTCTCGACTTTGACCTTAAATATTTTTGTTTGTGTTATATAATACTTGATGTAAATTATATGAATGGGTTGTGTTTTTAATGTATTTTTCATTGGTATAATTTTCATCAACTATTATATAACACAAACCAAAATATCTTAGATCAAAGTCGACAAAGAAATACTTTCAAAAGTCAAAACTGGACAATAATTTTGGGATGAATGTAGTACTTTTTTTTATTTAAATATGAAATTCTAAAGATTTCTAACCTATTGACAATATAATTAAAAGAGTAAGTTTGACATACCCGGTTCAGTTTGATGATGGGTGGAGTACATGTACTATTCATATGATTCCTAGTCCAATCATCTTTCCCTTTCTACACCTTCCTTTTAATGTCCAATTTTTCTAAAATCATGACTAAAAAATAATATCTACTATCAAAATAAATAAAAAGGGTATATGTTTTACATTGGAGTTGAAAAATATATTCTCATGTAGGGTTGTCGATAAAACTAAAAATCAAGCTTTTATTTAAGAGATTAATACCCTAGTTTTAAGACTTGAAAAGATTTTACTTTTAGAGATTTGAAGATAATATCGATTTGTTAGGCCGTGAGTAGTGGGCGCTCAGGTTGAGCGGCTTCCAACTCGCCGGGTTGGCGGGCTGGGCGGGCTGCCGATACGCCGGCAGCGGCTTGGGCGGGTTGGGAGCTTAAGCGGGTATACCACACCACAATCTTTTGTATGTGTTGTGTGTGGGAATGTTTGGTGCTAATCAGAGAGGATTCCAAAAGGTTAATAGAAGGGTTGGAGAAAAGCTGATGTGGCATTGGGGTTGGGAGGGTTGGGTACTCATGACCTTAGCGATAGATATTTGAAGGAAAAATTTGTGGAATTGTGCAACCATAAATTCAAGTAGTTATCGAATTAGGGTGGTCGATCATTCAAGCAGGAAGAAGAAATACCATAAGTTTGGTGAAAAAGAAACCGAAAGGCGACAAAGAAATCAATTTCGAAGTTTAGCTAGAGTTTCTTAACTTGGATCGATTTGAGGTAGTTTTCTAAACCAGACTCTTAGTTAAGTTTTTGTATACTATGTACTATGTTTTGAAATCGTTGCATAGAAACCGAGTCATGTAAATACCTTCAGTGCTATAGGTTTGATTCTAGTCGGTAAAAATCGACGGTTTTATTCCTCCTTTTGCTCCTCAGCCTACGGGGTATTAGCAGCCGTTTCCAACTATTGTTCCCTCTCAAGGCAGGTTCTTACGCATTTACGGTTGATCCGTGGTACAAAATGTTATTGCCAATCTCTTCCAAAAAAAACGAACTAAAACGATAAAAACTGAGTCAAGTCGAGTAAGTTTTGTTGCCACTTTTCGAAATAGAAGTTGATGTGAACGGGGGAGATTGAGTTTTCCCTATTGGGCTTGTTGTATGATTTGTACATGTACAGTAGCCATGGATTTAAATCCCATGTGCTAGGCCTTTTTTTTCCAAATTCATTTAAAATGGAGAACTAATATATAATTCATGATTTGTTTAGTTAAGTATCATTTTTTTTATTTATTATATTTGACGAAAAACAAATTATATTATGTGTACTTCTTTTGATGATAAAAGATTTAGAATATTTTTCTATTCTTTAATGATTTTAAGGGTTTGATCAAAGTTAAAATATATATTTATATTTTAAAAATCATCATTGTTACAAGATTTTAAAAGTGATTATGTTTTGACTTCTTGAGACTTTTAAAATTATACAAATACATGTATATACAATCGTATATCATTTGTAGCAAATATTTTAAGGAAATTATATATTTGTAATGAATTGGGGTTAGTCATTGATGAAATCTGACAATTAGCTAATTGAGTTGATTTAGTGATTTAGCTTAAGTTTTATAAAGTTAGCTAAGACACTTAGAAGTATGTTATGAATTGTATAGATAGGATTATCGACGAGTCGATCAGGAATACTTACATACCAAGACGAGTTTCAGTGATTCAAAGTTGAGATACATGCGTATATGAAGAGATGTTTATGAAGGATATCTTTGTTTACGATGTTTTAAGCAAATGCGTGTTCGATGTATTATTTTTAGAATGAACAAGGTATTTTGAAATGCATGAAAAGTTTTTTTAATGATATTTTTGGGTTGGTAACAATGACGGAAAACCACAATGATGTTTTGACCAGTACATATTGTGAAGTACCTTTGTACCATGTCGATAGATGTTATCTAGTACATGTATTCTGAGTTATACCTCTTGTAACACCCCAAGCCCAAAGTAATGGGTTCACCAAATAACTTTGACTTCAACTTAAAATCATGGTGGAAGTTATTGGTAACCACAACTTAAGGCTTATAAGGAGCTTACAAAATCTATTTCCTATCCACGTGGGATAGGTTGTTACAAATTCTCACACTTAAACTCCTGACGTCCTCGTCAGGCCTACCAAGAATCTTTCTCCTTGTAGTCAACAAAAATGGGAAATTTGTAACACCCCGCCTATCACGACACAATATATCCGCTTTGTCCCACTGGCTCACGACTTTGTTTCTGGTGACCTAACAAGGACTTCCCAGGGGGTCACTCATCTTGGTACTACTCCCACCCCAAGCACATTTAATTGTAGAGTTCCATGAACATGTCGTGCTTGTGGCCACAAAACGCGTTGTGTCTTGTAAGGAGAAGGTTTTTACTTATGAACCTACCATCTCTCTTGTCCACGATGAGATGGGATTTGCCTAAGGTGTTAAAAGATTCGCCTAAGATGTTACAAACATCCGTCCTCGAGGACTCATCATACCTGATGAGATTTGCCCCACCATCCCAATGGTATAAGGATCGACTCTGATACCATTTATAACAACAACCCACTTAAACTTTTGACGTCCTCGTCAGGCCTACCCAAAATCTTTTTCCTTGTAATCAACAATGTGAGATTCGCGTAAGATGTTACAAACATTCCCTTTTGAGGACTCGTCATACCTAATGAGGTTTGTACCTGATACTAGTTGTAACATCCCAAGCACAAAGCAATAGACTAGCCAAATAATTTCAAGTCTAACTAAAAATCATGATGGAAATTATTGGTAGCCACAACTTTGGGCTTATAAGGTGCTTACAAAATATATTTCTATCCATTTAGGACGGTTTGCTACATTTTTGTAATTGGATATTCGACGTTATTGATGATGCTTTGATTGGTACATGTTGCCAAGTACCTTTGTACCCAGTCGGTTGATTTGAAATAGTACATGTATCGTGAGGTATACCTTTGTATGTAGAATTGATGTTTTCGACGTTGTTGACCCATATAATACTCAATATTTGATGTGATTTATTTGCATGCATAACTTTGAAGATGATGTTTTCTAACTGGTTACACTATGTATTTTAAATGATTTTATATGTCAAGTTTTGTTTATGTAAACCATAAACTCATTAAGTGTAAAATTGACTCAAGCATGTATCTTATAAAACCTTGAAAATGAAAGGTTAAATCGAGAAATAATATTTTAACAAATGAATAAAATATTTCAATAACGATTGTGGCATTTCTTAAAAATGACTTCAATTTTTTTAGATATTTAATATTTGCTTTTCCATATTAAAGAACTTTTAAAATTTCTCTAAAAGAAACCAATTTGAATGAGTTGAATATCTACTTAAAACACTTTCCCCCAATAATATATGAGCAAACTATATATTTTTATGAGAGATGCTAATGACATTTTTACATTGTTAATTACATTCATACTCGATATTTTTCCTCATGTATGTCAACAACAAATCATACTTTTTTATTTTCTAAAACGCATAATCAAGGTCGTGTTTTGGCAAAAATAAAAGAGGTTATAAGCTAATACATGTTTGGATGAACCATAAGCTAGCTTATTGAAATGCTAGTTTTTTATATAACAAGCTAGCTTATTATACCCTTATTAATATTAAGGTTGTGTTTGGCAAAAATAAGCTAACTTATAAGCTAGTTCATCCAAACATGTACCTTAAGCTAGTTTTGCCTAACATAATTTATATCCATAAGCTAGCTTATATCAGCTACTAGCTAGCTTATTAGTCCACAACTATCTTATCAGCTAGTTTGCCAAACACATTCTAATTATTATATCCTAACTATTTTATCCTAATTATTATATCCTAAGATATATATATATATATATATTATCATTTTACATACTCATAAGCTAGTTTTTGCCTAACATAACTTATTGATAAGCTAGCTTATTTATGCTAGTTTATCGGCTTGTTTGTCAAGTACAATCTAAACCTAATTTTGATATTAAGAACGATGTGAATTACAATGTACTTAGAAATATCACCTTTTGACTTACTAACCACACCTCTATAAAGTGAATTGTTCCCTCATATGCATCAACATTAAACCCTCCATTTACATTCTCAATGTATACCTTTAACATTCTTGATGCATCACATCCCTATTAGGCCATGCATATCGTGGGGCTGTGTTCAGCGGGTTCGAGAGGCTAGAGGGTTGCCCATACCGCTCACAACGGCTTGTGTTTTGCATGTGGTGTGTGTGAGGTTTTCTTTTATATTAATGAAAGGGTTGAGAGGGTTGGGTAGTAATTAGAGAGAGTTCCAAAGTGTTAATTATGGGGTTGGGGAAAAGCTGATGTAAAAGCTAATGCAGCAGTGGGGTTAGAAGAGTTGAGTATTGATAGCGTTAAAAGGGTGCAAATAGCAACACCATAGCCCGCCCGGTCTAACTTTGTATAGGGCCCACACACAGTATTCCCACGTTTAAAAACACACACACATGATCATTCCTCTTTCTTTATTTTTCCTTCTTTTACTGTATACTTACCATGCTCTACAAAACTCCATAATTCCATCACTTACCTCAAATCCTAACCATGGATCACCACCACCACCACCACCACCAACAACCACCACCCTCCTCCTCCTCCTTCCACCACCACCACCACCACCACCACCACCACCAACCACCACCACCACCTCATTTCTCAAACAAACAACCCATGTTCGAAAAACCCTTGACACCGAGCGACGTCGGAAAGCTCAACCGTCTCGTAATCCCAAAACAACACGCCGAGAAGTACTTTCCGATCGCCGGCGCCGGCGACACCCACCAGAAGGGGTTCTTGCTGAGCTTCGAGGATGAATCCGGTAAGCTGTGGCGGTTCAGATACTCTTACTGGAACAGCAGTCAGAGCTACGTGCTGACCAAAGGATGGAGCCGATACGTCAAGGAGAAGCGGTTGGATGCCGGCGATATCGTTTTGTTCGAAAGACTTGGTTTCGATTGCGAGAACATGTTTATCGGGTGGAGACGCCGTGGTTCTGCCGCCGCTGCGGTGGCGGTGGGGATTGGTGGTGGTGGTGGTGCGCATGTTAGCACGGCGGTGTTCCAAGATGCGCATTTTAGTTATCCTGCGCACACGTCGGTGCCTCTTCTTCCATACCAACCTGATTTTGTTCATGCAGGTATTTATTAATTATTATTTTTTTCGGTTTCTTGTAATTTTAATATTTGTAAAAATTCCTTTTTTTAAATAGTAAATTCTAAATCTACCGTTAAATTAATTAATGGGTTGGGTTTCAATAAGAAGAGTTAAAGTTATTGAGAGAAGCATACGAAAATGATTATCAGCCGTTGGATGAAAATTGACAAGTAGATACTTATGGGAAGACATGAAAAAAGATTAAAAAAGATTAAATATTCAGATCGACTTTTAAGACTTCTTAGAAGCATCTCTGTTAAATGTGTTATAAATTTTCTAGAATAGAACATGAAAAGTTAAAATTTCTAAAGAAATTGAAATTTAATATTCAACAGGCTATTTTATTTTAGCAATTCTAACATTAACTCTAATAATAAAATATTCAATATATCTAATAAAATATTAAGGTTGTGTTTGGCAAAAATAAGCTGGCTGATAAGCTAGTCCATCCAAACATGTACCAGAAACTAGCTTATAAGCTAGCTTTTTGAAACGCTACTTTGAGTAGCTTATGAGGAACTTATTGTAGCTTTTTCCAATTATACCCTTATTAATATTAATTATTAAATTCAAAGATACCATTTTTGGTCATTTTACATACTCATTACATTAACTAGTTTTTACCAAGCATAATTTGTTCATAAGCTAGCTTATCAGCTACTAGCAAGCTTATCAATCAACAGCTAGCTTATCAGCTAGCAGCTAACTTATAAGCTACGTTTGCCAAACATACCCTATATCTTTGTTTTACTCATCGATTTTAATGTCTTTTATTGGTGAAAATAATATAATATAATATATTCTTCTTTTTTTAAGAAGTCTTGTTTTTCAAATAATATAAAGTAATATAATCGTTTTTAATGTCTTTTATCGATTTTAATGTCTTTTTTTAAATAATAAATTTCTTTAATTTTATAGATTTTTACTATTTTTATTCTCTTTTATCTATTTCAAAATTAGATTAATTTTTCTCTATTTTAGCATAACTTCTAAAGATGCTCTAACTCAATTTTCACATGATCCTTGGCCTAAATTGATACATCAATACTAAAGAGTTATAGGATAGATACTTTAGTTAATCAGGGAGAAAGTTATCATCATTTTAATTAACAATTATTAATGTCTAAAACTACATTTATGAATATTTTTTTGGTACATTTTGTTTAATTGTGGTAAAAAAATTAAATATATATAATGAAAATGCAGGAGGATTATTTGCAAATGTAGATAATTGCGAAAGAGGAGTGGTAGCGACAAGACGATTGCGGCTATTCGGGGTGAACCTTGAGTGCCCAGAAAACTCTGAGCCATCAACCCCAGATGGCTCGAGTCAGGGTGGTCACCCAGACCATCAATATGGCTATAATTCCAACGATCTTCATCTTAACATGGTTAGTCACGTCTTTATCTTTATTTTATATTTTTACAAATGATTGGGTAATCCTTTTAATGTTTAATTTAATCCCATGATTTGATTATTTAAATAAGTAAAACATGGTTAGTGTTAAAATATTTAAATTTACATGGAATATTATCTCAAGTTTTGAAAATGATATAGTTGGGATACTCCATGTGAGTTTGATATAGTTAATTGCCAATTAATGATTTTGTTGCCTCCTGTTAAGAGACAATTATATTTTATGTATTTAAGTAATAAGTAATTATTACAGTTTTTAAATAATTCTCTTGGTGTTATTACTTGCTATTATAGATCATAATAATTTTTATACAATATAAGTTATGTCCAAGTTCAGATTTTGCTAGTAGATTTGGAACCCATAAATTTGAGTCTACAAAAATCAAATGTTAATGTTATCAACAAATAATGAAAATGTACCATAGTTTTTTTTAAAGTTTACAAGGATGAAAGAAGTTTCAATATCATATATGTTTAAGCACTTACAAAAGGAACACATGTGACTTAATTAGTACGAAGCAGAGGAACCAATCTGAATTGGTGGTCGTCTAATCTAACAAATATTACAATTCTTTCCTAATCTAAAACGTTGATCATAATAAATGAACTGTGATCATCTTCCTTATATATCCAAATCATAATGGTTCCTCTGAGAATGACAATTATAGTGAGAAGGTGAAAACAAAACATTTGGACACATTCATAACGTTCATCTACCATTACCTATTTTTATCATCATGGATCAAAGCTTTAACAAAATCATGCATGTGAAAGTGATTAAATACACTTAGAGGTTTTTGAAAGCGACTTAAAAGTAATATAAATTTAAAGATAAAAGTGAATAAATAAAGTTGAAGGTAATTGAATACATATTGCAACTTGAAAGTGGTCGAAAAAAAATTAAGTTAAACTAAAAGATTAACGCTTCTAAAAAGTTCAGAAGTACTCTTACTATTATCACCATAACTACTCTTATTCTCACACGATATCTCATATATATTTACAATCCTTGTATCTAATGGCATGCTTGTCTCCCTTGGTTTTGGATAAATTTGAACATGAGCGTATTCATTTATCAATACATATTTCTGAATGCATAGTTGTAAGTCGTAACCGTAAACTCATTAAAACCGTTTATTAGATATATCAACTTCGTTTGAACGATTTAAAAAATTCTTCATAAACCATTTTGAATAAAACTAACAATCATAAAATAGGTAGTAGGTAATATAATCTAAAGTTGTGTCCATCATAAATCATAATCACAAATCATAAATCATATTAGTACCCAAAATTCCTTTCATACATCTAGTTAAAGTTTTATGTTTGTTTTAAATTAGATATATTGACTAGATATGACATATCTTTTTGGCATCATATATACAAGGAAAGAGTGGTCCAATCTATAATAATACATATTCTAGTTAGATTCTAACTAAATTGGTTGCTATGGACCTTAATTTGAATAGTATCTGTCCTATAGACTAGTACCATTATATACATAGTTTCTAACTAAATTGGTTGCTACAGACCTTAATTTGAACAGGATATGTCCTATAGACTCAGTACAATTATATACATAGTTTCTAACTAAATTGGTTGTTTGTAATTTGTTGTACCATAAATCTAACTTGTATATTCCATGTCCTATGAGGGTTGTGTTATGATGAGATGAGAAGTTGAGTTTAACGTCTTCCAGTGCTGTGGCGGATTGGTTATCGCTTGGGGGATTTATAGCGCTAAGTGGGGCCATGTTTAACACCAAAATTGCCGGGGATTAGTCGGGTTTTGGCCGGACACCCTTCCAAAAAAAAGTTGAGTTTAACGTGAAAAACGTGAGAAGTAATCATCAACCTATTAGGATGAGATGCACCAAATCAATTTTCTTCTAAAAATAATCAAGGGTTCAGAGTCACTTCTCATGCTTCTCACTGTTTACTCAACTTTTCAAATGATCTTTCGCTTGTCGTCCCATGATATGTTAACATAATTAATGGTAGCTATAAATTTGTTAAATCATATAATTAATTATAATTTACTTTTTGATGTTAAATTGCACTCATCTCCTTGAGGTTACTTTTATAACCAAAGGAAGTCTATTTTTATATGTTTTGTTTAGGTTTTACTTAATTTTCAACTTAAAATTAGATTTTTTTATTGTCATTGACATGGTTGAAGATTTTTTTGAATATATATAATTAAACTTTAAATTATCAAATTTGGTATTCCATTACAACAAATAAAATATTTGTTACAGTGTTATTTTATTACAAACAGGGGTAGTAAGTGTAACATTAGTTGGATGGATTAGTTACAAAATTCCATTATTGCAATCTCTTACATATGATTTATTCTTCTTGTAATTATATTTTTGCAATTTGCAATGTCTTTCAAGATGATGTTTATGATTAATTTGCTTTTAAGAAGAAACACATTGATGAACTTTATACATCAATAACTACTCAAATAAGAGTACTTCATCTTCATAATAGTATTATTATTTTTTTAAATTTTAATAAAAAAGAGTAAAAATAAATAAAATTAATATGCTGAGTGGGGGAGCTGATTGGATGTTTGTTTGGTATTGTAGCAGATGAGATACCAGGAGGAGCAAGAGGAAGGATAAGATGTGTGGAATTTGAGACTCAATTATTTGTGATTGGATGGCACAAAACCAGGGAGATCCCAGATTTTCAGGCATATTTTCTTCTCTTTTATAGGACCAATCCATTTGAAATAACTGGCTTCTTTCCTAAAATAAAAATAAAAAATAAAATAATGGGGTTTACTAAGAGTGGGACATCATAAGATGATGTGATGGGCAGATCTGGACCATTGGAAGAAATCAAAGCAAAGGCAGAATGGGAGATGAAAAGGACCTGTTGTTCTGTTCATCAGAAAGAAGAAGAAGAAAGGGGAGGTATGCATGAGAGTAGGGTCCCACACACCCAGGGTGATGGATGGGGTAATATATAATAGGCAACTGTTATGATTCTTATGATAGATACATATGCATGTATGTATAGTAAAACATGGTACCCCTACTTCCCTTCTTCATATGCAATGTATAGTAAAAACAATTTACTTGTGGCCCCAAATATGTACTCCCTTCTTACCTCAAATGTATGTTGACATTTCCTTTGATATACTATAATAAAAAATAACATTCAATAAAACACCTGTCTTCCTATATGAAAATCTTGGTTTTGAAAAAGAAAAGGAATTTTGATGAATATAATATAGAAAAGGGATTCAAATAACCAACCATAAATCAATTATACCAAATTTAATTTGATTGTTTTAGAATGTAAACACTAAAATGGGATTCCGTCTTTTACCTGGTAAGCACTTAACCAGATAAAAGTTTTTCTCCTTCACTTACCTGGGCAAGAATCTTGGTCCTTTTTCACCCGTAAGTGACTATTGGTTAGCGTTTACCTGTTAAGTGTTTTGGTGAACAAGCCCAAAAACTATGATTATAGCATATACTAAGTTTTTATATGATTAAAACTTGGGGGTACCACATGCAGCAGATAAAACATAAAAAGTTAATAGTAGACAGCTACTCAGTACCCACCACCATTACTACATTCCAAGAAACATGTACCATTTTATTCAAAATCATGTACATAACAGTGCAGTATACCAAGAAACAATGTTAACTGCAAACAAATAAAGATCAATTCTTAAGCATCACAATCTCATGACACACCACAACATTAACCACAGATTTGCACCTAATAACACAAATTCGGTATTCGATCATATCTGATATCCAACGCCATATTTGGATTTTGATAATTACATCTCTAATGTATTATATAACTTTTTATATTCATGCAGCTCAAAATATTAACCCAAAATCTTATAATTATAGTGACTTAAATCATATATACATGTGTTTTTTTTGTTTATGTGAATACGGGCATACAGATGCAAATGTCAATTTTGGATACTTTCAGTGCAGATGTGAAGTTGCATCGCTTTGTTGACACTAGGGATGAACAGAATGCTCACCTAATGTCCAAAATGGGTTCAAAATCAGATCAAGATATGAAATATGTCTTCCTGTTGAATTTAATCAGGTTGTGTATGGTTAGAAGTATCTTCTGTGATTTCTGGTGGTGCTTAATCGGCAGACTCTGTGGGGTTCGCCTCTGTGGTCTCCATTTCCTTCACCTTCTCAAGCTGCCTCAAAAGATCCAGCCTTTCAGGTCCATAAGTTGATGGTATCTTCACAAAACAAATGAAGACTTTATCAGTTTTTATGCAAGAAACAAGAGAGAAGGGAACTCAAGCCAGATATGCAGCACTCACCAGCGATGGTACATATCTTTGAATAGCAGCCAACATTGCTGCATGTCCAACTGCAGTGACCTATAGACACGTCACGGCTCAGTTGCGTCTTGAACATTAAGAGAAAATGAAAAAAAGAAATATAACGGTTTATTTTCTTTTATATTAGTTTTTTGGTCCCGAATAATGGCATCAGATGGTTTGAAATTTGAATTGTACATTGGGTGTCAGAAGTCAGAATACGATCTCTACTTTATCTTCAGCTGGCAATTTATTAGCAAACTACAAATACCATAGCTGAACTCCAAATATAAGATTAACTTGTTAACATTTAATTTAACATGATGACCAATTATCAACTAGAATAGTGGAACTCACCGGTAGTAGCATGAGAATGCCGATGGGAATAACTGATGCCAAGTCAGTTAAAGTTCTTCGAAGAGCTTGTTTTTCTTTCTCAGTCAATTCATCCCTATAAGGGTCCTTCTAAGCAATCCCGTAGCTGCGGCAGCATCTATGGCTAGAAGTTGAGTACCCTGTAAGACATCCTGTTTATAGCAATAATATGGTCAGTCACCAGCACTGTGGGGGTTTGCGGGAAAAATGTGAATTTTAATCAAGTTTGCAAAACTAATAAATGTTTGCAGAGTGGATGAAATAGATGTTCAGAGACTAGATTTCTTGCAATAATATATGGGATATTCAAAGGATTCAACTCTTGGTTATTTAATTGATGTTTAGAAAGATGTTTCACTTTGTTGCCAATATAATAATGGATGATCACATTTTAGGGTAAACACTGTCATTTGAACAAAGGTGAAACGTAATCAAACCTAAAAGAGAAAGAAACACATGTTGTAAATATGAGGTCACACTTGCATAAATTATAAAGCAGGATTAAGTTTACAAGAGTGAGGGGAAGTGTTTACCGTTGTAGTTCCTTTGAACTTAGTTATGGACCTTCCGATGATATTCTCTTTCTCCGGCTCTGGCACCTTAACCACTAGAACCCCTTCAGCATCTTTAGGATAACTAGCAGGAGCATCAGCCATTTTAATATCATCCTATACACAAATAGAAGGAATACGACCATCATCAGTCATTCCAGTATTTTCTTACTGTTGTGTTTTTCTATTTACTTTTTGGGTGAAGGCCTGAAGGGAAAGGAAGGTCATGCACTACTGCACTAGAGATAGGATACGTAACCGAATCAAACAAGCCCATGTAACATAACTGCTGTCTACTAAAGAGGACATAGATAAAAAGAAAACCTCTTCATTCTCTGATCGTTTCGCACTTCTCTCGACTCGCCTTTCGAGTTCTATCAGCTCATTTCTTAATAATTCAAACCGCTGAATTTCATTTGATTCCAGTACACCTGTATCATCCTGCAAAAAAATATTAACTCCAACTATTAAGGAGCATTGTACAATATAAAAATAACATATTCAGGCTTGTGATTTCTCAGGCAAAAGCAAAACAGACAAGCTTTTTTCCTATAGAATTTCAAATATAGATGCACACTTGTTTGGATGGAATTTTTTTACAGGAAGTTATGGTCAAAATCAGTGAGCATCCACAATGACCCATCATGAAACAGCCCCATTTTCATGAAACAAGGCATGTTTCTCTGAAGCTTTTTTTTCATCCATAAATTGTGCCTGCATATGAGCCTGAGATGCGGGCTTTAGCTATTCATGTAGGTTTCTTGCCTTTATTCCATGGTCTATTATCATCAGAACTAACAAGGAGAGGACTCAATTGCCTCTTTTGAAGCTAAAAAACACAACATTAACTGAAGTCGGAGGTGCCAATTAGCTACACCTCGTATGTTCTCAGTGGGTTGATCTCACATCAATAAGATGGTGTTGCTAACAGGTATTTATAGAGCATATAGGCACACACATTATCATTAGTGTTCCAAACAGACTGGCCTTTCCATGAAGATCCTAAGCTTTCTCCATAAAATCTAGACTCAAAACTACCATATAAGTTAAAGAATTGACCTACACATGACATATAGTCATATGCATATAAATAAAGTATAGATCAACAAAAATGTAATTCCGAGGCATACACTTCCATAGGCAGTTTCTGATTGGAGATCGGTAGTTGGAGCCGCCCGGGGTACCAAAAAGTCCCATAAGCCATCAGGTTCACTATAAAAGAAGAAAAATATCAAAAATCAAGCATATGAAGTGTGCATACGGTAAAACATTATTATGAATCGCTAATCGTATGCTATGTGCTCAAAATGATTAGGTGAAGGAATATACCTGCTGGATACATCCATATCGTTCTTGCCTCTAACAGATTGCCTCTTGTTCCTATCGGAAGACTTGGGACGACCATCATCCTCTCCCTAGATACAAACAAGATGCAAGATTCATATACATAAAAAGTTTGCATCCATGGTTTTTATCATAGGGTATGTGGTAAGAAATATAAGACATGCTAATATCTTTGATTTTGGACAGTATGGCCACCATATCAACTTTTTTACTAGTGTAGTTTTACATCAGAAGGAATATTATTATGAGGTAGATTGTCGCTGTTTATAAACAAACTGATACCTGCTGAAGGGAATCCGCCTTGGCTCTAAAAGATGCCTCAAGAAATTCAGCCTCTTTTTTAAGTTTCCTAATCTTCTCAAGGTCAGAACAAGCAGCTTTTAGATGCTCCTTTCCAGAACTTGAGTTGGATACGTGCAACTCTTGAAGTAACTCCTCAAGCTTAATAAGGGCTCCATCAACACTTTCCAAGGCCTAAACAAATACAAGTCACATTGTCATCATACATAAAAAAATTTCCATTTTCAAAAGACTAAAACAAGAAATGCCCATGCAAATTGGAATTCCGAAGGAAGATAGAGATCAGAAGCAAACAGAGTATACGCCAGTGACCTAAAGAACTCCTAGAAGATAATTTGATATTTTCCGGGACCAAGTCTCCAGTTTAAATGATACTAAGGAGAAACCCTAGATCTCTTATGACGCACCAAATTCATGGTTGACCAACCAAACAATACAAAGTGCAGCCCAAGCATAGATAATCACACCAAAGCCGAAGACTATTGAAAACTAAAAATATTAACTCAACTTGGTGAAAGATGAAGATACCTTGTCAAAAGAATCTAGTTCTTTTTTCAATGGAGCATAACTTCCTGAACGGATAATCTCAAAAGCATTTGTGTTACTGCTTTCAATCATCAGCTTCCTGCAGTATCATTTTCATATTCTCTAAGTAATGGATCTTTACAAATTTAGAAAAAGCACTCGATGAGAAGATGCATTTTATAGAAAGTAGCAAGAAACTAGGAGAAGGATAAACCGAGATTGTAAAGCATGGGCCGCTTACTGGTAGGTTCTAAACATATTGGAGCATCATACTTTCCTACTTGGACCATCAGGAGTTGGCTTTCCACATAAAGGTTTCTTTAAAGACATTGAACAAGTTACTTTTATATAGGAATGTGTGAAACGGTGAAAGTAGGCCTCTCATGTAGAAGGTTCACCTTTTTATGGGTTCCTCTTCTACACTTTCCTTCCCAACTGGCTTCGAATAAAAAGCTCGTTACTGTAAGGCAATATAAAAATGTGTACACTACATATTTCTCCTAGTCTCCATAGTTCTAGTCTTGAATAGAGGCCTACCTTGTAGCTATCACCTATTTTGATTCTTATGACTTGGCTAACGGATTTGAATATGGTAAACCTCAACGCACAAAATCTCTTATATGTAAAGAGATAGATTTGCTGACTTGTAGCCTACCCATGTGATACAATTTAACACTCATCACAGAAAATGTAATCATGTACGGATACAGAACAAAGGTTGGCGACGTAGCATTCTACTTACTTGGGTATGCCTAGTTCTTCCATAGACTCCTGTAAGAGGTTGTGCCTGAAATAAGAAAAATACGACTTGGATCACCTCATTAAGAGCCAGATTCTATTTGAAATCAATTAAGAAAAGCAAAAAGAAACAGATGGCATACCCTCTAGAGAGGAATCTTGCAGCCTTGACATTGGAAGGGTTCTCAAGCCATTTACTATATTTAATAAAGCTCTGAATCCAGTGTGAACAAACATCTAAAACAATAGGGACAGCATCCTCATTTGGAGGACCTTGTTTACTTCTATGGCCATGTGAGCTTTTCTGAGTGTCAATATCACCTGGATAGAATGGAAGCCAATCCAACTCTTCACATACAACCTGTTATATGTTGGTCCCTATCAGGATTTACAGATTCATCTATACATACATGCTAAATAAATCCAAATATGCTAACCTCAACATACAGTTGATAAGAGCTTATTGATGAAAGCTGGGGATAGTATAGCACACTGCCACCAATAAGATACCTGCTTATAAGAGAGAGATAATCACATTCAGAGTGGATGCAAAGTTGACATGAGAATGCTGACCAATAGAGAAGCAACCCTCATCTGAAAACTTTACCTGATCAATCCTTCAATTGGTTTAGGTACTGCCTCAAAATTATTTGCAGATAGGTATAACTGAGTCCTCCTACCCAAGGCGATGAAGAATCCAAATATTGCCAGATCCTTATCCAAAACCTGTGTGCATTGGAATAAACTTAAACTACTGCAACATGACTAACATAGCAGGGATTCAAGCACAAGATATTGTTCCTCACGTATACACACTTTCCCTCATTAAAACTCCAATCTAAAGAAGTCCAAGTTCAGGAAAAAATGTAATTCACTGCCTCCATTATTGACCTTTAGCTTGTATATATGGAATGTAACCTTCTCTCCAGCCATAAATGGTGAAGTAACATTTTAGCTCCAGTCACTCTTGTTTATCCAAAGTCATAATGAAGTAGGCAGACAGAAATTAGCAATATCTACAGATAGAATGAACTGCTATGTTGCATATATGGTTCTGAAGCAATATCTATATTTCTATATCTCTACCAGGGGTAAGAACCCTAATATCTTTACCTCAATGCTTTCACAGGTTGTCAATCTTGACCATATTCTCTCTCTATCAATAGCCCGCTGTAGTTGCTTCTGTACAAGACTCACCCAAAATAGGACCTCCTCAGTACCTTGATCATCTTTCACTCTACATGCTGCAGCTCGAGGTCCGAAATGGACCAGAAATTCTCTGCGTAGGCCAATCTCCTTTATGGAACTATAAGCTTTAGATATGGGAACAAACTCAACCAGCATGTCCATCAGTCTACCAGTTATCTCAGGAAGAACAGAGTAAAACTGTGTGCAAGCAACTTTCGTAGGGCCTAGTTTTGTTATAGCAGCAATGCAACTCAAGGCAAATAGGAGCAAAGATCTGTCACTTGAATCTCCTGAACTCAAGGATGTTCCTGTTCTGAGCCTGGAGAAAAACAATAAATTAGCCGGATGCACAAAAATTTCGCAGCATATATGAGATAACTACTTACACCCCAGTAGCAGCAGCAAATCTTTGATCCTTCTCAAAATAATTGACGAAACTGGACACCACAGACGGCACTTGTTCAGACCAAAACCAGTCATAAAGTTCTGGCTGCTTGTCTGATAGTGCATCCCGGATTACACTTTCCAAGGGAGCAGAATGCCGTGACAGACTGCATAAAAGATATTACTAGATTAAATGCGAAAAGCATATCTGATAATGAAATGCTACCTTTATGATCAGCAAAGCTTGGAAATACTAAAAAGATAAACAGAAAGCCAAAAACACAACACACTTTCCAAGAGTATCAACTTCTCCTAAATGAATAAGGGAATGTCTTTATAGCTGTAAGATTAACATACTGGAAAAAGAAGAGAGAGAAAGAGAAGATGAATGGAAATTCTCCTGCAACATATTTCTTATATTATCATCATTCCCAACAGGAAAATATCATCCTGGGCTGAAGGACCATAGTTGGCTTACCAATGACACTCAAGCTGACCACTATTTTTAGTAGCATCTAGTTGGAGCTTATAGTGAACCAACACAAAACCAAGCCAAGTCAAAATGCAAAAACACAATTTTATCAAACTGAGATATTCATCGAAAAAATACTTTGAAGTGTATTCCCATCTGCCTCTGCATTTGATGACTTCTATTGTTTGGTGAATGCAGAGTATAAATGAATAAGAAATCCACAGGGACATCTTTCTTAAATTTATTTATAACAAAATAAAAACAATTGCATCTTTTCTTTCCTCATACAAACTGGTAACATCTAATGAAGTAATAGAAAATCCAACTCAAGACCCTTACCTCCGCTGAACAAAAACATTGATGTCTCGGTCTCTTCTATCTCCGCGAGATGAAATCTCACATGCTGCTAATAATAACGAATACACCGAGGCCTGAAGTTATTAGAAGTTATTAGCTTTATGTCATAAAATGAAAGAGCCCATGGGTAACTAATTAACCAGAATCCCAGGGATATATCAGCACCAAGCAGCATGGTCGAAAGATCATAATTGTGAATTTAAAAGATATATGATTGTCATGCAAATTCCAGTAAAATTCTCCATTTCAGGAATTTAAAGCAGGATGTGGTTCTTTTCTTGGATATGGATTTAGCAATCATCATGGTCTTTTAAGATGCATAGTTGAGTTCTACTCAACTTGCTAACCACAATCTTAAGTTTTTCAATCTTATGGCACAAAACCATACAGGTTTAGAAATGGCGAAAGCCTATATGTAAAGCATGTGAAATATTTTTAATTTAAAAGCAACTTTAAAGGGTGACCCTCATGCACTACAGCTCCTAGGGTTTGGAAGGGAAGTCTAATTGGTTACACAATCCAAATTAACTTCAGGTGATGAAAGTTGACAGATCCAAAAGACCAAACACCTTTAAAATCACACATGAATGTTCTTCCCACCCTCAGGAGCCCCAGAACACGGACATCGAAGTTATTGATGAGGTCAATTGAATAAGCCAAACTTCCCAAAAATTACCTGCATCTGTTAAGTCTAATTTCGATGTTCATCATAAGTATTAGCGGTAAATAAAAGCTGATTAATTTGGTTGGGGCCTTCCAAATATTGAAAGATCACAATTCTAGTGTATTGTTGTTACTTCCCAAGACCTCGTTGAGATCACTTCCTAACTTCACTGTGAAAAATTCAGAACTAGTTGAATATTTGTTCATTTCTTGACTTGTTGAACTGTTGGTTACATGCCTAGTGTACTTATGAGCCACCACATGTAAATAATTCTGTCAAAGAAACCCTTCCCAAATTGCAAGCAACTGATATTTGTAAAGGGTGGACCTTGCCTTGGATCTTTGCTGCATCTTCAGAGGAACAACAAAAAATCATTTCATCTCATAGAGGTATCATTATAGCTTGAATTCCACCACTAGTATATTTTACCAGACCCAATTAAATTATAAGTGGGTAGACCTGATTAGAGATTACATCTAGACCGCATTTGTGTTTGGTGATGGAAATGCATTTATGGAGTATTTTTACCTTATCTCTGCAACATTCAGCTCCTAGGACGCGCCTCTATTAAACTAGAATACTATGTTTTAACACTAATTTTAGTTCACCGTAAGTTAGTTACCAAAGTCCCATCTGTAAATCACTACCAAATACAGTTCCCCAATGACAGCCTTGTAACCAGAAAAGGTATTGTGCAACGCTGAAGAGAATCTATTGAAAACAAGAAGACATATATATCTCAGACACACACTGAAAAGAGCATAAAAGGCCAAAAGAAGTGAAGTGAAACTAACAATTATAATAGCGGTGTCAAGAAGCTATTTAAGATTTTTTCATAAGAAAAGTTCAAAAAATGATAGAAGTGGTTCTTTAAGCAAGTGTCAATAAGAAATAGGTTTGAATAATCCATTTCTAATATTCAAGTAGAAACCTATGCGTAAAATCAATAAATTTAAAACATCGCTGACATCAAATTTCATTTCATGGGAAAAGAGAGCCATCATAAGAGCATAAGACTAATATATCATGTGCAAATCTGAAAACACATAAAATATACCTACTGTGGTATATGCATACACACACATTCACTAAGGTGCGATGAGGGCGCTCCAAAGGGTGTCGTATCCCCCCCCCCCCCTCCCCCCACACACAAAAACACACTTCCATTTAGGGATGTATTAATTATCCCTAGCAAGAACATGAGATACACACATCACAAACATGTTAGGAAACAAACCTGGTAAGATAAGGCCTTCACCCAAGCATTTTGGTCTATACCAAGCCAGGCAGTTGAGAACCATGATAACTTGGATGCAGAGCACTGCTCTTTAATTGCCAGCTCGTACACCCTTGCAGCATCATGCAACGATTGGATAAGTGCACTGTTATATTCTTCATTTTGCAACGACTGGTCAAGCTTGACCCTTATTTCCTCAACCTCGCCACTAGTACTTGTTTGAGGATTACCATTAACTGTTACACCATCATCAGCAGAAGCAAAAGGCAAAAACTGTCTTGCTCTTCTTGATTTGCAATGGGTCAAACGGGATAATTGAGGCTCTATTGATCTGGAACTAAGACCAAGAGTCCCATCTTCTAATAAACAAAGACTTATCTGGCATCTCTTCCTTGAATGCACCTTATTGAACAGTAAATAATTCACGGCAGCTACCTTCTTGTGACAAAAACAGGTTTTTGAATGTTTACACGGAATCCATGGACTCAGAGATCTGCATCATGTATGCAATGTTAGAAAGTTAAAGGTTTAAAAAGTACAAGTCCTGCTGCATCCCTCTGTCTTTAATATTACAATACTAAGGTCCCGTTTACTTAACACTTACCCGGTAAGTAGGGGTGTGCACGGTTTGGCCGAAACCGGATAAACCGGTCGAACCAAACCAATTTTGTCGGTTTGGCCGGTTTAACCATCATTATTTAGGCCGGTGGTTTGCGTTTTTTATAAAACCGTTAATATGGTTCGGTTTGTGGTTTTAGGGACAAAACCGGCCGTTTAAACCAAACCGGACCGGTATGTGTGTGTATATATAATTATATATTGTATATGATTAAATATACAAGAGGCAAACGAACAATTAGTCAATAAACACTCACATTTATTCTAATTTAAAAACCATGGATTACCTATTTTATCTTTTCAAATTCCTAGGGGATGAGGGAATAACGACTCTTTGTTATTCTGAATTTTGATCAAAGCGAGTCAAACCGTCAAACCGGCCCAAACCAAACCGGTTTATATTGGTTTGGTTGGTTTGGTTTGACACAATAATTTGGCCGGTTTGGTTTGAAAAATTATCAAACCGAGGGTATCGGTTTGGCCGAGATTTTAGGCTCAAACCGGCTAAACCGGACCATGCACACCCCTACCGGTAAGTCCTTATCAGGTCAATTTACCTTACAAGATGAACATGACAAGGACTAGAATCTTACAGGTAAGAGCGATGGCATGAACCGAGTGTCTTACCCGGTAAGCAGTTACCAGGTAAATTGTTACATATGATACCGTTTTAAGAGACTAAAATATTACCCGATACGATATGTGACAGTGTTCAACTTAACAGGTAAGCGCATACCAGGTAAGTGTTTAACTAAACAGCCCCTAACTCTCTTTCTAAGATTATTTGCTGATAGCCTAACCTTAATAGCTTCTTTAAAAAGTCATTTTATAGAGTAAGACCATTGGAAAGAAGGAAAAATCCATAGCTCAATAGTCGATACAGGTATTCAAAAACAATGTTTGATATTCAATTATGTTCTTCTTACTTCTGCTAACTAACTCTGTCTGCTTCATTAACAATGTTACTTTGGAAGACCATTTCAGTACTTAAATTAATGCCCTAGCAATTGATTGAATGTTTCTAATTCCCAATAACTAAGCATTACCTAATCATTATCAAGCAAAACGCTACCTCTAACATGAATTATCCAACGACTAATATCACAATTACGATTGAATACTTTTAAGTTAACATCATTCAAATTGCGATCGAATTTCCACTAGACTAGCTGCTAATCTAACATAATTCGATAATAATTTAACAACTAAGGAAAGTCACAGAGGTGAAATCAAACAGATAGTTATGCAAATGAAAGAGAAGGAGAGTAGTTACCTGGTTAATGAAGTAGAACGAACACTGGGGAGAGCGTGAGGTTGAGAAATGGTCATGGATCATAAAAAGGATTTTGATAATGTTTGGCCGGAGACCGGTGGCTTGAAGATTAAGCTTTAGGGTTTCTGCAACAGAGAAAGTAATGAAGAAGATAAGGAAAAGGGGAAGGGGAGGTGATCGGCGGAGGAGAGAACGGTGAAGAGCCACGTCGGTGTGAAGAAAAGCTTGTGGTGTTTTTGGACTTGTGGAGAGAGGTGTGAAATTAAAGGGAATCTACGTGTCGTTGGGGCCGTATACGAACCGAACGTTTGTTTGTGTTCGTTCGTTTAACTTGAGGTAGCGTTTGGTACGCAGACTGGATGGGACAGGACTGGACGGGACAGAACTGGACAGTACAGGACAGGACAAGAGAGTAGGACTGGACTGGACGGGACGGGACTGGACAGGACAGAACAAGTGTCTGTTTTGTGTTTGGTACGCCTAGGACTGGACTGGACAGAACTAAACAAGTTTCATAGAAAAACTATTTAATGATTTTATATGTCACATAATAGTTATAATTAACGTAAAAAAACAAACTATATAACTTATAAATAAAAATTACACAATCTTCATAAAATAAACACATACACACATATGTATATATATATATAAGATTTTTATATAACTAATGTTGATAGCGGAGGTAGTGGCCAATGGTAACACTGATAATGATGGTGGTGGTGGTGGTCGTTGATTGTGGAGAATGTGAAGATGGTGGATAGTGGTGGTGGTGGTGGTGGTGGTGGAGGTGACCAACGGTCGTGGTGGTGGTTGTGGTGGCGATGGACAATTGTAGAGGTGGTAGGCGGTGGTGGTAGGTAATCGGTAGTAATTGTAGAGGCAGTGGAGGAGGAGGTTGTTGTAGTGGAAGACGAGGTGGAGGTGGACGATAGTGGCTACCGGTGGCGGCTACGGCCACGACTAGTGGTGGTAAACATTAAAACAAATACCATATTAAGGTTATACATCAAACGAGTGTTAATTAGTAATATATTAGTTTCTGCCTCATTTCTGTTCCATGTTGTTCCACCTATTTTGGTGGAACAAAAAAAAGCCCTTTTTGTCCCATGTTGTCCCACTCTGTCCCAGTTCCTGTCCCTGTCCCATGTCGCGCCAAACGTGGGACAGGAAATTCTTGTCCTGTCCCATGCTGCACCAAACATGGGACAGTGAGTTTTGTCCCGTCCTGTCCCGTCCTGTCCCACGTACCAAACGAATAAAAAAATTGTGTTCGTGTTCGTTCGTTTAGATATTCGGTGTGTTTGTGTTTGTTTATGTTCGTTCGTTTAAGATGGTAAACAAACAAGACAACTTCTTGTCACTTCATTAACTATTAATCTATTACACACCAATTATCCATTCAACTATTAGGGGATGTATTTATTTTAAAAATTTTAACATGGAACCAAAAGAATAGTCAAATTCAAATTCAAATTTAAAACTAAATTGAATTCTAATAATATATAGCTTAACAAAGGAACGTTCACATGCATAAAAGAACAAACAGTGAATTTGTTCATGTTCGTTTGTTTAACTAAACGAACAAAAACTTGTTCATGTTCGTTCGTTTATCAAATAAATGAACTTCCCACATAATGGTTCACCTAACGTTCGGTTCGTTTACAGCCCTACATGTCATTGACCAGTGGGGCTTTTGAGAATGTTTGGTGGCTTGAAGAAAAAGCTTTAGGGTTCTGCAACAGAGAAAGTAATGAAGAAGATTTGGAAAGGGGAAGGGGAGGGGGGGGGGGGGTAATCGTCGGAGGAGCATACGCCGAAGAACCACGTCGGTGTGAATAAAAGCTTGTGGTGTTTTTGGACTTGTGGAGAGAGGTGTGAAATGAAAGGGAGGGATAGAATCATAAAACAAAATCGAGTAATCGGGTCGCAAAATCACTCATCCATTATCGACAGATCTACGTACACCGTGTTTGTTTACCTCTTAATAGTTCCAATAAGAAATACTCTTTGAATCGTTAAGAGGTGAATTCTGTTTGGTAAAAAAATGGAATGACTCTTAATGGTTATAAAACCCTTTGAATAATTTAGTATCTTGGACGTCTCTTAACCATTCAGAAAAGGAGGACCAAAAAATATTACATGTATATCTTGGACGTCCTCCTTTTCACATGTCAAAGACCCAATCAAAATAGGATCAAAATGTGAAAAGGAGGACTAAAAAAGTTTTCAAAACCTGAAATAAGTTAGCAATAATTTACCTAGTGAATTTTAGTTTTTTCCCCTGTATAGAGTCTGAAAAATCGACTTCCTTTTATATTTTAAATAATCAAATTATCAAACTATTTTTTAATAGATGAATCTTAAATTTGTTAAAAATAAACGGATACTAAAATACTTTGAACAATAAGTTTTTGGACATTTTTTTCAAGAATCAAGTCCATATACGTTTTACATGTATCAAGACTCACGATTTTAAATCCCTTGACAAACATAGTCGGGTTCGAAAGTTTAATTGACAAAATATACGATACATCATGTTTAAATGGTGAAATAAATCATAGTGTCAATATTAGATGGTATTTTAACGAATAACTTGTACAAGGTTGCAACCCAAATCTTTGCCCTATGTTGTGTTGGTATGATGCTCTGATCTTTATTCTTTCGATTTTTAAGAAAAACGAAAACCCAAAAAAAAAAGTCTAAAAAATGGGTGGTTGTGTTACAACGAGTGGGCTTCCAAATTACAGGCCCATGCAATATGGCTTCCAAACTATAGGCCCATGCAATATAAGTTGGTTAGAATCAAAATTACCAACCTTTTTTTATACAAGTTCAATTTTGCCGCCAAAAAAGAGATGTAATAAGTAGGGCTGTAAACGAACCGAACGTTCGGCGAACGGTTCGTGAACCCTTCGGCGGGAAGCTCGTTTATGTTCGTTTGTTTATTAAACGAACGAAAATGAACAAGTTTTCTCGTTCGTTTAGTTAAATAAACGAACATGAACAAATGTCCCGTTCGTTCATTTACGTTCATGAACGTTTGTTTATTTACGTTCGTTCATTTACGTTTGTTTACGTTCGATTACGCTCGTTTAATAAAATTTATTTACCAATGATAGATATATTAAGTTGACAAACAAGTATTCAGAAAATAAACAATTAATTAATTAATAACAAATGTAAGTTTGTGGGGTTCCAACTCAAACCAATTATGTAAGTTTGTGGGGTTCCAACTCAAAACCAATTGGCTATGAGTGGAATAGCCCATGACCCTTATAAGCACACATTACAAGGTCACTTTGTGTCCGATGTGGGACATTGCTCAACAACAAATATTATATAATGAATTAATGATTGATAACGATAATAACGATTTGATTATTGAGAAGACATTTATAAAAGTTTAAAAATTGTTAATTTAATTTATCCTATGCGTGCTTTATATATGTGAGTCATTTGGTGAAATCCTGGGGCATGAGCCTAGCGACTTGAGCCTCTACGAAAAGTAGGAGTTAAATATGTTTGGTTATGATTGTTTGACAATTTGACTATTTGGTGAACATTTAAACGAACACGACCAAACAAAAATTTTAAAAGAATGACCACGAACATCAAAATTTATGTTTGTTTTGGCTTGTTCGTTTATGTTCGTTTAACTTTTAAATTCGTTTGTTCGTTTATGTTCGTTTAACTTTTACTTCGTTCGTTTATGTTCGTTTACCATGTTGAACAAACGAACATGAACACACCAAATTCCTAAACGAACGAACACAAACACAAAAAAAATTTGTTCGTTTACCGTTCGTGTTCGTTCCTTTGTTCGGTTAAGTTAAACGAACGAACATGAACAAGCATTCATTCGTG
This sequence comes from Centaurea solstitialis, assembly GCA_030169165.1. Classification (NCBI taxonomy): domain Eukaryota; kingdom Viridiplantae; phylum Streptophyta; class Magnoliopsida; order Asterales; family Asteraceae; genus Centaurea; species Centaurea solstitialis. The sequence goes on along the minus strand of CM058042.1, from coordinate 1,647,771 downwards.
TTCGTTCGGTTCATTTACAGCCCTAGTAATAAGTATTATACATAGACACATTAAAAAGGGATTGGTATTATATTTAAAATATGTAACAAGGTCCCATTTGAATAATCCAATTCGATGTTTGCTATTTGAAAATATGTCAACTTAGCCAAATTCAAAATAAAAGTGCAACTCAATCCAACCTACCTTGACAAAAGATTGTGTGAGAAGTTGAATCAGTAAAAAGCATGAGAAGTGAATCTTAATTATTGGTCTTTTTTAATCTCATGTCCTCCCAAGAATTGCCTCTTAGACTAGAATTGACTTGGTGCAACTTAGTGCATCTTATCCTAACATGCATTTGTTTCTCATGCAAAATTGGTAACCATTTCTCACGCTTCTCGCGATAACCTCAACTTCTCACCGAAACTCAGCCCACCCAACTTAAACTATACATGTTGGATTGTCTAAGTTGAAACTTGTATACATCATTTCACAATCTAACTAAGGGGTCGGTTACTAAACACTTACCTAGGAAACAGGGGCGGAGCCAAAGAAGGGCACACGGTGGCACGTGCCACTGTTTCATTCCTCCGTCATAGTGTAAAAAATTACGGTGCCACCATATCAATTTGTTGTGTGCCATCATATATATTTTAAAACTATAACAAAGACACAAGTTTGAGTTGATAGAGTTGGTTAGTTACTTGCCTTATAAACATGAAGTCATGGGTTTAAGTTTTGTTAGAGACATTTTTTTTAGATTTTAGCTTTTAGTGTTTATATAAAAAAAATGGTTTGCACCAAAAATTGAACTTGAGACTTCACCTTTGAAAAGCAATGAACAAACCACCAAACCATTAGAGATTTTGTGAAAATTATCTTTATATATGTTCTTTATAGTTAAATGGTGCTACCTTTTGAAAAAAGTTCTAACTTCGTCCCTGCTAGGTAACCGCTTATTGGTGTCATGTGCCTTACAATCATTGCCAATTGAACATGGAAACCACTTGGAATGTTACCCGGCAACGACCATAACAAGGACCGAGAGTCTTTCCCAGTAAGTGATAGAAATGATCCTTACCTGGTAAACGCTTACAGGGTTAAAGACGCTTATCAACAATCAATTTTGATGGTCGAGAATGTTATACGATAAGATAAATAAAGTAATATCCTTCCCGTTAAGCATTTGGTAAACGATACCTAAGCGATATTGTTTAGAAAAACTAAAAATGGAAATGGAAATGTAAAAAAGCAAGACTAACAAAATGGATGAACATAAACTACAATCTTCCTGCACAAAACAACTTAAAAGAGACAAAAACATCAAAACTGGATTGAAGGTAGTTTCAATTAGCTCCAAAACTTGGCATAAGTCATGAGCTCAACCCCCGTGGCATAGATCACAACAAAGAAAACGATAAAGTAACTGGAATTGGAATCAAGATGATGACTGGGTGTACATTCTAATAGCATATTAGCAATAAAGATTCAAACGGTGGCAACATTTCACCGTCTAGTAATGAATTGTACACACCGCTACAAGATGCGGAGGCCAAACAAAACAAGAAACACTAACGAAGAGAAGAGAAAACAAAACAAAGACCTTTGAAGGTGAACCAAACCCGAACAATGAAAAAGAGAGCCTATTTGAACACTGACTTTCTTCCCATGTCAAACCATAATTTCGCAACTCTTCATCGATTCCCACAAATTAACAATTGTTTGGTTTATATGACATAAAAGATTACAAATAATTTAAACTCAACAAAATCCATATACCTAATAATAATAAAAGTATCAAAATGTTCATACCAACTAATTACTAGGCTATGTTTGGCAAATTAGTTGATAAGCTAGCTGGTAATTGATAAGCTAACTATTAGCTAATAAGTTAGCTAGTAGCTAATAAGTTAGCCCATGAATAAATTATGTTTGGCAAAAACTAGATTATGGATATGTAAAATGACCAAAAAGAGTATAGTGGGATACAATAATTAATATTAATAACCCCAATGGGGCAGCCTACCGGTTAAGGCTTGTGGAAGGTGTAACAACCAACCCAAGTTTGAATCCGATGGTGAGCAACCAGGGGCCACTGAGTATTAATCCCACGGGAACATGTTTTAGCTCTCGGTAAAGTTTACCAAGAATGTAGTCTAAGCAAAGCCCAAGTAAACCTTATCAAAAAATAAAATAATAAATAATAAATATTAATAAAGGTTCCCTTCAATAGCAGAAGCAAAGAAGTCAAATCAATGCAGCTTTCGTGAATTGGAAAAAAACTTCAAAAAACTAGCTTATAAGCTATTTTCTATCTATCCAAACATCTACACAAATAATAAGCTAACTTATAAACTACTTTGTATTTATCAAACAGTGCCTAAACCGTTAAAACACCAGCACTAAAGACATGAAACACAACGTTGGTTGTGATATCGAAAGACAAAGACAAAAAACAAACGGTTTGGATACGTCTTATTAAAATGGCATATCTGAAAAGCTCTTTAAAATTTCACGTTTATAAAATTCTATTAATAATTAAATAGAATTAACAACACAAATTAATAATTAAATACATAAAAATAGGGCGTACAATCACCGTATATATATGACTCAAATATTCCACCAAGTTGTCGGCTTCCTTTTATGCTTTTCTTCCCCCCACCGCAAACTTTAAACCCATTCACGTACTTCCCTTTGTTCATTTAACCTTATTTTTTTATTTAATTACCATTACACCCCTCAATAAATAAGATGTTTGGACTGTGTTTGGTAAATTAGTTGATAAACTAGTTTATGAATAAATTATGTTTAGTAAAACTAACTTATGAGTGTGTAAAATGGTCAAAAGAGTATCTTGAAGTATAATAATTAATATTAATAACTTTATAATCGGAAAAGGCTACAAAAAGCTCTCATCATGCCCTACCCGATAGCATCAGTTTGGCCATCAGGTTGGTTGGGAACACCACAGTGGATGAATCTAGTTCTAGCACCCCCCCCCCCCCCCACCTCCATTCAGTTTCCAAAAGCTGAGAGTATCCCCCCATCCCACCCCCATTGCTATTTCTCTTCTTTCTCTATATCTCTCTTTTATTTTCTTTTTTTCTTCTTTTTATTAATTATTTAATGTGTGTGTACTATTGGATAAGCTTTTTAGAAGTGCTTATTGGCTTCTCAAAACGCCAATAAGTCAAAAATCTTGTTTGGATAAATCAAAAACATTTTTCAAAAGTGCTTTTTGAGAATGCATGAAACCCATTTTTGAAAGGTCAGATTTTATCACTTTTTGACAAGGGTTTTGGCTTTTTGAGAAAAATTGACACAAATTTCTCAAATACGTGATAAACTAAGTCTAACCCTCTCTTAAAAAACAACTTCTTGACTTATTGGCTTTTACCATCACAAAAACTAATCCAAACATATTTTTAAAACTCTTTTTTCCATCATCATCATAAGTCAATAAACACTTTTAACCAAAACACTTTTAGACTTCAAAAAACTTATCCAGACACCTCTTATTTTGCTAAACATAACCTTTAATTTTTTATATTATCTAGTATTCAATATTTTTTATTTTAAATAAATATAATATAAAATATTTGACTGATTATGAAAGTTAAATGACTTGTATTATGTCCCAGTCGATTATTTTAATATTGTTGTCTATTGCTTTGGTCATCGGTCAACTTCCACAATTTTTTAAAAAAACCCAAAGGGGCATTTTCGTCATTTACCACTTCAACCAACTATTTAAACCCCAAACTGCAAAAAACCCTCCCACTCAAATTTGCTCCTTCTCCACGCAACCCAACCGGCGACCGGAAAACCACCGCAACCACCGCCATGTCCGCCGCCGCAGCTCCGCCACGCGCCGCCGCGATCTCCTCTCTCCACACCGACATTCTAGAGTCGCACATCCTCACTCGCCTCGACGGCCGAACCCTAGCCTCCGCCGCCGCCTCCTCCGCCGCGCTCCGCTCCTTATCGGAAAACAACCACCGCCTGTGGTCCGACGTCTGCCACTCCACGTGGCCGTCCACCGCCGGCGATCTCGTGGACGGAATCGTCTCCAATTTCGGACCGCGAGAGTTTTTCTCTCAGTCGTTCCCTCTGCCGTCGCCGGATCCTACCACGCCGCCGCGAAACCCTAACCCTAACCCTAGCCTTCCGTCGCCGTCGCCGTCGGCGCCGTCCGGTTTGATCTCCGCCGTGGACGTTTACTACCGGAACGAATTGATCTTCTCGAAAACCGAAGAAACGGAAACCGTCACCGGCTGGTTCCGGTGCTCGCCGTTCCGGATCGATTTACTGGATCCGAAAGACACGGTTCCGACCCGAATTCCACACCCGAACCGTGAGGACACGTGTACGGCTCTGATCGACGACATGACGCTGAGCTGGATCCTAATCGACCCGATATCCAAACGTGCCGTTAACTTGTCGTCAAATAAACCGGTTTCCGTCCAACGCCACTGGCTGAGCGGCGAGGTGCAGGTCCGTTTTGCGTCCGTACTCTCCGGCGGCGGAGATACGGCGGCGGCGGCGGTGGTGATAGTGGTGAACTGCGGTGGGTCGGAGGGAGGGGAGATGCAGGTGACGGAGTTGAGTATGGAGGTGGAGGACATGGATGGGAAGCATTTGAATGGTAGGGATAGTTTGGTAATTTTACAGAGGGCAATGGAGGGTAAAAGGGGAAATGGGGTGAAGAGAGAGAAAGAAGCAAGGAATAGGCATAGAAAATTTGAGGAGTTGAAGAGAGAGAGGAGGGAAAGGAAGTTGAGAATAGAAGGGACATTAGACACTTTATCTGTAGTTTTTGGATTATCAATTTTTGCTGCTTTGTTTTTTGTTTTCTGTTAATATATAAATATAAAAAAGTATATTATTGATTTTGTAAATTGTGTGAATTTTTTTGGAAAACATATCGGCATCGAACCAATGAACGACTACAAACACAAGCATATACACGTACATCTCCCTGACGTTATCGGACATCCATGGGTACCCCACGACTTACGCTGAACATAGAGTCCAACCACAATCTTTGACTGGGCTGAGTGTCAGCCCAGTCTATGACTGGACCAGCCCTAAGACTAGATACTCCCATGCATGAATTTCATTAATAACCAACAGTTTTTATCCATGCAATTGCTATATTTTTATGGTAGAGTGAAAAAGATTATTCAAACTAAAACTTGCATACTAAATTCATGGTCCTAAAAGTTGGCTATGAAAATAAAACATATATAACTCACAATTAAAAACTAACACAAAGTGAAATTGAAATAGATGATTCAATAATACTCATCATAAAATGATAAACAAACAATTTGATAATCTAAGTTATTTCACATTATGTGGAATAGCAAGAATCACACGGTAAAAAAGATATATCTATTTGTTAAAGTCAAACCTATTAATTTGTAAACACAAAACACTAAGATAGCATATTCAAATTCAAAGTAGAAAATCAAATATAGGTCACGAACTTGGACGTTTGGGCTTCGATCCTCGACCTGATCACATGAGGCATGCAACGGTGTGGCGTGGCGTATGTAAAATTGTTTAAATTATATGTGATTTTGTGTGCAATTTCGTGTAAAGTTGCATATGATCTGACCGTTTTCTTATTCTTAAAACATGTACCGGTCTCAATTGAACCTAATTCTAGATGTGTGTGTGTGTGTATAGAGAAAGGTTCAAATGAAAACATGTCAATTTAAAAGAACGTGAGAAGCAATCTGAGCCACTCTTCCGGTCAATAAAGACGGTTTTGACCGGTTCCCCCTTTAATAATATCTACCCTCCCATGAATCGCGTCAATCCTCCGTGATCACGTCCACCGTAACTGAAGATGAGAGGCTGAGATTACTCCTCACGTTCTCTTAAATTGTTATGCTTCTTGCATGAACTTTCCGCTATGTGTGTGTGTGTGAATATTTTCTTTAGGATATTTGGTGTTTTTATTTGAACCCATTTCAATGTATGTATATTCGGGAATGTTTAATTGGTAAAAATGTATCTTTCAAGGTAAAAGAAGTAGCTTTCTATCTCTTTAAAATTATTTGGATGAAAACAATTGAATATTATTTTATGTTTTATAGATAAATATTAGAAGTAGTAAGAAAGGGAAGTTTGATTTAGTGGAGATGAGGTATTGGATAGGAATATAAAAGTGGTTCAAATGTCTTACAAAATTGAAGAAAATGTATCAACCACTAAGCTACTTATATTCACTTTCGCAAATAGAAATTTAGTTTTTCCAATTAAAATAACTAATATTTTATAGGGTGTTTAAAGTAATTTTATGAACTTGGATGTCTTTATGATTAAATTAAAATGAAAGAAAATAACTTGGATGTCCCTATCATGCCATGATGAAGAAATCCAAGGATTTTTAGGCATGCTCATTCCATCAAATAAAGAAAAAAAATAGGATTGATCAAAACCAAAAGGAAGTGGAAAAAGCCATGGGGCCTAACATCAAATGGGTAGGTTGATCTTTCTGGTTATGGGGTACATTCTTAGGGAGGTTCGTCGGAGTTATCGATAATCAACATTTTTGTTCTCTCTCTCTCTCTCTCTCTCTCTCTCTCTCTCTCTCTCTCTCTCTCTCCCTCTCTCCCTCTCTCCTCCCTCCCTCCCTCCCTCCCTCCCTCCCTCCCTCCTCCTCTGTGTGTATATAAAAGATCGAAGCATACAAAACTTGGGAAAAGATTATTAAGATTATATTTGGAAACTAGGTGATAAATCATATATGGTTAAAAACAGTTGATATGTTGTATAAAGATGTAAAATGAACTAAAAAGTCACACTGAGAATTTAATTAAAAATACATAAAAAGCATGATGAAAAAACCGTTGCAAAGTACATAAACTTTTCTTAAAATAGCTTGTCTAAAAGCTAGTCATGGCTAATAAGATGAGGTTTTTTCAATGCTCATAAAACAAGTTGACTTATTTTCACATCTAGGATAAAAGTTGCCCAAAAAGTCAAAATGTACTAAATCAATCAAGAGAGGTGAAACCTTAGAAAGGATCTCGCGTGAAGATGGTCTAAAAAGCCATAATCTTCTGAAAAAGGATCAATAATGGAACACCCATGAATCAAGAGGAGCCAAGCATATTCTGAAATGATTTAAGCTTTGTTTGGCAAGCATAAGCTAGCTTATAAGCTAGTCCATCCAAACATGTACCAGGAAGCTAGCTTATCAGCTAGCTTATAAGCTAGCTTTTTGAAACGCTACTTTGAGTAGCTTATGAGGAGCTTATTGTAGCTTTTTCCAATTATACCCTTATTAATATTAATTATTAAATTCAAATATACCCTTTTTGGTCATTTTACATACTCACAAGCTAGTTTTTGTCAAACATAATTTGTTCAACAGCTAGCTTATCAGCTACTAGCAAGCTTATCAATCAACCGCTAGCTTATCAGCTATCCGCTAGCTTATCAGCTACCAGCTAGCTTATAAGCTACGCTTGCCAAACATAGCCTTAAATGGTTTAAGGTCTTATATCTCTAGACATTTCCTTGTAAATATCTTGTAGCATAGTTGAAATAGAATAATCTGTATGCATGGTCAAAGTTGTATATATATGAAGACAATCTCTCAATTCTCTTAAATCATTCATCAACTATTCGATATTCTTGTAGTTTTGGTTGACTTAACGAAATAAGTATTGTCATGCATGAATCTCTAAAACCAACTTCATAACAAATTACTAGTATTTCCTTTTATTTTAGTTGCCAAACATGGCCAAAAAGTTTGTAGACATATTAGAACCAATAAACTGTTTATTTTTCTTTTTAATCTAAATAATATTGGTTTTTCACAAATATAGATTAAAAGAATATATATGTTTTTTTTAGAACATACAAGTTAAAAGCCAATTTTAAAACCGTTTTAATTGGTAGACAATTAGTTATCAAAGTTAAGACATGTTTATTGCAATTGTATGTTTATAAAAATTATAAATAGCTATAAAATTCTGGATTTAAGAACTCATTTATTTGTATACTATTATATATTTTTTGAAACAAATATTTAATTTCTTATGAATAATACAAAATAAAAATGAGACAAATATACCCAGATGTTTGAAGCAAATGATGGCTAGCTTAGTTGGTCTTATGCATGAGTTATAATTCTCGTATGGTGAAGATCAGGAGTTCGACTCATACTAGACTCCATTGTGGGGGATTTTTCCTGAACGGTTGCCGGATACGAATCTCAGCTGATGTCTTGAAGCCATTTAAATGAAAATTGGATGACTAGGCTAGGGGTGGTTATTCTTCTTGGAAAGGTTTCGAACTCGGGTCATCGTGACTTGTGGCATGATAATACTCCATTTCACCAATATGCCGTTAAAAAAAATACCGAGATGTTTGAAACTTAAATTAGATACCGGATAAATATAAAATTCTGTTTGAATCTCTATAGTTTTGCTTTTAATTTTAATTATTGTCTTTTGACTTTATATTTCATAAATGTAAAACGATGGTAGAAATGGATTAAGTTTATTTGATTTATGAGAAATGATGTTTGATCTTTGGATGTCCAAAGAGCATGGTCAAAAAGATTTTTTTTCTTCAATTTTTGTCGATTGTACCCCCAAATATTAATTAAAATTTATATTTAATTAATAATTTGTCTTATTAAGTGCTATTAACTATTAATTTATATTAGTATTTAATAATTAATCATTAATTTATTGTTAGAACTTAAGTAATCATATGACGGCTATTGTATAACCAATATTTTCAGTTTTTAACTTCTATTAATTAATAAAAGAGTGAATTGCAATTTTGGTCCCTGTGGTTTGGTGAAACCAGCACATTTGGTCCCTATAAAATTTTTATTGCAGAAAAACCATCGTGGTATGCAATTTTGCTTGATTTTGGTCCCTCAAAACTAACACCGTTAGATTTGTCAGTTAAGTCTATCCCACGTGCCTTGTACATGATGGCATATTGGTCTTTTTACTGAAAAACAAACTATAGGGACCAAAATTGCAGTTCAGTTAATTTTTTAAGTAACAAGGACCAAAAGTGTAAATTCAAATTATGTTTAAAGCCTTAAGAATGAAGAAACCCAGACGCGACGGCGACGGCTGACTCCTCCGATGTATCCCCGTCTCCTTCCGGCGTGATCCCCGCCGGCGACGACCGTTACGACGTATTCCGACGACGACGACCCCTTCTATGTATACCCATCCTCTCCAACCTTCGACGAGGACCCTCCCCACCGTCGCAATAGTTCGACGAATGTTCGGAAGAGAGAAATCAAGTCGATGGTGGAAGAGTAGACACCGGAATCTAGTTTGAATTCACAGATTTGCAAAGCCGACCACCCCGACCATTGTTGTTGTCTTCTCCAGCGATACATGCCTCCACTGACCATTGCTTTTGTCTTCTCCAGGAGACCACACCCCCACCGCCGCTGCTGCCACCACCATTAAAGAAACCCAAATCTGGAATCCACCGACAGTGTGGAGGGTAGGGGCGAGGTCTTAATCCATCGACGCCATTTTTTCCAACCATTGTTCCTCAAATCACCACCATCGTAGCTTTTCTCTCCCCTGTAAGGTTCATCGTCGGTGTCTGAAATACTGGGGTCGTCGTGGTGGTGGAGGCGGGAAGATGGAAACATGGGGTATTGGGATGGGTGGATGGTGGGGGGGGGTTTACGGTGGTCTTTATTCTCCGTCGGAGTTTCAATTTAGGGGGGGGGGTGTTCGTCGGAGGTTGATTAGGGCGGGGTAGGGGACATGAAGAAGACGGTGGGTTTTTTTATTTTTATATTATAAATATAAATGTAAATATAAATTAATTAACTTAAGTTTAAAGTAAATTACAGTTTTGGTCCTTGTAGTTTGTTTTTAGTAAAAAGACCAATATGCCCTCATGTGCAAGGCACATGGGAGGGATTTAACTGACACATCTAATGGTGTTAGTATTGAGGGACCAAAACTGAGCAAAATTGTATACCATAATGGTTTTTCTGCAATAAAAATTTTGTAGGGATTAAATGTGCTGGTTTCATTAAACCACAGGGACCAAAATTGCAATTCACTCTTAATAAAAACACCACTCACAAACTAGTGATCTAAAATAAATATATTATTATTTAATCACGTGTTTAATGTGATTTTTTTTCTTGTACTTTTAGATAATTAGTAGTGGGCGCTACTATTTAAAGTTGTGTGTGAATGGTGAAGGCCAAAATTCTTGTGATTTAATTATAAATATCTTCACCAACAAAAAAGAGAGAAATATATAGCACTAGTTGCATGGTCAACTTCAAAAATATAAAAGGTCATTGTTTCACAAAAGGGTTGGCTAAACTTCTTTGGTCAATCATTGGTATTTATTTATGCTATTATACTAATTTACAGTAGTAATAGTTATAAATAATTATAGTAGAAATGAAAAATATTAAAAGATAATTGTATTAAAGGCATAGTAACTTATATATTTTGTTGTAGACTTTGGAAAAAAAAAGGACTTTTGTTGTTTATAATTTTAAAGTACTTTAAAGAGTAATTGATTCGTATGCACAAAGCCCCACCCCCACTTTGCAACCATACCCCTAAAAGACCGTTATAAGGGCCGTTATACCAATTTCAGTCAAATAACGGGTTTTTCAGTCAAATAACGCAGTTTTGGGCCGTTATAACGGCGTAGCGGTGGGGGTATATTGTGCAAAGTGGAGGTGCGTTATGGACATACCTGCAAAGCTCCCACTTTAAATGATCAAGTTATGAAATAACCGTTTTTGTTCAATAGACATATTATGTCAAGTTGACAAGTTGAACAAAAAGATTTCAACGAAATATAATCACATAAAATTAAATTAGAGAACAAATACAGAAGACTTTTGGTTTATTTGTTTGTTATATGTTGCTTTCTTTTGTTTAATGCGGAATTTTTTAAGAAATGAGATTTAAATAGAAACAACCTTTTTTCAATACACCACATTCAACTTGAAAATTATATTGACTTGTGAATATGTAGCTAATTTAAAGTTAATATGAAACTCCTGCAAAACAAAACAACTACAATTTTTTTTAGTACATGAATGAAGGTCAGTTAAAGAAAATCTTGAATGTTTAATTGAGATAGAGTTTATTCTTGGTCTTTATGCTATTGATGATCCATGTTGCTAATTTTTCTTTGAAGTACTATATATATAGGCCATGGTTATTATGCAATCCATAAAAAGATTGCAACCCATGCAACCCCTCTATACACCACACATTTTAGTGAATTGAAGTAAAAAGAGGTGGTAACAAATGAAACACAAACAATCATCACTTTTGATGAGGTAGGAATCCTCGATCTCTAAGAAGATTAGGTTACCAAATAGGCAAATATTGTTGGACAAATGACGGTTTAATAAAGTTGCTAATCTTTCAATGAATCAGAAGATTAGTGATCATTGCATTGTTAAGCATGTAATGTATACCTTGATCATCTCCTTAACGAACTGTGCTTATACCAATGACCCTAATACCTGATATATACCTTGATCATGGGCAGACCTATGTTAGTGTCTACGCTGGCACGTGCCACCGTTTCAATCCTCCATCGTAGTGTAGAAAATTACAGGGTCGTGAAAGACGCCACCTCATAAATATTTTGAAACTGCAACAAGGACACAAAATTTGCTTGGTAGAGTTGGTTAGCTTCTTGCTTTTCAAATAGGAGGTCTTGAGTTCAAGTCCCTTTAAAGATATTTTTTCAAGATTTTTTTATTTTAATTTCAGATTTATCGTGTTACAAAAATATTGCTCGTAATAGGCTTCATATATGAAAATCAATGGACCAACCACCAAACCAACATAGATTTTAGAAAAATATCTCTATATACGTTTTTTATAGTCAAATTATACCCCTGTTTGAAAAAAATTCTAAATCCGCCCCTACCCTTGATTACATAAAATTACACATCTAGAACCGGTACTTAAATTTGGGGCATCAAGCTATACCATATCTACTCGATATGTGGATCTACTACTATTTTATATTATTACTACTACTACTATTGTTGTTTTTATTTATTATTTTTTGTTATCAATTAGTTACATACCAATTCTTTTAATGGTCACCCATAAATGCAATATAATGAAAAGCCCATACATGATTTTTGCAGGGTTGATAAGGTGGCAGGGTATTGATTGTAATACATAAAGTTTTTGTTATGTTGTCACTCATTTGGGTGTCTGACTACAAAACTGTTGCATTGATTTCCTGCCTAACATATTTCCATCTTAATTTTTTTAACGGCAAGTTAACACATAAATATATTTTCAGAGTATTCGAGTTCACAAGGGCACTCGATTAATCTCTGTCGAGTGTTGACCATGATCTAGATTCTAGTCCAATCAATGGTATCACTATATGGCAGACTCATGATTTGGATATCGCCACATTTCTCTATGAGGTTCGAACCCAGATAGTCAGGGATGCCATCCACTAGGGATGAGCTCGGTCCAAATCCCGGACCAAACCGGTAAGGACCGAAAATTTTAAAATGTTTTTCAGAGGACCAAATACCGAACGGTATATACCGGCTCAGTACCGGTTCGGTTTCCGGTACGGTTCCGGGAAATTCGGTTCTAGTACCGGTAGGAACCGATTTTTGGAAGGAGTTACGAAATGTGCGAATTTCAATATTATAACAAAACTAAAACTTCAACAAAGTAAACAAAAAAGAGTTGATGGAAGCGTATTCTCTTAGTAGACTTGATGGCACCAAATACAAACCAATTTTTTTTTATCAAAAGTCGGTTTTTGGGTATGATTAATGGAACCGATTTTTTGGGATGGTTTGTTTAGCTTGATTTGATTTAGTTGAATTATATTATGTGAATCATCATTGGGAAAATGAATGGTTGGAAAAGGAATGAGAATCATGCTTACGAAAAGGAATGATTGGAAAAAGAATTGTTACAAATTTTTTTTGAAAATGACTATAAGTTTTCCTAAACCGGTTAGAACCGGTTTTTTTTCGGTTTTTTCCCGTACCAAAACCGGTTGGACCGAAACCGATTGGAGCCAAATTCGAGAACCGTTTACCGTACCGTATAACATATATTGGTACCGGTCCGGTCCCAGTCCCGGTTCGATTCGGGATTTCGGTGCCATATGCTTATCCCTATCATCTACTGACCCCCATGATATTATTATGTTATCTTACTAGTGGACTAGACATGCTTTAATTACGTATCTGCAACTTATTCCTTGACTTGGTCTTGTTTTACATGTTCAAAAAATTATTCTTTTTAGATTTTTTTAATCGTAATAAATATAATATTATTTTAATTAAATGGTATCATCATAAAATATAGCAAGATTATTTATTGGATGAATTATGAGTATACGACAACCACCAAAATATTATTAATTATATATTTCTTATCATAAGATAAAGAATACATAATGAATGATGAAAAAAGTTGAAAACAAAATGAGAAATCGACCCATCATTGTTAAAACATTATCATGTCGAATTATTTTGGGATAAGTTTGGTGACATATCTAATTTACTTTGTATACGTACCATTTATTTATTTTGTATTGTTTGATTGTATTGTTTGATTGTATTGTTTGATTTTCTTTTTGGAGGCATAATTTTATTAGCAACAAAAACAACTATGGCAAAGATATCTACGAGAAACAAACACCAAAGGAGGAATAAAGCCAAATCGAACAGAAATAAATAACCAATAAAACAATAAAGACTAGAAAGAAGGTCCAACGAAAGAAACAACAGAACTCTAAGAAACAGCAAAAGAAGGAAACTTATGCCAAGCCTTTTTTAAAATAAACCGATCTTTGAGCCTCAAAACAATCCAACCAAGGGCCGTAAACTAGATGTCACCGAAAAATCCTCGTGGATTTATTCCCTTGAAGATACCCAAAGAAAATAGGCTACAATCCAAAAAACCCTTGCCACACATCCTTCAACGATTCCACGATTATCTCCAACCATCCAAAATCAATAACTCGGAGACAGAAGAAGGTAGAGCGCAATTGAATTCCACCATTTAAAGATGTAATTCGAGGAGACCTTGCAACCGAGCAAACCATGATCCATAATAATGTTCTTATTAAATGATATCAACTAAACAACTTAAAAATGGATGTGATAGTAATGGTAATTTGCACCTCGGCTAACGTCATGGGGTCCGGAGAACAACCTGTGAAAAGATTCCTAGCACAAGTGAAAATACGGTCTTGGTAATTTATGGAACGCAATCATGCTTCAGCACTAGTTAAACGGTGAACATTTAGAGGAAAACCATGGTATCATAGAAGCAATTGGGCCATGGTAAAACTGTCGAAAGATAATGTGGAAAAAGCCCATCTATCCAAGGTTTGAATTCAGACACTGCCAAAACCCTTACGACCATGGAGGTCAAATTGCAATCTCCAGGCCGTTAGTGGTCGTCTGAGAGATTAGTCGGTGCAATGTTAGCTGGCCGGAAAATCCACGATTACCCAAAAAGAAGTGAGCAACGCTTGGGGTAACCCGAGACCTCACACGTAAGCTTGTGCACATCCGACCTCCTTACCGCTAGAACAATTCAGCAAGTGCTACAATCCGATAAAAAGAAAGAAAGAGAAAAGGTCATACTTTGCATTCTTAACTCGATTACTATCAAAAGAAGATGTTGACTTCATTAACGCTACAGAGTTTAGATGTCCTTGAGGGATATTTTGGATTCTCAAGTTGTTACTTCGAGTCTCTTCAGGGTCCCACAAGATTAGTCAAAGTACACCAACAATTACCAGAAAAGGTATCAGTAAAAAGTATGAGAAGGTACAAACGTCGGTAGATATAATTTGAACTCCCAACAATACAACCATAATAATCGTATAGTATCCCGAACAAAGTAAATGAAACCTTACAGTATCCAACTTATCTAACACGATATCAAACTATTTTGGTGTAAATAAAATTCCACGTGAGGATTTTGGCGATAAGCCGACTGACTATATGCAAAGCAATCTTACAATCACTTCCAAACTCGATCTACAGACGAAACTTTCTTCAACTATGTTACGACTGGTGTACTTTCAATAACGCTTGGTAGAACATGTCGATGAATTGATTATCCTGCGCACAAAAAAGCAACCGTCAAAAACATGCATAATTGCTCATACCAGATAACAGGTTTTGGGTTTCGGGTTTAGTTTCTGACTACAGGTTTCATAGTTTAACTACATTTTCATGATTTGTCTAGCGTCGACTTATTCATGCAAACCAACATATTTTTGTTGGCATTTTCACGATAACAGTCTTTGGTCTGCAATGAACTAATACAACGATCCTAAAAGTTGACCGCTCCTAAAAGTAAAAAAATAAAAAATAAAAATACAGCACCTTAAAACATGATGCTGAGGTGAAAGTAAATAAGATGTTAATACCTGCGAAAGCATTACAAGTGCATCACGGACTTTTTCTCTGCTCAAAGGTCCGTAATACGGAGGAGAAGTGGTGGTAGGAGTGAGCGATGCCGGTGGTGTGGGCGGAGGAAACGGTTGAAGCAACGGAATGCCAACGTTTCGTTGTACATTCAGCGGCGGCTGAAGGGCGGGAACCGGCACAGACGAAGAAGGCTGCCGCATCAACGGAGAGGATGCAGACGAGGGTGTAAAGAACGAAAGAGGCTTGATAAGATTGGTTACGTGATTGCTGCTGTTAACCGGGTCCGGATTGTCGTGGTGAGGCATTGCGGGGATGGATGACGGGATCTGCAATGGTGGACCGTTAGCCACCGGAGAGGGCGCATCACGAGGAGCTAAAGGACCTGATGGGTAAGACTGTACGGAATTGCCCGGGTTCGGACCATTATGTCCCAAATTCATAGCGGTCTGCAGTGATGAAATTTAATGCACAAAAATGAGTCACGCTTGATACAAACCAGAGGTAAACGATGAAGATATTCAGAAGCATGTATAAATCTACGAAAACAAGCATGCACACATGTGACCCGTCAACCAAAAAACTGAAAAAAGACGCCCTTGAAATCAATAAAAAAAAAACGAAAAAATAAAGCAAAAAAAACCTTAAAAATCCCTCAAAATGGTGGAATTAGGCTTAAAAACACATTGGGCGATATTAAAAAAATTTAAGTTCGTGAAAGGTGCCACCATATGAAAAAATTCCTGGGTCCGTCCCTGAAAACGAAACCAAACGAAAACCAGTATTTCCCACACCTAGGTAGGTCTAGGGGGTAGGATGTACACAAACCTTGCCTCTGCCCCAAAGGGTAGGGAGGTCATTTCTGTAAAGAACCCTGGCTAGCAAAAAAAAAATGGGCACAACGGGCACAATTATAGTTGTCAGTAACGAATAACGCAAAATAACGATGGCTTACTGATATGTTACATAACGAATAACGACAGTTATTTATAAAATAACGATATTTTCTAAAATATAAATTATATACTTATATATTAATATATTACCTTGAAAGTCTCAAATATCATATATATTATAGAACAAAACATAATAACAAGTGTCTTAAGTTTTTACTAAAGTTAAAAATAAATAAAAAATAAAATAGAAAATCTGATAGTTATCGTTATAATAGCGATATCGACGCTTTATCGATATCGTTATCGATATCGATATTTTGCGTTATATTGCGATATTGACAACGCACAAAAGATAGAAACTCAAAAGGTTTGTTGATGAATACATACACTAAAGAAGTTCACAAATGAAGAATCCTCGGGTACATCTGGAGAGCGGGAGGTAGTCAATCCTGGTTCCAATGGTCCTTCAATTACAGAAGAGGTAGGAACCGCTTCAAGTTCCTCAAACTCGCTACACAACAAAAAACGTAAACAACATAAACAAAAATAGACATGCTCGATTAGATTCAAAACCTATATCATACTACAAGAGCTACCTTTTGTTCACTTTCTGCTTGGGGGAACCTTAGAATATGCACCAAGTATCCTGAAGGAAATAAAAGGAGGGATGATGAAACGAGTTTATTTATGCCACTTACACACCACACACATGGATAAATTTCCATTAAAGAGAAACAGAGTGACATAAAAAGATTTCGAAGATTACGTATACGAATTTATTTCCTAGCTATCATGAAACATATAGAAATCAAGAAACAATGAGACCTATTAACAAATAAATGACAAATATTAAAATACATAAACATAAAAAAAGGGTAGAAACCGGTCCCCATGGTCATCGTGGGTATACAACATAATCACATATAGGTCTTGATGTTTCATGGCTTAGCTAGGTAACACAAAACAGCGGTTGCAGGTGTGTCGTTGGATTCAATTCAAGCAACATACATCATCATCTATCTAATTATATCAACAAATGGATACGGTATGGCAAGTTAGCATAAAGAAGTGAATATAAGCACCTAGTAAAGAGGTTTGCAACATCCTCACACTCACGCGCATTGTAGAACCAAATACCATTTACTTCTTGAACTGCATTTCGGTATAGAAGATATGGAACTTGAAGTTCAAACTCAAAATCTCCTAGGAGATTCTCCACAAGGTTTTCTGCCAATTATCAATAAATATGTCAAAAAGACCATAAAGCTAAAACACTC
Source organism: Centaurea solstitialis (assembly GCA_030169165.1). Taxonomy (NCBI): domain Eukaryota; kingdom Viridiplantae; phylum Streptophyta; class Magnoliopsida; order Asterales; family Asteraceae; genus Centaurea; species Centaurea solstitialis. The sequence continues at coordinate 1,630,183 of CM058042.1, read as the reverse complement.
ATCTAAATCCACATTCTTATTGCAAACAAAGGAATAAACTATATATCAGCGTCGTTCATGAACTACAAAAACAAAAATGTAACAAAATTAAAGAGAGGCATGCCTGTATTTCGCCGATTCATTACTATAAACTGGAACCTTGGCTGGGAGTTCCTGTAAACACAGAAAAGAATATAACATATTAGATTGGTCGGTTTCCATCCTCCACAAAAATGTAATCAAACTACAAATTCATTTCTCTTTCTGTATATTAACATGACCCTGAAAACAGTTTGATACTTTATGGAATTCATTTATGCAGTATAGACGTGATTGGCCATAATAAATTTAGACCCCTTTGTAATCACCGTCGGTTTAAAATAAAAAGAAATTAACAAAATAACGTGATGTGCTGCCACCTCTTAACGACAAAGAGAGACCCTTCAACATCCTTGCGACTCTGAGAAACAAGAGAAAAAGAAACAAATAAGAAAGGAAACTAGAAAACAACTTGAGAAGTCCTTTCATGAGGTAGTTGCAAAATATCTTTTATGAAGTTAGTTCAAGTTCAAATTTAAGATCTATATATGCAAAAATATGCAGGATCTCTCAAACTAAAACTTTTCTTTTTAGCTTCAGCAGCCTTGAGGTGTTTTTATGCAAGACTTACAGAATGCATAAAATGAAAAGGTAAGCACTTGGTATAAATACTAACATTACCCATAATGTATATGCAGTTTTGCACAAACACTTGAAACACACATATGTATATTCACATATCCTGGGCTATAATATTCAACAACTTCTTTCAGTTGAGGAAGATGCTTAAAAATCTGATGTCAAATTAATAATAAGCCCCATGACGTGAAGTTATGATCAATAGAACACTGATGATATCAGCACATAGCAAGTACCTAAAATCCGTTATTGGTCAGTTAAAAACACGCTTGAGGCTAAAAAACCTACTCTATCACTCATTGGCCTGCCAGTAGTACACAGTTTTAATATATCTCAAATTTTGAGGGTCCATTCCTGTAGTGGATTTAATTTTTCATATTCAGTTTTTTGTGAATCCTTATTCATGATGCGGGACAAATGGAAACCAAAACCACAAAATGGAGATATATAAACTAAATAAGTGGAATCAAAATAGATTGCCAAGGGAAAAGAACATTAGGCAATAAATATTATATGTAAAAAGAGAACCGATGGCTTGTGATATTTGAAGATTCTTCTAATGACAACACAGTGTTTCCTAATTTAAAAGTCAATTGCTAGAATGATGTGTCAGCCGGTGCATATGATAGAAGAGAATGAAAGAAGAGCTATAGTTGTTTTGTATAAAGGAAGTCCCTAATGTGCATGGAAGTTGGAATAAAGAAGAGAATGAAAGAAGACCATTCACACCATTATGTCAGATAGATAAATCAATTAGAAACAAAACCATATTGCCAATTTTCTTCTGAGTATCCCAAGAAAAACGACTTTCTGAAATTAATCAATGCTTCCTCCATTATTAAAGAAGGTGAGATTTGTTGGAACTACTTGATGAAGTAGAGAAGGAGATAGGAGGGAAAAAGATGGTTCAAGCAGTGACTGATGTTGCTCCAGCTGATGTATTGGCTGCTTCAATTTAAGAAAAGAAGAGATAAGTTTTTTTGTCTCCTTTTGCCGCCAGTTGAAGGATACACGGTTTGTCAATCTTCAAAGACACCATAATCCTTTCTAAAGAAATGCAGTATATAGTTATCCGCATATTTGGGTGCTTGTCTTGCTTATAAGTCAAAATTTTGCTACTTTCTTACTTAAAAGAGTCATAACAAAACAAGATGATTTGTATATTTCATTAGCATCAGAGAAACGGGTTAGCCTCTTAATTATGCTTCTACAATAATGCCAATATTATGAAGTACAATCACACATTGCTTGAAACTTTCAGCATTGTTCTGAGCTGCAACAGCTCAATAGCTAGTGGATGGAAATTGGAATACTACACCAAACAATGGCCTATGTGTATGAAACTATGATCTTGGCATCTTGTTCAAGAGAAAATCTGAGGTTTTAACTTAAGAGCAAAAAAGTTTTACCAAAACTTAAAAAATAACCAACACCAGATGCCGCTTACGGTTCTGTAAGGCACTCCATATGGTAGGATACTTGTAAACACAAAGTTAGTTTACAACAACTTTCACTTGGAAGCCGTGTTTTCATGTCACTTTCTACTTTGATTTACTTAACTTTCATATACTTTTTTGTTGTTTTAATATCATCCAAAGTTTTGATGTCAATAAAGAGGTGAAAAAAAGAATTGCTCACAATGTTAAGAAGATGTAAACGAACGCAAGAAAAAGAATGAACATTGAAATGCAATTGAGGAAGTTTATGTCATGGGCCCATCCAGAGCTAAGAGATGTTCTAGAATAGTTAAGATGGGGTAATTTGGGTACTTAGAATAAATGGTTAGTGTAAATAGGGTGGATGCAGTGGCTGGTAGGCATGCAGAAAACTGTCTAGGGTTTTGTTTAGGAGAGACTAGCCTCTCGAATGCTATAGACTGCTCTTTTTAATTGTTAATCGAATCATCAAATCAATCACTTGTTACTATCCCTTTCTTTCTATTTCAATTGTTCAATGGATTCGGTTCATAACAGTCTAAGAGAGCCAAGTACATGGGTGATGAGAGGCAATAAACAACTGAATAACAATACTTCCTTTCTTTACTTGCTCCGATTTGCATATCCTACATATCAATTGTACCCAAGCGGAGATGCTAGTTGATAGTATTTTGTGGTTGGACCACTAAGAGGAATATCATGGTCTTCCATTGGATGTTACATAAATGAATGTCATGAACAGTTCCAATAAAGCATGGTAATAGCAAGAAAATAAGTAAAACTGAAAGTGCTTTACCGCTTGCGCTTTATCATGTAAACTATTTAAGAAAACGTTAAGTGACTATCACTACGGGTTATCCCTATCAACAAAACCTACATAGTGACTATCACTTTAACGAAGTACAAGGCCTAACCCTATAAAAGATATCTTCTTTGTGAGTTACAAACATACTAAAAAATCTAGTGATTCACAAGTTAGAAATAGCAAACTTAACGAGAATTATTATATGCACAAACGATAATCCACAAAAGTTAGCTTAAAGTGTGTTGATCTGTTCAATACTTCCACCATAACACTTCACCACCCTTCCTCCATCTCATTCCTTCAACCTCATCATCCCAAATCAATCTCAAACCAACTACTCCAAAAGAGAATCATGCTACCTTTTTCATCAATATAAACTAAAATCACTATAATTTGAGATCCATACACAATTCCTTTTCAACTTACAACATTTCAATTCCTCTTTTAGTCATCCATCCCTAATTGATTCAAAGTTTGGTACCTATACTAAACATCACAAAAAAGGATAACTTCTAGAATACTCCATAGTCTCCATGGGATTCAATTACAGTTCTATATGTTGCTATCAATTAATGAACAAACAATCTCAATCTGAGATTATTGTATAAAAGGCTAATGATTTACACTTAGGAACATAATCAACAATCGATAAAGCAAAAACTGACCCATTGATTGAGTTCAACGTTGAACTCATAGAAAGTAACATGAGCAGCAGTGATCAAGATCTCCTCGATATATGGATCGATCCGTTGAAGAACAGTGAGATTAAGGATCTTAGTACTGTTTTGGTCCAGATTAGGCATCAATTTCCCACTTTGAGACATATTTACTGATGATGATTTGATCTGATTTCAGGAAACCCTAAACCCAGCTGATAGATAGAAAAAGAGGGATATATATATATATATATATATGTCTGGCCTCTCTCTGCTCACAGAATATCATCGGCTATTTCTATTCTTTACTCTTTAGTGGCGCTAAATAATAAAATTATAATGTTTTTTTAAGTTTTAATCTCGTACTAATGGTAAAGTTTTATTTTGTTTATTTGTTAATAAAGTACATCATTTTTCTTTAATCTATGTAGTTTATTTTTTAATTTATCTTAGAGTAAATCATGGATTTGGTCACTGTGGTTCTCGTTTTTTTACTACTAAGGTCCCTAAACTAAAGAAATTATGGATTGGGTCCCTGTGGTATTCAATTTTACACTACTAGGGTCCCTCTCCTTAACTTTGTTAACGGAGACTCTGTTAACTCAGGGGTATTAAAGTCATTTTATTTATTTTTATATTAATTTTTTTATGTTGTTTATTTTTTTCTTTTTTTTTCTTCTTTTTTATGTATTAAGGACTCTCTCTCTCTCTACACATATCATTACCTACAACCCCATGTCTACCATCATCGTCATTCTTCAACCCTCAAAACAATTGTTGAGTTGTAGTGCATTGAAGAAGCGTAAAGCCTTTGTCCCAGAATCTGTGTTGAAGAATCTTCGAGGATTCGCCGAAAATTGCAAGTCGGTTGAGTGTTTGATGAGAGAGAGAAAGAGTTGTCACGGGTCTGGGAAGACGGGGTTTTCAGATCTGCAGGTTCCTTTTTTTGTTTTGGTTTGAGTTAGACAGGGTGTCAAGGTAAGGAAGGGAGGGGTTACGGTGATAAAGACGACGGGAGGATGAGTTGAAGAGTGGGTTGCCATCGGAGGATGGTTTTCGCCGAATGGTAGGTTGAGGGTTGAAGGATGACGATGATGGTAGAGAGAGAAGAGAGAGAGAGAGAGAGAGAGAGAGAGAGAGAGAGAGAGAAAGAGAGAGTCCTTATTATAAAAAAAAATGAAGAAAAATAACTTAATATAAAAATAGATAAAATGACTTTAATACCCCTGAGTTAACGGAGTATCCGTTAACAAAGTTAAGGAGAGGGACCCTAGTAGTGCAAAATTGAATACCACAGGAACCCAATCCATAATTTCTTTAGTTTAGGGACCTTAGTAGTAAAAAAACAAGAACCACAAGGACCAAATCCATAATTTACTCTTTATCTTATAATCATTTTAATCAGTAATTTATTAAGGCTATGTTTGGAACTGATAAACTAGCCTAAGACTGATAAGCTAGCTCTGATTAATAAGATGCATATGATAAAATTAGTTGATAAAATAACTTATGACTATAAAAAAATAAAACGATATGTTTAAAATTTGATAGCGTAAGTGATTCAATGTTAACATTTTGTTCCTCGTGTTAGCAATAATTTTAAAAAATTTGTTAATTTTTACTGATTCTATCGTAATTATTTTCTTTATTTTCAAAAAAAATTATATATTAAAGCTCAAAAAAAAACTAATTTCACTTTATAAATTCAGGAACTCGATGCAGAAATACAATAGGTATATATAGACTAGAAATTGTTAAAAACCTGTTAGATCCATTGAGAAAAATATATCTTCTTTTTACTACCTTTTGTTTCTTTAAATATTTACAAAAGTTTCCAGATGTTTGCATATTTAGTTATTTTTTTTCTAATGGCAATTTAACTCACACACATGTTTCGGAGGTATATCCATACGAGCACCGATTAATCCCCCGCGCCCATTAGCCGACCCAGGCCAACCCATAGACTCGCCCCTGAACCGACCTGAAGACCGGTCAAGAGCTGGATACCGCAGAAGAGGTCTATAAGGCCTTTGGCCTTTTTTGTACCGAGCAGGGCTCGAACCCGCGCCAACCTATCTTTCAAGGCAAGCGCAAGGATGTTACCTACCACCGCTGGGCTAGACATTCATTTTAGTTATATGTCTTTCATTATGTTCTAATCAACTTTATCTTAACTATTTATTGAGAATCATTATAATCAAAATGACTCCAATTTCATGAAAAATAACTTTAAGTAAAATAAACCGGAGATTCGATAGGATTGAGATTTTTTCAATTGGATAATATGTTCAGTTTAAATATGTATGTAGTCGTTTGACAGTTTTCAGTTAGATGACGTTCAAAATTCTATGAGATGCAAGTAAAAGTAAGAACAAATATCAGTAATAAATTTAAAATTAAAATTTTCAACTAATAATCAATCCAAATCAACACCTTTAAGAACTCAAGAAAGGGATAAACAGTCCCTTGAATTTTGAACGAAAAATAAACACAAGTCATAAACGTACATTCACAAGCTTTACAGAGAAAAGGCAGACAACACGACCAAGACCATAAGGACAACCACTGAGAGAAAGGAAGCCACCACGGCCCCACTAATTTTCTGACAAAAATCGTTAAACTGTTGACAGATTGCAGGCCAATTTGCGTCTCCATTCCCATTATGAGCCAAGTATACTATGGATGCAGCCCCACCGGCTGCTGCTGTTGTCAAAGCAACCATAACCTGAGATCAAGACATGACATTTATCAAATAAAAACCACATATATATACCAAATGGTCATAGGGTCAACAGTATCCAAACTAGCTCAAACCTCAATCCTTAATAAGATTTTTTTTGGTTAAGGGGTCTTACACTATCCAAAAACATGAGGGCGACCCTCGACTTGACTGCATGTGGGCGTACAATGCACACGATGGAGATTGGAATCGTTAGGACCAGGTAACTTGCAGTTATGGCATTTGCAATCACGAAAAACCTGTTTAATTAGTGTCGCACGAAACCATTAAATAATTAAAATCAACAAAGTTAAATAAATTCCAACAACCCACCTCAAATAGATATAAATAAATAAATAAGCTCGCATAATTCAAAGTTGTGGGTCGCTAATAACTTATGTCAGACTTACGTAAAAGCTGGTAGATCATCGTAGCTGGCTTTGAATTGGAAGAACTGAGTGAAAAAGGGGAGAGTCTGATCCGTTGAAGCCATGGCTATGGTTGCTGCTAAAGCGGTAGCCACACCGGCTAGCCTTAGAACCACATCAAACACGGCTAAACCTCTTTTGTATCGGCCACCCTTTGATGCAGCCGCACGTGTTTGAACCACCACCGGTTTGGCGGTGCTGCTGCTTGGACCACCTGGTGGAGCTGCCAAAAGTGGTGCTTTTCCCTTCCTTTCCTTCGGTGTCTCCGTGATATTAATGGCCGTCGAATCGCCTTCCATCTTGCTTTAAATTAATTCTAGACAGAGATAAATATAGATATAGATATGTGTGTGTATGAAAGAGATATAGAGATGAAGATGGGAATAAAACAGTAGCTAGGTAAGGTGGTTTATATAGCAATGAACATTAAGAGTTGGTGATAAAAATTTGGGATTATGAAGTTGATAATGAAGAGTTGTTGGGTACCATTTGTCTTTTCTTAATATCCTCATGCCAAGAAGTGGGGCCCTTATCAAGATTTCTTGTTTTTACGGGTCGGACTGAACCGGAAGCTGAGGATCATTGGTTCAGCGGTAGCTGAGTTACTAGTACAGTCCAACTTTTCAGAAAGTCATATGTTCAATTTCAAACAGTCTTTGAAAAAGGCACGTCACTCACGGCGTAAGACTGTCTCCATCGTTCAGATAAGGCTCATAATGTTTGTGTAAGGGGTGGCTCACACTGCCTTTCAATATCATTATATTATTAATAAATAGAAAACATACACATACATACATACACACATACACATACATACACATATATATATATATATGATATAAATTTGTTGTCTTAATTATGAACCTTGGGCTTAAACCTCACCATTCGCCAAATATGAAAAGTTTGCATGAATATGACCTGTATATAAATTTTGTTTATATTTTTAAAAACCTTGGTTTTCTTTTAACTTTATATATGATTTAATGAAACAAAACTGCTCTCTTTTGACCTTAAAAAGGTGGATATACAACGAAGACATTAACCTTTTTTAATTGTCTTAAAAAAAGCATCATTTTAACAACAAGAAAACTTCATTTTAAATTAATTTTCTGTGTGTAAACCAAACATATCATCATCATTAAACTTGCATGAATTAAATAAATTTAAAATATATAAAAGTTTGATGTATTTTAATTTTATTAATAGAAAGTTTTCTTTGTTTCCATGATGTATATATAATGTTAAATAAATAATTAGTCAACTAACCAACTTTCTTAGCCCTACTCCACTAATCTACATTGTATGCTAAAAGCCTAAAACCAACTAAACCTTTACTTATAACTATTTCTATAAGAGAGTGTGTTCCTGATGTTTCTATGTGTGTAAAAATGAAAATGTTAATTGCATGCTAGATGAGGACCAAAATTCTTGAACTACTTGTATTCTTGTAAACATTGAAAATAGCTCTTTTAATATAAGTGACATAGATGATGATCAAATGAGAAAAAAAAATCTAGAGTGTGGCCTTTGGTCACTGATAATTACAATTACAGGCGTAGAAGAATCGGTCATTAGGCCATGTTCAATAAAAAAAATGACATAACTGATTAATCAAGGGTGTGAGTTGAGGATTAACCAATCCTCATCCTAAAATTTGAGTATAAAATATAAATAGGTTCTTTAACTTTTTTAATCAAGTCTAGTTTGATTAACCAAGTTTAAATCATTAATGTAAGACTTGTCAAGCTTTTGTGCTTGGAGCAACCTCAATTATAATCCTTCGTAAAACTGGTCCTTGTTAGGCTAAGCCTTGGTCTATTATGCATCTTATAAACATTAACAGGGGACTATCCTTACGGTACTACCTATTAGAAAATATGAATTGTGAATCATAGATTTATATGAATTGTGAATCACAGATTTGCCTTCCAAGATGGTACGGAATTCGGGATTCGATATTTGGTTCCGGGATTTTCCCGAAAAATCCCAAAACCGAACTGGAATAGTAACAAATAGTTTTTTCTTTTAATTTCTTAAGTATGTATAGTATCTCCTAAATAAACAAATCTTAGGGGGTGCTTGGTTGGGGGTATTGCAGGGTAAGGAATGGGAATGATAATGAAAACTGCTGCTTGGTATGATATTATATAATGGAATCATTCCTGCAGATCCATTAATTTCTATTCCTGACCAAATTGGGGGGAATGAAAATTTTCTTTCTACTCCGTTCTTTTTTCCATATGTCATTTCATCTTTTGATGTTAAATGAAACATCTTTTGTATTTTCAAAGTGGAGGAAAATATTTTCTTAATATGAAACAATTTTTCATTGATTATAGTGGGTTAACCAAGCAACATCAATGCAATTCCCATTGCCATTCCCATTCTCCTGCATTCTCATTTTCACTCCCATTGCCATTCCCAAAAATGAACCAAGCACCCCCTTATATTTTTCTAATCAAATTATATCATTTTCTAAACTACCAAAACCTTCTTCACAAGTATATGAAAAATCGGTACCCTGCATAACCATTAAAAACTCGGTATTCCTACGTACACTTGATTATTAAGCTTATGATTGTTTGGGATTGTGTTTGAAATAATTTGAAGCTTTATAAAAATACTTTGATTTGTGATTGGTTTAACTTTTGATACATTTTCTTATTCAGTCCTACTATCGATTTTCTCGTCCTAAAACCAAAACGATACATAAGTTCGTTTTTTGGTCCTCCTTTTTAGTCTCATAAAAATTTTGGACCAACCGGTTGAATGCCATTACGGTCCCAACCTTGATCACCTTTAATCTCCAGCCTATCTATGCACCACAAAAATCAAGGATTGATCCAAAGTGTTTGGATGCATCTTATCTCGATACATATCATTTTAATATATATCGAGTATTTGATAACCACTTCTCATCAAAAACACACCCCAATACATCATCAAACACACAAGGTATATGAGAGAGAGAAAAGTAATGGTTTTTGGATTGTATTAGGATTTAATGTAATCTTGGAATTACTTAAAGTAGAATATTAATGATGTACAAATAATTTTATCATCAAAATGTTTAGTTTTTCTTCATTACTAGAAGCCTAGAATACTCTGAAAGTTTCATTTAGGAACAAATATTTAAAAACCAAAGGTTCCTAAATCAACTTGTCCAAATAGTTTACTATTTCAGAATGCCATCATAACATATAGAAATTGTTGGCAATGGGTGCTTTGGCACCACCTCTCAAAAATCTTTTAACTTTTGATGCAAAATTCTAACAATCAAAAGATCTATTTTGGTTAAAATCTAATTAAAACTGACACAAAGTAGTGTTTGTTTTTTAATTATAACTCACTTGAAAATCTAGAACAAAACATGACCAGTCTAAATTATAATAAGATGAACAAAAAACAAATCCACGGTTCTAGTGTTTCCAAATGTAGCAAAACAAAAAGTGAACAAAAACCCGCAACAAGCTTTTAACTTAATATCCACCTTTGAGATCGTTAACCACATCGTAAGGAATAGGAGTAACGGTCTCTAGGGTAGTACCTTCCACCATGAACCCGGGTTTGGGTCCCAAAGGTTGTCTCTTGGTGCTGATAACCACACCCTTAGCCTTGGCTTCAGCCTTTAGCACATCATTCTTCTTAACCCTCTGCTTAAACTCTTCGGTGCACCTGGAAGGCATCACGTGCTCAATACGCACATGGATCCTCTTCTTGATTATTCTGTTTCCAACCTTCATTAATCCAATATCAGAATATCAGATCACACATAAAAGATATTAATCCATAATTAATATATCTACATTCAACAACAGAAATTATATTAAAAATCAACAATAAGAGTCGAAGAATGATGGGTTTTGCACAAATTTGTAGAACATAAAATCCCATATGGTTTGTGCACTGACTCTGAAAAACAAACAAGAACAAATGGAAGCAATGAAGAGGCATAACCAGCTAACTTAAGGTTGTTTACTAAACACTTGCACAGTAAGTGCTTGCCAGGTCATTTATAAATTACCCAATACGATGATGATGAGAATGTGGGTCTTACTAGGCCTCTTACCTAGTAAGAACTTACCAGGTAAAATGTCGCATAAAATACCATTTTGATAGACTACAGTTTTACCATGTAAGGTAGTTTGAGTCTTATAAAATCTTAAAAGGGCATAAGCATGTTACAATCAATGAGAAGAGGCCAAAGCATCAAGCATGTTTGATCCCTTCTTTAGTTTCAAAGCCAATCCAATGGCAGAAAAATTGTAAAAACCAACAATAATTTAAAACCTTATACTAATCACACAAACATCTAGAAACAATTCCACTTTCTGCAACTACCCTCTTGGATTGCAAACAGAAATGCATCCATAACTAGCAGTATACCACAACTCAAAGCCAGTCTTTTAAAAAATTGTAGCAAATTGCTAGCAAAACAGGCAACCTTCTACAAGCTAAATGCCTGATTCAACCAAGATGATGGAATTGTCAAGAAAATATCTCAAATCCTAAGCAGACACTTAACCAGCTCTCAGCTCAGCAACCAAGATCCTTAGAACACTACCCATGTTAAATTTCACATCAGCTAAGCATGAACACTTAGTCCTCCATATATACTATAATCACTATCTTCACTCTCATCTACTCAATACCCCTTTAAACTAGGGGTGTAAAACGATCTCGGCTCGTTTCGAGCCTTGTGTATCAAGCTCGAGCTCGTTAATAATTTTGCAAGCTCGAGCTCAAATCGAGCTTGTAACGAATCGATCCCGGGTAGCCCACTAACAACTCGGCTCACTTACACCCCTACCTTTAACAAGTGATCCAATCAGGTTCACATTCACTTTTGAATGTAAGGTTAAGCAAAAACTTAAAGCATTTTAATGAAACCTCTCTAGACTAGGGTTCCAAAGATTCAAACACCCCAAAAACAACAATCTATCATAGTAATGTAACTCATAATAACAAATAACTGATCACAAACTTAAAATTGAACTTTATACATCATCAATGAACAAATTCATATCCACACAAATCAAACATCAATAGCACAAAAACACAAACTCTTAACACAATTCCTTCTCTACATTACCAAATGTTCTACAATTTTTTCACAACCAGTTCATAAAAATTTAAAAACAATACAGAAAAGGAAGAGAAAGATATGGACCTGCTTGTTCATTTCGACACCAATGGCGCGCTTGGTGACGTTCCAGACCTGGCCGGTACGGCCATGGTAGAACTTATGAGGCATACCTTTGTGAACGGCGCCGTTAACCTTGATATCGACATAATCTCCGACGTGATAGGTTCTGAGATAGGTGGATAGATGAATAGTTCCCTTCTTCCTGAAGCCTCTTGCGAATAGATCTCTGGTTCTCGACCTCAATCCATGTCCGGCCGGCATCTTTCCCGTTCACCGTCGATCGTCGACCGCCGCCGACTGGAAGTAAGTGTGTGTGTGAGTGTGTTGTGTGTGTAGGCAAAGATTTTGAAACCCTAGATTTATCGAGTTAAAAAGGGTTGGATTTCGTTAGGGTTTCTTGTAGTTATTGGGCCATGTTGGGCTGTGTAATTTTGGGGAAAAAATGAAGAATTATGAGGGTTACAATTTACAAACTTACTATATCTATCTTTCTGGGCCTCACAAATCCAACAGTGAATACTGAATACCTGTATAGTTTTGGACAAAAAGGTTGATTCCGGCAACTCTAACTGGCCTACAATCGTTTGCCAATTCTATAATATGGAGGGTGTATCTGACCCACTCAGCGGTTGTGGCTATGGAGGTGCCATGGGCTCAAACCAAGAACCAATTCAATTTTGGACAAACTATGCCCCTGTCCATTACCAACAATTATAGGAAATTGGCTTTTCTCTTTATTATTATTAACTTGTAGAAGGTGGCTTGATTTGGCTGAATACCAGTATAATTAGATCAACATCAAGTTAAATTATATACTAAATTAAAATCTATATTATATATTAAAGAAAGGTTTTTGCTGATGTCATGATTATGAAATTGAGCCATTTGATTGGCCAATTAAAAAAGAATCATCAAATGATGATGTCATCAATTATTCTTATTATTTTAATACCATAATTATCTTTATAATTTACATCTTTTATCCTTAGAATTATTTGATTAAATTACCTATTATCCATTAGTTTCTCATCTTTTACTTTACATCCTTATCATTTTAAGATAATAATATATTAATTAAAATGTATTAAAGTTTTTTTGTTTTTTCTTTTTAATAAATTATGCCATTATAATCGTCTCGACAATACCTTCAAAATGGGTTTAATATTGAATATTTTTTTAATTTAACTACATTATTAAAATTTGATATAAATTAATTTGTTTAGATTTTATTACAATTCTATTCTTGATATTCTTGAAATTTAAAGATTTTATCTTTTTAACCTAAGTATTTTTATAGATTATTTATTAGTAATTAAAATTTATTTTATTTATAACTCCATTGTTGATATTCTTGAAATTTAAAGATTATATTTTTTTGATCTAACTATTTTTATAGATTATTTAAAAGTAATTAATTTTTTATTTAAAATTCTAAAGATTAAAAACACTACATATTTTATTTTTGAATCCCTCCAGTTATAAAAATAGATATAAATTAATTTGTTTAGATTTTATTACAATTCTATTCTTCATATTCTTGAAACTTAAAGATTTCATCTTTTTAACCTAATTATTTTTATATATTATTTTATTTAAAACTCAATTCTTAATATTCTTGAAATTTTGTAGATTATTTATAAATAATTATATTTTATTTTATTTAAAATCCTACAAATCAAAACACTACACATATTTTATTTCTGAATCCCTCTAGTTTTAAAATCATTCACGAAATTCAAATCTTTTGACAAAAGAATAATAAATTTTCAAATTTTAAAATTTTAACAGCTATTAGATAACTAAAATATCTATTGTAATAAGTAATTATAATGGCAATTGTCGTATAACATATAATTTACATAAGTATTTAAATGGTAATGACAATTGTCATGTAAATGTCTATTCTTATTAAAAATTAAAATAACATGTTTCAAATGCCCGTATAATATACGGGTCATTAACTAGTATATATATATATATATCATAAATTAATTGAATGATATTACATGAATCATGGGTGGAAAAATAAATGGTTGAAGAAAAAATGGTACCAAAAATTTAAAAGTAACTATAAGTCTTTCTAAATCGGTTTGACCAGGGTTTTTTTGTTCTTTCCTGCCCCCGGTACCAAAACCGGTTGGACTGAAACGGATTGGGGCCAAAATTCTAGAACCGTTTACCGCACCGTATAACATATGCCGGTCCTGGTTCGGCTTGGGATTTTCGGAGTCATATGCTCATCCCTTTCATAAAATGATATTAGATGTTGTAGTTGAACCGGTTGATAACTAAATAAATATTTAATTATTTATCTATATGCAAGATTGAAGATGCAACTCTTGCGGGTTCAGATCATCTATAAAAGATTCTTTGAATAGAATATTTTTTGGATTTCACTTTAATAGATCCTCTAAAAACCTTGTTTAACAAAGAGAAAAAGGATAAAATGTTCTAAGTTTGGTGATTTCTTAAAAAATGATTACTTGTAAAAGAGAAATGATTTTTATGTATTTTACCAATGAGATTGTTTTAATCTAAGTGTTTATATAAGAGAAATTATGTTTTACAAGTTGTATTGAATATTTTAGTAATATAATTAATTATATGATCTCCAAAATTGATAATTTTGTTGAGGGTGAAGATAATTTCTTTTTCTGATATTTTGATTGTTTACTTCTTCATTTTGGAGAATCCGTTGGAAATGCTATTTGGTAGGTAGTACCGTCACAGGCTTGCCTTCGGGCTCCTGTGAGTATTAGCAGGCTGGGGTACGGCCCCCCTGTGGCTTCGAGCTTGGGCTCCGACGAGGGCTTCTATGCCCGCTTCTATACATGTTTCTCTCTCTCACTCTCCCTTCTCTCTTTCTCTCTCTTGATATATATATATATATATAATGAGAAGTGCTAAAAAAATACAAAGTAGATAAGTGATATTCATCACTCATCCGGTCAATAAAGGTGGATTTGACCGGTTACGATGGACGCGATCACGGGGGATTGACGCGATTCATGGGAGGGTAGATTATTAAAGGAGGGGACCCGGTCAAAACCGCCTTTTATTAACCGGATGAGTGGTGGTGATCATTTCTCTACTTCTCATTTTTTTAGCACGTCTCATTTGAACCTAATACTATATATATATATATATATATATAGGGATTTTCTTTTGTGAACTTTTTTTTTGTGAACTTGTGAACTTTCTCTAAAACGAAAATTTCATAGGTTAAATCAATGAAATTGGTTCATGAAATTGTTTAATATGATGAAATTATATTATATGATTCATTTTTTGACGAAAATGTTTCATATTTCGGTATTTTTTACGTAACTTTTCCATTCTTATGAAACTGTTTCATATATTTTTATGAAACCTTTTGATTTCACGTAAAACCACCGAAATATGAAACAATTTCAACAAAAAATGTATCATATGATATAATTTCATCATATTAAACAATTTCAAGAACCAATTTCATCGTATAATCGTCGTTTTGGAGAAAGTTCACAAGTTCACACCCAAAAAAAAGTTCACAAAAGAAAATCCCTATATATAGGGGTGGGTTCAAATGTGAACCATTTTTTGGTTGTGAACGTGAGGACAACCGAGAGCGCGACACCTGGCGGATGACTAGGCACCACGGCAGATGACTAGGCGCGATTCATGGGAGGGCATTGAATTAAATGGGGGACCACACTCAAAGCCGCCACGTGTCACAACCTGTTGAGGACAACCGAGATCGCGACACGTGTGTGTGTGTGTGGATATTAAGTTTAAAAAAAATAAGGGTATAAGAATAGTGAGGCCTTGTAGGGTAGTGATACTCTTGTCGAGGGCTTGTGGGTAAAGATGGTGTGACGCTGATTTGACAATGAGGACTTTGAGAGCTTGTGGATTGCATCATGATTAGTTAACTATGCATTCAAAAGGTTTCTTGATGTTAATTTTTGTGAATAATATGTAAATATGCATTTAGAAAATAATATGTCTTTTTAGTTCTCTCTTTTTTATTAACCAACAATATCAAGTTCAACGTTCAAACACCTCGACTATCTCTAAGAACCATGTAGATAAACCAAGAACATTTTAATGGCCTCGCAAGATTCGAATATGTGATTTCTAAACCCAAAGCAAGTCTTATTATAACTTGAAGTGACTCATAAAGTATTAAGCCTTTACCAATTACCATTATGTTGTAGTTTTGTTGTCTCTTTAATTTGGATCACTTTTAAATGGAGATTTTAAAATTTATTTTGCAATGTCAAACAAAATCATGTCTAGAGGTAAAATAATATTTATATCTTCTTGTTTTAGAATTGTCATTACGAAATATTTCTTTTCGAATTTGAGTATTTGACTACCACTATATTTGTAAGGCTATAATCCACAAATTTTTTTATTTTGTCTGAGTAACAGTTTAACACTTATTTAAAGTATTTGGTTGGTAATCATATGTACTAATTTGTTAAATTATATATCATGCCAGTGTTATATTTTTATAAGAATTACATGTTTATTTCATAGAAACATTAGAAGAACCTGGAATGGTTTTTGTTTCACAAGTTTTTCGATTTTATCTTAAGTCATTTCAAATACTTTTATTGTATGAAAAATGTGACATTAGACTTGACACAATTCTTATAAAAATCGTTAACCAGTGATCAAACCTACGAGATTGTTTGATTAAGTAAAAGTTCGTAAACAATATTAATCATGGTCAATTTTACAAATACTTTATAATAATCTTTAACGGGATATAGGTATTAAAAGAGCAAAAATAGTGTCAGGTTTGCGTTGAACGGATAATAATGTTTTATTATTGGTAGATAATTTCTCATGAATTAGAGATCCACATGAAATATTGTATGTTTTATGACTCTAACACTGTAACATTTTTTTATTTATATAATTTTAAAAAAGATTTAACAAACAAATGATCATCAAAAAAAAAATTTCATCTCCATATAGAAAAGAATTATTAATTACACATATATGCATCTTATATTTTTGTTATATTTCGAATATCAAGAGCAAACATACTTGTTAGCCAATGGGTTCTCGTGAAGCCATTTACTTGACATCATATATTACAGATTTTTTCTAAAGTTGTTTAACAATGCAACCACATCATTATTGATATTTACCATTTACGACCACTTCCAAAAAAATCTCAAGTATACTTATGTCGACCATACCATATCATATCAATTCAATTGTCTGATAACACGTTAAAAGTCAAGATCAAAAAATTCGTTGACAAAGAAAAAGAAAGCGTACCCCATGTAGGAAGTTTCTCTCAGTTTTTATAAGTTTGACCAAAATGAAATATATAGTGCTAAAAAACTATTTGGATTTAAGTGCATGTAGATAGTTACAATAACTTTGGATTATGATAATTAATCTGTTGTGCTATATTTGACATATTTAATTTTGTAGGATAAAAATAATCAAATATTGAAAAGTATGTAAAAGAAGGTTTCTAGTTAAACAAGTTTCAAGATGGACAATTTTTTTATAAATTACGGATTTGGTCCCTGTGGTTTGTGGGTTTTTATGGATTTGGTCCCTCAACTTTATTAATTATGAATTTGGTCCCTATGGTATGCATTTTCTATTGGATTTGGTCCCTGAAGCAAACATTCCTCTCCAAGATCAGTTAAAGCCAAGGGTATTATTGTCCTTTCAACTTTTTGATAATGTTTTTTGTTTTTTTAATGAATCCAATCAAGTTACACCAATTATATTATGCCACGTCTCTATACATATTTTTTATTAATTATAAAATCAAATATAAAAACAAAATATTTGATATCTATATATATATTAAAGAAAGGTTTTTGCTGATGTCATGATTATGAAATTAAGCCATTTGATTGGCCAATTAAAAAAGAATCATCGAATGATGATGTCATCAATTATTCTTATTATTTTAATACCATAATTATCTTTATAGTTTACATTTTTTATCATCAATTATTCTTATTATTTTAATACCATAATTATCTTTATAGTTTACATTTTTTATCCTTAGAATTATTTGATTAAATTACTTTTTATCCATTAGTTTCTCATCTTTCACTTTACATCCTTATCATTTTAAGATAATAATATATATTAATTAAAATGTATTAAAATTTTTGTTTTTTCTTTTTAATAAATTATACCATTATAATCATCTCGACAATACCTTCAAAATGAGTTTAATATTGAATATTTTTTTAATTTAACTACATTATTAAAATTAGATATAAATTAATTTGTTTTGATTTTATTACAATTCTATTCTTGATATTCTTGACATTTAAAGATTTTATCTTTTTAACCTGAGTATTTTTATAGATTATTTATAAGTAATTAAAATTATTTTATTTAAAACTCCATTGTTGATATTCTTGAAATTTAAAGATTTTATCTTTTTAATCTAAGTATTTTTATAAATTATTTATAAGTAATTAAAATTTATTTTTATTTAAAACTCCATTGTTGATATTCTTGAAATTTAAAGATTATATCTTTTTTATCTAACTACTTTTATAGATTATTTATAAGTAATTAATTTTTTATTTAAAATTCTACAAATAAAAAACACTACATATTTTATTTTTGAATCCCTCCAGTTATAAAAATAGATATAAATTAATTTGTTTAGATTTTATTACAATTCTATTCTTCATATTCTTGAAACTTAAAGATTTCATCTTTTTAACCTAATTATTTTTATATATTATTTATAAGTAATGAAATATTATTTTATTTAAAACTCAATTGCTAATATTCTTGAAATTTAAAGATTCCATCTTTTTAATCTTAACTATTTTTGTAGATTATTTATAAATAATTATATTTTATTTTATTTAAAATCCTACAAATCAAAACACTACACATATTTTATTTCTGAATCCCTCCAGTTTTAAAATCATTCACGAAATTTAAATCTCTTGACAAAAGAATAATAAATTTTCAATTTTTAAAATTTTAACAGTTATTAGATAACTAAAATATCTATTGTAATAAGCAATTATAATGACAATTGTCGTATAACATATAATTACATAAGTATTTAAATGGTAATGACAATTGTCATGTTAATGTCTATTCTTATTAAAAATCAAAATAACATGTTTCAAATGCCCGTATAATATACGGGTCATTAACTTCTATATATATATATAGGTATGTATGTATGTATATGTATGTATCACCGGTGAGAGAGACGGGATTTCAGGCCACCTCCTCCACCCTTCGAATTCCGGCGGAGGTGGTCAGTGTCGGTGACGAGGAGAAAAATGTGGTTAGGGAGTGAGGGAGTGTGTGTCGTAACTACAACACAAAGAGAAAAAAGGCTTGTTGGAGCTTTCACCAGAGCATGGGAAGGGGTGGTAATGGAGAAAGATGGTGGAGCTGCATATTGGAATCAAGAGAGAGAGAGTGTGTGTGTGTGTGTGTAAGTACAAAAACAAGGAATGAGGTTTCTTGAGCTCTCAGCGGAGTATGGGGAAGGAAATGGATGGTTTGAAGATATTGATGTTGTTTTAGGGGAAGGAAATGGGTGGTTTGAGGATGATGATGTTGTTTTACTGGAATCAAGAGAGGTAGAGTGAGAAAATGTTTTTTTAATATTTAAATGACACTTGTCATGTGGAGAATGGTGATTAAAAAGTAGAAAAAGACAAACTACTAAAAAAATCCCTTAAAACATAATTTAATAAAAACAAATATAAAAAGACAAAAATGCTCTTAAAGTTAACCAAGGAAGGAGACTGATGTTTGCTTCGGGGACCAAATCCAATAAGAAATGCATACCACAGGGACCAAATCCATAATTAATAAAGCTTAGGGACCAAATCCATAAAAACCCCCAAACCACGGGGACCAAATCCGTAATTTACTCTTGTATTTTTCTTGCGTCAACTTTGGTTTTTCTTTGCTAGCCGTAGAGGTTTCACATTTTCATACCTTCCTCTATGGTTTTGAGATTTCTTTAATATAATTTATCCTTATTACTTCGTTAATTATATATTTAACAAAATGTGTTTTTGAATTTTAATAACTGTAACAACTTTTGTGTGCAATTAACACTATTTGTAATCTAAATTCTTAATGGTCGATGAATAAACTTACACGATCGAAATTCTTAATAGATTATTTTTTTCAGTCAGAAATCAGTGACAAATCACTAAAACTAAATATTTGGTCGGCGTTCGCTGTAAATTCATCATCATTTTGCCATTGATTATTTAGAAAAATTAAAATCAAAACATATCTAATGTATTTGTGAAAGAATTTACTTTTTATTACACTTGTTATTGCAAAAATCTTCAATCTAATTAATTATTTAATTGGTCTTGTATCAAATTAATGAGCTTTATTTTAAAAAGACAACTATGATTTAAAAACTTATCAAATACACGAGTTCCATGAAATTCGTTTTTAATAACCTTAAAAAAGCATTATCTTTTTGCTTGCAAACAATTATTAAAAAAAAAAACAAAAAAATATTAATTATTAAACATAAAATACAGATTATTGAAACCCTTTTCTAATCCATTTGCATGAAGAATAAATAAATTGGACTTGGTCCAAATATAACATTGAATGCAAAATTTTCCACAAGTTGATTTTTTTATTTTTTGGACTCCAAAAACTTCCAGAAGCTTTCTTTTCCATTCTATATAAATTAAACAAGAACCTCACCAAACATACTCACTACTCATCTCTCCCAACTCTCCCTCTCTCACATATTACGCAATGGCGAAATCTATATCGAAAAACGCTACTATTATCTTCGTCGTCTTTCTTATATCTTTCCTTGTTGTGGCCGAATCCCAAAAACTTTCTAAGAATTTGCCACTAAGGACTCTGGGTATGAAGAAAGAAAAGCTAAGCCACTTTCGCTTCTACTTCCATGACATAGTCAGTGGTCCCACTCCTACTGCCATCAGAATCGTCGAAGCCACCAGGACCAACCACACTGCAGCCACTGGTTTTGGTGACATCTCAATGATCGACAACCCGTTGACCATTGGCCCAGAAAGAACCTCGAGGTTAGTGGGTAGAGCACAGGGAATGTATACATCTGCGAGTTTGAACGAAATGGGTTTGTTGATGGCTATGAACTTTGTGTTTGTGGAAGGGAAGCACAATGGCAGTACATTGAGTATATTGGGCCGAAATCCGGTGATGTCAGCTGTGAGAGAGATGCCGATTGTTGGAGGAAGTGGGCTTTTCCGGTTTTCTCGTGGATATGTGTTAGCAAGCACTCACACTTTCAACATAAGCAACGGTGATGCTGTTGTGGAGTTTAATGCTTATGTCCTCCATTATTAGTTATTTTTGTTATTATAAAGTTTTGATTTTGTTTTCATGTTGTTGAAGACTTCTTTTGTTTTCTAAATATATGCAATTTTTTGTGACATTAAGATATAAACTCATAATTTGTTCCTACTGTATTTAATTTATCTTCCAGGCTATGCATTCTTATTGTACTATTTTAACATATCCCAACTAGTCAAATTCAATATCATGAAATTCAAAGGCTAAGAAATAAGTTGATGACAACATGCATTTGTTTTTATTGTGTGTCGGTCATATATCTTTATAGTTAACAATAACATAATATTAGCTCCTATTTAATCAACATAAAAACATATAATATATAGTATCATTACAATAATTTATTCCCTAAAATCATATGTTTTTTTAACGTCAAATAACTCACACACATGTTCGAGAGGTATTCAGATCCAAATGGACAATGACTAATCCCCGGCGCCTATAAACCGGCCTTACGGACCGGCTCATGAACTCGCCCCTGAAACAGTCCTATGGACCAACCCAAGAGCTAGGTACCGCAACAAGTCGTCCCCTGCGGGGTTCAAACCTTGACCAACTGAGGATAACATCCCCTGAAGGTACAAGGGTGCTACATCCACTTGCTAGGCTAGACCATCTTTGGTAAAATTATGTGTATTTAAATGGAAGAAATTCATGAAGTTTTATTTGTAACAAAGAAAAAAAAATCCATTTAGGTTGTTTGTACCGTTGTTTCAAATGGTTTGTTTTACATGAGATGTTCATTTAATACATGCTAAATTATGTAAGAGAATTATAAATGGACTCCTCGTATGAGGGGAATAGAGTAACCGATGTGATCCAATATAGAAGATATATATTTATGTGAGTGGATCAAAGACTAAAAATGATCTATATAACAACACCTATTATTTATACCAATATGTCAATTGTCGTGTATGATTGGTAAAATTAATTAAAACCAAATCATTTTTTATATGTATCAATTTTAGCAATCGTGTTTTTTTTTTTATTCAATAAAGTTCTTATTTATTATCAACAAAATTACAACTCATCTTAGAAATTCAATCCCCCCAAGGCCCCAACTAAGGGTGGCATCGCTTATAGCTAGCAAGGTTATAGTGGGCAACAATGTTATTCCTCACCTAATAAAATGGAATGTGTATGACAATTTATATTGCAACAAGTAAGATAGAGTTGCTTGATAGTTATAATTCGGTCACATCTCATTCATCTTTATTAGTCGCTCTTATAACCACATAAGAGATAGGTTCAAATATCACATGTTTGTACCCAATATCACATATCCTAATTAGGGAGCTACTCCTAATGCCAATTATTCACATTCTCTCATCCCCATATAACCTTGTTTTTAAATCATTTTGAATGTTATCAACAATTCCATTCTCTCAAACCAATATCTGCTCCATGTGATCGTGTCTGTGAACATTGCAATGCCACTAATCTTATTTGAAGAATGAAATCGTTGGAGGCTGCCATTTGTTGCACACGGCAGTCAACGTACGCTTATGCACTTTCTTAGCGTGAACCTACTCCATCAACGTTGTTGTTCCATGCTTAGCAACCCCAATAGGCAACACAGAGATGTTTTTACTGACTAGTTGGTTCATCTCCTTCCATATACTGACATACTCCATGAAACAACTATCATTTTACTATCACGAACTGAAATATTGATTGTAACCATTTAAATAACTACTCATCAAATATTGTTAAATCAACCATGATCCAATTTTAAAGCATCACCTTTTTAGAACCAATGAACAAATCCACATTAATAAAAAGAAAACGTGTTTTACAATAAATAGTTTTAAAAGTTGATACATCAAAACAAAGATTTTAAGATACAAATTTAGTTATATTTTAATATAACCCATTTTTTATAACTTACGTTTAAAAAACTAATTGAACCTTTTATTCTACAATATTAGGCTTTGTTTGGCAAGCATAAGCTAGCTTATAAGCTAGCTTATAAGCTAGTCCATCCAAACATGTACCAGGAAGCTAGCTTATCAGCTAGCTTTTTGAAACGCTACTTTGAGTAGCTTATGAGGAGCTTATTGTAGCTTTTTCCAATTATACCCTTATTAATATTAATTATTAAATTCAAATATACCCTTTTTGGTCATTTTACATACTCATAAGCTAGTTTTTGCCAAACATAATTTGTTCAACAGCTAGCTTATCAGCTACTAGCAAGCTTATCATTCAACAGCTAGCTTATCAGCTATCCGCTAGCTTATCAGCTACCAGCTAGCTTATAAGCTACGCTTGCCAAACATAGCCTAATATAATAACCTACAAAGTCAATAGTCGTTAAAAATTAATATTTAATATTGAAAACATTTTCAAACTCCACCAAAAATAAATTAAAGACACATTCCTTTTTACGCGGAAATATTTGAATGCTTTTTTTTTTTCTTTTTTTTCCACAAGTTGAATTCAGGCCCAAAAAAGGCTCTAGAAACTTTTTTCACATTCTATATAAACAAGATTACAAGAACCTCAATAAGCATAACAACCCATAAGTCATTCTTTTCTTTCACATCTCCAATGGCCATATCAATATCTCAAAAAGCTATTATTTTTGTCGTTCTTATATCTTTTCTATTAGCTGTTGAATCCCACGAATTCTCGAGGAAACTATCACAACGATCTTTGGGATTGAGAAAGGAAAAACTAAGTCATTTCCGTTTCTACTTCCATGACATAGTTAGTGGTCCCAGCCCCACTGCCATCAGAATCGTTGAAGCTACCAGGACCAACCACACTGCCGCTACTGGTTTTGGTGACATCACGATGATCGACAACCCATTGACCATTGGCCCAGAGCGGACCTCGAGGCTGGTGGGTAGAGCACAGGGAATGTACACGTCGGCAAGTTTGAACCCAATGGGGTTGTTGATGGTTATGAACTACGTGTTTGTAGAAGGCAAATATAATGGTAGTACTTTGAGTATAATGGGGCGGAATCCGGTGATGTCGCCAGTCAGAGAGATGCCGATTGTTGGAGGAAGTGGGCTTTTCCGGTTTTCACGTGGATATGCACAAGCAAGCACTCATAGTTTCAACATGAGCAATGGCGATGCTGTCGTGGAATTTAATGTTTATGTCCTCCATTATTGATTAACTTTCTATTATGTTTTCATGTTGTTGTGATTCAATTTTGTTTTCAGATTTTACTCTATTTGTGATTAATAATACATAACTATTATGAGATTATTCAATTTTTTTTGCATGCATGTTTGAAAAATAATTTGAGTTGACTCATACTTCAATTAATTATAATGCATTAAATTTAACATATAAGTTTGACTACATGGCAAAAAACGAGTAAGTTGGTTTGAAATGAGTTTAACGAGCAAAAGGTTGTCAAATATATCAAATATTTACGATATTCTACCTCGTTTTATTGCAGACAAAATAAATTATGTTATAGTTTGAAAATACACTTCTTTAGTTATATACAATATATTATTTATATAAAAAATTTTAAAATACAAACAATAGGTTTAATTGATCAAATAACAAGTATTGTTGTATATTATAGATGAAATCACTTCTTTTATTGCAATTTTTTAGAAACACAACAAATTTATTAAAAAAAACTAAAAAAACGACACCAGTAAAATTCAAGTTCGATTATGTATTGGCAAAAAAGCTTGCAAACCAACTTGTATTTTTATTGTAGTTTATAAATATATAAAATGACATTTTTCATAACCCTATAATTTATACACTCTGAAGGAGAAACAAAACGGTGGCCTTGAGCCTTGAGGGATGTAAACGAGTCGAACCGAGCTCGATACAATATGTTAAGCTCGAGCTTGATAGCTCGACGAGCTTTCATGCTTCAAGCTCGACTCGTAAAAGATACATTATAGCTCCAGCTTTGCTCGGAAAGCTTGAAATTACATAAAAAATAGGTTATTTAGATTATAGCTCGAGCTCGGCTCGAAAAACTCGAAAAAAAATATACATATTTAGGTTATTTTGACATCTTCTCCTACAACACGATCCTATATAGGGCTCGATAAGAACTTAAGCCGAACTCTTAAAAACTCGAGCTCGACTCATTAAATATTTAAGCTCGTTTTTTGGAATCAAGCTCAAATTACTCAATAAAAGCTTGACTCATCTACTCGATAAAAGCTCAAGTTACTCAAGGTTCCAAATTACTCAATCTACTCCATTGGGTCCATCCCTAAATTAGTATATTTACATTTTTATGATTATATTATTTACGTCAAAAAATTTGGTTTTACCAAATATAAATGAATAATTTGAGAGAAAAAGAAAATCCATAAAAAGAATAACATTAATCATCTTAATTGTGGGTTTGATTATGCATGTAAGATGATTTAATAGTAAAAAGAATATAATATACTATATAACTGATAAACTTATAAATAGTTTTATTGAATTTTGATCGTAATTAGTTTTCTTTCCCACTTGTCTTTGATAAAGTTGGAGTGGGTCGGTCCGTATATCCGACAAACGACTACCGAATTAAGCACTCAAATTTCAATAAGCCATCTGCCTGGAAATTAAGCCCGCCCGCCATTATTGATAGTTGTAAAAGGGTTCGATCCTATTTAGGCTGTATTTGCTACACGTGATAGGCTGGATGGAACAAAACTTACTGATCATATTCGACGCAATATGGGATAAAACAAGAATTCACTGTTCTACGTTTGGTGTGACATGAGACATAGACAACATGTGACAGGGTGAAACAAAATAGGTGGAACAACATGGGACAAAAATGAAATAAAGGCTAAAATATTACTAATTAACATTCGCTTAATATATAACTTTAATATTGTATTTGTCTTAGTGTTAACCATCGCTAGTCGTGCCCTCCGCCGCCACCGATAGACACTGTCGATCACCTCCACTTTCTCTACCACTTCTTCCACCACCTCTACAACCACCATCGACCACCCACCACCACAATCCGTCATCACCTACGCAACCACCGTAGATCACTAACACAACCATTCATCGCCATTAGTTGCAATAATTACATGGGGAGTTTTTTTAAACTACTAACGTAGTCTATTTTAAGTTTTATTTCTATATAATGGCTAATAAACTGCGAGTCAACGTTGTAAGGAGTTCTTTTTACGTCTAACATTTTCTATCTCATTTAAATGAAAAACGAGCCAATTGCTAAAATAAATCGAGACATTGGAGCCTGCGACACTACAATGATATACGTCGTAAACACACAAAAAGCCAGACAAAGTCATTACTTGCAACACCACAAATCATTGTTCTAAAGGCTCGTTGTAATAGTTGTCATGTCGCATCATGACTTAAGGCTTGAGTCATGCCACCACGTTAATACTGCGGTAAATCATGACCTAATTCACGGTCATTTGTAGTTTACAATATATGGCTTAATTTAAATTGTTTATTATCACCAACTAGTTGAGTAGCTGGTAAAAAGCGTATATTTAAACATATGGTATTATATATTATTTAGATATTTTCACATTTTGAAAATCTCATTAAAAACAATAATAAAAGAAAATGAAAGTTGCAAGGTTGCTTCCCAAATTAGAAAGATTTGACCAAGTTTTAAGTGGACTTTGTGTTGACGAGATGCTTTCATATTTATTAGTCCACGCTTCTACTAGATTGATCTCATCTACAAGATTTGCTAATGGATATAGGTTTTTTTTTTAAAATAAAAAATGTATGAAAATGAATCATATTCTTATATTTTTTAAAATTGTCTTTTAAAATGTCATTTTTAACAAACTAATTGATAAGCAAGTTGATTGTTGATATATTAGTTGTTGACTCATAAGCTAGTTGATAAATGATACATTAACTTATGAATAAGGGGGTGCTTGGTTGGGGGTATTGCAGGGTAAGGAATGAGAATGACAATGAATACTGCTGCTTGGTTTGATATTATATAATGGAATCATTCCTGCAGATTCATTAATTTCCATTCCTGACCAAATTGGGGGGAATGGAAATTTTCTTTCAACTCAGTTCTTTTTTCCATATGTCATTCCATCTTTTGATGTTAAATGAAGCAACCTTTGTATTTTCAAAGTGGAGAAAAAATATTTTTTTGATAAGAAACAATTTTTCATTGATTATAGTGGGTTAACCAAGCAGCAACAATACAATGCTCATTTTCATTCCCATTCTCCTGCATTCCCATTTTCATTCCCATTCCCATTCCCTAAAATGAACCAAGCACCCCCTAAATTATGTTTGACAAATACTAGCTTATGAATATGTAAAATGATCGAAAAGAATATCTTGAAATATCATGATTAATGTTAATAAACGTATAATTGAAAAAAGCTACAAAAAGCTCTTGAAAGTTAGAACAATACTCCAACTAATGTTTCAACAAGCTAGTTTATAGTCTATCAAAACATATACTAGTTTATTAATTAGTTATTTTTACCAAACACATCTTTAATTTAAACATTTATGCGTTATGTATATCATAAGAAATTCTATTATATTGGGCCTCGGTAACTTTGAGTCAATCTCTTGTAATAGTTACCGGTAGAGGTGGCCAAATACCGATTAGGGGCCGGTTAAAAATAGTAAAAGTTTTGACCTGTTAAGCGGTAATTGGTTATAGTTAGGATAGTTAACGAGAGTCGAAACATATACGATGTTTAATAGCCATCACTAATTGTGTTGAGAGAAATGTATACAAGTCGAAATCACAATTATAGCGAAAATCGTTTGTGTTTTTCTTTTACGTTGTGTAACTTGGTATATAACCCCATACACCACACAACTTATTTATAGTTTGTCTGGGGGGTTGGAATGCAAAACAAAACCGGATACATTTAAAAAAAAATACAACTAGTTAACGACTAGTTTTTTGAAAAATTTCAGTTACGATTATAACCGGTTATGCAAAAAACCTTAATTGGTTACGATTTTCAGATATATAACCGGTTATAACCAGTTAAAGGCCTGGTCGAATATCGATTATCTGATCGGGCCGACCCCATTTGGCCATCCCTAATTGCCGGTAGAGGTAGGCATCTCAACCAGTTATGAACCATATCAGTCAACCGTGTCCGGTGTCTGACCAAGGATCGGTTATGACCGGTCCTGTCTTTGCTCTCTTTTTGTTTCAGACTGTATAGGTTGGGCCAAGGTTTAGCCCATATATCAGGCCAGTAACTGTAGGGCCCCTTCAAGATTTCGCGTCTAAATTGCAGAAGTTGCCGTGTCTGAATTGCAGAAGGAGCATTCAGCATTATGTATTTATGTGTGCGTTTTTTCTGGAAAGGGGTGTTCGGGCTAAAGCCCTAATAATCTTCGGCAATTATGGCCCCACTTAAATGTCACAGAAGGAGCATTCAGCATTGTGTGTGTTTTTTTTTTTTTTGGAAAGGCGTCCGGACCAAAGCCGACTAATCCCCAACGATTTAAGGCACTAAACATGATACTTCCATGTCCGCTGGCATCCGCAGGGAAAGACTTGAAGTCTGTTAGACGATATGAACCCGATAACTAATCCGCCACAGCACTTGTTGACGATGGGGACTCGAGAGGTGTACGAAGAGAAGCTACGAACGGGGAACCTATACCACGATCCCACCATTAAACCTGGCCTCGGTACTCCTCGATGTCCTCATTGTCTCTCTCCATTAACATCAAACTCGGTGGTATCTGCTTGCTTCATTACGTCTGATTCTAGGTTTTTTTTGATTTGATTTGATCTCATCGGATGATTTTGATTTTTGAGTTGATTGATCGTTTTTTGCGTTTGGTTTTTGTTGAATTCAGGAGAAAGGAGAATGGACAATTACACCAGTTATACATGATGCCAATGCAGTGGTAACAAACTAAACAAATCCTCTGTTGCTTTTTTAACATTTCATTCGCTTAATTTTCACTCTAAGTTGATGATTATTAGACTTCTACACTATGTTTGATTGTGTTACTGAATATCGATCAGAGTAAAACTGGTAGGTGCTGTTTGTTTTTTAAGTGGTGCTGACGTCTGTTTCCACTTCTGATTGTTAAGTGGTGTTGCCGAAGACTTAATCTGAATATGTCAAGACTGTTTGTTACTGTAAACTGTCAAACATCTGAATCTGGTTATTTGTAATAACTAAAATCAACTGAAATACGTCAACTCAATCAAGTACAATAGTGAACTTATACAATCCAGCAGCTTAACGAGCTTTATAGAACAATCCAAACAAGCTTAATGAGCTTAATGAATAATCCAAACAAGTCCAAGCTTCATGAACAATCCAAACAAGTCCAAGCTTGATGAAAAACTGAAAAAGTGAACAAAAAGTGGTCTCACCATCACTTTTTCGGTAAGTGGTGGAAAAGTGATAAGTGACACTTAATAAAAAAAAATAAAACAAACAGTCTGAATGGAAAAATCACTGACCGAATAAGTGATTTCCCCCCAAAAAGTACTGAAAAGTGATAAGTGGAAAAAACAATACCAGTGTTAATTTACATGTGAAGGGAGTTCCTGACTCGTTGTGGCAGGAGTTGAAGTCTCTCCGAAATCTGCAATCACTATTACATACCAGATTTATGGATGGAATTAGAAATCATTATAATGTGGTTTGATTTTATTTATTTATTTTTTTTTTTTTGGGGGGGGGGGGGGGGGGGGGGGGGGGAGGGGGGCATACATGACTCACTCAGCGGTTGTGGCTATGGGGGTTCCCCGGGCTCGAACCCTAGACTAATTCGATTTTGGACAAACTATGCCCCCACCCATTACCAATTGAGCTACGCGCCATTGACAAAAAATGTCTGAACCCGGGTTCAAACCGGGGACCTCTAGTGTGTGAGACTAGCGTGATAACCGACTACACCACCCAAACAAGTTCTCTTTGTGTTTGTAGATTGTGCACTAGGTGGAAGATGTTTGGATGATCTTTTATGAATTATTGGAGGAATCTTTTTCTTTGGTCCAAGTAGTCACGAGGTCCATGCGAGGAACTCCTCACACATGAATGGGACAAACTTGAGGGGTTCCGAACAGCGTGCATGGCCATTGGCCCTAGAAGGTTTGGTAGGCCTGTGAGATCTGAACTCAACTAGGTCCCATACCTTATACTCGAGGGAAGGAAAGTGCATTTGCATGTGGTGACGGCCTACGAATTCTAGTGGCTGGGACCTAGGATTTTTGCAAAGATAATTGAACTACAAAAATGGAAGTACACAATCGAGTTGTAGTAACAAATTTATTACCTAGAAGAGATTGTTGAGTAAAGTGCAAATGATTCTGTATTTACCAATGTCTTTGACATGACGCATTTGAAGGGCAGGTTGAATGCTTTTATATCTGTATCTTACCATGGAATTTACAATAGTTCATTAGTCTAGAAAAAAATATTCAACTTAATGTAGTATGTTACCATATTTATATGATAGTAGCATTAGCATCACCATGAGGATTATTGTACTGACAAATGACAAGGATTTTCACAATAGACAGTGAATTGTTGGATATCTTAGTCAGATCCAAATAATCAAAGGGGATGGTTACCTGAAACTGGCTATGATCTCGAGGATCGCTTTATGTCATGAGCATGAGATGTGAAAGTAGCCATACTTTCAGTTAAACGGCTCTGGTTAACTCTATTTATGCCATCCGCCCAGAAATAAATGCATAGTTTGGCAGTTTGGCTCGAGACACAATTTGATGCGTATTTGATTATTTGTCAAATATCTAAAAATTCTCCCTTACAATTAAATAGATAAATCTTGTGACCAATAGGGAAACGTTGAATTTGTTTTGGGACAACCCAAAAAGGAAAATTGTTGCATTTATTTTGCGACAGGGGGAGTAATATATCTTACTATAACGGGCTAAGTGTTAAATATGGTATTCCTCTATTAAATTAGCATAAATAAACATACAACTCTTTACTTTGATGATTGATTGTTTGTGAAGAGATAATCTTCATTCTTTGGTGTTCTATAGGTGGTATACAACACTTCTTTGCTTGTTAACTCGTGTAAATGGATGTTGTCGCATGTCAACAATCATTATTGTTATGAACCTTACGTTAAATAATACCATTCAGGTAGACCAATTTTTCGGTTGTGATGGTCTCTCGGTAGTTTGCTAGCTGTAGTCTTTCTTCTATTGCCTCTAGTTTGCTTCCCGTCAATCAAAACTCAAAAGATAATGTTTTTTGGCCCCAAAAAGGTAAAATACATAAAAATGTTGCACTAGATAATGGTCAAGATTATTAATATTTGTTTGGTCACATTATCCTTCCTGGTCACAAATTGACTATTTGTGTTGGTTCATTTGATTTAATGGACAAAAATAGTTTGATCAATATGATTATGAGAGTATAGGGGTGCGCTTTATAATTTTTTTTGTCTGTGTATGGGATTTAAAAATACAGTGATCACTTTGTTTACCCCCCCCCCCCCCCCCCCTCTCTCCCCCACCAAAGAAAGAAAATAAATAAAATTACAGCTTATATTTTACATGTTAAGCATGTCATGTACTTGTTGCTAATCTCATTTTTCTTGGATCCAATAGGCAGGCTGTGGTTTAGGTGGAATGCTTGGCGCCTTTTATGGTTTGAACACAGGTATGTTTATTTAGCCTGGACAGGGCTGGGAGGTATGCAAGTCTATATGAAATTTAACTTCTATTTAATTTTAATTTCAGGAATACCATATATTCAGAAGCATGTCAAGGGGCCAAAGTGGCTTCCATTTGTCATAGGGGTACTTTTTGTCATCTTCATTTGTTTTTATTTCTTAATATTCTTTACTGGAATTTCCCTGTGCTTGGAAATTTATCTCTACCACACTGTTATAAATCTCCTGTTTTGGCAGATTCCTCCACTGCTTATGTTTTCTGCTGCCAGTGCTGCATTTGGAGGTACGCCATTAAGCTCTGAATTACTTGATTCAGCTGCTATCATGGTATGATTCTTGGTTTTCTACATCTGGAAATCTATACCTTATCAGCTTATCGGTTAATACTGGGAGACAACATATGTATGTCTATTGTGGTGGAAATATGAAAACTGTGGTGAATGAAACTACGCAAGGATGCAGATGGATTGAAAAATGATAAATGCGACAATGTTGGCATCGATTGAATTGTGATGGAATTGGATAATATCTCAGACATATAAGCCGTCTATTTTTTGAATACTTAACATGAAAACTTTAAGACACATCCTGTGCTGCAAAAATTTCATGTTTCTGTTCCCAAATGAAACTCAAACGTTCTTATTAAAAAAAAAAGGGGGGGGGGGGGGGGGGGGGGGGGGGGGGGGGGGGGCAATGCTCCAAGTTTAGGCAGTTTATGCATGATACGCCTAACCTGTGGGTTTGGTTATCAACAAATGAGATAAAAAGCTCACATGTTTAATTCACCCTTGAGGGGATGCAATAAGATCCCCTCTGATGTTGAGAAACAACGATTCGAAAGTTCAATCACCAGTTGAAGTATGTTTAACTTGTATAACTGGCTTGAGTGCTGTTTTTGTGGAATGCATTGCAGATAACACTTACAATTTTTAGGAAAGAAACTACTAAGGGAATTTTGATAGTGCAACACTCACAAATTTATAAAATAACGATTGAGAACTTATTCTAGGGGGTTTCTGTTGTTGAACAATTAGACAAAAATATTTCTGTCGGGAATTGATACGGGCTGATTATGTTGTCACAGGATATGGGCTTCCAAACTTCACTCAGCTCAGTGTAACATCTTACTATGCCGCATCAAGTGCCTCACATCATGGTATTTCATTGATTACTCGATATATTGAAGACACTTACACTTCCCGTTCTCAGCAGTGCAGGCTACGATGATCAGCTGCAGGTGCACAACTAGATTTCTGCTCGTTAAACCCGATTAATTTTTGGCCTTCGTAGACTTGTACTGCAGATAGCTTATATAACTTTATTTAGCCATGTGCCTTATTGTTTTATGAGCATCTCTGCAATAATTCACAGTAGCATGAAAATGTATGTGGGGGTGGCGCCATTAAAACTATGAATTTGAATATCTGATTCCCCATGAAGTTGAATAGATAGACAGGATGATAATGATTGTTTAACATGTTCCATATCTGGTATCTGCCCAATTAAACTTATGCATCTAATAGGTGGGTTAAGTTACTATCACCAGTAATCTGCTTTTGTTTAGTCATTGTCTCTCTGTTTATTTTCATATTCATTACAATATTGCAGACATATAGAAATACCTTATAATGCTAAATTGGACTTCAATCAATGGAAGCCCTACTAATAAGAATATATTTCTAGATATGAATGTCTATATCTCTTTTATTCTGAACTAGATTGTGTAAGATGAAAAAGAACCCAAAAGTAATTATAAATCTGTGAAACCGAACAGGAAGAAGTGACGCATATACAGTTGCTTCTCTAGGTTCCATGACAAGTATTTCATCTGTCTATGAACTCCCATATGAAGCCAGACTCCTTTGGTATACTATATACTACACTACTTTTAGTTTATGTGATGTCTACTACCTGCTCTTACTTGATGAACGAACTCATTGAGCATTCTATCCAATTATCTTCAACATTTTTGGCACCAGCTTGTGGTGTCGTATAACAGGAAAAAATTATTGTCTCCAGGAATCATATTGCCTAGGAAGAGCTGAACGAGCGGAGTAGCAACTGAATTCAAGTGAGTATGACTATGAGGACCATAGACAAAATTGAAGTTGCGGGCATTAGCCGTAGACTGAGTTGATGTTAGAATTGAGTGAAGAATTTTGTAAGTTGCTTTGCTTCCGTTGTCATATATGCTGTAAAATGTTCCATTGAGGTTTAAAATAATTGGATTTCAGAAAATAAGATATTACATGATTATATGGTGGTATATAGTTGTATGAGGAAAGTGTGGTGTTTTACAAACCATTTTGTTACAAATTGCTACTGATTATCAAGAAAACCAGGGCAAGATTTGATTATCTCTGGCTTATGAGAGGCCAAATCTTCTAAGGGTTACACCCATTGATTACAAAACAGATACCTAAATGATTCCATGTTACTTCTATTTATACTCTCAACAACCAACTAACCTCACTTATTGACTTAATGACCTGCCCCCACAATTGACTAATTGACCTCCCTGTATCAGCCCTACTATCTATATGTGTAACACATTTGAAGTAGTGTACAATTAGCTTCTCCTTAGTGACCCCAGCCTTCTCTCATATTTTTTAATTTGTAATCTTATCCCTACCTCCACCTTGACATTCTTAGTTGTGTTACAGACATACAATCATCTTGTGTACATGATGTATTGTGCAGCTGTATTTTGTGCTGAATTTTTCCATCTTTCTGTATACATTTTGGTAAATCTTGGAAACTTAGAAGACAACAAATGCTTCATTGGTTAATTCACAAACCTTTAAAATGTGAAATTCTAATCTGCCACACTTATTGCAGAACATGAAGGCTGCCTACCCTATTATTTTTTCTCTCTAGTTCTCGGATAATGGTAATTCTATCACATATATGTTGTAGGGGCCTTAAGCTAGTGTCTATTGTGTTCACATCTTTGTAAGTAGTTCGAGAGTGTAGGTATTGGCTGCTCTCAAATTTATTCTCTCAAATGTTTATATTCACACACTAAGAAATATCAGTACTATGTGGGGGCTGAAAACGTCTATAGCACAGTCAATAATGCTAAACTGACAAGAACTTTGCTGGATCTACATATATGTTTCGGAAAATTGACCAATCATCGAAATTGGCTAGTGTATTTGATGTAATAGAAGAGTAGTTGAGCGGGCCCCGTGTACCATAAATCAGGGAACTGCAACCATGTATGTATAACTGGCAATTGTCACATGATTCTTGATACAGGCTTCTGGTACTTGCTGTTCTAATCCCTTGAATTTAATCATATGAAAAATGATGTGCGGTCTCTGCTGCTTGTTGCATTCGTGTATGAAAGTTAATTTCGTTTAGTGGGAAAATCTGTCCAATAAGTAGTCACATATGTATGATAAACATGGATTCATGTACAATTGTACACTTTTGTACACTTTGATATTGGCTTATATGAATAGTCGAATATTACTTTCATGTACGAGCTTGCCTGCTTCTAACTATTGTTTTGAAAATTTTCGCTAATGCTTGATTTATCGAATGACTATACAGATCTGAAAAGAATAAGACTCCGGTCACTGCTAGGTCAGTTTTCACTTCCTAATGCATGCAAAATTTTAAAATGATTTAAACTTTTCTCTCTGTTGCCATTGGTTTAGTTATCAGTGTACATGATTGCTTAAGATGCTATTTGTTTAGCTTGTTTAAGATTCAACATTTTTATTTTCTTTTATATTTAAGATGCGACTGTAGGTACCTATTTACTTGATAGGATAATTTATAGGAGACCGATATAATTAAGAATGAAGGTAAATGGTCTAAATGAATAGGATCTGATTATCGGAACAAAATATTCCATCGATATTTTATATCTGCATTCATAAGCTTTTAATCTTACCTTACCCTTTTACCCATTTGTAACAATTACTTGAAATTAGTAAGTTTTTTTAATTCTCTCCTTATTAAGGGTTATTTTGGACAGTTAATCAGTAGTCAAATGTTTTCATTAAACCATGTACCAAAGCCAATGGTGCATGTTTTCTTTGGGACAATGAGGGTGACAAATATTTGTGGTGCCAGTAGTTTACATTTCCCTTGAAAACCTAAGTTGTCATGTTTTAATACTCTAGTTGATTCCATGCTCAATATGAATAAGGTCTAGGTTCAAATAAATATTAAGATTTTCATACAATTCAAGGTGGAGTGCCTATTGTTTTTTTACAACTCCTTTGGAATGATCTTGATGTAGATTATCTTGTACCCTAAGCAAGCAATTGCTCTGTAGCTTAATAGATAAGATATTCTCATTCTATGACATCAAAATTGCTAATGCCATGCTTTCCTTTCCAGGATATTGCATAAAATTGCCAAGCTTGCCATTTTAAAGTTACATACATTCCCATTTATCCCAATGAATTGATAAATAATGTTGAACATATAAATAGGTTCCACTGTTCTAGCAATACAAATCACATCATCCTTTTTATTAACAATTTGGCTTCAACAGGGGTAACCCTGTAATTTTACTTAACGAGCGTTCAACCTCAACCTTCGCTTCTTTTTTTTTTTTTGGAAGAGGTATCCCAGACCACATTGGGCCCAGACTAATCCTCGGCAATTTTGGGCCAAAGCCCGACTGTTTAAAGCATGCAGCCCGGGGTCGAAGCCCCCGTACCTCCAGAATGCGTCCCCCAGGGCTCGAACTTGGGTTCACCACTATGTAGTTCCCAAGCCTTACCACTAGGCTAACACTCCTTTGGTTCGCTTCTTTTGGTTTTTCACTCTTCCCTGCCATGTTCTTACTCCACTACACCGTTTTCATGGGATCCTTCCCGAAGACCATTTATCAAGTTCATTTACACCTTTAGATGTTCATATAGTTTACAGTAAAAGGTAGTAACCAGTAACCCTCACCGGGCCCAAATGAGTCATCATCGTACTGATGTCTTAACGGGCAGACCAATGTTGAAACTATTTGGCCCATAGATGTCTCCCGAATGGAAGGAGTAAAAAAAATTCTACCGACAATGTAGTACGCATGAATGCTTTTCGGGTACACAATTATTGTTACAGTAGAAGGGATGGTACCACAAAGTTCATGTTGATTTATTATGGTGGTGAAAATGGCAACCTGATTCCATATGTTTTAGGGCAAGTTTTTTCATCACAAAACTAGGAAAGGTCTCCTGGTGATGACTATTTGGTAAATAGAAAATTATACCATTGCCAGCTACCTTTGCGTGTATAAGTTTTTGGCCATAGTACTATGTAAGTTATTTGTTTTGTCACTTTCTAAAAAATGTGCATCACTCATTATGTTCTTTGATTATTTTTAGTTTTTGGACCAATTTGCTCTTCCTATTTAGGGTAAAATTAATGCAGTTTTAGGCTGAAAAGTAAGTGTGGAGTGGTGGGGAATATGGATGTAAATAAGAGTTGTTAGGGTGCTTTTAGTATGTGGATGAGATTGGAAATAACTGGAATGGCAAGAATGAGATATGTGGGTGAAAATTTTGTGGAGGGTTTTAGGATTTTAATTTGATACGAATGATAATATTGGTAACTGGATTTTTATGTTACCTAGGGGCTGTTTACTAACTGCTTACCAGGGTGAGCGCTTACTAGTGTCATTTACCTTATTGATTAAGCATGGCGAGCACCGAGAAGCTTACCCGATAAGAGACGAGGCAAGGAGCTAAAGACCGAGGTTCTTACCATGGTAAGTGAGTAATACAGTAATACCCGGTGAGCGCTTACTGGTAAGAGTCGACACTCTAAATTAATTTACAGGTAAAGACGAGTCCATCAAAATGGTATCGTATGTAACAATTTACCAAGTAAGCATTTTTTGGATACGAGTCGTCGTCACTTACCGGGTGAGCGTTCAGTAAACGGACCCGTAGTATTGATTATTTAGGATTATTTATGTGGTCGTGATTGATATTTTTCAAAGATCTAGATATCTAATGGTAAATTATTTTTATACTTTACTAAGGGTCGTTTAAAATAAGAAGGTTAAGTGTCACGAGAAGATAAGAAAGAAAGGTTAAAATCATGTGTGAGTCATTGAAAAATCCATTTGAAAACGCGTATGTAAACCCCTATGAATAACATGTAATGTAGGCTCATATATGCATATTTAAGTAAGTTTTCTTTTTTCGGAATTTTATATTTATTCATATATGAACATCTCATTAATTTTCTCATATTTAGCCTTCTTATTTCAGTGCCAATTAATCCACTATAGTGTTAGAATTATGTTAATTTGCCTTGCAATTCCATGGTAAGGATATTGCTTATCTTGAAAGGTAGCAACCAAGGTGAATTTTATGAGCCCAATTTGCATGGTGGGGATGATGATGATACATGGTGTACGAAGGAATCTGGCAGTTGTATACAAGTACAAACTTTATATTTGCAAATGTATAATGCAGCATTGGGAATCCATTCCAGATTGTGTTTGTTTAGTAAAAGTTAAATCCATTAGGCTATCAGTAGCGGTGGATGATAAGCCCTCCCAACCTGCACTGCCACATCAGCTCTACATAAGCTTTTTTTCAACCCTCTCATAAGCCCTCTGCAACCCTCTACAACCTGTACCCCAACCCTCTCAACCCTTTCACACAACACATACACAAAACACACACAACTCACGCGGGCTTGGCAGTGTGGCCAACCCGCCAAGGCTGGAGCCCGCCGAGCACCCTATTTTGTGTACCCAATCCTGCTGAAGCAGCAAGCCTTGCAGCCCGCTGATGCCCGCCAATGACCGCTAAGCTTAGCCTTATGGATATATAAACTAAATGGCAAATACAAGATAGTATAATTGTGACTTTTACTGAGTTTGTTTGGTTTGGTCTATGAAAAAAAGGTATCATATTCTTAAGGCCATAGGGGTGAGGAGGAAATTAGTAGGTAGATGTGTATTCAACAATATATAAGGTTAAATTTTCTGCATGTGTCATTTTCTTTTGAAAGGGTATCCTAGGCTATGTCTGGACTAATCCCGACAATTTATGACTCTAAGACATGAGCTCTTGATAACTTAGTGGCCACAATTGTTGCATACGCCTAGAATTGAACCCTGGGCATATGGGATATTCCACCACATCCCTTAGGGCTTCAACCAGTATGCCACAACTCTTGTGGTTTGCGTGTGTCATTCTTATAGCCAACATTGGGGCTATTTGGTTGGTTTTTCACTAAAACTTGCATAGATAAAGCTACATGTATAGATTAATCCGTCTGAATCGATTGGGAAATTATTTGTCTAGAGAGTTTAGTCATAGATAGAAGAAACATGTTTGTAGTTGGAAGACACATGTTTGGAAAAAAACTTGACTTTCTGTCAAGGTTCTAAATGGTGTGATGCGTGACGTGGCGTTGAGGTAAAACCTCAAGCCTTAGGAGCCATGGCGAAGCCACGACGTTTTCAAGGCCTGACTTAAGGCGTCAAATTTCTAGTTCATATAAAATAATATGTATAAGAATATATGTTTTGTACTGTTATTCAATGAGTTAATAGTAATAAGCTAAGTTAAAATTATGTTATATATTAAAAACTAACAAATAAAACCTTAAAACGTAAAGAAAAATCAAATACTGCATTAGGAGAACTATGCAGTAGGCTAAGGCGTGCCACGGGCTTAACGTGGCGTGAGACAAAAGCCTTGAAGCCCTTTTTAGAACAGTGCTTACTGTATAAAACTTCCTCCTAGAAGCTTATTGAATAAGCTATGTTGTATATCATTAAGCCACCATCAAAATGTCATATATAACTATAACTCGTTGAGTAAGCTCTGAATCTTATTAAGCTACTAACAAACAATCCCTTACTTCATTGGATAGATTTTATAAAAATAAAGAAGGGGAAATTGAATGGGAGGGGTGGGGGTGAGGTTCCTTAAATTCCAGTGGTGTGGTGTGTCTTGAAGAAAGTGGTCCAAATGACAATGTGTGTACTCTTTCATCTGTCTTTATGGTTCCCTCCTTTTGTTGTACTCTCACTCTCTCTACTCTACAAAACAATGCCATTCAGTTGACCCCACCTCATAATGCATTGTACTTGTGGACCTCTTCTTCATCCCCCCTGCCCTACCTACATCTTTGAACTTATTTCACCTAAATTCATCTTACCCAAAAACAAACACCTACCAAACCTTACCATTTTTTTATTTTTAAAATTATGTTAAAATAAAAATCAACTTCTTTTTATTTTTATATTCAAATATTTACTTTGAAAACATCCTACTATTTTGGTATTTAACTTTGTTTTTGTTTTTCCTATAATCTACTTCTAATTTACTCTACTTCTAAACTATACATTTTTGTTCACAACGGGACTCAAACCTATGACCAAAGGCCAAGGAGAACACTTTACAAACACCTTGATACCGTCGTTGGGCTATAAGCCCTTTGGTTGTTTTTATTTTGATGTGATCTTTTTAGGGTGAAGGGAGCGGTCACCATTCCACCCTTTTACTCTCTCTCTCTCTCTCTCTCTCTCTCTCCAACCATTCTATCCCTACGAAATCCCTGTAGTGGTCACCACTTCGTCCATGCATCCCTCTAACCATTTAATAAAAGATAAAAAGATTAAAGAGAGGAGAGATAGACACACAAGAGAGAGAGAGAGAGAGAGAATCAAAGACTCCGCAGGGTTAGCAAGGCTGGCGGGTTGTTGATTTGAGAAGCCAACGGGGACGGGGGCGGTATTTCACCCCGCCACCCCGATGCACTTCCCCGCTGGGCGGGACCCCCCTCACTCCCTTCCCCCTTAGGGCCAGTGGCGGATTCACTTGTTTGGATATGGGGGCATAGGCCCCCTTAAATAATAAAAAACAAGAATTTGTAATGTTAAAATTAAGTGTTTTTGTAATTTCTACTATAATTCCTCCTACTAAATTTTCATATGGGACCCCATCAACCAAAAAAAAGGCATCCTTATAATCAACTAAAAAGCAAAAAAAAAAAACCTTTCAAAATCAACCAAAAATACCGAAAAAAAATCTTTCGAAATCGCCAATAACACTTAGAATTCATTAAAAAGAACCAATAATACTTTAAAAGTCCTTCGAAATGGCGGAAGTAGACTAGAAATATATCAGATAACTTTGCGGGCATTTAGTCTATCTTGAAGGTGCCTTCGCTACGAAATTTTTTTGGATCCGCCACTGCTCATGGCAATGCTATTTTCACACCCTTTAAGGTTAAAATCAAGTCGATTTAAGCATGAGAAATTGAAAATCTTGCGTTTGATATTGACATATGTGAGAGGAAAATTAATAGACGGGGTTGCATTTTTTTTAACGACAACTTTAATTAGCTGTTACTTGTTAGTATACACCTCAGTTAGATTAGAAACGCCTCTGTCTTGGTTCGAACCTGAGACTTCTACTCCAAGAGGCTGACCCTCTACCAACCGGGCTAGCCCCAGTTGGCAGATGGGGTTGCATTTAGTAATCGTAGGTTAATCGGCAACTGGCTTGGTCTTTAATCCATTATAACTGACCCGTCCCCTAGTCCTTAAGTGGTTACCTCTTTTTTTTTTGCATTTTTTGCATAACCGGTTATAATCAGCTTGGAACCGGTCTTTAACCGGTTATAACCGTAACTTATTTTTTATTTATTTAAAGTTAGTTGTTAGATTAACGACAACTTTAATTAGCTGTTACTTGTTAGTATACACCTCAGTTAGATTAGAAACGCCTCTGTCTTGGTTCGAACCTGAGACTTCTACTCCAAGAGGCTGACCCTCTACCAACCGGGCTAGCCCCAGTTGGCAGATGGGGTTGCATTTAGTAATCGTAGGTTAATCGGCAACTGGCTTGGTCTTTAATCCATTATAACTGACCCGTCCCCTAGTCCTTAAGTGGTTACTCTTTTTTTTTTGCATTTTTTGCATAACCGGTTATAATCAGCTTGGAACCGGTCTTTAACCGGTTATAACCGTAACTTATTTTTTATTTATTTAAAGTTAGTTGTTAGATACTTAGATATAATTGATTTTTTTTTCATACTTGACCTTTTTTTTAATTTTAACACCCAAACACACTATAAATAAGTTGTGTGGTGTATGGGGTTAGATACCAAGTTACAAAACGTAAAATACTTTTAAGTGTACTTGAGTGACCCAGTTTTTTTCAAAGTTTATAATTAATCATAAATTTTATTTAAAAAAACGTTTAACTGATTTATAACCGGCTCTTAATTGGTTACATATACACTAAACTGATTACTACCCGAACCCGCCTAACAGTACTGGTTACGTTTTAACCGGTTAACCTGATCAATGCTTTTAACCGGTCCGGTGGGTAACCGGTTATAACCGGTCTAGGTCCGGTTTTTGGCCACCTCTAATCGTAAGGGTGCATTTTGCCTAGCGTTTTTGTTAGCATAATAAAAAAAAGGCTAATTACACCCCTACATATTGCTAATTGCATGTTAATTAATACTTTTCTCTTCATTTATATCAACGTAAAAGTATGTTTTTTATATTTTCAATGCATAGTTAACCTGAATTTGACATGTATATGGGGTAAAAGGACAATGTCCAAAAAATGGTTATATGGTCATCATATATGATGTGATGTATATGCTTACGACTTTCCGATGAATACGTTTACAAGATGGTTTTTTGAGGTGTTTTATTTGTCATAGTGATTGATAATGGAATGTAACTCAACAAAGTTAATATTAGTTAAACAACTCAAATTTAGCTCTAATAAATATTTCCCACAAACTTGTATTTAACATGTTTGTATGTATGGTTATAGGTGGATTTAGTGTAGCGCATATAGATGATACGGTAAGTTTCTTCATTTGTTGTAGTGTAAAAAGTAAAACTATAGGGTCATAAAAATTGACACATATCATTTCGTTTTGTGCTGCTATATATATTTTAGGGTAAATTATATGTTTGGTCCCCGTGGTTTACAATTTATTGCACTGTTGGTTCTTATTTTAAAATAATTATGGAAAATGTCTATGTATTTTACACTATATTGCACTGTTGGTCCTTGTAGTTTATATTATATTGCACTATTGGTCCTTGTGGTTTATATTATATTGCACTATTGGTCCCTAACTCTAAACCACAAGGACAAACAGTATAATATAATGTAAACCACAATGGACCTTTTCCATAATTCATTCAAAATATGGACAAACATTGCAATAAAATGTAAACCACGGAGAACAAATATGTAATTTACCCAATATTTTAAAACTACCAATTGACACATCACTTTGTTTTGTGCTACTATATATATATATATATATATATATTAAAATTGTAATAAAGACACAAGTTTTTCTTGGTAGAGTTTGTTAGTTCTTTGC
The DNA here is from genome assembly GCA_030169165.1 of Centaurea solstitialis. Taxonomy (NCBI): domain Eukaryota; kingdom Viridiplantae; phylum Streptophyta; class Magnoliopsida; order Asterales; family Asteraceae; genus Centaurea; species Centaurea solstitialis. Next base: position 1,587,070 of record CM058042.1, on the reverse strand, counting down.
TCTTTAAATTTGAGGTCTTGTGTTTAAATCTTATTTTAGTCATTTTTTATATTTTTGCTTCTAATATTAGATTTATTACGTTTTCTAAAAATTGCAATAACATAATCTAAACACAAGACCTTACAATTTGAAACGCAGAAAATCAACCAACAGATCAATATTGAATTCGGCTGAGGTCTACCCTTGGTATGGGCTATGGGAGATTGTCTAAATAATCACGTTTGACCCCTCCAACAACCCCCCCCCCCCCCCCCCCCCCCCCCCCCAATCCCAACAAAAAATCAATTTATAGATAGTTTATGTGATTAACTAAAATAGTCTATCATTTTATAAATAACATTTTAACAACTTATAAATCCATTTTTTAAGCAAAAATCAAGTTTTATTTCGACTAGCAAGCATCTAGCAGAAAAGGAACAAAAATGTCACATTGCTTGATACAAATAGATATGATGATATCTTTGTGTTAGAGGTTTTTATCACTTCCCTTAACCAATAACTAAATAAAGGATTTTTCCACAATTTTGATATAGCAAATCCACTTTTTATGAACATAATATTCATAAACTAGTAATATTTGTTAAAGTCTTATTTTATTAATATTAAATTTATAAAAGGTATAAAAACTTGTATAAATGAGTTGCAAGGAAGATATTACCCATATTGAATATTATTTTAGGACGCTATGATATTATCCGTTGTAATAATATATGGTGTTATTAAATCATGATGTTTCACATAGATTTGGGGAAGAAGCCAACAAGGTATAGTTTATATGATTCTGATTAATTAATTATGTAACTACTATTTTTCCTTCATGAATTCAATTGAAAAATACTGCTAATTAAGTATATTTATTAATACTTTTGCCTATTTTATAATTCAATCACTGTTATAGTATCTTTGGTCCAGTAGACTCAAAACTTATTTTGTTTTGAATGCAAAACATAAATTTAAACATGATAGCTGATATGTTTTTCTTATAAATGGTTGTTGTGAAGGCTTAACATTATCAAGTCACTCATAAAGCTTCAAAATGTCCAACGTTGTTAACTTGATTTAAGTATTTACTTTTCTTTTTGTTTTAAGTTAAAAATGATTTTAATTGACTTGATAAAAGTTACATGAAAATATATATAAAAACATTTGAAGATGGCGATAAAAGATCTCAAAAAACAACGTTGGAAATTACTATGTTTAGACGGTAGTACTTGAAGGGAGAATTTTTTGTGTATTTTTCCAATATTACTCAAGATTTCCCAAAACTAAGGGAACTAAATTATAATTGCACAAAGCCCCCTATGGTTTGTACTTTCTTGCAACAAAAAAACCCCTCGTGTTGACATTTGAGACATATTTTGGACCACAAACATATTAATACTTTGATCGTTATTATCATATATATATTTTCTTCGACAATATTGAATATCAAAGGTCATGTCTATTTTTATCTCATGTACTAATGGAAGAATATGAAATCGACTATAAACTATATTGACAAAGGGATGAAAGATGTAAAAAATCATCTTGTCATCATGATCATATCATGTTTTTATCAACATATCAGTTCATTTTGTTGGAAGGAGTTTTCCTTTTTCAAAAGACCTTTTTAGTTTTTAATCAATTCCAGATACATCGTTACCGTCATGCTTTGTAATGATACCGATGATGTGATTCACGCTATTGACATCGGCAAGTGGCATTTCAACATTTGTAATGGAAATGAAAGGAAAATTGATTAGGATAACATAATTGCCCTCGAAAATCTGCAACGTTTTGTTCGATATTTTGGAGTTGATGTGAATGATGACTTTTATATTGTCTTTGGATGCAAAATATTTTGTAAACAATATTTAGAAAGATAAATAAAGTAGTGCATATCTCTCATCCATATTCATCCTTGATAAATATAAGACAAAAATAGAAGGAAAGGTGTATTATTGTTGTTGATGCCAAGCAACATCTATTCATATGCACTATTATTACACATGCGTTAGTAGTACTAGCTTTGAATAGCAAAGGTACCCTTCAAAACAATTGAGTACGATTATATAGGAGCAAAATACAAATGTTTAATCAATTCACTTGTTTCATGATCACATCTAACAAAATAAACGTACATAGTTACAAGTGAGTCATCCATTGCCAATATAAACCTTTTTGTTTTGTTTATAGTGTATAAAACTAGGTATATCTACAACCAACTATTAATTTGTACACTGGATGTCATTAAACAATGATTACAACTTTAGTCTTAAATCAAAAGGCCCTCACTTTTCAATTGAAAATAGACGAAACATAATCACTATATATTTTAATTACATCTAAAAGCAATCATTTTATTCATTTTACTTTGACATCTATTAGTACATGATTTCATTTGTTTTCTTGTGGTTTTCGGTTTCTAGGATTCTTTTGTTAAACACACACACACGCATAGACAAAAGTTCAAATGGAAATTTAAATTTGATTGCGCACGTGAGGACAGTCGAGAGAATGCCATATGGCATATTTAGTCTGAATAATACAAGATTATTCAGTCTAAAGATTATGCATTAATCAAGGTGAATAATACACTATGCAGACTGAATAATACCGAATCTTGTATTATTTAGTCTGAATACTGTATTATTCACCTTGAATAATGCATATATTCAGTCTGAATAATTATGTATTATTTAGACTGAATATGAGCCGAATAGGACACGTGACGTGCTCTTGGTTGTCCTCACGTTCGCAATCAAATTTGGGCGTTCATTTGTACTTGACCATATATATATATATGTATGTGTGGTTTCATTTACAAATCACTTAGAATACAAACCATCCAACTGATTTAATCACTTTGGATTAAGAAAATCAACTGATTTAATCATTTAGTCGCACTCTGACGCGGGCGACTTAGCGTGCGGGTTAGCTTTATTCAGTTTGCATAATAGCTTTATTCAGACTAAATAAAGCTTGAATAAAGCTAACCCGCAAGGTTTATGCAGACTGAATAAAGCTAAGCCGCATAAGTCAGATTTCACGTGGTGCGATTTTGGTGGTCCTCACGTTCACAATGAAAAAGTGGTTCACATTTGAAACTCACCCCTATATATAGGGGTGAGTTTCAAATGTGAACCACTTTTTCATTGTGAACGTGAGTACAACCGAGAGCGCGCCACGTGGCAATCTGACTTCCACGGCTTAGCTTTATTCAGTCTGCATAAAGCCCGTGGGTTAGCTTCATTCAAGCTTTATTCATACTGCATAAAGTTATTAGGCAAACTGAATAAAGCTAACCCGCGCGCTAAGTCCCCCGCGTCAGAGTGCGACTAAGCTTTATTCACTCGAAATGATAGCTTTATGCAATATGCATAAAACTTAGTCGTGTGTTTTTTAGATTGCCACGTGACGCGATTTCTAATGTCCTTAGGTTCACAATGAAAAAGTAGTTCACATTTGAACTTTCCTCCTCTCTCTCTCTCTCTCTCCTCTCTCTCTATATATATATATATATATATATACGGTTGAGATCAAAGTTGACTAGTCAAAATTTGCATGAACGCGCATGGACAATGGACATTTTTGTAATTGTTACAAATAGTCAACAAACATATTCATCAATGAATCTTCAAATCAAATATATATATATATATACAGATTCATCAATGAATCTTCATATATGAACGCGTACATGAATTACATAGATTCATATATGAATCTTCATATATGATATGAATTTGTGTAATTCACATGAAGATTCATCAATGAATCTTCATAGATGAGCGTGTTCGTATACGAAGATTCATTCTATGGCCACAAGTATTGATTGTTGGTCACAAGCGTAAAATAAATAATTTTGTTTTATGTTATTTTTTATAAGGAGACGTAAATTTCTAGTTCTACTATTGTCTATATCCAAAACCAATATATTTATAAAAACAAAAGCAATAAAAAAGCACACACTAACGTAAATTAATATTGATTTTTTGAATTTATAACCATCTAAATCATAGTGAAAATCAGTACTATTTATTATATGAAATTGCCATTGATGCGATATATCATGTTATTTATTTTTGGTGGGTTGAATAATTATTCAGACATAGAAAATGAAAAAAAAAAAAAAAAAACACAAGTAGCTCCAGAAAAGCACAAGTTGAAGTGAAAGGTATCCTAGAATTCAACCAATACCATCTCCTTGTATTTACTCTTTTCATGCCTCAATCACCCACAATCAATAAACTGACCTAACTGCCTTTGATATTCCTTCCCCATTTTAGTAAATCCCAATTTTACCCTTTTCCTAAAGGTCATCCTTTCCCCCCACTCTCCTCTTTTTCTTTTTGTTTTTTTTATATATGAATTTGTTTTAATGAGAGATTTCTTTGACTGCATTTTTCGGCTTTTGTGCTCGTCTCTTCACGTAAAAAGAACGGCAACTAATTCATACGAAAACGGAGATTTGGTCATTAGAAACCGAAAAAAAAAAAGAGTCTGTTAGCTTAAGAAAAATGGTATCCCAAGATCAATAAAAATAAATAAATGTTATCCATAAAAGATAGATGTCACCCTTTGTGTTATGCCTATTACACCAATCCTAAAATTATCATAGAAGAGGTAAATTATCGTATGTATCATATTGATAGAAGAACTACAACCAAACTCGAAGCCTTAAGCTCCTCTTGAAATATATGAAAAGGAAATACTTATATATCTTTAGTTAACTTTTACTAAAATATGAAATAAGAATATTATTCATAAAAAGATATTTTGATGTTATTAATTTGGAGAAAAGAAATACAAAGGGTAATACGCAATACCACTCTTTTTATGAGATTTCAAGACATATATATAACCAACATGCATGATTAAAAATATTATCTAATAAATAACAAAATATCCCTTTTTGCATATAGTTAATAGAGATTAATATATAAAAATCCTAATTTAGCTTGGGAACAAAGTGGCCAACCAATTGATAGTGAAGTTGGTTGGTTTCCTCAGGTCAAGTGTAGGTAGTGTCACATGAGAGCTTTTTTTTTACTTTAATCTTTTTTAAAGATTATTTATGGGATTCATAAATGATTTTCGCGTTTTACTATGAATAGTATTCTTTGCATTTCTTTTTTTAGTTTGTTTGTTTGTCTATAAATGGTACTCTTTTTCATTAATTCAGATCAATACTTGCAACATAGGGTCCATTTGTTCTCCAAATTGCCTTTTGAGATTTTCAGGATCTTTTGATTCCTTAAACTTAAGCTTCTCAATAATATATATATACAAATATATAGAGAGAGGAAAGTTCAAATGAAAACTCATTTTTCATTGAGAATGTGAGGATCACTAAAATTGCGCCACGTGACATTATGCACTTTGAATATCATGCATTATTTATAGTGAATAAATGTGTCTTAGCTTTATTCACTCTGAATAACGCATGATATTCAGAGTTAATATTGTAACGTGACATGATTTTAGTAGTCCTTACGTTCAGAATCAAAATTGAGTTTACATTTGAACCTAACTATCTATATATATAATTGAATGAGAATCACAAAAAAAAAAAAATTAACCACTACAATAACCAATGATATACACAATAATCATATTAATTATGGAATTATGATATTAACTGTTTCATAATATGAAACATAAGATACAAGTAATTAATGTATATAAAATAACCACATTGTAAAACATCATTGTACTTTCACATGTATTGTTTCACATCGTGATGTAGAATATATATTTACCTCAAGTAATAAATCATTGATCGATCGAGTTAATTTCACATAGACTATATTTCAATTTTTCAACCATTTCTCTTCAATATATGTTAGAAAACTTCCTCTTTATTTTAAAATACTCTTTTAATTTATAGAGCAATATTATCGCGTTCTACAAATTCTTACATAGTATCAGATCCAATTTCTATCGTTGTAGAAACTCTACACTCTAGGTCAATCCAGACCACTTTAATCCCCTCTCTACACTCTAAAACAACATGTACATTGTATATAGCCTACACTATTACTAGTGTGTTAAGTTAGAGTCGAGTCACACTGCTAGCTAGACCTGACTCATTTCTCTTCAGCATATACTAAAACCTCCTAATTTCAACGGCTTTTCTGTAGAGTAATCTAATATGAACCAACATATTCTCGTAAGTATAAAACTTTTTATGTTATTGTAATATATGGTTCAGAAAACCAAAAAAAAAGGAAAAAAATGTTGTAAAGTCCTGAAATGTACAACCATGGAAAGCACACTGCAAGCAGCTGACACTTGTACTTTACACAATTTTAGATAGCATGGTAAGTGGGAGTATGCAGCAGCAGCAGCATCACCCTTTGGAACTTCTTAAAGGCATCAGTTGTTGGTGATATCCACTCTTTTTCAATTCCTCATGAACTCAGCTTCATTTGCTTCTGTGGGTACAATCACTGATTGCAGCCAGATGTTGACTGTACATATTAGCTTTTCATTATGTTTCCTTTTTTTTTTCTTCCTTCTTTCAGTATTTAATAAATAAGATTTAATGTCTTCATAAATATCTGCTTCTTTGTGTATCATAACATATCTTTTTTCAGCCCTAAATTCAATCACCATTTCAGAATTTTTGAATTTCAAACAAACCGAACCGAAACCGAATTAAACCGAACCTGACACATTGAACGATTCGAGTTCCATAAGCTCGGGATCACGAAAACCCGCTCGAGTTTTTAAAAATCGGAAAGAGAAAATTACAAGAATTATTTGTTGGTGAAGTAATTAAAACAAAATTTCGCTTTGCGAAACGAGTACTTTTCGAGTTAGGGCTCGAAAATGGGAACCGAACGGACCGAATCTATAAGTAATAGATCGATTCGAAATCGTTAGCTTTAGATCTTGAAATAATTTCTTTGGAATATATAGATCTTGATTAATAAGGTCTCATCTGCTTTACAAATAAACCCTAGCTAGTAACACACATGCATATATATATATATATATATATGAATAAAATCTTTGTTAGATTTCATGACTAATTTAAAATACTTGAGCATCATATAATAAGAACTAAAAATAAAAAATGAATCTGGTAGGTCTATTAATACTTCTAAAGAGAACTCCAAAACGAAAATGGTAGATAAATTACACTATTAATTAATTAATTAACTCGATCTGATTATATATATAAATATAAATATAAATATATATAATGTTACAGATGCAAATCAAGACTAACTTGATCTTGAACGCTTGGCTTCGTCGTCGAATCGTACATATAGCTAGCGCTCGTCGGGATTCTCGACGCCCTCAATCCGTCGCTAGAACCTACCAATGGCGACGGATTGATCGAAAGGTCGCGGTTAAACGTCGAGTTTTGGGCATTCGTCGGGTATCTCCATAACCCTAATGGGCTGCCATTGATGGGCGTTTGATGATGATGTGAGGTACCGTATGAAGACGCCCCACCGTAAAACCGGTTATTGTAGCCGGCGGTGATGCCAGAAGCGGTGTTCGTGTGGTGGAAATACGGCGGAGGTTGGACGGCCGCGGTCGAACCCCCAAAACGGTGGTAGTTCATGAAACCATACATTTGGGCCTCCGAGAAGCTTCCGTGGACCATGGTGGACTGAAGGTGAGCTCTCTTGGCGTGTTGTCGTTCTCGTTTATGCGCGTTTTGGTGTCCGCCGAGGGCTTGGGACGTCGGGAAGTTTCGGCAGCAGTAATGGCACTCGAACTTTCGGTTGCTCTCGCCGGTTTCTTTGGATTCCTCGAGGGTGGCGGCGGTTACGGCGTCGTTCGACTCGTAGTCGTCGGTGATCATGGCGGAGGAATCACCGCCGCTGCCGCCGCCGCCACCGCCGAATTCTTTGCCGAAGAGCCGGATGCCCTTTTCTTTGAGGGGGGAAGGGCGGATGAAGGGGAGCTGGGAGAACGATTCGACGTTCATGAAATCGTGGGTTTCTCGGTCGGTTTTTCCATGGTGGTGGGAGACGGCGGAGGGAGTGGTGGTGGAGGGTGGAGCTAGGGAGGAGGAGGGGAGAATGAAGGAGGAGGTGGGAATTAAGGAGTGAAGAGTGGTTACATATCTGGGGGGTTGGGGGGACCTATAAAGAAAGAAAATGGAGGTTAAATTATGGTAAAGAGAATTAGGGAATTATACAACTAGTTTCATAATTGATGTCTGCATTTAAAAAAGGTAAATCCATGTGAATCCCCCACGGTTGCATGCCATGGGATGTCACCACCAACATCATTACATATATCTATCGTGGTACATTATATACATACATGTATCTATCTATCTATCTATATATATATATGAATAATCTTGTATTATTCGATCTGAATAATAGATCATTATTCAGTGCAACGTGGCTTGCTTTAGGCGGTCCTCCCGTTCGCAATCGGATTTGAGTTTCATTTGAACCTGACCCTGTATATATATATATATAGATATATATGTATGTATACAAGGTTGGGCTCGGGTGGCATTAATGGGAGAAACGTGAGAAGTAGTTATCACTCGTTAAATGCACATGAAATGCCAATTCCCTTCTAAGTCGCTATTCGTGGGATTACAACATGGGTTTATAAGAGATCATGGTTTAAATCCACTTCTCACGCTTTTCACTGTTAAATTCTCAAGCAAACCTTAGCCTATGTACATAGGTGAAGGATCATGTGTGGAAGTTGAGTTAACCTGAGAAGTGGATCTAAAACCTTTGATCACTTTTAGTCTCATTCCCTTCCATGAATAGTGCTTTAGTCTCATTCCCTTCTAATGTGCATTCATGTTTATCCGATAACCACTTCTAACGTTGGCCTCAACTTCTTACCTGAACCTAACCCTATATGTACATGCACCCAAATAATCAGATGATCGAGAAGTTGACTTAACATGAGATACGTGAAAGTAGATCTGAACCCTAGATCACATTTACTATCAAGTCCACCCATAAATCACGCTTGATACGAGGATTGATCCGGTGTATCTCGATGCATTTTATCTCGGTGAATTTCATTTTAATGTGCATCCAAGGGTTGATAACTACTTTTTTCAATGACAACAATTGATAAGTACTTATTATGCTTCTCACCAAAACCCAATATTGTCTGCTTTGCCCCACCGACATTCCTAAGTACATGAACGAGATCGATCCATCTCTACATTTGTTCCTTATTGTAGTTGCTGTAACTTCATCCGTATTTCGCCAATTCCCATTACTTTGTTTTCTAGGAAATTAACTTTCAGTCTGGAAGGTAGTCGAAAGCACCTAAGGATTCTTACTAGGTTCGAAAATTAGTGGCTGGCCAATCCCTGAGAAAATGATATCATCAACATATTGAAGGATCGAGATGATGGGACCATCGTTAGAAAAAGAAATTCCTTTGAAAAATCTTTTTTCAACAACCTCATCCATTGCGACCTTCAACCCTTCGGCGTTTGAAACGATTTAGTTGGATGATCCATTAATGAGGACCGAGACATTGGCAGTGGAGAGATAGTTCCATATGACTGTATCCACAATCTCCACTTGTCTTCGAACCCTGTTTGAAGCATAACATCGTCCAAGAACCCCCCAAATAATATAGTTGAACGTCTTTTCGAAGTCAACTTTAAGGATGAACACCATCTTGTTACACTTCTTATCCCAACTAATTATTTCATTGACAATAAGAGGATCATTGATCAAGAATGTTTAAGTCTTTCATAAAAGCAGTTTGCTCTTTGTTGATCACCGGGTCCAGAATGGGTTTAAGCCTTTCTACATGTACCTTTGAGATAACTTATATAGGATGTTCGACTCTAGCTATGTATATAGAACTTTTTACATGCAAATTCACATCATATTTATCCTTAAGTTAATCTAATTAGATTATTTTTGAAAAACGATATATAAAATGGTTAATAAGTCGATCTGGTTTTAACATAATAGAAACTTGTTATGTTATCTAAATTTGTTCTCACAATCAATCACGGTTTCATAAAACTAGGTTGTCGATCAAACTTTTTTTGGTTACTTATTATAACATCATACATATTTGTTTGTCACAAAGGTAGGTCCATAATATTTCCATAGTATAAAGTATCATGAAAGTTACAAATCATAATAAACAAAACACTAAAGAAATAAATGCAATTTCAAAGATCCATTGTTTGAATTTTTATATTCAACCATTATCATCCTAACGTTATTTCGAATCTTGTATATAAGCATCGTAATAAATTTTAAAACATGCATGCTTAATAAACTTTAAAACATATATTATAAATGGTTTCAATCTATTAATTACTTGATCATTTTCCAAACTCTATACTACAACCATAACGAAAGTTTCAAATCACTTTCTAATGTTTTCTTACAATGTCTAATTATTATTTAAAAAATTAAACTAAAAGAATGCATTTAGAAAACCCAAATATATATATATATATAGAGGACTTTCATTTGTGAACCAATATTTTGGTGTGAACTTGTGAACTTAATCCTAGCCATCCAAATCATTTTTTGATGGTTAAGATTAATTCAATGATTTATCTTTATTAACCACCCATGATTTTAGGAATTTTCAATGATTAATCTTGACCATTGATTTTGAATTTGTATGGTTAGGATTAAGTTCACAAGTTCACACCAAAATATTGGTTCACAAATGAAAGTCCCTCTATATATATATATATATATATATATATGAAGATAAAACTCTATAAATACGTAAAAGACGAAAAGATAAAATGTGGAAAGACGTGTGTGGTTTACGAGAGAGAAGCAAAGCAAACGTCTGAAAAGGATGAAAAGAGTTGTTAGGGTTCCACCATCGTTGACGATATATATGTATATATATATATATAGAGTATATATATGTGTATATATATATATATAAAAGTAAACTTAGAAAAGACAGTCAGGCGCCGACACCAATCACCACCGTACCATGCCGCCTTACACCCTCCTTTTCACGGTTGTTGCCGCCACTCTTCCTCCATTCACACACCAGTGTGTCTCATGAACATGAAGCATTTGACTTTTTAATTAATTAATTCTTCTATTTAATTTCACACCCTATTAACTAATATTTCTTGTTTGTCGCCATATCGCACACCTAAGAGTGAGGTAGTGTTTGTCTAAAATCGAATGGTCCTGGGCGAGTGGGCGCTCCATAGCCACCACCGCGCGCTGAGTGAGTCAGGTATGGCCCCCACGTTACGGAACTGAAAGATGATTGTTGGCCGATCGGGATTGTCGTATCAACCTTTTGTCCAAAGTTTACGGATTAAATCATATGTCACCCTTCTTACTAACCTTAACAAATTTACATCCCATATGAGTAATTTGATTTCAGTCACATTATTACAATAAAATAGAATATATAAGATGTCTAACATAAATAAGCATCCAATTTAATTGTGTTATGATAAGTTTATACAAGTTTTCTAGTGTCGTAACAAGGTTTTAAGACATTTTCAAAATAAAGTGTCGTATTAGCTAAGTTTATAAGGCAGAAAATTGTCATATAACCTCATCTTTTTACATAACGCTTGTCTTTATAGGGCATTTTTTCAAATAGTTCCTATAAAACAGATAATTTTTTTGAAGGGCAAACCAAGAGCTTCATTAAGAGCTAGCAAGCCGCTAGCAAAACACCTATAAAACAGTTAGTAGGATTTTTATTTGAAAAAAAATGTTCTAAAAAACTTATTGCGCACTTTTAGATAAGACATGATTTTGTTTGGTCTTATAAACTTCAGTCATACAAAACACTTTATTAAGACTCTTATTTAATTTAGGCGTCTTATAAACTCAATTTTATTATAAAAGTGACTTAATTCTCTTCACTTTCTCAAATATTTTAACATTCTTATTTAAACATGTCCCTATATACCGAGGCATGTACCGGTTTAGTTAAGTTTTAAGTTCGATACAATAAAAATGAAACTGCTTCCTTGTTTTACTTAACTCATTGCTAACGAGTTATACAACCACCAATCAATTCAACACGTACGAGCAAAATACATGCATCATATCCCAATAATTGTACATTATATATGTATATGTGTATACATATAAGTTTAATTGTAAGCATATACTAGAAAAGGAGCAATATATATTAACTAAGGAATATGACAAAAGTATCTAAATATATGATTTACACTTAGAGGACAAACATTGGTACTATGAGTTGGTGATGGTTCTTTATAGCTTTGTTGGTTGTTTAGATCAAATTAATACTCGATGAGTGCCCCCATCCCTTTCCCTCTCCCTCTCCCTGCCAATGTGGTCCTCCATGCAACTTAATTTCAATGGCTATATATATATCACTCTTGGAACTATATATTACTATTTACTCTAAACCTTATAATTTTATATATTTATACATATAGTCAGGTTCAGAAGAAAATCTTCAAAAATGAAAAACTGAGGAACACTCTGGTAGTTATTCATCTAGGCGGTATGCACTTTACATACAAGTGATTTGTAAAATGCAAACGTGCATATGCATTTGTACGCATAAGTGCATATCGTTCAGATAAAAGGCTATGATAGTGTTCCTTAGTTTTCCATTTTTCTTGAGGTTTTCCCTAAAACCTCCATCTATATATAGGCGAAAGTTCGGCTGCGCACTCATTTTTAATTGTGAACGTGAGAACAGCCGAGAACGCGCCATGAACATTCAAATTGAATAATCTTGTATTATTCAGACTGAATATGCCACGTAGCGCTGGTTGTCCTCACATATATATAGGGGAAAGTTCAAATGAAAACTCATTTTTCATTGTAAACGTGAGGATAGCAGAGAACTCACCACTTGGCATATTCATTCCGCATAATACAGGATATTCAGACTAAATATTATGCATTATTCAATGTGAATAATGCATAATATTCAGTTGAAATAATCTTGTATTATTCAGACTTGATATGAACCGAATAGGACACGTGACGCTTTCGGCCTTTCTCACGTCCGTAATCAGATTTGAATTTTCGTTTGAACTTTCATTTGAACCTGACCCTATATATACAAACATAAACCATATGTATAAACTATCCAATCTAAGCGATGAGAATGAGATTAAATAATGCCTGAAATGTAAATTTTGTGTTTCACAAATACTAAAGAAGTAAAACTATGTAGAAAAATAGATCTGTACTAAGTCTCAAATAACTATAATAGTTAGCCTCTAAGGCCCGATCACATATAGCTCAATTGGTAATAAATGAAAGTAGGTTTGCATAATACTAGTTAGTATAAATAAACACGGTGATAAAATAGTAAATGATGATTTCATTCATGTGTGTGTTAACTTTTTATCAAAATACTACATAAATAAATCAATAATTATAATTTAAAATGATTTTATATCATATATATTACTTTTGTGTCATCGGACCCTTGTATATCTCACTCTATTCCCACTTTAATTGTTAGCTTATTTTAGTACATACTAACATTCTTCAATTGGTCATATTTCATGTTACATTTGGCCCCTTGTTACTAAATATAGAAAGCGAGTAACCTTAACTTTAACCTATATATAATTTGGTTAAAATGTGTGAGCATCCCTATAAGTTTGCCCTACTAAAAATGGAAAGCCAACAACCATAGGGTATACATGATTTTTATTCATTAAAAGCTTAGCAGAAGTAATGATATAAATAAAGATTACTAATTCAAATTTGCTTTAAAATATTTAGATGCAATTCAAGCAATTTATCTACCATAATCCATTCCTAAGATGGTATGATTAACAAACTATATATATATATATATATAGTGTGTGTATTTGTTGTCTTTTTTATCTTTCAGTGGTTAGATATGATTGTAATTTAATTTAATGTTAGTTATATACACATTTGTGTTCACAAAAAAATGATGGAAATGAAAGGAAAAGAAAAGAAAAGAAAAGAAGGGAAAAGAGAGGAAAAGAAAGTAACTTTCTTATTTGTGTTCTCGAAAATGGAAGGAATTGAAAGGAAAAGAAAGGAAAGGATAGAACTTTCTTTTCTCAGTTTTCCGTCCAAATGTGGGAGGAAAGTTTTGGAAGGAAACTTATCATTTTTTTCCTTCCTAATCCTTTTTTTTTCCTTCGTAAAAAAGTTTCGAGAACACGACCTTTTTATTTACTTTCTTTCTCCTTCATTCTCTTTCCTTTCCTTTCCCTCCTAGAGTTTTTTCGAGAACACGATTTTTTTTAACTTTCCTCTCATTTTTCTCACTTTCCTTTCTTTTCCTTCGTTAAAAAGGTTTTGAGAATACAAGTTTTTACTCTCATGTTTAGAGTTGTAAAAATAAATTAAATCCATATATACCCTTTACGAGTAACAATATTTTATTTATTACAAACTAATAATAACTTATTTCCTTTTTATATTCTTTATAGTACAGGGTAATATCTTTTCTCAAATCCATTTATTTCTCAGAGTGAACAAATTTATATATATTTCTAGTCAAAACAATTAATATTTCCAGGTTGTAAATTATGAAAATCTACTACTAATACAAAATGTGTTCCTTTATATTTCATCAAATAGAGCGTTTATTTTATAAATACGGTAACTATTAGAAATTACTATACGGAATTTTGTAGTTTGAATAGTCACTGTTTCTGTTAGATCCAAAAATGTTAACTTATTCTTACCAAAACAAGTGAAGTACAATTATGCATAAAACTCCAAGGTCTATTATAGAGTGCTTTAGCATCAAAAGTTGCTATTTTGACATGTTTAATGTACAATGTATGTATTATAGAAAAAATTTCATACGCTAACAATATATATAGGGGCAGATTCAAATGTGAACCACTTTTTGGTTGTGAACGTGAGGACAACCGAGAGCGCGACACGTGGCGGATGACTAGGCGCCACGTCAGGTCCACGGCGGATGACTAGGCGCGATTCATGGAAGGGCATTGAATTAAAGGGGGGGACCCCACTCAAAGCCGCCTTTATTGACTAGTCTCCGCCACGTGTCGCGCTCTCGGCTGTCCTCAAATTCACAATCAAAAAGTGGTTCACATTTGAACTTTCCTCTATATAATATATATATATATATATATATATTATAAAAAACATGGTTTTTTTTTACATGTTATCATCTTTTTACTGATGTTCAATAACTTTTTTACCTACATACAATATTGTTTCAGGGGTTTTTCAAGTTTTTTGCTTGATTTAGAGGGATTTTTGCGGTTCTTTTTATCGATTTAAAGAGTTTTTTTTTTGTTGAGTACGAGGCATGGTTGCACCTTCTTGAGCTTTTGAATATCGTATGGTAGCACTTTCTAAAATGATATATAATCCTAATCAGTTCCCCCATCACTCGAATTTATCCTACCGAAATCGGAGATTGATTTCCTTCCTCATGTATCGATAGACTCTCGCCTAATCGATTTCTACGGGTTTATCCTAATCAATTTCTACAGATTTTTCCTCACTTCTCTATAGATCGTTGGGGTGAGCAAAAACCGGACCGAAAACCGAAAAACCGAAAAAAACCGAAAAACCGAACCGAAACCGAAAACCGAAAAACCAAATGGTCCGGTTTCGGTTTTGGCTCCAAAACCGAACCGAAAAAACCGAACCGAACCGAACTTGGAACCGAATTAAAAACCGAACCGAGAACCGAGAACCGAACCGATATATATACTATATTTTTTTAAATTATATATAATTATATATAATAATTAATAAATTAACCCCTTATCTTTTAACATGTTGCTACTTTTTTCCTCAAAACATTCTTTGTTTGGCTTCTAAAATTCTAAATTTTATTTATACTCAATAACTAAAGTTGTAAACATAGACTTATGTCTTATGTAAACATAATTTTTAACTAAAGGAGTTTCTATTTATATTCAAATCTTATATGTAAAGTTGTAAACAACTAAACATAATTTTTCAACAAATTAAATGCAAATTATAAAGTTGAAACATGGAATAAAGGAAATACAGAGTTATAGACCGAAAACCGGACGAAAAAACCGAAAACCAAGGGAAAAACCGAAAAACGAAAAAAAAAACCGAAAAAACCGAAAACCGAAAAAAAACCGAAAACCGAAAAACCGAGAACCGAACCGAAAAAACCGAGAACCGAACGGGAGCGGTTTTCGGTTCGGTTCCGGCCAAAAACCGAACCGAACCGGACCGTGCTCACCCCTAATAGATCGATTTCTGTGATCACATCATTTCCACCTTTCTTTTTCATGTAATCTTGTTATCCACTATCGACCTTTCCACAAATCTTGTTAATTTTTATGTTTCAACACCATCGATTTTTGGCCATAGCGTTGCTCCTAAATCATATTCACAAAAATCAGAAACCATAGGTTAACTTTTAAGCTCCTAAAAAACTGATTAACCCCAACCAAATAAAATGAAAACCGATTTAACCAACCGAAGAACACCCATGTGGTTTCTGATTCACAAGTGATATGTGAATCACCTTGTTTATGTTTTGATGCTTTTAAATATTATATGTTAATTTTTATTTAGATTGATTATTTGGTATAAAAACACTGGACATCTCACAGGGGGGGTAAAATGCATTTAACCAGTTTTGTCCTATCATACAAAACACTGAACAATTGTTTTGTTCTGTCATGGTCAATCTTGTCGTGTTTAGTCCTTTTCGCTTACGAAACACACCCTAAAAGGTAAATTTGTTTGACAAGAAAAAATGTATGTCTTCTAATGGTTCTAAAACTCCCTAAATGATTTGGTATCATGGGAGCTTCTCTTAATAATGCATCGTCCTAATTTCATTTTCAACAATTATCAATAACCATATTTTAGTTTGTACTGTAAAATAAAAGCCTATTAATTATTCTAATTACTTAATCATCCAACATTAAACTATTAAATAATTGTGAGATAGTCCATTAGGAATGTGACTAATTTCTAGGACGGTGAAGTGAAGTGTGGATATGCAATGTGATCATTTTTTTAAATCAATAGATGTCCCAAAAGTTAATATAAATATTCACTTAAAAATGTTCTAGCTAGTTAATTCCTTTAAAATAACCCAATTTTGGGTTCATAAAGAATTGCCCTATTGTACGATATATGAACCAGACTTGTGCTTATCATCACTTATATTTCAATTTATATATTAACTTATTGCATTTGGCATGTGCGTTCATTTATTAAAAAAAATGACTTGATGAATTTGGCTTGTCAAAAAGTTAAATCGAAATAAAATAGTTAAATGATAGGTATCTTGTTTCAAAATCATAACTAAATTAATTTGTTTTTTATGATAAACAAATATAATTTTTTTAACGGATTAATTAGTTGTTAGTAACACCTTAGTTAGATTGGAAACGCCTCTGTCCAGGTTCAAACGTGGAACTTTAAAACTTTATACATGATCAGAGTTTGCAGGGAAGTATCAAACTATTAGTTAACCATAGTTAGCCAAAAAAAAATGAACGGTAGTTAACTCATGCACACATTTCGATACGAAGTCGACGAGGTATCCAGGATTTATTGGGTTACCCGACTAATCCTCGGCAACTATGGACCGACCCAAAAGTCGTGGTATCGCCACATGCTCATCTCATGAATGGAACCCGGGTAGATACTATACGGATGGCATCCACTGTCCCTTCCAAGAATGTTACTGACCAGTACTAGACTACTAATGCTTTTGATATAAGTTTACATGAAAGTATCAAACTATTAATTAACCATAGTCAACCTAAATATTTAACAGCACAAAACTTCACAAGGTTTTTAATTGCAATCAAACATCTAATTAGACAACAACTACTTATTATTATTGTTTGCATTTTATTTTTAACCTTATTGTCCTTTCTTTATAGAAGGGTGGGCACCTCTTTGACTCTTTGCACATTATTCCTCGTTCAGACTCTTATTTAACCTACCGTATAAATAAAGACTATATATTATAATCTTTACATTATATATATATATATAGAGGAAGAGGAAAGTTCAAATGTGAACCACTTTTTGGTTGTGAATGTGAGGACAACCGAGAACGCAACACGTGGGGGCTTTGAGTCTGGTCCCCCTCTTTAATTTAGTGTCCTCCCATGAATCACGCCTAGTCATCCGCCGTGGACATAACGTGGCACCTAGTCATCCGCCACATGTCGCGCTCTCGGTTGTCCTCACGTTCACAACCAAAAAGTGGTTCACATTTGAACATGCCCCTATATATACATATATATAGGGTCGGTTTCAAGGTAAATATCATATTCACATTTGAACCTGCCCTCCCAAAAAGTCGTTCACATTTGAACCTGCCCCTATATATATATATATACACACACACACACATATATAGGGTCGGTTTCAAGGTAAATATCAAATAAACGAAAAACCGAGGAACACCCTCATCTCCATCTGGACCATATGCACATGTGCATATGGGTAATTTTGTAATATGCATACGTACATATGCATAGGTGTATGATGCACATGTGCATAAAACCCAATAAAAATTCAAATTGCCCATATGCATTTGTGCATACGGACCTATGGTCCATATGGAGTGCTACGAGGACGTTTCTTGGTTTTTCTTTTTTTGAAGTTTTCCCTTAAACCTCCCTCTATATACATATATATTACATTATATATATATGTATAATGAATGTGAGTGTATTAATTAATTTATTAAATATGTATCTTTTCTTTCTACAAGACAAGTCATTGTCTTGGGGTAGAGTGAAGTTAGTGATCTGTAGGTTTTGTTTTAATGGAAGTACCCCCCACAACTCCTTTAAATCATGGATTGTAATTGTTGTACCTTCTGATTATATATGGACCCCAATGCACAACTAGCCCATCAATACAATATCATTCTAGTTCTACTCACCCATCTTAATTAAACCACACCCATCATTAATTTGTCCTAAATTCTTCAACCACATCATTAATTTATATATAAACTCAACTCATAAAACAAACACTTAAAATTGCAATCAATAACCCCCTATAACATGTGGAAAGCAGTTTGGACCATGATCCAACTGAAACCATATATATAAATATCAGAATTGATTATATATATTTGGTTTGTTTAAAAGACTGATGATTAAATTATGGGGTCTTTATAATATTTTGTTTTATGATATTAAATGGATGAAAATGTGTTGGTCTCTTTTGCCATTAAAAGTGATGGTCAGTTGTGTTGGTGTGAAAAAGAGAGAAAAGGGGACCAATTTGGGGATCACTCACTCATTTAAAGTGCCAAAATTATCTCATCTCAATGAACACCACTTTTGGTGCTCTCTGATCTCTGCTCTGCTATCTGCACCACACACACACATATTATGGATAATAATGAAACAGTTTTATTTTATAATTATATAATTTAATTTTCAAATACCTAAAAAAGAGGTTATTACCGACGGGCGGATGTGTCGGCTTAACGCTTACTTAAGACAGATGGACGTCGTCGATTATAATCATACGTAAAAGAAATTAATTGATTTTAAAATAAATAAATACACCGGAAAACTGCCTGAATTTCGCCGGATAAATATTTTTTGAATTTTTAAAAATTATTTTCAACAGAAATAATGTCGTTTAATTAACCCTTTTAAGTTCCGGGAGAATTACCAATGTTCTTTTGTTGTGGAATCGATTAAGTTTGACATTATATAGCGTTGATTATGGTAGTGTATCGTCGAAATTTACGTGTCGTTAGTAATTATATAATGATCCGTATTTCTTGGTAAAACAAGAAGACGTTTTTGAAAATAATTTGTCAAAATAAGTAATATGGTATGTTGACAAAGTTTTGTACTCTATTAACATGGAAAATACGTTTTAGTTTATTTTAAAAGGGTGTTATGTGATGTGCGCAGAAACTTATTTTTTAGAGCAAGATTAATATTATTAAGTTATTTTTATTAAATGATTTTGATACTTGAAGTTAGGCCATCCTTAACGGGGCCGGTGGGGAGCCGGTATCGGCGGTAACACCACCATGGTAAACCGGTACGGGACCGGTAGAGCACCCCATCGGTACCCCGCTGCCGGTCTCCAAACCCCACCCCACCCCATCCCACCCCCACCCCACCTTTCTTTCTATCTCTCTCTTTTTTTTTTTGTTTTTTTAATTAATTATTTAGAGTGGTATGGAATTGGTATAGTTAAGGATGGTATGGTATGGTGTTGGTAAGGTGGTGGTAAAGCTGAGGTGGCGTTGAGGTGGCAGCAGGTACGAGGGTATGAGGGGTATGGTTAAGGATGGCTAATAACTTTTTAAAGGCATGTATGCAAAAACTTGTTATGCATGCCTTTTTTTTTAACTAGATGTTGGAGCTAACGGAGTATCATTGTGTCATCATGGCACAAGTTACGATGACCCGAGTTTGAAACATTTTCAAGGAGAATAACCACCCCTAGTCTAGTCATCCAGTTTTCATTTAAATGGCTTCAAGGCATCAGCTAGCTGGGATTCGAATCCAACACCCGTTCAGGGAAAATCCCCCACAATGGACTCCAGCAGGAGTCGAACTCCTGACCTTCACCATATGAGAACTATAACTCATGTATCAGACCAACTGAGCTGAGCTGGCTAAAGACTTGCTTCCTAATTTCAGAATCCTCGAAATTCAAATTTCAAAACCTGGTTTTTCATAAAAAAATAAAAATCAATATATAGTCACGTTGACAATTCAAAATACAAAAATATATGTGACCGTTTGAAGGTCTTCATGCATGTTCATAACAGTGACAAATATAATATATATATATATATATATAAAAATATTCCCAGGTTGGAATTAATTTGGAGGTTTTCATGCTGCATGTTCATTGTGACAAACATCCCATTCTTTGTATGTGACTCTTTAGGGATAGGGTTTCCCACTTGGCTTTTGTTTTTGTTTCTTTTTGGCTTTCTTGTATCATTTTCTTTACAAGTGGTACCTCAGATTAATTCCTATACATATACATGCATGTATATATATCCCATATACATTCTTTTTGTAGCTTGCAACCATACAAAAAAAAATACCATAAATTATAAGATTAAAAATTGACCCTAAGGCATACATTAATTTTCAAAAAGGCATGCAGGCACAATAACCAAGCTAGCTTAACGAGCCATACACATGACCACCTTAATTCGTCTTTAAAGCAGACTGAGGAATTTTAATAGCAGTATGGAAGTATGAACCTTGGTGAAGATGAATGGCAAGGGTAAGATGGTACTTTTGATTGTTATCCCTCCTAATAAATCCAATTTTAGGCGGACGACTTTCAAGGGAAAAAAAAAAGGGAGAAAGTTATCCTTCCAAATTATTGGAAATTTTTTTCTTTCTTTCCCCTAAAAAACTCGAAAACACACTTTTTTTAAGTTATTTAGTTATCATTTTCTTTTCTTTCTTTAAAAAAAGTCGAACAAAGTGCTAGTAATTAAGGGGTCGAAGACGTACCCTTCATATAATTAAGGTGGACGTTGAATTGTTGATAATAAAACTACCCAAAATCAAAGGGTATTCGCTCAGTTGGATAGGTAACATCCTTGAAGGGTATGGGGTGAAAGTCACACTACCAGGGTTCGAATCCCACGGGTGACATTTCTGAGATATCCAGACTTTGGATCTGGTCCTTTGGGTCGGGTTCGAGGCCGGTTCGGGAGGATCCGGTCTATGGGATCCACTTCCCTGCCGGTCGGGTTCAGCCATAGGTTGGGCCGGGTCGCAGCGGATTAGTGGGATTGCCCAATTGGAGGTCTGATACCGCTGGAGCGTGTGTGTGTTAACTTGTCGTTCAAAAGAAAACTACTCAAAAAAAACATGATTAATCAAACAAATCAAGTAGCTAGATAGTCTTGGTGAAGTGGGTATATAAAAAAGAAGTGGAAGGATGAAAGGTGGAAAAGTGGGGATAGAATAAGGGCTATGATATATATTTATATGCATGTGTATATACATATATGAGGGGGTAGGGGACAACAAAAAGGTCACCATCTTCTGAAACCCTAACTTCTCTCTTTTTATAACTAGTTTAAAAGAGTTTTTTGGTCTGCCTCTTTCTTTAGGAAGAGAGGTGTTTAAATTAAGAGGAAAGAGTCAGCATCCGGATGTTCCCCAATATCACTTTCACAATTAGGTGTCTTGAATAAGACACATCCATACATGCCATGACTAAGTATAAAATATTTTGTATATATGCATCTTCATGTGATGTGGGTAGGTATACTGCATGATGACTCTTAAATTATTACATATGTACATACATAGATACATACATATATGAATGATTGTGTGGGAATTTGAGCTTTAACACGATAGCTGTGAGAAGTGGATATGAAACATTGATCACTTTTTAATTTCATGTGCTCCCATGAATTGCGCTTTAGAATGAAATTGATCGAGTGCATCTTGGTACATCTATCTTGGCGCTTCTTATCCTAATGTAAATCCATTTATCTTCAAACAGTAGGTAACAACTTCTCATGTTTTTCACGTTAACTTCAACTTCTCACCAGAACCTAACCATATATATTCCTAATTCATATTTCCATATTTTAATAGTCATTGACTTTCCATATAATTCAATTTTTTTATGAATCCATATCGGGTCTTCATTATTTTGATCAACGGCTATGATTAGGTTCACAAGTTCATACTCTTTTCATGGTTCACAAATAAAACCATATATATATATATATATATATATACAGGCACGTTCATACAAGAACACCTCTATTTAAAGGAACAAATGAACACTCCTTATAATTACATATGATGTGGGTCCCACATAATATAAATAAAAATCATATTTTATTCAATAGGTCAAGTTCAAATGAAAACTCATTTTTCATTGTAAACATGAGGACAACCGAGAGCGCTCCACATGGCATATTCACTGGGAATAATCATGTACTATTATAGTGAATAACACAACATTCAGTATTATTAGAGTGAACAATACATAACTATCCAAAGTGAATATGACATGTGGCGCACTTTTGGTTGTCCTCACGTTCGCAATGAAATTTGAGTTGGTAGTCGAACTTTCGTCTGTCTCTCATTTGAGAAGTAGTTATCAACCATTAGATATGATGAGATGAACATGATCAATCCATGTATCAAGTGCGATTCCTGGGTGGACTTGAGATTAAAGTGATCAAGAGTACATATCCATTTCTCATGTTAGCTCAACTTCTCATATTATCTTTTGTCAAAATAATATATCATATATATTACATCTTGTCAGGATATCCTTTTCTATGTCAACTCCAACAAATATGTCATCTCTCTCTCCCCCTCCCTCTGTCTCTACTCTCTACTCTCCCCCCCCCCCCCCCCCCCCCCCTCTTCCTCTCTAAATACATATATGATACAAGTATCTATGTGTATCAAGTTTGCAATAAAAAGGATGTAAAATTTTATAGTTTATGAAAATAAGAAGTCAGTCTACGAAAACGTTTTAGCAACCAAACTTTATCACTTACAATAATTATTTACCATCAAAACGAGATTGTATGTAACAATTTTATATAGTAAATGATGGCTTGGAAATAGCTTAATAGGAGGGGTAATTTTTTATGGAAGAAATAGTCAAAATGAGTTATTGACCGAAATGGACGGGTTGGATGGGGTGGATTTGACGTGTTAAACTATGGCAACCATCCTTTCTCCTTTGTTCATATACTTTTGTTTGATTGCAAAAAAGAAAAGTCCACACAAACAAATACAACATTATAAAACAAAAGGTTAGACATATGTATATTCTTGTGTATCTCGACTGATCTCATATGACGATCCTTAATGGTGAAAAACCAAAAATTTCGACCAGGTTGCAATATAAGCGTCTAAACAAATTAACGATGCATATAATGCATAGCAATAATATTTCTTTATAAATTTCAATTTGTTTGGCTCGTTAAATCAATCTATCTTATCTAACTACAACCTTCGCATGCGTCATGATTGTGGTCACATCCCTATTATTGTGATCAAAGTGGACACATTGCGGTCCAGGCTACATTGTAAATCATGTGTTAAATTAACAAAATTGAACGCAATCTCTAGTTGCGCCATTAATTAAAACGTATTTTCAAATCTCTTTACATCAATCGTGACTTGAATTGTACATGTTTTTTTAAACAATAACTCGCTTTTGCAACTAGCAAGAATCTAGCAAAGTAGGAACATAACCATTACAAAAGTTTAATACAATCGATGGGATGACATCTCCATGTTAATAATCAAATGAAAACTTTTTGACAATCTGATCAAGAACGAAAAGGGAGTTTACGAGGAGGGGATTCGTCAAATTCACACATGTTCTGAAAACACCACGGACAATAACTATTGATGAAAAGAATAGACTATAACACTTCTTTAACAAGGCTGTCATGACAACTGGATTTTACCCCTTTGAGCATTGAATCCACATATTTATCTAGTACATTGTCCACATAATTTAGATAACAATGTATAATTGTATTTTTACATTGTGTTCTCCAAATTGGAGAAAGAAAGAAATAGGAAATATTGATTGAATAGTAAGGAAGGGAAAAGAATGAAATATAACTATATTTTTATTTATGCTGTTGAAAGAGAGAAAAAATGAGGGTAAAGAAATTAATTTTTCAATAGTAAGTAAAGGAGATATGTACTTTTAGAAATATACGTTTTAAAAATATATGATTTATAATGAAAAAGTTTAATATTTTGTAATTTAATAATCATTTTAAAGGATTCTAATTTATTATCTTTTCTTTCTTTCTTTCTTTTTCCTCCGCATTTAGAAAAACAATTTTGAAATAAAGATTTATAATTATTTTTCTGTCATTTCTTCTTTTTTTTAATTCTAAAGTAGTTTTAAGAGCATAAGTGTTTTTTATTTTTCTAATCTTTCTCTTCCTTTTCTTTACTTTCTTTCGTATAAAAAGGGTTTCGATAACACAACAATTGAAGTCTTGTTTGGTTTGTTTTTTTGGAATCAAAGTTCTCACACTCCTCAATGTCAATAATTTAGAGCAACAAAATTGATTTAATAGAATATCAAATTTTGTTAAATTATCCTTTGAAACAATTAATACGTGGTTTTCAAAAAATGTCCTATAAGCATAAAGTTTTCTATAAAAAATTGTATTTATATGATAATTCTAATAATGAAAGTTCATATAAAATAGTTAATAGGACATTTTATTTTAAGATATTATTTAAAACTTGTTAAAACTCTAAGAAAAAAAGAATCTATAAATCCATTTGTCACATTTTTAGATATCATCACTCCTTATTATAGGTCAAAAAACTTAAGTTCAAAAGATTAATTTTTTAAGACATTTAAACATTTTTAACATCCTTTAAACCCGATTTTGTTATGATATTGGATCAAAAGGTCTATTTCTATATATCTTCATATATAGAGACAATCTTAATTAGCCTCAAGCTTACCAATTGATATAGATGTAATCTCCCCAGTTAAATCTCATGGAACCAAAATGAGGATAATGACAATTTAGGGAAGCATTGAGAGTTGTCAAACATAATGTGCATGCAAAACAATGACTTATCAAACTGCAAAAGTTACTTGGGACCATTTGGTAACAAGTATCGATCAAATGGAGCTATTTTAATTAGTTTCGATTGGTTCTAACACAGATATATATGAGGTTGGAAACTACTTAAAGAAATAATGTTTCAAAATATCCATTTTGATAACGAGGATTTCTTTAACATATAGTCATCGACATAAACATATAAATTAATTAACCGGTAAACATAAACAAATGGAGGATCAAATAAAAAGTAGGACAACTTATAATAAGGACCGATCAAATGTGACTCTGACTCTTTAAATCAATCTCAATCATAATGTCTATACATGTAGATGATCAACGGTGTTGATTAATTCGGTTCCTAACTTTGCTCTTAACCACATTTTATAACCATCTAAAAATTTCAAAATAACCGATATTAATGGTTAAGATTAGGTTTGTAGGATTTCCATGGTTTTTATCTGATATTTTCCCTAAAAACACACATAGTTCCTATAACACCACATACTATAGCAACCGGAGAAGAAAATAAGTAAAAATATATATGTTATTGTACTTTCATATTTTTGTAATGATATATATTTAGATAAAAAAAAAGTAATTAGTATGATATATATATATATATACTTATACATAATGAAATTACAATAAATTAATCATCTCATAATGATTATAAATTTATAATGAATTACCTAGCTAGCTAACGTAAAAGCAATAATGTCGAGATGTTAACTTTGACACTTTGTCTCCATCGAAAATGTTCCTCCCAATGTTATTACTCTAGATTGATTGTTAATGTAAATAATTTGATTAAAACCGAACAAAATAATACGATTGTTAATTTGGGTAAATTTGGTAAGCCATGGTCGACGACATAAATGATAACAAAACAATGTTTCAGGAAACCTTGTATCAAGATAAGGTCCCGACGATATATATCTACGACATTCGTCGTCACTTTGGATGTTAGTCGTAAGATAAGTACCTACAACTGAACGACATGTAAACGCTAATGCATGACGAAGACAATCTCAACTAACGAACGACGTCGGTAGACTACCCAATTATGTCATTCCCTGGACTGTCGCAGATAACACTACAATAAAATTAAGTTTATAGGACGCCTAAAATAGAAAAAACGTCCTGATAGAGTGTTTTATAGGACACTAGTTTATAAAACCAAACACAAAAGCTTCGTATCTAAAAGTGTTACAAAAAAGTTCCTAGGACGGTTTTGAACGTCGCAAAAAGTTTTTTATAACAGTTTTTTAAAACATCGTATTAACAATTTTATAGGACACTATTTAAAAAATGTCCTCTAAAAATGGGTTTATATGACACTTATCAAATGCGTCCTATCGAATTAATTAATACGACATTTTATTTTGAAAATGTCCTAAAAAAACACTTGTTATGACGCTCTAAAGCGTTCTATAAACTTACTGTAACACTTTTAGGTAAGACGTTTTTTTGTTTGGTCCTATAAAACACTCTATTAGGATTTAAGATGTTTTTTTAGATGTCCTATTAACTCAATTTTATAGTAGTTAATCTCGTAGCAGCAACTGTTATAACTAATGACTAACGGTTATTTCTGGTGTTTAAATACAGAATTTCTCACATTAATGACAAAGGCGAAACAAACGAAACAAAATTAAAGGTACGTATGACCGTTGTCAACCTTTATAACCAACAAAGTCATTAAAAGCTCATTAAGACTGATTAAGGACAAACGTCTCTTATAAGCAGAAATGAACACCATGGACATCTGATATCATCTACGTACAAGATAGTTTACTGGGAATTCTCTCAAAGGCTCTCAAAGAAACTAACAACATTCAGTTTGAAATCTCAACGATCATATTAAACTCATGATGGACGAAGATTCTTACATTTCTATAGTAATTCGTTCTTTTTGTGTAACAAAGGGACGACATCCCTGTTTGACGTCATTTTTCATTAGTGCACTAACAACTTAAACCATCATCAAATTCGCGTGATAGGGGTTTTTAATGTCACCAAAATTCGTGTGTTTTTACAATCATTTCTTTTGTCATACCTTTCTCGAATGATACGGTTCTTAGTTGAAAAAGGTTCACATTAATTTAATTTTTTAAAGCGAATTAATATTTGTTAAAGAATATGTATATATATATATATAATAAGTATTTTAATTTAAGAATATATCCAAAAGCATAATTCATGTATATAAGTTTTGGGGTTTTTCTTTTTCCAAAAAATAAAGTGTGTATATGTTTGACGGAAGTTAGATAAGGAGATTCCTACTTACAATATTTTGTTACATAACTTCTTTTTTTCTTATGATGATCAAAACAAAATAACAAATATTGGAGGTTGAAGCTCGAGAGTGATGGAAAATTCTCGATGGCCTCTCTTAATTAGAAAGTAGTCAACGATTCTTCGCTACATATTATGGAGCATAGTACGAGTTGGAACCAACTGGTACCTAGTAAAGTCAACCTTTGGCTATGGAGGGCGAGACTGAGGAGATTGTCGACAAAGCTTATATAACAAAAAAAAACACGAAAGTGAAAGAGATCTAACGATATAGCAAAACAAGCAACCTAAATATTAACACCCCAAAATCCGTTGTGAGACAGTAAAATTTATGGACGGACTTCAAGAAGTGCATACGGTAACACGTTAATCTGAAACATATATAAATCGAAATTAGTTTATATACCTTAAATATATGTTAAAATAATTTAATTAATTAATTTCAAGATGTGTGTAGTACATATATAGACATCCAATTAACATCTGTCCCCACCTAGCTATAGATATCCCAATTTCCATCATCATCTTCAAAGTTCAAATCATTGTAATTTTGTCACTTAACATAGAAACACATGCAAAATCTCCACTCAAAAAAAGTGTGAATCTAAGATATATAGCCATTTTGAGAGAAAGCTTTAATATACATATATAGATCTATATATGTATATATGTGTATATATATACTATACTTTAATTGTGATGTATCTGCATCATTGTTGTCTGTGGAACTCTTAGTTATGGACCACCAGAAACCATGGGGCATCTTTTTCAGATGTTGCATTAACACAACCCCTTTTCAAAGGAGCCATCTTCAAGTTTATGTCAAAGCTAGCTATCAATATCTATCTCTGCAATCTACATGGTCCCTTTCTTGATTTCAATATATATTTTGTAATTATTGTTATCGGCTCGATTCACGTGTAATGTTCTCAACCTTGTAAATTTTAGTTTTATCCCAAGATAATATAAGTTTCTTTTTTTCTTGTTATACTTTTATTCAAAAAAAAAGCATTATTTGATTAATTATAAACATAATTTACATATATATTTATATATATAACATGATATATAGAAAAAAAATGTATGTAATTCTCGATCTTTACAAGACCCAGATATACTGAAAGCTAATGATTTATTATTTGACGACACATAAAATATAACAGTGAACATATATATATTGTACGTACGGTAAAAAACATTTTTCTATTCATATATATAAGTACTCTTACAATGGTAAAATATATTACTTTTCACTTTCAAATTAATCTACCTACACATTTTGTTTTCAATTTATTATGCACCAAGATATTTCTTTCTTGTGCATACATATATAGGGTTGATTATATATTTATATATGCATATATATAATGTTTATAATATAAAATAATTTTATATGTGTGTGTTTATAAACCAATGATCAAGTTATCATTTTATATCAGTAATATTAAACTATATGATAATGAAAATTAAGGAACTAAGTAAGATTAGAGATTTATTGCTTGATGAACTAAAAACTATAACAACTTTTTAAAAGTAGTTCTGACATTATATAAAAATCAACTAATTAATGCTAGAGACATGGTAAACATATATAGATTTTTTTTACTGTATAAGAAAACATCTTCCCAAAGTTATCTTTAAATTGGAGTTCAAAATTGAAAGAGTCTCATATGAACATGTATAAGTGTAACCCTTAATTTACTTCAATGACTGGCCTAAATGGTCCACATCTTTGATTAAGATGTTGACTTGATATGCAGTACCAGAGACATACATTATTATATTATTATATTGTATATGACAAAAATTTAATACATAGATTGAAAAAGTTAATACTTGGTTGCTATGAAATTATTTTCTTTGCCTTGAAAACAATTAAAGTTTTATTTTTGAACTTCTTGGATCTATCACATAACTTTATATTCTTACATATGTTACCTAATTATTAATTCATATAAAACAACTTCAACATTTTCTACATACATGTAGACATATCAAATATGCATATATATATATATATATATACATACACAAACTTGTATATAATGATCCCAATTCATGATAGCAAAACAAAGTTCCTAAGAAGGGCCATAAATAGCAACCAACCATAGAGGAATTTATCTTCATATCTATTTTTTTTTCTTTTGCCTAAGTAGCATTTGTCATTTATATTTTCATTCATATAATATGTAACATGAGTGATAGGTGACTTGACAACTTCAACATGTTTTGTAGTAGTTCTTAGGCATTAATTTTGAATATTGATGCCCCCACATAGCATAGCTAGGCTTTGGCCTTTTTCAATAATAGAAACAGTAAACATCATAGTAGTTTAACAACTATTATTGCATCATTCATAATACCTATAATTTATACTATTATCTTGTGTCGATCTTATCGTTATAACAAAACCCCTTATTTCAGAAAAGCTCAATTGCATGCTCTAACATGTTACATTTCATGATCATGTGTATATACTTGTTAACATTGTTATTGTATAGAAGGAAGCATAATATATGTGTTCAACAAAATGGAAAAATAAAGAGAACTTTTTTATACAATTCTTATTGCACATGGTACAAGTCACTCACTAAGATTGGTATCTAGCTATCATTGACTATTCTACTATAGAAAAAGAGAAAGATTGAGGTTTAAGTTGATACAACACACATGTTTTGGTGGACCATTGTTAATCATCTTTGCTATTGGCATTATCAATGTGGTCCCTAATTACAAAGTACTCAGATTTCCACATACAAATGTGTCTCTCCTTTGTACTTCTTTTGTTCTACTACCTTCATCCACATAAACTCTTCTTGACTCTACTCTTTCAAATATAAATATAAAACTTTGCCATAAGGTAAGTAGGACCCTTTTCCATGGAAGCTTGTTAGTTGAAACCATTGCATATTCCAAAACATATAAGAGATGCCCATGTGAACTTCATTGTCTCAAACAAATCCAAAGATCTTGATAGAATAAAGTTAACAATAGCTTGTTCATGTGTCCAAGTACAGTCATGCATATGTCTTACAATCAATAAAAAGAAAACACAAAACTTACCATATTTAAAACATAACGCTAAGTGGTATTCCGAAACACAAAGATCAATTCTTTATAATTCTTGAGTTTGGTGTCAAGACAGATAATATATGATCATAACTCAGCCATCCTAATTAGATCCCAGATAAGCATATACGACACAGTTAAAACAACTTTCTTTAAATCAGGGAATCTGCACACATATACGTCATCTTTATGTAAAAAGTAAACGAAACTGTAAACACAACGATTCTAACAATTTTTCTAACTTTATACGTTGTTCATATAAAATCTTTGTTTGATGGGGTCCTGGATTTTGATATAAATTAGTCGTGTCTTTTTCAAGGGAGATTTGAGTAGATTTTGGATCAATAAGCTTTTTCAACAAATGTATCATTGAATTATGATAGCTTTGTCTCCCCTAGACTTGAGGAGGTTGCTTGTTAGGGGTCCATTTTGTATTTATGAAAGCTTAGAAAGAGAATTTCAATGTAGTCATGCTCTTGATTAAAGATATTGCTTAAATTATGTTGGTCTTGGGACTGAACTTTAATTCTATTTTATTTCTAAATAATAGGTTTTGACTTTTAAAAGTCAAACAAAAAAATGAGTCTTATTTATTTAAAGACTAATAAAAGTTATTTTGCTTAACAACATATAGAAAAAGTATTAACTATAGGACCGAATGTTTAATCTAGCATCAAGTTCATTACTTTAGTGATAATATAATCCAACTATGTATGGGTTGTTGTGTCGTTCT
This sequence comes from Centaurea solstitialis, assembly GCA_030169165.1. Taxonomy (NCBI): domain Eukaryota; kingdom Viridiplantae; phylum Streptophyta; class Magnoliopsida; order Asterales; family Asteraceae; genus Centaurea; species Centaurea solstitialis. The sequence goes on along the minus strand of CM058042.1, from coordinate 1,555,497 downwards.
CAGTAAAAGAAATTCGGGTACATGTTTACATATATCATTTACATTATCGATTGAGGATGACGTGTGTTTCATATGATATATGTAAACATATATCATTTAAATTCGGGTACATGTTTACATTATCATTTACATTATGAAACCCTCGTACATAATATCCAAAAGAGTCCTTGAGGAGAGAAGAGAGGTTCCAACATAAAGAGTGAAGAATTGGTCCAAGTCTAGCCGATGTGGGACACTAATAACGTGCACCAATAATCTTACCTGGTAAAAGATATATAACAAGAACCGAGAATCTTACCTGATAAATGAGGAACAATACTCTTACCAATAAGCGCTTAACTGGTATAATGCGCTTACCAAAAATCCATTTTGAGGGCGGAAAATAATACATAATAAGGTAAATGAGAGTAATTTCTCTTGACGATAAACACTTACCTGGTAAATATTTGGTAAACAACCCCTAAGTCAGTCTCCAAGAACCAATACAAAAACGGTTCAACACATTGAAATATAAATATGAATCAAGACTCAAGACTCAAGAGTAACATCTTGGCATAAAAGGCCCTCATTTTCTACAATTATGTCACAAAAATTAATATTATAAAAGCAGCTTAAATATCGTGAAAAGTGTAATATCCATCTTTTGATGTCCCATAAATATTTTTTTTGAACGACAAGTTAACATACACACTCCAGCGGTATTGGGCCTCCAATTGGGCAATCTCACAAATCCGCTATGACCCGACCCGATCTATGGTTGAACCCGACCGGCAGGGAAGTGGATCCCATAGACTGGATCCTCCCATACCATCCCCGAACCCGGCCAAAGGCCCAGATCCAAAGTCTGGATATCTCAGAAATGTCACCCGTGGGATTCGAACCCTGGTAGTGTGGCTTTCACTCAACACCCCTAGGGATGTTACCTATCCAACTGATCTAACACCCTTTGATACGTCCCGTGAATATTTTATCTTATGCATAACACTGGTTGTCGTTCTTGAGTTTTTATTGTTAATATATTTTAAAACTTTACGGGTAACGTTGGGTGCTCGAATGGATTCCGAATACCTCTTTGACTTCGGTAGGAGCATGTGTATATGTTTATCTGCCGTCCAAAAAAAATTAAATAACACCATTTTAAAATATAATGATACCTATATAAACATTTACTGGGCTTTCATGAGCCTTTAAATTTGGCCCACGGCCCAAACCTGTTTACGGTGTATCCATATCCAAGTACGGCCCAAACATGGGTGAGTTGCAGAAAAGGCCTTGTTGTTTGTGTTAATTTACATAAAAAGCCCTCACAAAATATGGTTGAAAAAACTTTGTTTATTGTTGTGAGGTCGATTTCACAATGTGTTTTATGTAAGATTTGTATGTTGAATTATTAGATTTTTGTAACTTATGATAAGTAATACAAATAATGCAACTAACTTTAATTATAGTTAATTAAGTAAATTGTTCAAAATTATAATTTAATAATAGTCATGCTTAAAATCAATTAAAATATTTTATACATATATTGATATTTGAAATAGATTTGATCATGGATGTTGCGTTTTGCTTGATTCGAGTAGTTCAAATCAGGGGCGGAGCCAGAAATTAATTTGTAGGGGGGTAAAGTCTGAACAACAATCTTAATTCTAAAAAATATTTTTTTATACACAAAAAAACTTTCAAAATGTCAACAATAATCATAATTTTCGTGTGAAGCTGATTTTTAAGGGGAGCAATTACCCAAATATCTCAAATATATAAAAAGAAAACTAATAAAATTTAAAATGTTAGGGGGGCAACTGCCTACTCTGCCCCCCTCCTGGCTCCGCCCATGGTTCAAATCATTAGAAAAAATGGTTTTAACAACTATTTAAAAGATGATAGTGTTAAATTTTATGGATAAGCACTTACAGGGTAAGTGTTTGGTAAATGATCCCGTATATAATATATATGATATTGTTATATAGCATACTTCGGATCTCAAACTTGAATTATTAGATGGTTAAATATTTTGTTATTGAATAATTCAAACTTTAAAAGTTTTAATAATACCTTGAAATGAAAATTCCATACTCCCATATTTTGGTGAAAATATTTTATCTTATATTATGTTATTAGTAAACTTCATGTTTTTTAGCTGAAAAACTTTTTGTATTTTTTATAACTTAACTTATCATTTTATATCAACTTTTTTAAATGTAAATTTCTTAGGTGAGCAAGATCTAATTATAGAACATCATCTATGCACAAGTTGACAAACCCCAAAAACCAAGCTTAGATCTGCTATAAATAAACATATGTTAAACTTGACATGTGGTTCTTTCAAACTCACAAATGATCACCTCTAATTTTAAACCGAAATAAAACAAACAGTACACGTCCATACTATAAAGACCTGCTTTTAATAACTCAGGGGACATTTAGCAAATGTATACCCGTAAGAGACAGAAATCTTACTTACCTTGTCGTATAACATTATTGGCCATCAAGATGAGTTATTCGTGAACGTTTTTTACCAAGTAAATGTCGAGTATTATCAGGTAAAAACACGATTATTGACATATCTCTTACATATAACATTGTCAATCCTTATTATGCTCACTCGATTATACAAACAACCTCAATAAGCTCTGCTTTTGATAAACAACCCTTAAACGACAGTGTACCCTTAAACTGTGTATTTGTTACGATCCTCTTTTTGAAAGTTGGTCAAACTCCAGGGACCTTATTGCAAAACGTATTCGAGGAAAAACCCCTCTTGTTTCAAGGGCGGTTCGTGGTTCTGCTACTCGTTGAAGCTACTATCCGCCATTAGAGAGATTATTCGACCACCGAAAGCTTTATGATCATCAATCTATGATGTTTTCTGCAAAACTAGAAGCCAATTCTTGAGGTATTTTGCTTTAATTTAACTTAATTTGGCCTGCGATATCTGAAATGTAAGCAATCAAGGTCGAACAACCTTCTAAACCCTATGTTTATGATCATTCAGGTTTAGAAGACTTCAATTAGTTAAATTCGTGTTTTGCTGTTGTAATATATGAAAATTTTAGGTTTTCTAGTATGCAATTTGTGTTTATGTTGTTATTACATGGAAATTATCGAATGCTAGGTGTTAATTAGGGATCGAGTTTGCAGTTCTGAGATTAGTGAGTATTTATTACAGGTGATCAATTTCTAGAATTGATTATGACTGCAATGTGTAGCAATTTAAAGATAATAGGTAAATTTGAAATTGGATCTTTCTGAAAAAAAGTTCCACAATTGTCTGTGATACTCAACATACTGAGTGTTGGTTTAATGTGTTTTTTTGGTGAAGGATGGAGTATTATTGATGTATTAATGATGTTGAGCAATGAAATTATATATGTTAGCTGTTAATTTGATTTAAAATTTTGACACCTAACTTATGTGTAATTGACAAACATCAGGTGGTTGATAATGAAAGAAAGGACCACTGCCTCCCCACTAAAACGGATTCTGCTGAATTGTGGAGCTCAGGTTTGTTGTTAAACTGTAGCAAGTTGCGTAGTAGGAGTTTGATATCTTTGTTTAGTGTCTTCAAGGTGTGGATTAATGAGCGAATGCACAAAAATACAGACCTGGTATTGTTTTCATTTTGTGCCAAGATTATGATCAAGGTAGGTAGAGATGTTGAAGAAGCTACTCATAGGATGGGTAATGAGTGATACAGCCATATGCATCAACGTTAATATGTGATCTTAAAGATCCTACGGAAGGCTAGGGTGACAAGTTATAGAAATTATAGCTATAGGAAGATCCATATATAACATTGACATATGGTGGCTACTAGATTGATTGAAATGGACCCACATGAAAGGTAGCAATAACATACAATGACTTAATAGATTAGTGTAGGAGAGAACTTGGCCTTAGATCAGAAGATGAAGAAAAAGTATTCAATTAGCACAGTATTATTTGTTAAACGCTCTCTCATGTTCTTCTACAACATCCGTATCAGTCATTTTTAACCCTTCACCACCTCATTTGGAATACAGAACATGGTCAGTTCGGTTGACAGGTTTGGTATGAAACCATTGAGCGAGTAAAAATGCATTGTTTTTGTGCTTAACTTTTGGTTGAAGCGAAATTGCTCAAAAGATGGTAAAACAAATAGAAATGCCATTACATTTTGTGTTTGCAGCTAGTTAGTTGTAATATATTTATATATGTGTGTATATATATAATAGATAGATGACGAGAAACTTTATCACTAGTTTGAATTATGATATAAACTTGTTAGATATCGAGTTGTTCACCCTCGTGTCCGCAATCCTGGTTCACATTTGTTCGCTCAATGGAAATAGGGACATTTTGTAAAGTTAATTTTGAAGGAATCTCCTGTTGCTTTTTAATAAATTTCGGATGAACTGTGCATGTCAACTTCATTTTCATGTTATGTCAATTTATTTATCATATAAAAAATTGCAGGCAAAAGAATACGGGAGTTGTGTTGCAGCAAAGGTTCCTCAAATTGAACGTGATATGTGTTTGAAAGAATTTCTTGCATTAAAGAATTGCATGCAACATGTGGTATTTATTGCTTAATATCATGGTCTGAATTTGAGGAAAAGATGCTTGTTTTGTCTTTCTCTAACAAATACTTCCACCAAATTGCTTTATCTTTTTTCTGCAGCTCAAAGGAAAGCATTAGATTTACAGATTTGCTGTCACATATATAGCAGAGCCACATATATCTTGGTACATACAGAAAAACGTTAAAAATCATAGCTTAGAGATCTTGTGGATGTTTTTCTTTAGTTTGCTCTTGCAATCCTTACTATCCCATCAAACTGATACTCATCCTTGTTTTTGTTCTTCAGTGTTATTTCTCCAGATTCCCTGTGATTATCAACTTCAAACCACAAACGTAAAAGACAAGGCTGATTTAAATGTTTGGGAATACATCAAGTTCTCAACCCACTGTCGGGTTTGGTGGATCCGGTGCTCTGTCACATACGTACATCCAATATCCACCCTTAAGATGTAGAAATGATGGATCAAGAGGTTTATTTTATGATGACGGAAATAAACTATTAATCTCTCCGACTTCTGACAAGGTACGTACTGTCTTCAACAGTGTAAGTTCCTTTTCTTGTTTATTTGGTTGTTTCACCTTGGAGGGGTATGCGTGAGTCGTGGCGAAAACCTCACACTTTAGTCAGATACATATGCACCATATTTCAACTCATTCATTGCACCATGTTCTAATTAATTCTTTAGCTAAATTTGTACAAGTTCAACTATTGAGTTCTTTCTAATGTATTAGGTTGTTTCTTGGAAAACTTCTCCCTTTACTCCTGATGTTGCTCCAACCACTGACACAATAAGCGACGGGCCAGTACTGTCTGTCCGCTATTCTTTAGATGCAAAGCTTATAGCTGTTCAACGATCAAATCACGAGGTCCAGTTTTGGGTCAGAGAAACTGGAGAAACTTTTAGTCAGAAGTGCAGGTCTGAGTCTGGTAGTATATTGGGCTTCTTTTGGACAGACTGTGCAGTTTGTGATATTGTATTTGTCAAGACCAGGTACTTTCTAAGAAATTACCTGTCAAATGAATGAGTATTAAAATAGAACTTGCTATGTCCATGTATTTAATGGTTAAATCCAGTCCCCTCGTTTATATTCATATGCACAATAGTCAGAGCAAAAGGTGATCTGATTACAGCCATTTCTAGGACTAATCTGGATCGACCATCTCATCCTTATTAATATTTAGACCAAATAGTTGTCTTCAATGTATTTAGCCATTGTCAGGATGCTGAATTAGTTATCATTGCAAGAAACTTTTTACTATGAATTATTCTACTTTGCCTCCTCCTGAATGTTCTGAATTCTCTTAACCAATTATCATAGACAATTTCTTGTTAATGCTTGCTTTATATATTTCTTAGATCAAACGGCATTAATATTTATATGAACACAAATGATCTTGAGGGTATTTTTGTTGATGTTAGAAGTCTTAAGTAGGAAAAAGTTAACAAAACAAAGTATTGTAATAATTCATTACCAAATACCAAGTATCACAGCCAAAAATCCCTGGATTTACTATTAACAATAAATTTTGCAGAAGAATAAAAGATAGGTCGATCAATATAATGAAGTAGTATGATAAGAAGTGTACCAACAGTGAGTTATTGGCCATGTCCCATGAGACATGCAAATATACATGTTTTTGTCGAATTCTTAGGTAGCGACACGATTGTGTACTTAAGTTTTCTAAAAACTACTACATTCATATGCAGGTAGTATGGACTAAGCAGGGGATACTAACAAAAATTTGTACACTAAACTAGTTGTGACTCTTTAATGGGCTAAAAGTAATTCTAGTTTGGATTTGGAAGTGTTATAAGAACATACGGCAGGAAGCTGAGTGAAACCAGCTGCTAGAAGCCATTTAAGATTCAACGGAGACAACTGAGGACCGGAAGGTGATCATATGGGATGCATGAGAGCTGGATTAGTTACTATTAAAAAACTTTAGGTTGTTGTTTTTTAGTATTTGACCCAAATGAGATACAACCACAATCACAAATATGAAAAATGATGCATTTTGCTCTCACCACCTCCCATCACGAGGAGAAATGTTACTGTGCTAGCTCAAAGCCTATGGGCCAGAAAATCATAAAATCATTGAAGCGAATTTAAAATTTTCGCAGACTCTATAGCTAAGCAAACGAAGCCTTTCCTGTTGTCAAAATATGTTTGGGATCAGTCGTCACGGGGCTGATAAATTGATGGGTCCATGGAGTAGATAAACGTGTGCTTTTGAGTTTTTGCATATTGTGCCTTACTCTTAATAATCTTAAATTTTATGATTGTTTCATTTGTTGAGATCTGCTTACTTCTCAAGCTAGTATTTAATTGGACTGATTAGAGTTGAATTACAGTGGACTGGACCTCTACACTTACGTGCCAGAGCTAAAATCACTTGATTTGGTTGAGACAAAGAAAATGAACGTGAGTTGGTACATCTACACGCATGAAAGCCGCTTAATCGTTATTGCTTCAGGAATGCAATGCAAAAGCTTTACTGGATATCAGGTATAGGCATAAAACCACTTGCTTTTAAGGTGCTCTAAAGTTATCTTGATTATTTGCTTCTTTTCTCATATCACTTATGTTAGAATCAATCAAAAACTTATGGAACTTTCCTACTTCATTGGGTAGCTGTTTCTTAGTGAATCATGCAAATTGGGTGAAAGCCAAAATACAATAAATAGCAATTTGGTTTTGCATTATTGATGTGATATACGTGTTTGACAGAAACAATGTAATTGCTAATGTTAGATTGTAAAAATCATAATCATTTTGCTCTTTTTGTACTTGTGCAGCTTTCCTCTGCGGGTATAATTCGATTGCCAAGGTTTGAGATGGCAATGGCAAAGTCTGATGTTAATAGTAAGCCTGTTCTTGCTGCTGAAGATGTTCATATCGTCACTGTGTAAGCTTTATATATTTACTGGTCTTTGAAACTCTTAAAGGTTCAGCTTTGTTCAGCATATTTAATCCCAATTGCTCTGGTGGAATCACAGTTATGGAAGGATATACTGCTTACAAGTCGATAGAGTTGCAATGCTACTACATTCATATAGGTTTTATCGTGATGCTGTTATCCAGCAGGTAAATTATATTTTTGTACAATGTTAAGAGCAGTTGATAATAAATTTAATCGTCTTCATGGCATCTGGCAAATTGTGTCTTTCAACAAAATAAACACTAGTTTGTTAACTTTTTCATTTTTTTTTTTGTTAGGGTTCTCTACCTGTTTATTCCAGCAAGATAGCTGTAAGTGTGGTTGACAATGTTCTGCTCGTCCATCAAGTGGATGCAAAAGTTGTCATCTTGTACGATATATTTGCAGATTCACGAACACCTGTATCTGCTCCACTTCCTCTTTTGATAAGGGGATTGCCACGCACCAGTATTTCAACCTCTCAATCAAATAGAAAGGATGGAGAGGGTTCAGAGACAACACTGTTAAACGATACAGCATCTCATTTATATAGTGATGACTGGAATTTTCTTGTCCCATGCCTTGTGTGTGACGTTTCCACTGGTTTTTTGTGGAAGATCCATCTGGATTTGGAGGCAAGTTCTGATGGCTGGTATGTTATGATCCGTGTGATGGCGGGTTGCGGTTTTGTACTAATTTTGCTTTTATTTCATCCGTGACAAATTTCAGGCAATTTCTGCAAGTAGCTCAGAAGTGCCATCAGTTCTTGAGTTTTTGCAGCGAAGGAAGTTGGAAGCGAAAAAGGTAATTATATCAGTAGGATTAAATAGATGTTGACCTAGACCTTGTTTGTTTTTTGATTTTTAGCTCTTATTTGCCACTTATGTCTGATTCGATCAGACATACGACAATTCAGACAATTTGTTCTTTTTTTTCTTTCCAGAGTCTCTCAACCCTTAATGTCTTCTGATAAATTAAGTGATAACCTAACCACTTAATTACCTCTTATTTCCGTCCAACACCCTTCTTTCGATTTCAACGTCCGTTTTAGGCCAGGTGCACCCCAAATTTGCAAAAACTTAAAACACAAAGATTGTAGATCTGTGTGTTGGCTTTCCAAAACATCTTTAATCGCTTAAATCAAGGCTTCCCTGTGTGAAATATGATTAAAACTCCACAGCTGGCAAATCTGCCATCATCTTTCTTGTGTTTCTCTTCTTTTTTTTCCGTTCTGTCCTTCCATCATCGATGATCACTTCAATTGACATATTTAAGTTGAACTTTTGATGGATAAAATAGACAATTATACATTTTCAGAAGTTTGTTAGTTTACAAAAACAAACAGTCTTATTGATTCAGATTTCAGACTTCAGCACCACCTCTTAAAAATCAGAAATGAAATCAGACTTCACCGCTTCTTTAAAAACAAACACCATCCTAGTGTTTCTTGATTAAGAAATACATTGCTTAAATGCTTCTTGTCAATAATTTCCGTTGTCGGAGACAAAATCAAGTTCTTTAACTATTTTCTTTCGTATTCATTTCAGGCTAAACAGTTGTGTTTGGAACTAACTCGCTCTCTCATCCTTGAGCGAAGACCTCTCCCCATGGTTTTCCGGGCAATAGAGGTATTGGTGAACGCTTTCTCCTATTCACTTAAAACCGGCAGTTACTCAAAGGGTGGGAAATCCGAGAAACCCACAGTTGAGAACAGTGTCGGTACGGGCACTAGTGACGAAATTAGTAGTGCAGATGCATCTGGCAAATCTATCAGAACCGAAAGTGCAAGTGGAGTTGATCGTAGAACTGTACACAATTCTAGCGTCTTAACTTCAGACTCGGAGGATAATGCTAATTTCAGGAAGGCAAAGGCCAAATTTCTCGATATTAATTCTTCTAGTGGGAATATAGATAGAGAAACTTCAGTGGCTTCAGAATCTCAGTTGCATGATAACCAACCACTAAATGCTAATGTCTCGGAACAGCAAGACTCCCAAGTTACTTCAGCAGCCATTGCACCAGATGAGCTGTATGACTTTGTATTTGCTTCGGTGGAGGAAGAGATGATTGCAGATGCTTCTTACTTGTTTGCCATCATTGTCGAGTTCATAAGAAGGTAGTAATTGGTTCTTAGGTTAATGTGTTAGCAATTTTATATATATCATGTCAAAGGTTGTTAAGAAGTTATATTTTTTTTTTAATAGAATATACATCAAGGGGTAGGTTTCGTTAGGAACCTAAATTTGATTAGGAACCAGGGGACGGCCCACAGCACGACATGTGTGTATTCATTAGGAATATAGGCGTGTTATTCATCATGAATGTTGTAACATATTCATCATGGATGTGTGATTCATGATGAATAAAACCTCCATATTCATCATGAATGTGTTGTTCTGTGGACGGTTCCCAGGTTCCTAATCAATTTTGGGTTCCTAAGCTCCCTCTATACATATTTTATTTGAGCCTGTTTTTTATGTTCTATCCGAAATACTAAATGGGCCTTCTCATATCTCTACTTTTGCAGTGCCAACGTGGAGAAAATAAAACTGCATCCAAACATCTATGTAATGGTTGTGCGGCTGCTTGGTCGGAACGAGAGATATGCTGAACTTGGACAGTTTATTCTGAACAAGGTACGCAAACATTTTATGGGTGGGACTGTCCGTTTTACGCCCCAGCTTACTATCACCAGTGTTTACATTTTGTGTGGTTGTAGTTGCAAAAATGCAAATTATTAGTACTCAAACACCAATTAATTAATCTCTAAGGTGCTACGCCTTCCATCCCGTAAAAATTGTCACACCTAGCATGGCTTTAACTCTGAGGAAACCATGATCTTCTTTTGGGCATGGCTTTTGGTGGTAAAAATATAAAATGGACTCGAGTAGGGTTTTTGTTCATTAATAATTTATCTTCATGTTAGACAAATAAATTAATCTTGAAGGGCCCAAAGCTCCCTTTTGGTTTGCGGGATTTGGAATTGAGTTCCATCCCAATCCTATATTTTGGTTTGAAAGAATGCTTGGATTTGAAATCCCGGGATTTCACTGGTATCCCAAAAAATATGAAAATGTCATGGGGCAAGTTGGTATTTCACGGGATTTCATGAGATTTGTTTGTAATAATGTTTTAAAATAGGGTTTAGTTCACGAAAGTGTATCCAACTTGTCACGAAAAGTTATTGTATGTATTGTACTTCCATTTTTACCATTTGGCGTATCAAACTATCAAAACCTATTATTTAATGTAGGGACAATTACAAAAAAGTGTATCCAACTTGGCACGAAAAGCTATTGTATGTATTGTACTTCGATTTTTACCTTTTGACGTATCAAACTTGTAAAAAAACTCTATCGTATGTATCCGGTTACCTGCTAAGCAGGTAACCGGTAAGAAACTCCGGCGACCATCTCCGGCCACCATCTCCGGCCACAATTTCCGGCCACCACCACCATCTCCGGCCACACCACCATCTCCACCATCTTCGGCCACCACCACCATCTCCGGCGACACCACCATCTCCGGCGACACCACCATCTCCGGCAACACCACCATCTCCGGCCAAACCTGCAAATCCACCATCTCCGGCCACACCACCATCTCCACCATCTTCGGCCACCACCACCATCTTCGCCACACCACCCAGCCTCCATCACCACCATCTCCAGCCACACCTGCACCACCACCATCTCCAGCCACACCACCATCTCCACCATCTTCGGCCACCACCACCATCTTCACCACACCACCCAGCCTCCATCACCACCATCTCCAGCCACACCTGCACCACAACCATCTCCGGCCACACCACCATTTTCACTAAGACCCACTTCCACATCGAGAGGAGAGGGTGTAGAGAGAGAGATACGTCTGAAAATGGTCGTCGGAGTACGGGAGGCGTCGGAAAAGGATCGCCGGAAGGATGGGAGGCGCCGGAAAAGGGTCACCGGTGCCACGTCATCATCCAACCTGCTATAACAGGTTGGATACACACAATAGATTGTTTTTAAAAGTTTGATACGTCAAAAGGTAAAAATCGAAGTACAATACATACAATAGCTTTTCGTGCCAAGTTGGATACAATTTTTTGTAATTGTCCCTTTAATGTATTTCGTGACAAGTTGGATACATTTTCATGACAAGTTGGATACATCAAAATGATGAGTTTTAATAAAGGTAGATACATACAATGACCAATTCTTAAACTCTGATATGTCAAATGGTAAAAATGGAAGTACAATACATACAATAACTTTTCGTGACAAGTTGAATACACTTTCGTGAAGTAAACCCTTTAAAATATGTTCAAATATACTTATCTTGTAATAGGTAATAACCCAACACACCAAAGGTATGGAATTTAATTATTTGTAAAATATTTCATAAATTATTAATAAAGAATGAAATTCAATTCCAGTGCAAATCCTACAAACCAAGCACACCAAAGATTCGAAATCCTTCCACAAAATCTGAATCCTCAAAAACATTTCGTCAAACCAAAACGGTCTTAGCATAAATGTGGCAATTTTCATGGACGGAAGGAGTAACATTTCTTACAAGTGTGAGGTGGTTGTATTTGCAGATAATTGAGCCCTCGAAAGAGGTTGCACTTCAACTTCTAGAGACCGGGCGCCTTCACATCCAAACGAGAAAGTTGGGCCTTGATATGCTGAGACAACTCCAGCTTCATCACGACTATGTTGTGTTGCTTGTACAAGATAGATGTTATTTTGAAGCTTTACGTTATGCACGCAAGAATAAGGTAATATATTGCATTTCATGGATCCAAATCATGTAGTTTAGTACAACCCCTTTAACCCAATAAGCATAATTTTTTGAAAATAATTTAAAGCGAATTTTTGATGTTTGTGAATCAGGTTAATAGTGTGCGGCCGGCCCTGTTCTTAGAAGCAGCATATGCATCAAACGACCCACAACGGTTAGCTGCAGTTCTGAGATTCTTCCGTGATTTCATCCCGGGGTTTGGAACCACTTCAGAACACGGTACGTATATTCGTGCTCTTGCTGATATGGATTCCTCAATTGCTGTCTGAGGTCTCTCATGAACAACTGGTTTTCGGATTTTCAAAATGAAGATTTAAAACTTGCAACTTTTTTGATATAAATGGCATCTCTTACAGACGAGTTGCATATAATTTGCCTATATGGGGTTTATGTTGTCATTTTGAAGAATAAAAATAGAGAGGAAATTACGGATTTGGTTCTATAGTTATTTTATTCCAAAAAAGCCCCTATGGTGTAAAATCTTTAGTTGATTAAAAGTTTATAACCACGTACACATTGAACTATTTCATTGAGACTTAGCTTAATGTGACAATGGAACTTGAGCTTATCTAATATTTCGGCCTATGGCATATTCAAACATAATGACTCCTAAGGTAAGGGGTTGTTTGGTTTGTTTTTCATTAAAACATGTATGGATAAATTTGTCTAGATTGAAAAAGTTGTTTGTATGATAACTGATAAGTTATTGTTGTTCGGTTGTGTTAAATAAATGGTTTGTATGTCTAAAATGACTATTTTACCCCTTAATCTATATTTTTATCTGAATTAAATAATTGTTTAATAAAAATATTAAGAAGATAATCGTTTGATAGAAGTTGAAACAATTATAAACCAATTGCTTAATCAAATCAAACACCAATTGATAAAACCCTGAATACATTTGAATCAAAAGTTGTTATAGGTTTTACCTAATTTGTTTTGGAGATGTTCATCCATCAAGAGCTACTTCCCACCAGGCAACCAAAATCATAAGGTGCTTTAGGTATTTCTTTAAAAAGAGATATGAGGAGAGGAGATTGGCAAGATAAGAAAGAAAATAACAAACCGGAAAAAAAAAGGAAAAAAAAAAGATGAACAAAGCGTCATTATGAGGGAGGAAGCGATAACAAGGAGGAGGCAATGACCGGCAACAGGAGAAAACCGATAATGGGGTGCATGATGCCTATGTGGAAGATCGCACCAGTGATGGTAGTCACCGCAAGACCGGCGGTGGATATGAGGACTTGATGAAGATGGTAGTCGGTGATGATGGTAGCCAGTGGAAGATCACTTGAAGGTTTGATGAAGGCACTTGAAGGAAACGAGGAATTAGGTGGGAATTTAATGGAAAATTAAATGCCTGAGTCTAGAGGTGTGATCGTAATCTACATGAGGGAGCCATGAGGTCTCAAGTCTGAGAGTTGGCGTCTAGGCAGCGCTCCTCTTTCAATGGGGTGCATGTGTTAATTCACCTTACTTAAGATAACGTGTGGTGGGAACGCCTCGAAGGGGGTGGTGTCTATCCTAAGATAAGTGTTCCTAGGTATACTTCAAAAGACAACATAGACCCAAAAACAAGCCAAAGTCAATGAAGATAAAACAAAGATTATAATGGATGTTATAAAATAGACTATATGAGAATGAGGTGACTATGTTGTTTACCTTGTTAATGGTTTGCCTCATGGAGAAGCCATTTAGTTGGCTTTTTAATTAACATGTATGGATAAAGTTATTTGTATCGATCAATTAAATATAGATTAAGAATGTTTTTGTTTAGAAACTTGCTTGTTTCATAAAGGGAGAACTTGATTTTTAATTGGGATGGTAGGTTTTTTATTTTAAAAAACAAAAGAACTTTTTGTATGAAGCTCTCCTCCAGAAACATACCAAATACATTTTTTATTTCATTAAATCATCATCAAATAGTAATGTATAGTTGATCGAATAAGTTGTAAGCTCTATTAAGCAGCTAACAAATGGGCTCAACAACTCTATCGTGAGGCATTATCAAATATTGTAACTAATTAGATCTATAGCCGAGGAACTTTACACACTTCTTCATATCTTCATCGCTATAATTAATTAACACTCGAAACCAACCCAAAAAAACACCACCACGGTCACTTTCAGAAGGAGAAAAACCAATTAAAGTAGAATATTTCGAGGATCATATTGAGTTCATGAGAACATAACCTAGAAGTCATTGTAAGTTTGTGTAACCATGAAATGATGAAATTGAGGATGAGGATGAGAGAGTACGATATGGGTCGTTCGAAAGGAGGAGATGTCGATTAGGATTGGAGAGCAACGAATTGAGTTATTACTAACATGGAGGATTGCCATTGACGGCATGAGGAAGAGGAATGGACGGGCGATGGCAAGGAGAGGGTCCGTCCCCTCAAGTTAGAGTGCATAGATTGCAGGTATTATACGCTAGAAGTCATTGTAAGTTTGTTCTTTGAAGTTTGAACGATATACTCTAGTTTTAACATGTTAGTTGAAGTCTAACTTTAATATTAAAAGTGTAGTCTTTATATGTCTTAAATACAAAAAAAAATGTAGCCTTTATATGTCTTTTCAAAAGCTTATAAGATTTATGTGATTACTTTCTTAAATAATCCGAGTTGACTAATGAAATCATATGATTATGTTACCTAACTAATGTTTCCTTAACGTTTTTTATTATTTTGTAATAATGATGGTTACATATTTTTAGCCATAGTTTTTTTTATTTTTTATTAAATAGTTTTTAAAGATATTCATGCCTAATACTACTGATGTGATTTCTATGAAACACATAGCAGCTTAAGATTCTAGTAAAATTATTATGAATGGTAATTGGGTTTTTATGATTTATGTCAACTAAAAATACATCATCAATCTATATGTATATGTAAGAATAATTTCTTTTTCATAATTATATCAGCTATTTCATTTTCATTCAAATATTATAATACAAGTGTTTATTTTCATTCAAATATTATAGTTCAAGGCTTTGGAAGAGTCCAATTAATAAAAAGAAAATAATTATTTTGCTCTACCTCAGTAATTAGTTTCACCTCTTATTCCCCCCCCCCCCCCCCCCTCCTACTGTCCTACACACACACACACACAATTTCATCAAATACCCCCACAGTCCCCTGTCCGACAAGCCATATTAGTGTTCCACGCCTTTTCCGGCGATCTCGCTACCGAACCCCACCGCTAATAGTGGTCTCGGGCCAAAACATAGGAGAATTATTGAGATGGGGGTGGGCTTCATACATAAAAGGCACCACTATTAACGGTGGCTTCATACTTTTTTATAAGTAAGCTCACATAAATTATGAAGATACCACTTACTATGGGGGAGTCACTAATAGAAGTGGGCTTCATACATAAAAGGCACCACTATGGGGCGTCGCTAATAGAGGCCATCGGATAATGGCCGGTGGGATATACGATGAATTTGAGAGAGAAAATGGATAGAAAATGAAACTGATTATTTAAAAAGGGCAAAATAATTATTTTCTCATTATTAAATTCAATAAAAAAAAATAATTGATGTGATTATGAAATTATAAATATTTGCATATATTTTGCCTTGAAACTTTTTATTTGATAACTACAAGTTCGGTAAAATAAAAGGAGGTTTAACGAGTTTTTAGTATTTAGAAGAAAAAAAAGCATTATTATACTGATGCCAAACTAATAATAAGAAGTTTTTAATAAATTAACTTTTTTTAACTTACGAAGTTATTCCGATATAGGACCGTCATAAGTTTTTCTTAAAGGCAAAAGGCTAACTAGTATCGTCATAATTACTCATCTCTTCCTTATCCTAATCCATCTCTATAAGGCCATCCGCTGTCGACCCATTGTAACCCAGTGGTTTCAGCTGCCACATCAGCGCCACATCAGCTTTTCACTATTTTATCTACAACTACCAAATTCATCCACTGTCGACCCAATACCTAACCCAATCTTACACACACACTTATATTTTATTAAATAAAAAAAACAAAAAAGAGAAAGAGGAGAGAGATAGAGAGAAAGAAGAGAGAGAAAGTGGGTAGGGGGTGGGGGTGGGGGTGGTTTGGTCTCGGTTTGGTGAAACCGATTGAATGACCCGATGGGGGGGGGGGGGGGGGCGGCGGTGTTTGCGTATTTAGCCGACGGCTTGGATGAAGCCGAAGGCCTACCCGATGGTTTTTTCCATCCCACAGTGGATGGCCTAATATTTTTGTATAAAAAGAATATTATTTTATCAATAAAGTATGAGAATTATTTGAACTATTAAATACCCGGCCCTTTTAGAGTGTCGTTAAGACGAAATAAAAACTATTTTGATGTCATTTGTGGTTCATAAAATTCTTTTATTTTAATACCATGCTTTAAACATTTGAAATAGTGTTTTGCATCATTTGTTTGATCACTTACCACAACTTCCTTTAGATGCAAAAATTACAAAAAACCATGTGACATAATTATTTTTTAAACTAATTTTTCTTAAAATATTTTGTGATGAAAAATATAAAAAAAACCATTGACTTATGAAGTATATGTTACAAATCTAACTTTGGTTAATTTTTATACACATATAATATGACATCATTTGTAATATATAGTTATGGATTAATTCATTTAAAATAATATGACATCATTTGTAATATAGAGTCACCTTATTTTGAAAACTCATTAATTTGTGGAAACTTTGGAAACCATGTTTTCCACCGATCATAATCCATTTTCTTGTTTATTTTTGGTAATTTTTTTTTATTTTATTTTTGTGATGCTTAATTATAGGAGTTGGTGGTTATGATTTTGAATTTTGCAATTAATTTTGTCCATTGATCTTTCTAATCAATGGTTTATATGAGTTTCCAAAGTTTCCACAAATTAATGAGTTTTCAAAATAAGGTGACTCTAGTTATGGATTATAATCATAAAATTCATTTAAAATTAAAATTTAAAATTCAAAATAATTATGATACATAAAAACCAAGCATTTATTAGCTAACATTTAAGGCATAATTAAATGATCTTAATTATGGCCAATAATGAAATGTATTTATGTTACTTAAATTTGAATCTAGTTTTTCTATATCTAATTTTCATTTTCTAACATATAGTTTTTGACTGTTAAATTTCTTTATTTTGCTAAGAATTAAGTACCAAAATATTTCATATTAATCACACGGTCTTTTGTCTTAACAAATAATATATATGTGTTTACTGTTTACATATACTTACAGAGTTGGATTCTAATAAGAAGTTGAGGTTAACGTAAGATCAATGGTTCAGATAAATTTCTCATGCTTCTCATGTTAAACTCATCTTCTTGCACGATTTCTTGTTTGTACTTACATTTATACACGTTGTGCAGCTACCTTCAAATGTTAAGTCATATTTACAAGACGAATGATCGTGTAAGAAATAGAGTTAAAGTGAGAAGCCATATAAAGTATGAAGTGACCTGGAGATTTGATTGCTTTTGGTCTCACCCCTATCATTTAAATTGCACATCAAAAGTTTATATATTAGGCCATAAGCATCACACAAAGTTGCGGTTTCATGGTTTCACACTTTTACTGTCACATCAGCATAGCGTCAGCTTTCCACTATCTTACCCTGAAGCCATCATCAAATTTTCAAATCCCGTAACATAACATTTCATAGCCTCTACATTTTTTTAATAATTTTATGTAATAAAATAAGGAGAGAGTGAAAGAGCCGTCACCCAAACCACTGGTCGAAACCGCTAGCTGCGCATCACACCCGGGCTCGAGCCCACCAGCCTCCTGACATAACCGCAACAAACCCAAGCCGTGGTATTCTCGGCCTTATATATAGAGGGTTTTATCCTATTGACACGTGGCAGAAAACCCACTTGTGTGTGTGTTTTCTTCTTTTTCTTTTTCTATTTTTGTTTTTCTTGGCCTTATTATTGCTCACAAGATGCCTGTGAACGTGATCCCGTCTTTTTTGGTGTTGGCACACTTATGTTTGTGCACACTATTTGAAATATGCCCCCTCCTTAAATTAAAATATTGCTAAAATTACCCATATTTTAACTCTATATTTACAATTCAGTCCAAAAACACACACCCCATCACACAACTGCCCATTTGGCCTTTTCCTTCTTTCTTGTTTAGTTGTCATCACACGCCCAAAATCATAAGTGGACCATGTCCCAATATAGCTCGATTATTTTTTTATTTGCATTTATGTCTATTATATTTTTTAAAAACCTATAAAATAAGATGCTTAACGATATTACTATTGTGAATTGTGATTCAATTTGTACCATCATTATTGGAAAAACAAAATGTTACAATTATATACAGGTGTTTGGAATTGCATATCTAAAACAACTTATATAGTTTTACGTAAAGTGTTTACTGACTTATGTGGTGTCAAATTAAAGTCCTATAAAAAAACTGGATTAGCTTATGACAATAACAAAACATGATAAGCTCATAAGTTGTCTTTTAGGATGTGTTTGGCAAAAATAAGCTAGCTTATAAGCTAGTACATGTTTGGATGGACCATAAGCTAGCTTATTGAAATGTTAGTTGGAGTAGCGTTTCAGGAGCCTTTTTGTATCTTTTTCTAATTATACCCTTATTAAATATTACTTTATTATATACAAGATACTCTTTTTGGTTATTTTACATACTTTTAAGCTAGTTTTGTCAAACATAATTTATTCACAAGCTAGTTTATCAGCTACTGGATATCTTATCCGCTAGTTTGCCAAACACAACCTTATTAGTGTTTGACAAGTAAGAAAATAAAGAAGAAGAAGAGTGCCTTATAACGATACCGTATCAGAATAAGTTAACAAGTTGCAAATGAGTAACTTATCAAAAACTCCTTATCATCGGTGCCAAAAAAACTATAAGCTTTTCCATTTGAACATTGAAAACTCCTGTTTACTTACTGTTATGATACTGAAATAAGTTGATAATCACTTCAAATAAGCAACCCCAATTCCCAAACACCTCATAATAAAACTTGAAATTGAATTTTAATAACCGATTTCTTAATGTTTTAGAGTACGTTTGAGAACGGTAATGATTTACGTTTGATTTATTTGTTAAGGTTGTAGTTTACCAAACACTCTCAAATTGTCTACCAACATAACGTAACATCTACTTGATTGAAAGAAAATCACATTTTCAATTATGTTGACCAATAAATGATCGACACAATATACAATATGTTAAGCCTAAAAAAGTCATTTGTGTCCCTACTTAGTTTTGGTTTTGCATTAGTTGTTGGTGGTCCATCTCATCATGGATGATGATTATGCATAATAATGTTACACCTTTACTATTTGGGCTTCAAATTACATAGTTGACCAAGGAAAAAGAGAGATAATATTTTTGTTATTCTAATAGGTATGTTATTTTTCATGCTAAAATGGAGAAACGATAAAAGAGATTATAAAAATTCTAATTAAAAAGAGAAGTGATTACGTTAATACCTTTATCGACAAGATGTATTGCATATTAATGTTTAGAAAGAGGTAAATAATATATAATAATATAATTAATATTGGAATTGCTAAAATAGGATCTATGTTGAGTGTAATTTTTTAGAGATTTTGATTTTTTATACCATGTATTAAAAGAAAATATTAATCGTCGTTATAGATGTCATAAATGCACCTTAGGATGCAAATAACATTTATCCATTTGATTAGGATTTTTATCAAGTCAAATCCAATACTGTTTGAAATAAGTATTGTCATTAAATAACTTTGGTACACTACAAATAGTAACCGTCAATAACTATTCTTCTTATCATTGGTTGGTTTTATTGTACCAACAAATGGTTACAACTACATTTGTGTGTGTTTTTTTGTTTTTTAAGGTGTCGGTTTGTTTTTTTAGAGGTTTGAAGTCTAAAACCCGACTTTACTTCTCAAAATAAGAGGTGAGTGGTGCACCTTTTATCTTCCTATAATCTTATTATACTATTGTAAGCAAAATTTATCTTTAATGAATAACCATATAATTCATAACCGATCCTTAATGAACATAAGTCTGCAATGATCACCTTATAACTTATTATCCCGAGCACAATCAGATAGTGACTGACAAGACGTCATATAAAAGCATAAGTACAAACAGAAGTATGAAGTAAAGAGGGCCAATAAATGAACATCAAAGTCATCGACCATCATTTTACAATATCAACCCCAACACTTTTGCATCCAATGGTACCTGCCGAATAATTTTATTACACGAAAACATTTTTTCCACATAAAACAAAGTCCATAAATAACTATAAAATTGAAAAACATTAAATCCAATATCACAGTTAACATGTGAGTATTCAAAGTAAGCATGTGGTAGATATATTTTCTTACTGATATAAAACAACATTCAATCAAACATATTAAAACTAATATGTTCTATTTACTCGTAGTTGAATTCATTTATGGATAGAAAAAAGCGAGGTGAAAATACCCTAACACAATCAAGCAACAATCAAGAAAAGCATCATTATCCAAATCAAGCATAAATAACAAGCAAAATGACTTGAAATAACAATACCGATGAATCTAAAGAGCTTATGTAATATACTTTATAGGTATTGATGGAAATAAATGAAATATAGTATATGAGAAAACACGAGACTTGAGAATTAAGGATACATGATTATCTGAGAGGGGCATCACTAGTTAAAGAACTACAATGATGTTAGTAAGACGAGAAGGGAGAGCAACAACACAAGGTTCCAATTTTTTAGGGAAATTTAGTCGTTGTATGTGTTTACCTCTTATGAAACAACAAGAATGTACGGTGTTTAAAGCTCTTATACCACATAGCAAAAATAACAAATAAAATATCTTACATGTGTTAACCTATTATCTAATCGGGTTGGTCTGATGAGAAGTTGAGCTAACGTGAAAAGTGATTATTAACATTTATGATGTTCTTTTAGGAAAAAAAAAAGAAAAAAAAAAACGATCTTGAAGTGTATCCTATTGGCATTGGGTGTAGAAAAAAAAGAAAAAACCACCGGGATGCATTTTTATTTACCAAAATTCATTTTTCCAATCAAATTTTTGAAAACATCTTTCTATTCGTAGTCCAATTTATTAGACTTTTCTGTGAGGTAAAAAATATCCATCATATATAGTATTATTATTTAACTTTTTATAGTTTATCACTATTCTAGTTTTTTTCTCACCATAAATATTGATGGACCTTAGAATGAGATGCACATGATCAATCTTCATAAAAAACACAATTTATAGATCGACTTAAGATCAAATGCTTCTTAAACTAACTTAGCTTCTGTAACGATCCTTCACTGTATACGATAAAACATACCGATAATAAAACGTCTCGTTATTATTTGTCCTAAACATAGCACTTCTTTTGAAGTTAATTAAAAAACACATGGCATATTTTTATTACAGCATAATTCACTTGGAGTCAGAAGATGTTTTTCAATTTCTTTTGTTTTATCCTTATTAAAACTTTCTTTTTTTAATTGTGATTAAACAAACAAATAATTTTTTTTATTAAATTATATCATCCAAATTCAAAAGTATAAAAAAAAAAAAAATTAACAAACCCAACTTTACTTTTTGTATTCATCTGATTGGATCACATTAATTTCATTTGTCTGAATAGTACGGAAAGCAAAGGAAGGAAGACACAAGAAGAACAGATATTGGGTTTCATTTCATGAAGGTTTCATCATCATCGCTTCCAAGTCAAGCACAAAAACCCTAATTTGCAAATAGCCCCCACACACACTCACACACACACACACTCACACACACACTTCTCAACCACCACCATCTCCATCAAAATCATGGTGTTTTTGTCTACCAGATTCCTAATTTCTGTTTTATAAGTCTCAGTTTGCTGAAAAGGACTAACGAAAAGTCTCCAGAAAGTCGGATTATGCTGTGATTTTGAACTTTGATCGTAGTTTGGAGAAGTATTAGTTGTGTAATGGCGTCGAAGCAACAAGGAGGATTGAAATCGAAGAAATCGAGTTCGAAGTATGCGAATTCGTATTCGAAACATGTTCCAGAAGGTTCGGTTGATACTACGAGTTCTCCGGCTTCGTCTGGTAGAAGTAAGCCGCAGTATGTGTACTCGGAGAGTTTGCCGGTGAAGTCGGAGAGATCGAAGGAGAATGTGACGGTTACTGTACGGTTCCGGCCTCTCAGGTGATCGAATTTGTGAGATTATTTGATATTTTGGTTCTGTTTTGGTTGAATTTGGTTAGAGTTTAGAGATTAGAAGGAGAGTTTTGTTTTGTTTTTGTGTAGTCCGAGGGAAATACGACAGGGGGAGGAGATTGCGTGGTATGCCGACGGAGAAACGATTGTGCGGAACGAGCATACTCCGTCGATAGCGTATGCATATGGTATGGTTCATTGTTATGAAGCATGATTACTAGTATTCAATAGTTGAACTGACCTAACACAAATTGGCTTACTGTTTGGGACAATGAAATCATAGTTTACGAATTAGCTAAACAAAACTGGCCTAACACAAACTCACATTTTAGAACTCGGATCGGATTCCATGCTGCCAAACACTACCTCTGTTGTAATTGGTATTAGTGTATCAGAGAGTAGAGACGACAAATTAAACAACTAATGAAGAGTGGAAGTGAGTGGTAAGAACATAGAAGTACTGCAAGAGCAAGGTTTTCATGGGAGCTCAATGATTTTCCCTGTCTTCTCGTGGTTGTCACTTGTCAGAATACCTCAAGAACACCAATGCATCTTTCATTACTAGCTAGTATTACGTCTCTGTTCAAACCTAAAAAAGCGTGAAACTGAACTTTTGACCTTCCCGGTTTAGCAGGAATCAGGATCATTTATAAGATTGCATAATCAAGGCTCACTCCCCATACCTAAGTTATTTTCTTTTACTATCAAGGAATTTCACCTCATATATAATCAGCAGCTGTGAATAATGGACATAAGCTGAGTGCTTGCTTTCTTAAGTAACTGTAAGGTGACTGGAGCTACTTAGGCTTCGCTTGAGAAGTCGCTAGATTAAAATTGGAAACAAATACAGGCGATACAATCTTTGAGAGAGAAATGCAAGTGGGTCAATTTATTTTTTGTTGCTTGCTTGTACTCTTTAGCCTCATGAACTTAAAGCCTTTTTGTTGCAGAGCTTGAGACATGGTCAACTTGTCAAGATCATTCAAGCTTATTAATAAGATCAAAAGTTAATAATAATTTTATGCTATAAGGTTAACATGTTGTAAAATATGGAGTTTATTGATTAGAAGGGTTTCCTTTAGAAAAAGAGGTCGAGCTCAAATTGAGGACGAGAACATGTTCATTAAAATTTTAGAGTCAATTTCGGTGTATTCTAAGTATCAGAGTTTTTTTAGACCCCAAAGTGAAATCATACTTGTAATTTTTGATTTAATTAAAGTTATTTTTGAATACGTGCAAGGTTTTGACCAAGTGACTTGAGCTCAAGCCACTTCCTACTTAATTTATTCTGGCTAGTGCATATCCCTATCTTTAGAAGACTAAATAAACAATCGCAGTTTCACTCAAAATGTACAGTTGCGTGTATCAAATTATCAATATTCCAAACCTTATTTGAGAATGTTGCCTCACACTGATTTGCAGTTTATCAGGTGAAGTATCAGTAAGCTAATTTTACTTTTCAATAATGGTGATTTTAATTTCTAGCATGTCAATATCCTTGTAGCATCTTGGCGTGAAGTATCTATCCAAACCAATGATGTGCATATGTTAAGGCTTATTCTTGCAAAAAGTTGTTAGGTCAAATCCGGTAATTAAACTCGTCTAGGATATCATTCCTACAGATGACCTGTTGTGCATCTTTTAGTCCTATATAAGATCTTTGCTATAAGGAGGATTCTTTTGCCAGCTTCATGTTCTTTTATTTTTGTTTGTCGGTAGGTGAGTTTGGTTTTGTTTATTGGAGACAAATTTATTGTCTTTTGCGTTACTTTCATACAATCATCCATTTTTGCGTTACAAATCTGTCTTTTTGAGATAATTCATGTATAAGCGTATATGAGATTACAAATGACATTTGAGGTTTGTATATGTTGATTAAGCTCACCATTTTTTACATATAGATCGGGTGTTCGGGCCTACAACCACAACACGCCTTGTATACGATGTTGCAGCACATCATGTTGTTGGTGGTGCTATGGAAGGCGTTAATGGTATGCTATATTCTATTTTTAGATGGCTTATTTGTTCTAATAACTCCTTCAAGGTATTACTACCTAGTGGATTGGATTTATACCGTTCAAGCTAAATGCTTGGTGGTGTTACCATCATAACTCATAAGTTTGGATTATTTTTTTAGATTTCCGGAACAAGTGTGGAGTCAACTTTCTCAGAACCCATAGTATATTTTTTAGATGGAATAAATATGAATTATTCAAGTTGTGTTATCATTTTCTTGTCATGTTTGTTGTTTGGGAAGTATTTCACCATTGATCTCTTCCAAATTCTGTCTATGTCACAGAGATGGCTATCTCATGTGAAGATAAAACCATTGGAACTTTAAGTGTGCACGAGCTTACCGGAAACATCATACATTGCCATCTATGATGATTGTTCTAAAGTTTAAGATATTTGGAGCTTGTGTGCAAAGAAAGTTTTGGTTATCTTATCAATTAAACCGGCACCCTTGAATCTATAAAATAAGATGTTTGGTTGCCATGTATCTTTGACTAAAGCATCCTAAGATCAGTGATACATAATTGTATGAAAATAGTGGCCTTTTCTTTTTAATTATTGTTAATTATCTCTCGATGCCTAACACTCTTACATATTTTCTTGGAAGCCATCATTACCACACATATATCTTATACGACCTATTACAATATCAGGGACTATCTTTGCATATGGTGTTACAAGTAGTGGGAAGACCCACACAATGCATGTAAGTATATCATGCCTTTTTCCTATTGTCATTTTGTAGCTTGCTAATTATCAGCTTCAGATTTACAGTTTCTCTGAACTTCCTATAAGCCACATGAACCTGAAGCCTTTATGATCTCTCTCCCTCCTTCCCCCTCTCTCTCTCTCTCTGTGTCTATATATATATATACACACACACATATATATATATATATTTATTGCATTCCAATGTAGTTGTTTTGATTATTTTGGTCATACACACAAGGCAGGGCGATCAGAGGTCCCCTGGAATTATCCCGTTGGCAGTAAAGGATGCTTTCAGTATAATTCAAGAGGTATGTATGGCTAAAATTTTGATACCATCTATGCAAGCTATTCTTGTTTAAAGAGGAATATCTGACGATCTTTTTATGTTTTCAGACTCCAAGTCGTGAATTTCTCCTCCGTGTCTCATATTTGGAAATTTATAATGAGGTGGGCTTTTAAATGATCTCTTCAGTGGCCTTCTCTTGTTGGTGCTTCCTACATGATAAATAAATCTAATCTTTACATTTTCACTCAGAACTGTGGGTCCGTCCGACCTTTGCCATTTATTTCATCTGCTTTGCATGCCTTTTCGATCTCTATCATTATTGGTGCAGACTAGCTATTAAATGAGCGACTATATGTGTGTATGTATAGATTAAACACTAATCTTGTGAGGATATTCTGTCTCATAATTGAATGTATTTAGCTTTTTAGCTCTACTTTATTTCAATCTGCATAAATGCAACTTATAACCATACCAAATGAACGCACTGATTAAAACGTATGGGTAACCTTTATTAACATCAACACCTGGTTATCGTTATTGGAAGACATATATGCTTTCTGATGTGGTGGGCATTTTTCATGTCTTGAACATTGTTCTCTGAATGTTCCTTGGCAAGTTTCTCAAGACTGATTTAACTTTTTGGTGAACAATCACATATACAAGTTTTTATTTCGGTCCATACTTTATTTCTATTTTATACATTTTACTTGTAGTTATTCTTTGTAATCAACTCATAGCTTCATTTTTCTTTATATTGATTTTCTTTCTGATTCCTTCAGTACTGACTTAATATTTGTTTTTTGCCACTGTATGTAGCCTTTGGAAGGGCTGGTGTTCCTTGGCCATTTAGCATGAGTTTCTTTTATGTAATGTTGCAGTCTTAAGTTTCCTATTTTATTCAGGTTGTTAACGACTTGTTGAATCCAGCAGGACAAAATTTAAGGATTAGGGAGGACAATCAGGTAACTTTTTTGTATATCCCTCTGATGCTACTTTTTCATCTTGTCTCCATATAATGTGTACAAATTAGTTAGTGTTTCAACTAAAATGAAAATTAACCCTTAGACACATTAAGTCAATTTAGATTACTTGTATTAGATTTTTACTTATTTAATTTATTATTATTATAATTATTTATTTATTTATTTATTTGAGGGAGGGGGGGGGGGGGGGGGGGGGTTAGGTGTTAAAGATCTAAATAATGAAAAGAAGCAAGTCGTTGACAGTTTCGGTTTTAGTTTTCAGCTTATATTGATATTGCCAGCATTTATATTTTAATGTTCTTACGGTGCAAGAAGGTATATGTTGCCTATATGCTTAGCAAAGTTGGAGGTTGTATCAGCAAAATAGCACTATGAATCATCTTAACTTGTCAAAGTTGGATATTGGATGGTTTTACCAACCATGTTAATGTTATACTCACCATGCATGTCTGTATGAAATACACCAATTGTTATTCAAGATTCCATGTTAATGTCCTATTTAATTTATATTCTAAATAAGACGGCCCTTTGTCCTCAATGCAATTTATTCTAGCTCTATCAACTCCTTTAACAATTCTAAAATATTGCTTGTAGGGAACCTTTGTCGAAGGTATAAAGGAGGAAGTTGTGTTATCTCCTGCCCATGCCCTTTCCCTTATTGCAGCAGGAGAAGGTTTGTCTTTTTTTTTCTAACCTTTTATCTTATGTATCTAATGTTTTACATCTCAGATGCTAGGTCGCCTAAGATATAGCGGTTTTTTTAGTCTGGACAAAACAAGTGATCCTTCCATTTGTTGTCCTTGAATTGCTGTATGGTTTATTTTAAGTTCATTCTTTGTTCATGCTGATGAATATCCAATTGCTAACTGGTAGAAAACGGCTACCTGCAAATGTCTCCTTTTATTCTTTACCTTTTTTGGCCCTGGTTTTGCCTATGCTTATTCTGGAAGGGAATCATAGGGTAAATATTACCCATATCAAGGTTGCATTGAGACGAGGCTATTTGCTATGCTATAAATGGTATGATGCAGAATTGTGTTCTAAGATTTAGTTCTTACGCGCCATTGTGCTTGTTTAAGCTGCTTATCTTTAAACTTAGACTTATTGACCTACTACTTGCTTTCAAGTATCACACACTTATTATGGTTCATGATTATTTTCCAATATTCTAGGGTGTATTTTTTATCCATGGTTAAATAACATCTTGCTACTTGATCTGTTACTTTTGCGAATTTGATCTTTTATTCTTGTGCTCTTTGTTATCACAGAGCACAGACATGTTGGTTCGACGAATTTTAATTTGCTCAGCAGCAGAAGTCACACAATATTTACATTGGTAACTTCTTGAATTAGCTTAACTTCATTCTGATTTTTTTGGGGTTTTTTCTATGTAAAAAGAAGGTTCTTTGCTTCTCCTGTATTTTACTGTTTTCTTGGGTTAAATATTTTGTTAATATCTTATTATTTTATTATATTCTAACAGACAATAGAGAGTAGTCCTTGTGGTGAAAATGGTGACAGTGGGGCTGTTAACTTATCACAGTTGGTATGCATCTGAACCTCACCTCATTTTAGCATCACTGTTTCTATCAGTTTTGGGATTGTAATTGGCTCGTATTTGCTTATCTTGATTATCCTTTTTAGATTTCTTACTGTTGTGAATCTCATGCAGAGATTTTCATAAAATAACCCAGCTTCGTGCACTAATTGCTGTTAGAACACTTCCTCATTCATCATTTCACCTCCAATTGCAGAATCTCATAGATCTGGCAGGTTCTGAGAGCTCTAAAGCTGAGACTACTGGTGTGCGTCGAAAAGAAGGATCCTATATTAATAAAAGTCTGCTGACCCTTGGAACTGTGAGGCCTCAATCATTGCCATTATTTTATCAGTGTAATAGTTTGCTCTGCAAATGTCTACTTTTAGTCATGTATTGTTTAGTACTAAATTCATCTTGCTACAAAGCATTCTGCTACTACTTTTCTGTGGGGGAAAAGAAAGGGGCACCATTATGAGTAATTGTACCCCAAGGATTTGTATCATAAAATCTGAAGTCTTTGGGCAAACGATTCCATAATTCTACTGGTATAAGCAAACATCTTATTCTTTGTCCTGTGCTTTATGAGACCTAACAAGTATAGATACTGCTCATGAAATTCCAACTCTCCTCTTTACTGGGTTTACCTCCCAACAGTTCTTTTCTTGCTTTTTCTCCATAGTGTGGGGTTAAGCTATAACATTGGTGGGTTTTGTATTTGCACTTTTATACATTGTTTTATATCTTGATAATTAAATATCCTATAGAAATTGCTAAACCTGAAATTGTCACAGGTTATATCAAAATTGACAGATGTGAGAGCAGCTCATATACCATACAGGGACTCAAAGTTGACTAGGCTCCTTCAATCTTCATTAAGTGGACATGGAAGAGTATCCGTAAGTCGTTCATTCATCATTTGAATCAACCATGTCTTATAGGACAAAGCATGACACTTTCATTTTGAACCATATTATTATCTGCTGATGAAGTGCTTATTTGCTTCCTCTTTTAGCTTATTTGCAATGTTACTCCCTCATCAAGCAATTCAGAGGAGACACATAATACATTAAAATTTGCCCATCGTGCAAAACACATTGAAATTCAGGCAGCACAAAATGAGGTGTGGCATTAAATCCTTAATGCTTTTGAGTAATCTTATATTCTTATTTGATGTTATTTTACAGTAAGCCTATGATTATGCAGATCATTGACGAGAAATCCCTTATCAAAAAATACCAAAATGAAATTCGATCACTAAAGTTGGAGCTAGAACACTTGAAGAGCGGCATCGTAGTAGTTCCTCAGCTTAAGGATGCTGGAGGAGATGATATTGTTCTTCTTAAACAAAAGGTACTTCCAAACATTAGAATATTCTATTAAACTACATGCTTCTTTTTCTTGTAAGACGAGGTCATAGTGAAAGATAACCTTCTCAAATTTAAGTGGCCAGGGCTTAAAAATTGAACTAAAGCATATGAGAAGCTGCTTGTTACTGCAATAGGGAACTTCTTTCTTTTTCTGGCTAGGAAAATATCACCTGTCTGAACAGAGACAGGAGTATCAACACATCAATATTCTCTATCCGTTTCTCTACAACAATATAATGAGATATTTCATGATCTTGGCCACTGTGCTGTGACTATGCAAGTATTTGCATCGAGTTGAGTGTTTCTTTTAAGTTGGCAGGACTTGCCAAATTTCTGAAGAATCACAATTAATGCCAACTAGTTGTGACCGAAATTTTTGTAAACATCATATAACTTGTGTACTCCTTGCGAAAGTTGTATCCCCTCTCCTTTCTTGAAGTAGTGATTTCCTATTATTTATCCAGTTCTTTTTGGGTATCTGTTATATGTAAAGCTTGAAGACGGTCAAATGAAGTTGCAATCAAGATTGGAGCAAGAAGAAGAAGCTAAAGCTGCTTTGTTAAGCCGAATACAGAGGCTGACCAAATTAATCCTAGTCTCTACCAAGTCTTCGGCCTCATCTAGACTATCTCATCGCTCAAATCAGAGAAGAAGACATTCCTTTGGGGAAGAAGAGGTAGTTTGATCGAGTTAACTGATGTCTTCCTCAGTTTCCTGATTTTGAAATAGCTTTTGACTTTGTGATATAGCATTCTGGTTAATATGCCAAAATGTCATATACTAACTCTGTTTTTTTGACTTTCTGAATTCTAATTTTATAATCTAAATAATCTCTTGCAATGGCCAGCTCGCATATCTCCCGCATCGAAAGCGTGACTTAATTTTGGATGATGAAAACACTGAGTTGTATGTTTCTCTTGATGAAAGTGCTGAAAATAATGAGAATGCACTGAAAGAGGAGAAAAAAACCAAGAAGCCCGGATTACTTAACTGGTTGAAACCACGGGTCAGTATCCTATGTGATTCTTGCTTTGTTTTTTACGGTTCTTAATAATCAGGTTGAATGTTGTAATGACTCTCACTAACTTTGTTCCCAAGATAACTGTCTTCTTTCTGAAACCATGAATTACCTCCATAACTAAATGATTTTAGTGTTCAACTTCGTAACACATGTTTATGGCTGCCCGCTTATAAATATACCTTTGTTGAATTTAGTTTTTTATTACATCACCAAAGTATACAAATTCAAATGGATCTTAGTTAAAGTGACCCGGAGTTTAGGAGTCCAGGGCCAAACATGGGTGCCAATAATCAAAAGTCCTTATTGACTAGGCATGAAGGGTATGCTTTTTCTTAATATTTCAATTACACTTATGCCATGAATAGTAATATTCTGGAGTAATTTATGGTTAACTTTCAACATTGATTAATAGGCACTCATTGACGAACTTGGTATCCGCTTTTTTGTAACTTAAGTTTTTCCCAAGCTGTAGTTTTTATTTTCAGTCGAGATCATGAAGCATAAATATATAAGATGTAATGAAGCATAAATATATTAATAACTTAGTTGACAAAGAATTAGCATTACTTTTGTTTATACATATTTAAGCTACAGACCAAGATTTAAGAACATTATCCAATTTTACTTGCATTAAAATCGTAGCGAGACAAGAGTATGAGAGTATTTTTCAACCCGACTTCTTGGTACAGTTGACATAATCATTTACTCATTTAAATGACTGTCATCTGTCTGACGGAGGCAAAGGTTTTGGAACCACCAAATGTTTAAAGAATATAAATAAATTAGCCTGGAGATCCATAAACTTATCAGGCTGAAGTTCTATTGCATTATGCACTAATCCATGTAACACTAAGGAGAACCTGCTATGCCTTGTTTTTTCTTTATAAGTGGATTTATTGCAAAGAGACCTCATCATGGTTGTACTTGTGAGCAAGTGTATGTTCTGCCATGATAAATTTATTCTATTTAGACTTGATTAGATATGAAGAGGTCTTTGGCTGAATGTTACCCACCTCGTCTGAGTAACTTAGGTTCAGGTTTCAGTCCCTAGATTCACTGTTGTAATGGGTGTTGTTTAGCTGATTACAATAGGAAAAAATAATCATTTATCATGAATATAAGCCTATATGTTGATCAATATAGTATGCATGTCTGAAAATATGTGACACCAAGAATTTACCCATTTTTGGAGAAAATGGAAGCTTAAAGTAGGTCCAGCTATTGTAAGTTATTTTTGCTTGGCAATTTGTTCTTAATTATTTGATTCAGCTGATCTGAATGGAAAGAGTAGATATTAAATATGCTGTCAAATCCAGTTAGTTGTCCTTAGGTAGTCAGATTGTGAAAAATCTTGATCAATATCATACATATGTGCAAGTTAATACTTGCATGCAAAATTAGTTGAAAACCTTGAAACATTGGTTCCTACCCCTGTCAATGAAATTAAAATAGTAAATAGGGACATGCACCTCACTTATATGTGTATCATACTGAAAGGGTTTCTTTTGTTGCAATAAACCTATTTTTATACATCCTGGGTTGCATGTTATACATTAAAAGTTCTGCTTCTGTTTTCAGTATTAATACTTACCGAGTATGTAGGTGGCAATATTTATCAATTTCTTCTAACTATCAATCCCTCTATCTCCGTGTTTATGTATTCTCTATACCTTTCATCCTCTCTCAACTCAACTTCCTACGGAGGGTTAATTTTATTATTGCTTTTGCGGTACTAGAGACGAGACAGTATCTCTGGGGCATTGACCAGTACTAGTGAGAAATCAAGTGGCGCCAAGTCTATCAGCACACCTTCGACTCCCCAAGCAGATAATCTTCCGACTGAATCCAGACATTCACACTCTTTGCTTTCAGAATGCAGATCTGCTGAATTCTCATCAGTGGGCAGACAAGATCAAGAACTCAACGAGGATATTTTCTTGCAGCAAGAGAGTCCTCTAGTAAGTAATTTCCCTTCAGTCTTAACTACACGTATATTGATAAGTTCAACTATAAATCCGGCAGTGAGAAAATATTTGGTGGATTCTTAAAACAACCATCTCTTAAGAATGGGCAGTCTATAAGTCCCGGGTTGCTGGTCGCATATTCTTCCATACAACTTTAAGCCAGTTTAAACAGCTTTTATGCATAGGTATTTTGGAATATTTAATTTGTTTTTACTCAATAAGAGATCTCAACATCACATATTTCAGCTAAAAATATACGTTCAAGAATCTTTGACCTAGGAGCTCTGTTGTGTTTCTTCTTCTTTGTGTTGTTATCTTTGTTGCACACTTCTCACAAGCCAGGGGTCTTTACAGAAACAGCCACTATACTCTTTGCGTTTATGGATTTGGACTAATAAAATTGCTTATGGAAAATCTAGACTCCTTTACATGTCTATGTTCAAATTTTGGTTCCCAAGACTATAAACTTCGGTTTGGTATGTGATTGACAGATTAGCATAAAGACAATTGACCAAATTGATCTCCTTAGAGAGCAGCAAAAGATTTTGTCGGAGGAGATGGCAATCCATATAAGTGCTCTAAAGCGACTGTCACCAGAGGCTAGAGACTCCGAGAGGGAATATATAAATGTAATAACTCAAATCTTTCGTCAACTGTAATTGGCGTTTATATGCTGATGAGAATTGCTTTGTAACCTACAGGTCGAGATTACCCGATTGAATGAAGAAATCAAACTAAAGAATGATCAAATCAAACTCCTGGAAGACGAAATTGCTAATTCCGCGATATCATCTCATCACAAAATGGGTGAAGTTGAACAAGCACGAGTGAGTGCTACTATCTCTTAGATGTCATGTATGCCCTTGCTCTTGGTGTAGTCTATCCGTTTAAGCTGAAATTTTATTATCTTATGCAGTCTGTTTCTGAGCTAGAAGCACAATTAAGTGAGAAGTCCCTTGAGCTTGAGGTACGTTATCTTGGAACACACGCATATGTAATAAACTTGTATCCGGTTAATCATTTACAAATCCAATAAATTGTACAAACTTAGAAACCAGTGTTATGTGTTGTCTTGCATATGGAACAACTGCGATGGAGTTTAAAAATGTAATGTTTATAGTGTATTTTCATATGTGAGATGTTACTGCTTTTTGTGTGGAATAAAACAGTTCTGAACATTGAAGTTGAATGTTTTTCACGGTTTTTTGTCTTTTGAGAAACAGTTACTGTGATCTGAGACATGTCCTATATCGCTTTTTGCCAGGTCAAAGCCGGAGATAACCGAGTACTTCAAGATCAGCTCAGCCAAAAGGTAAAAACCAAGTTTCATCTTTTCTTGAAGTATATAATATACATACACACACTCACACACTGCAATGTCACTTTTAGTGAGGTTTGAAACTTTGATCACCTAGGAGGTTGGGCCAATAACCCTTTGCCTATGTTTTTCTTTTGCTCTTGCTTTGGCTTTTTATGAATTTTCACTTTTACTCCAGATCAATGAATGCGAAGGACTACAAGAAACAATCAACTCCTTGAAACAACAGCTTTCCGATGCAAGGAGTGAATTTAATGCAGAGAAAGATGCAAAAACAACCTTGCTTTGTCAAGCTCAGGTTTTTCCCCATATTATCATATTCAATTTGATGTTGGACCAAGTAGCACAAAACAAAGCAGCATGTGATCTAATGCTATTTGATCGATCTAGGCACTCGAGATTGAAGAACTCAAACAGAAAGTAACCGAGCTAACCAAGTCCGAAGAGCAACTAGAATCGCAAAACAAAAAACTAGCGGAAGAAAGCTCATACGCCAAAGGACTGGCCTCGGCCGCTGCAGTCGAGCTCAAGGCCCTATCCGAAGAAGTCG
Source organism: Centaurea solstitialis (assembly GCA_030169165.1). Classification (NCBI taxonomy): domain Eukaryota; kingdom Viridiplantae; phylum Streptophyta; class Magnoliopsida; order Asterales; family Asteraceae; genus Centaurea; species Centaurea solstitialis. The sequence continues at coordinate 1,521,286 of CM058042.1, read as the reverse complement.
CGAAACTAATGAACCACAATGAGAAACTAACAGCCGAGTTGGCATCTCAGAAGAACTCCCCGACCCAACGTAGAACAACAATGGGGTTCAGCAAAAACGGCCGTAAAGACACCAGACCGAAAGAATCAAGTCTGAAAGAGTCAGAGCTGAAGAGAGAGCTTGCCTTAAGCAAAGAGAGAGAAATGTCCTACGAAACAATGCTATGTGAAAAAGACGAACGAGAATCGGAACTGCAACGAACGGTGGAGGAATCGAAGCAGAGAGAAGCGTATCTCGAAAACGAGCTGGCAAACATGTGGGTACTCGTGGCAAAGCTAAAGAAGGCGCAAGGGGGAGCAAAGACCGAAGAGGCATCGGAGTCGAGTAGGGAGAGCCAAGGAGTTGATGGCTTTGAGATGTGGAGAAATTGAATAAAGGGTTTATTGGGTGATGATGATTGATGGGCTAGTAAAAGAAATGAAATAGTAGAACATGTTAGGAATTGAGATTGTGTGGTGTGTAAAAAGGTGTTTTTTTTTTTTTGTGCAAAGTGTTGTAGAAATCAGGTTGTTTGCCTTCTCCGTTTTCCAATTTCGGTTCAGAGATTTGGTGAATATTTTGTGCATCTCTAATCATCGAGTTCGTAAAAATTGATCTAAACTTTGATGCAAATAAATTTACAAAGTGACATTAAATATTAAATTAAAATCTAAGTTTATTTACCTTTTTTTATTTCGTTTTTTGCATTGGGGTAAAATCTGGTGTCTCTGTATGTGTTGTATCTTGAGTTCCTTTGTCTAATATTTATTAGATAAGTGTTTATTAGTAAGAGTTGTCATCTTTCCTAAACATATATTAGATAAAGTTATAGGTTATCAAAACGAATTATTTGTAAATGTCTCTTATGTGGTAAGCATTAATAAGATATGAGTCTTCTCCTTACTTATCGAGTAAGATCTCAAGCTATTGTCATTCTTTTATTGGGTAAGATTTATGAGTTGTGGGATAAGTGTGTAGGGTTGAGTTCACGTAAGACTAAGTTGTTTTTATGAGACCAGTGAGACCAATATTTTTTACATAAAACTTTACAGCAAAATATTGTAAAGGTTAAAAAATTTCGAACATTCATTGTAAAAACATACTAAAAAACATTATCGAGGGAAAAAATCCAAAACAAAGTAAAAAAACGAAACCTCCACAACTCAAAAATACTGTGAATGTAACAAATAAATAATTCGAACATTCACATAAAAAAAACACCGTAAATGTAACATTTACAGTGGTTTTACGATGAATGTTCGATTTTTTAAACATTCACATTATTTGCTGTGAAGTTTCATGTAAAAAGTAATGATTTTCCGTAGTCTTTGTGATAACAACTTAGATAAACATAAATATAGTAAAGATAGATTAAAAATTGATATATTATACCTATCTACTTATATTTTATCCCTATTTAAACACACTTTTAACTTTTTAATTAACAAGAATTTACAAACTCTAATTCACCCCTAATTTCTTTCAAAACCTCCACCATCTTCTCCAACCAACCAACCAACCAACCATCAACAATGGCGTCACCACCGCCATTCCTCTCCACCTTCAAATACTCCGACAGCCTCACCATCGCCGGAATCTCCTTCTTCACCGCCGTCGTCTGCGAAGCCATCTCCTGGCTCCTCATCTACCGCCGCACCTCCTACAAATCTCTCAAATCCGCCATCGACAAAGCCTCCAAAAAGCTCGAATCCATGAAAACCGACTCCTCTTCCGTCCTCCGTAAATCGAAAACCAAAAAAATCGATCGAGTCGAAACCTCTCTGAAAGAATCCAGCCGCGATCTCTCGCTGTTTAAATTCAAATCGGGAGCTGTGGTTGCTCTTGTTCTGTTCGCGGTGTTCGGGTTTTTGAACAGTTTGTACGAAGGAAAAGCGGTCGCGAAGCTGCCGTTTGTGCCGTTGAAGATCGTTCAGAAGATGAGTCATAGAGGATTGCATGGAGACGATCCGACGGATTGTTCGATGGCGTTTTTGTACTTTTTGTGCTCGATTAGTATTCGAACGAATTTGCAGAAGTTTCTCGGGTTTTCGCCGCCGCGAGGAGCGGCCGGTGCCGGTTTGTTTCCGGTTCCTGATGCTTCTAAGAACAGTTGATTTTGTTTGTTAGTGTTTTTTGGATTGGATTGAATTGAATTGGAAGTATTTTGTTTGATGAATTTGGAGAGTAATAAGAGAAGTTTCATTGATTTTTTTTGGTATTGTATGTGTTTTTTTTATGGAGATGGATTCATTGATTTGGGATTTTGAATGTGAGTGTTGTATAAGATGGTGGTGTTGTTTATTATTATAAAGTTTGGTAGATGGTAACTGTAGTACCCCGTAAACTTTAAGAAATTAGTAAGCTATTGTATTTTATTTAAGTTAGAAACTTCATAAGACTAGAAGGACTACTTTTGTCACTAGTGAAAGGTTTGAAGTTGTTGGAGATAAACTTCCTTTTAACACGTGGCCATTAGCTAGATTTATAAGTTTATTAGGGTTTTGATTTTATCCTACCTCAATTCACCCAATAACATGGAGGTTTGCATAGAATTAAGTTTGGAAGGGCTATTTATGTAATTGATCAAAACCTTGAAATATTTTGGGTATATAGACGAAGTCGGCGTAGGTGGTTTTCAAAACACCAAAATTAGGATTTCATTTTATTTAGTAGGAAATAAATATAAATGATATTTGGTATCATAGCCGCAATATTGATTAGGGTTAGCAAGAAGAAGTATGTCAATTATTTTGCTTTATTCACATGAAGCCGTCGAGGGAAGCAATAAAAAGAAAAATGTAAGTTACGTTGGAAACTTTAGAGTCTGGAGGTGTTCATGTTCTCGGTTTCGTTCGTGATTATAGAGGCTCGGTTACGAGACTTGATGGAGTTTTGTTAGTGGTTTCAGATTTTCGATTAAGGTACGGATTCCTTATTCCTTTGATATGTATATGTGATTGCTATAATCCGTTTGCGTTTTATTTGATACGTATACGGACTCCTTGTGTTTCATTCGTGTCATTCGATCTATTCCTTCGTGCTTAATGTGCTTTATTGTGTTTATGTTTATTTAGTTTCTCGTTCATTCATTTGGTTGTTTGTTCGGTTAGACGTCTTCTTTGATTTTATATTTAGAAACATCTTATTATAATTGTAAAGCTGCCAAAATATTTTCTGAAAATTATGTCTTACTTGTAAAAATCATAACTCGTCACTCGTTTATCGGATTTACGCATACGATACGTTTTTAAAAACCCCCAAATGTCTACTTCGAATTACCGTCACACGATAAATCTGTGATTTTTATGTTTAAGCGGCTAAAATCTACGTTTTCCGAAACTGGTCTCGTTTTAGCCGAAAACCGCGCAACCGTTTTCAAAAATTCATATCTGATTCATTTTAAACTCGATTCAGTCCGTTCTTGATTCGTTGGAATCGTAAGACGTTGATCTAAAACTTTCGTTTAGATATGTTTTTCTAAAAACCATTGTAAATATGTTAAACAGTTTGATCTCTAAACGTGTTAAATGCTGAAAGTCGTACGTCTCGATTTCTAATAGTCATGTTTATAGTTTTCGTTGGACTTGATTCGCTATGCATTTTCCTCGTAATATTTTGTGTTTATATCTAATATTATGTTAATGGTTTACGATTTCGTTTTAGACTTCCTTTCGATTAGTAATTCGTTCGATTAAGTGTCTTCAGATTTATGAACATTTATGGAATTTGGTTCATATTTTTGGTATGGTTGTATATTTATATATATGTTTGTTAATTAGTATGATATGTTATCATTTGATGTGATCACATGAGTTGTGATATGCTTTTGAGATTTTTGTGTTTTGCTAACTACCTATGGAGGTACCATAGGCATGTCATTGTGGCACCGATGGCGTGACACCACCCGTGGCGGTGTGATCAGTCCACGGCGTCTCCTTTTTGTATTTGTGCTCATGTGGGAGCTATTTGTGTGACCGGTAAGGAGGCGTATGGGTCGACCCTAGATATGTAAGGTGAGTGTCGGTGTGTGCCCAACACCGCCATTTCACAACTAGTACAGTTGGATGTGTATGCCCAACGTACGGGCCTTTGTGGCCAGATGTCTGGCACTTGTCACGTCGGATGATATGCAAGTGTATGCGTTCGAGCTCGATATATGTGATTTGATTTGGTGATATTTGACATGTGATCCTATGATATAAATTTGATTTAAGCTTTTCAGATTTGTTAGTATTTAATTAATGCTATGCCTTATGTGATGGCTTACGTCTTTGACAAGATTTACAAATTTTTATATAGTAAGTTTGGATATTATCATTTCGTTTCGACTTTTGATTTAACATCTATATTGAGTTATTGGTTCAATTTCTCGTTGTTTTGTTTCGTTTCCTCTTGTGGATATCTCGTTAAGTTATGTTTAATTCAAATGAGATGTGTCTTTTACTCGTGCTATTTCATATGACACCTTAGAATTTGTGTTTGTTATTTGTTTGTATCCGCCCACTGAGCGTTTGGCTCAGCCGCATTTCTTTCTTCGCGGCAGGTTTTCGGAGGGAAGCTAAGGAGTGCGATCCAAGGTGTCAACATACCTTAGAGGTTTGGTTAAGCATTTTATAGGTTTGTTAATGGTTGAAAGCTAGTTTAGAAGACAAATGTAATTGATGTATCTTTGAGACTTTTGTTATTCTTTGATGGTTACTATTTGTATATATGGATTATAGTGCTCTGTTGGTTTTCGGTTAATGGTTGGTATAAGTTTGATGTGACCTCCCCTTCCGTCTTGGGAGGGGGGTGTTACAAATGGTATCAGAGCTCTAGGTTCTATCTTGTAGAAAACCGAATAGGTTTGACCTGTGAGTATGGGTGGTTTAGATGAGGATATCTTAATGGTGTAGCGGAAGCGTGGTGGTCAAATTAGTTTTGTTATTTTATTTGGCTCACTAGTTGTTTTTAGTATTGAATATTTGTGTTTGTGGATTATCTTATTGGTTGATGAATATCTTGGTCGAAGTTGTAATAGATGTTGGGTAATATTTTTTTTAAGCATTTCGTTAAAGCGTTGAAGTTAGATTAGTTGGATGTCTTATTTTAATAAGACAAGTAAGGTATTTCGGATTGGTTTGTTAAGCCAATAGTTTATAAGGGATTAGATTTTAAAATCTTTGGATGAAGGATATAGTTGTATTTATTGACCTTAATTATCTGTAAGAAAGTTGCAGTTTCGTGAACTTCGCAAGTAACCATGTTAGCGGAATAATTATGCATTATAGGAAGATTGTGAAGAGTGTTATAATATCTTATAAGGACTAGCGGAAATTTTAGATGACATATATATTTATGGTAGTATATGATTGTGGGTACCTTGTCGTCATATACCTAGATTTTGGATTGCATTATATGTCTTGAAAAATTTTGGTGTTTTGTTCATATATGATTAAAGATGGAACTTTGGGTTACGATATTATTTTTATTGGAGACGTATAGTTGTTATATGTTAGTTTAAGTCACATGCTTCGAGTTAGAAACGGATTTCTATGGTGATATTATTCTGCCTTTGGCATATAGAATTAAAATATTGATATCTATATATTGATGATCTTGGTGGATGCTTACTGTTTTATTATTGATGGAGTTATTCAAGTTGTGATGTTAATTAGGATTTCGAAGTAATTTTGGTTATTTTTATCTCCTGTTATAAGATTAAATCGTGACTTGTGAGTGTTGATAATGGAGAATTCAGGTATGCAAATTTGGTGGATCAAGTTCTTTTATTTTTGATGGATGTGATAGCATTACCATTACTATATTTTGGAGATTAAAGTATCTTAATAAGTATTTGGTGACCAATAGTGTGATTCAATTTCGAGATAACTCAATTTAAGAAAGTGTAGAACCATCTAAGCTTAGGATTTAGAAGAGTAGCATTCGATTATTTGATTGATAGTACGAGTTGCTTAAATTCCGAGGACGGAATTTTTTTAAGGAGGGTAGATTGTAGTACCCCGTAAACTTTAAGAAATTAGTAAGCTATTGTATTTTATTTAAGTTAGAAACTTCATAAGACTAGAAGGACTACTTTTGTCACTAGTGAAAGGTTTGAAGTTGTTGGAGATAAACTTCCTTTTAACACGTGGCCATTAGCTAGATTTATAAGTTTATTAGGGTTTTGATTTTATTCTACCTCAATTCACCCAATAACATGGAGGTTTGCATAGAATTAAGTTTGGAAGGGCTATTTATGTAATTGATCAAAACCTTGAAATATTTTGGGTATATAGACGAAGTCGGCGTAGGTGGTTTTCAAAACACCAAAATTAGGATTTCATTTTATTTAGTAGGAAATAAATATAAATGATATTTGGTATCATAGCCGCAATATTGATTAGGGTTAGCAAGAAGAAGTATGTCAATTATTTTGCTTTATTCACATGAAGCCGTCGAGGGAAGCAATAAAAAGAAAAATGTAAGTTACGTTGGAAACTTTAGAGTCTGGAGGTGTTCATGTTCTCGGTTTCGTTCGTGATTATAGAGGCTCGGTTACGAGACTTGATGGAGTTTTGTTAGTGGTTTCAGATTTTCGATTAAGGTACGGATTCCTTATTCCTTTGATATGTATATGTGATTGCTATAATCCGTTTGCGTTTATTTGATACGTATACGGACTCCTTGTGTTTCATTCGTGTCATTCGATCTATTCCTTCGTGCTTAATGTGCTTTATTGTGTTTATGTTTATTTAGTTTCTCGTTCATTCATTTGGTTGTTTGTTCGGTTAGACGTCTTCTTTGATTTTATATTTAGAAACATCTTATTATAATTGTAAAGCTGCCAAAATATTTTCTGAAAATTATGTCTTACTTGTAAAAATCATAACTCGTCACTCGTTTATCGGATTTACGCATACGATACGTTTTTAAAAACCCCCAAATGTCTACTTCGAATTACCGTCACACGATAAATCTGTGATTTTTATGTTTAAGCGGCTAAAATCTACGTTTTCCGAAACTGGTCTCGTTTTAGCCGAAAACCGCGCAACCGTTTTCAAAAATTCATATCTGATTCATTTTAAACTCGATTCAGTCCGTTCTTGATTCGTTGGAATCGTAAGACGTTGATCTAAAACTTTCGTTTAGATATGTTTTTCTAAAAACCATTGTAAATATGTTAAACAGTTTGATCTCTAAACGTGTTAAATGCTGAAAGTCGTACGTCTCGATTTCTAATAGTCATGTTTATAGTTTTCGTTGGACTTGATTCGCTATGCATTTTCCTCGTAATATTTTGTGTTTATATCTAATATTATGTTAATGGTTTACGATTTCGTTTTAGACTTCCTTTCGATTAGTAATTCGTTCGATTAAGTGTCTTCAGATTTATGAACATTTATGGAATTTGGTTCATATTTTTGGTATGGTTGTATATTTATATATATGTTTGTTAATTAGTATGATATGTTATCATTTGATGTGATCACATGAGTTGTGATATGCTTTTGAGATTTTTGTGTTTTGCTAACTACCTATGGAGGTACCATAGGCATGTCATTGTGGCACCGATGGCGTGACACCACCCGTGGCGGTGTGATCAGTCCACGGCGTCTCCTTTTTGTATTTGTGCTCATGTGGGAGCTATTTGTGTGACCGGTAAGGAGGCGTATGGGTCGACCCTAGATATGTAAGGTGAGTGTCGGTGTGTGCCCAACACCGCCATTTCACAACTAGTACAGTTGGATGTGTATGCCCAACGTACGGGCCTTTGTGGCCAGATGTCTGGCACTTGTCACGTCGGATGATATGCAAGTGTATGCGTTCGAGCTCGATATATGTGATTTGATTTGGTGATATTTGACATGTGATCCTATGATATAAATTTGATTTAAGCTTTTCAGATTTGTTAGTATTTAATTAATGCTATGCCTTATGTGATGGCTTACGTCTTTGACAAGATTTACAAATTTTTATATAGTAAGTTTGGATATTATCATTTCGTTTCGACTTTTGATTTAACATCTATATTGAGTTATTGGTTCAATTTCTCGTTGTTTTGTTTCGTTTCCTCTTGTGGATATCTCGTTAAGTTATGTTTAATTCAAATGAGATGTGTCTTTTACTCGTGCTATTTCATATGACACCTTAGAATTTGTGTTTGTTATTTGTTTGTATCCGCCCACTGAGCGTTTGGCTCAGCCGCATTTCTTTCTTCGCGGCAGGTTTTCGGAGGGAAGCTAAGGAGTGCGATCCAAGGTGTCAACATACCTTAGAGGTTTGGTTAAGCATTTTATAGGTTTGTTAATGGTTGAAAGCTAGTTTAGAAGACAAATGTAATTGATGTATCTTTGAGACTTTTGTTATTCTTTGATGGTTACTATTTGTATATATGGATTATAGTGCTCTGTTGGTTTTCGGTTAATGGTTGGTATAAGTTTGATGTGACCTCCCCTTCCGTCTTGGGAGGGGGGTGTTACAGTAACACCAAGTGAAGATGCAAATTTTGATAGCAAAACATTGTGGAGGAATGAAAATTTAGCAAACTTTTACTTTAAGGGTGTTTGGAAGTGGTTATTTGAATTAGTTTATAACTTATTAGCTTCTTTGGAAATCAATAAATTGTTTTTAAATGTTTGGGTAGAGTGTTTATAACTTTTCGGGAATGTAATAAGCATTTTTTAAGGTTGGCAAAATTTTTAACTTCTTGGAGAAGTTGATAAGCCCATAAACACTCTCAATGGTGGAATTAGTTCTTGGAGAAGTTGATAAGCTAATAGACACATAAGCACTCTCAATGGTGGAATTAATTCTTTGAGAAGTTGATAAGCTAATAGACACATAAGCACTCTCAATGGTGGAATTAATTCTTTGAGAAGTTGATAAGCTAATAGACACTTTTCACATAAGCACTCCCAATGGTGTTTTGGAGTGTTTGTTTGAAGGTGCTTATAACTTTTATCTTTTAGTTGTGAAGATTCAGTGTTATTTATATGGTTTCACGAGGTCTTAATACTCTAGGTTATTCGTGTTGCTAATGTTGGTGGTGGTGGCCTATTGGCAAAAAGACATAAAAAGATGTGGTAGAATGTCTCGTCTTTTCAGTTTCAAGTCCAGGAACTAAGCATCTTGTGGTTAGATGATTGCTACTCGCCCAAAGATGTAGTATAGGACTCTAGACAAAACCTAGGTTTAACCTTTTTCTAAAAAAAGTATCTTGATTCTTAAACAAATTTCATATGGCAAGGATAGTGAAGAGCTTTGATTAAATGTGTATTTAATTAAACTTTGATCACTTTACAAGGTCTACCTAAAGTGTGGATGAGAGGATATTGTAAGCAATAGATAGATAGTTTCAGAATGATAGCAAGAACGTTGGAGCATTAATTGTATATGAATTATAGGCAACCTTAGTTTAAATACCGACGAGGATGTTGATTACTCAAATACGCTTCTCGTTTTGTTCTTCGCGCTCCATTGATGTTTTTGTTACATTTTTTAGCTCATTGGTTATTGCTTACAATTTCAAGTTGACTTTCTTACGTCTACTTTACATCTCCTACCTCTCCGGTCCCCCTTATATCATTGATTAGTAGTGATATGGGAACTGGAGTGGATTATTGGGCCCTATTGTTCGTAAAAGCCCGTGATAAGGCTAAGAGATAGTATTGTATTTAAGTGCGCTATAGCTTATGTTACATAACCCCGTTTTAGCCCCTCGACCAGTTGATTCAAAGTTGAAATAAGTATGTCATGGGTGGTCTCATATGGGTCTACATTGAATTTTTGAGGCCTAATAACCCAATTTAAGTGTATTTTTTGCTACTATTTATGTATTTGGTTTTGGCTTTTGCATTTGGGCCATTCTCTTTCTTAGATCCATTATATTTTGCCTTCTTATTTACGTCATATTTGTGTAGTTTGGATGGACATACTATAAATTCAATCTTTCATTTTCATCAAAAAATTTGAGTGCACAGTGAATCATTTATATATATTAAAGTAAGAACCTCTAAGAATGAGGTGGCACATTCTAATGCTTGGAATGACCTCTATCTTTTTTCTGAATTTTTTGAATTTTTTTAATGTTTAATATGTTAAAGACCATTATACCCCTATACCAAAAGCACAAAGTTTATTGGGATATGGTTGTTTTAATAATTTTAAAAGAGTAACCTCCAAAACCTTTTCATTTTTATTCTTAAATGTAACTTCATTATTTTGGAGATGTAACCTCCAAGTCTTTTTATCTTCATTCTTAAAGGTGAAAACTACAAATTCATCCATTCATCATGATTTGTTTATCAAGAATTGTATTCTTCTTCTTCTTCTTCTTCTTCTCCACACTAGATGTATTATTCATTTTCCTAACTATTATTGTTATTCTTCAACAAATCATGTTAGGTAACCTCATTTTCTTCTTTCATATCAATCACTTGATATGTTTTTTTTTCAATAAAATCCTTTTTCAATTTTTTACTTTAAGTCTATTAATCCGAGTATTATTTCTTATTGGCTATTGTTGGGATTTTAGAATTTATTTCTTATTGACGACAGTTTTAAAGATTTGATGACAACAACGGTTTGTTAATCACATCTTGCACGTAAGTATTACAATCTGACATGATGTAATCTCAATAAGCGTGAATATGTTTTTTCAATGAGTGTTTTTAATTTTCAGGTTTATTTCAAGAAGATTGATTCAGGTATTCATTCTTTTTTACTTTTCTTGAAATTTTAGAGTTTTTTTCTTTTATTTTTGTATTATATATTTTTTTAGTTTCAAATTTTACTAATAATTCCAACTCTTATTATTATTTCTTATTGATTATTGTTGAGATTTTAGAGTTAATTTTTACTTTTGTCATCTATGTTTTGTTATGTTTTCTAATGGAATCGAAAGTTTGTTTTTGGCGACAATTTTAAAGTTTCGATGGCAACAACGATTCGATGATCGCATCTTGCAAGTAATTATTACAATTTGAGACGATATAGTCTGTTTACAAACATGAAATGTTCCTTATCAATGAGTGATTTTAATTTTCAGGTTTGTTTTAAGAAGATTGATCCGTGTATTCACCTTTTTATACATATTTTTGAGTTATTTTATTTTATTTTTGTGTTCTGACTTTTTCTTAGTTCAAGTTTTACTAATCATTTTAAATCTTATTGTTATTTCTTATTGATTGTTGTTGAGATTATTTCTTGACATTCATATGAATTCTAAAGTTATTTTTTATCTTCTATATATTTCCTAAATTTTAGAATTTAGTATATGTTTTAATTTACATGTTGAATATTGATAACATAAAGTTCCTTGAGATAGACATGTTTTAGTAATTTTTATATGTAAAAGTATAATCTTCAAACCTTTTTATCTTCATTAATGAAAATGATACCTCCAAATACATAAATGAAATAGTTATAGTAAAACTTATCAATAACTATTATTTAGATAAAACTATGTATATTTTTATTAAAATATAGAACAATTGAATACAATAATAAATTGATTGAAATTGAAAAGCCATGTGTATATAAAGGTTGTGACACATTTTTAGTTTTTAACTGTATGATATTGTAAACCATTTTCATTTATTCGTTTAATTCATCTTATTTTTGTATCATTTTATTTGTAATATTAAATCATATGTTATTACATACTTTAACTATGGTTAAGTTGGTATCGTTTTCATTACACAAGCACACATATGTTATTGTGTTTAAAAAATTAATTAAATTGTATATGATATACCTTATATTTTAATTTAAAAAACCAAATCATAAAATAATCTCTTATTTTATTTATTTAAAAATCATTATATATATATATGAATTTGTTTGTTTAAAAATATTTTTTTTTATTTTTTACAAGAAAAAAATAAAAGAATAGAAAATTACTAAAACAGTCATTCAATTAACAGAGTTAATGAATGAGTTAGTGAGAGGTAACATGGTCAAAATGAAATGAAAACCACAAGGACCATATCCAAGATAAACATACATTAGAAACATGGTCAAAAAAGTTATCAAACCACAGGGACCAAATCCATAATTTACTCTTAGGAAAAATAAGTTTTCCATACACCATTCCTTCATCAATATTAATATCGTATATAGGCTTATAATGTATTTTAATTAAATACAAAAATCAAATTTATGAAAATAATGTATAAAAACAAAATTTATTTTTCCTTAAAAATGTTTTTCAAATACCGCGCGCAACGCGCGGGCAAACCACTAGTTGTGATTTAAAGCCTAAAGCCTGATATTTGTTGAATCAACGAAAACTTTATAAGAGACTTTCATCTAGGTATTCGAAAAACCAATTGGTTCAATTTTTGTTATCGATATTATACGTTGTGTCAATTAGGCTCTTAAATATTTTACCTTATGTTATGTTTTTAGAGAAAACTCATGTAAATGGGTTCTTACGGTTGAAGTAATAAACACCTTCAAATATATTCAAACATATCCATCTATAGTCATGTATGGTTCTTATTTGGACGAATAAATAACTAATGTGATAAAAGGCCTAAATAAGACATGTCAAACTAAAGAGATTAAGTATGACTGGCATTTTGCTTGTTATATAGTTGGTTTTTGATTAAGTTGTTGATATAAGAACTAATGAGAAAGACAAGGTATACAAAAAATCTTTAGGGTTCTTTAGTATGTGGAGTTTAAAGTCAAGTTCTTTTGATGAAATCCAATTCCATTCCAGTATGTGAACCGAACACTCCCTTATTTGTCCACCTAGACAAAAAAAAAACTTGCAACTTTTAAGGAAGACTATAAGCATCCATCAACATACCTTGTTTGTACGCGGTTTATATGACAATTTCTCAATACTTACAAACCATAAAAAAACACATGAATATATGTTAGATTGTTTGTGGCCTAATAAATATCTAAAGAAAATCCCTCACATGCCCTAAACGACTGCAGCCATCAATTCGAAAAGCCGAAGAACGCGCACGCGTGGGATGTCACATAAAAAATAGAATGATAAAGCCAACTAGATTCTTTTACAGCTTCCAAGCTTCCAACACTTGTAGGTGTAAGATCTACATGAAATGATGGAAGACTAAGAAACTATAATTAAGAATCTATCAACTGCAATATGTTAAATTCGAATGTCATATAACGGTTAACTAGTCATTGACCATGTATATGTCTTATCAAGTGATCAGTGCTTATCAACATGTATTCAATGTACGAATTTGTGTTAATGTATTGAGCCACCATCACTAACCGTAGTTACAACATATCCATGGAACTTGATCGAGCAATGCCAATCATAAATGACACAAGAAGAGCATCACCAATGCAAAGTTCTTACAAACAAAAATTGAAGCGTCTTATAGGAACTACTACTGTATAGAGTCGATATACAAAGCCCTTTTTATTTTTCGTTCTTACCTTGATGTTGATGTGAGTGACATGTTTGCTAGTTTTTATTTTATGTTTCTTGACTTATAATTATTAATAATGCTGGAAATCAATGGGATCCAAAAAAAATAGATTCTTATAGAAAATACCGTTCTTATAAAAAACACAATCCAAACATTTATTTTTATTATAAAACTCCAATTTAACAATACATCATTCGCTAAACATTTTTATAAAATTGTTTCCAAATAAATCACTTTTTACATTATACAATTGATAACAAAATAAATCATAGGCTCTATTTACATAAAAGATATCTTTCATAGATAAAAAAACCTTTACATCTTTCTTTCCAATTAGAGTAAATTACATTTATGATTTATTCATGAATAGTTGTTTTTTGCTTTTTGTTGCTTAAAAGATAAAAGTACATCTTTGTTCAAAAAAGAGTTTTTTCCCCCTATTGACGCCTCTTACCAACGCTGTTCACATGAGCTCTGTTAGTAGCAACATGTACCCCTTTGTGTGGGGCATTTTTGTAACACCTCGCATTCCTCAACACAATATTGTCCGCTTTGCATTTGGATGTAACCAACGTGTAACTCACGTCTTTGTATTTGACGATCTGGTAAAGACTTCACAGAGGGTTACCCATAATGGTACTATTCTCAAAACGCATTGTTGTTAGGAAGACCAAAATATTACTTATAAACCCTACATCACTCATGTCCATAGCGATATGAGATCTGCCTAAAGTGTTACAAACTTATTTTTGGACCAAAAGTACAGTTCTACTATTCACAAGGGACCAAAAGTGTAATTAATCAATCCTCCAATTATTTTTTCCCTTTTTACCCTTTTTCCCAAAAACAACTTTCCCGCTCGTTTGAAAAACACAAAATACTTTCAAACAGTTCGCCAAAATTTCAAGCTCCCCCCCTACTTTAACTTTACCTCATTGCAATCCCTAGCTACCACCATAACCATCATCATCATCATCAATTCATCATCATCATCAGAAGAACATCAATGGCGAAACGAGCAAAGAGAGATCTGAAGCAATCTGAAGAGCCAGAAACAATCGATTCATCGGTACCTCCTTCCGATTCAAAACCATCGCCTCCATCGAAGAAATCCAAAACCTCTCCTGCCGCCGCCGTAGCAGCGGCTGATGATGACGTCAGATTCATCGGAAAACCGGTTCCGGCTGATCAGGCCAGAGCAAGATGGCCGCATCGTTACGAATCTAAGGTGCGTTTTTCGAGAATTTTATTTTTATTTTGGTTGTGTTTGTGTATTTTTTTAGGTACTGATTATATGTAATGTTTGTGTTATTGGCACTTACAGAGCAGAGTGAAGGTTATAGCTTCAACGAATGGGTGAGATTTTTAGCATTTTTGTGTTGTTTTGTGTGTTTTATTTGAAGCTGCTTATAACTTATTAGCTGACTGGGAAAGCAATAAGCTGTTTTAAAGTGTTCGGGGAAAGTGTTTATAACTTTCTGGAAAAAACAGTAAGCTGTTTTAAAGTGTTCGGGTAAAGTGTTTATAACTATAAGCTGTTTTAAAGTGTGTTCGGGTAAAGTGTTTATAACTTTCTGGAAAAACAATAAGCAGTTTTATAAGACGGCAATATTTTTTGAATTTATTGGAAAAGCTAATAATCTAATAAACAAGAAAAGACAACACTGATTCTTTGGTTCTGATATTTTGCTTTCACAATGAAGGTGGATGACATTCACCATGAAAAAAAATATTAAAGGGAATACTTTTTCAAAGTGTATTAAACCATCTCTAATATACTATTGTGTGTATCAACCTATAAAAATTCCTTTTGTATGTATCAAACTTTATTTTTTGTCTTTTTGTGTGTACGATGACCTTCTAAACCGGTCATCAGCCGGTTATAGGCAGTTGGGACGGTGGCCGGAGGTGTTTTGCAACGGATGACAGTTTTGGGTGGTTTTGGGTTATGTAATGTTGATTTTGGGTGGTTTTGGGTTATGTAATGTTGATTTTGGGTGGTTTTGGGTGGTCGACAGTGGTGGTGACTATGGTAGAGGTGGACGGCGGTGATGGTGGAGATAGGCTGCGAAGGAGGTCAACGGTGGTGGTGGTGGTGGTAAACGATGGTAGATGTGGGCAGAGATAGAGGTTAGCGGTAGAGGTTGGCGGTGGAGGTCGGCTGTGGAGGTCGGCAGTGGATATTGGTAGAGGTAGCCGGAGAAGAAGGTCGGAGGTGGCTAGAGAAGATGGCCGGAGAAGATTGCTGGAGAAGATGGCCGGAGTTACCGGCTAACCCGGTTAAGGGTCATTTTTACACACAAAAGGCTGAAAAATAAAGTTTGATATATACAAAAGGAATTTTTATAGGTTGATACACACAATAGTATATTGGGGATAGTCTGATACATTTTGAATAAGTATTCCCAAAATTAAACATAGAGTACAAAGTATGCTACAAGTATTGAACTTTTCCATTGGTTGATAAAGTCTTGCTATCAACACTAAAAAAATGCTTATAATTATGTATTTTTGATGTGTTTAAATTGGGTGATAAAGATGGTTATTCAATTTTCCAAATTAATCATTCATTTCTACAAAATGGTCAACCATTTCCATATGGTGTCAATTCATTTCCTCAATAAGCACAAATTAGAGAATATGAGTTCTTGTATCACCAAATGTTATTTTTATCATAAGAGTTTATATGGTTGGTGCATTCATTGATTTTCTACACAAGTTACATGATATTCTATCAAGTATCAATCATGTAGGTAAAAGAGAAATTCATTTAATACTTAAGAGTCAAAATTTGACAGTAATATTGGAAATCTTGCAACATTAGCTACACAGTTTTTATTTAATTTTTCTATATCATGGCAGTGAACCGGATGTCAAGGAGATCATTCAAGCTAAGTGTCATTATACCAAAGCTGTTGTTGATGGTATTCATTTTGATCTCAACGATGATGCATATGTCAAAGTGAGCCTCCTTTCATCTCTCTATTTTCCAATTCTATTTGTAGCGTGTATGCAGTTATATATTTTTACGAAAGTGTGTAAAACACCAAACCAGAAGTTTGTAAACATTCACATGTTTCTTCAATGTTTATGCAAAATAGTTATTGGTTATTTCAGTAAATCAACTAGAAGCATTTGTGGAGAACTTTTCGCTTGACATAGATTACACCAAGGAACAAATGTGCTTATTTTTTAAAATACTTTTCTGGATTGCATAGAAATAAGACAGCTGTGTTGTGGAACAACTAAAGAAGAAACCAAATAAGAATAATGTTACTGTGGAAATGTAATATCTGGTCAAAAAAACATTGGTTTGTGAACTAGGACCATTTATCACATCAAATTCTTCTTGATGATTAGGTTTTAAGTTTATTTTATCATATTATGTTACAGGTGGTTGATGGATGAAATTTTGAGTTATTATCATTTTAGCTTGTTTCTTGACACTTATATTTTGTGTTTGCATGACTCTATCAGGCTGAAGAAGGGATGCCAGATTTTATTGCTAGGATTGTGGAGATGTTTGAAACTGTTGATAGAGAATTGTATTTTTCAGCTCAATGGTTTTTTAGAGCAGAAGATACCGTGAGATACTTTGTCAAGGGCTTGATATATATATCCTATAATTTTTTGTTTGTGGTTCACACTGCATGTATGCTAATGGAGACAAACTGTTGCATATATTGGTTTTCAGGTAATTAAAAGCCAAGCTCATCTTATTGACAAGAGAAGGGTGTTTTGTTCTGACATGAAAGATGACAATCCCCTAGACAGCATTGTGTCGAAAGTCAAAATCGTTCAGCTTTCTCCAAATGTGTGTATACTGCTTACCTACATGTTATCATATTGGTTTTCTACAGAAGTCTGTGTACTCTTGAATTTCTATGTGTAGATAGTGAACATATGGCTCAATGTTGTATTTCTAATGACTACTTATAACAGGTTGACTTGGATGAAAAAGAGAAGGCACTCTCATCATTTGATCTTTACTATGATATGAAATATTCAAAGCCAGTTACATTCACAACGCTACACACAGGTCAATGCCTTGATAAGCAAATAGTTTATTTTATTTCTCTATAAATTGCATATAGTACTGTTGTATACATAATTTTTATATAATATTGAAAATTGTTGTGTAGTCAAGTTTACAGGCTAAACATTTGTACTTTATATTAGGATTACATAGAAATGTATGTGTATCTGATTAAATTCTTTTGCTTTTGAGTTGCAGAAAAGAGCATTACAGAGAGTGATGAGTCGTCTGTAATTTCAGGCGATGCTAGCTCAGACGGTGAAGAGTCTGAGATGACGCTATTGGACCTGTATTCGGGCTGTGGTGCTATGTCTACCGGGCTTTGTTATGGCACAAATATGTCTGGTGTGAAACTTGTTACAGTAAGTCGAGTATCCAACCTGCATATGAATATGAAACCGATTCACTTGGTTTTTGTTTTCATGCTCATGCTAAGTTCCACGTATTTTATCTGACGTGTCGGTTTAAACGTTACAGAAATGGGCAGTTGATATCAATAAGCATGCATGTGAGAGTCTAAAGTTGAACCATACTGAAACCGAGGTTGGCATTGAATTTATATTCTCTCCGTGTTAATTTGTCAGTGACCCAAGTTGTTAAATGTTGATTTTATTTGTTTAGGTGAGAAATGAAGCAGCTGAAGACTTTTTATCTTTGCTGAAAGAGTGGGAAAACCTTTGTAGAGAGTATGGTTTGTTGGGTTCACAACATGTTGAAGATACGAGTATAAAATCTGAAGAACCAGATGTTGAGGAGAAAGAAGATAATCCTGAGCCGTCTGATGGTGAATTTGAAGTTGGGAGGTTGCTAGCTGTTTGTTATGGTGATCTAAACAAAGAGAACAAGAAAAAACTATATTTCAAGGTATTCTACTTTTAAATTGTTGTGGTGATAACCTTATTACCTTAGTCAAGGCTGTGTGCATGCTATATGGAAAGCCAATCAACCATCAAATTTTGATCATGGTTTTTCTCAACAAGTCATCCATACGTAGCTGTAATAGTTCTAAATCAAATACTCAAGATTGTATAACCACATATTATTGTAGGACTTTGTAGGTGAAGGCATGCCTATGTTTTATCTTTTGATGAGACTTCATACCAATTTTTTAGCCTATATCTTTGAAAATATTGGTGTTGCTTCACATTTTCATTCCATTTTGTGCGATATAGGTGCGATGGAAGGGCTATGGTCCTAGCTACGACACTTGGGAGCCATTTGATGGTTTGAGGTTCCTAGCTTCAACCCTATATGTCTTCATGTCGTTTTGGTAGAACAAAAACTTTCTTTCTAGAAAAAATGTACTTACATGAATGCTTTCTTTTATTATAGCAATTGCACGGATGCTATAAAGGAATATGTGAGCAAAGGATACCAATCAAGGATGTTACCTCTTCCTGTAAGTTTACTTTTTTTTTCTTTCTATTTTCACTACATTTGTAAATTGTTCTTTTTTTTATGCTTAGTGGATTGTTTAATACTTTTTATCTACTCAGGGTGATGTTGACTTCATTTGTGGAGGTCCTCCGTGCCAAGGAATCAGTGGTCACAATCGCTTTAGAAACTACACCGATCCTCTAAAAGATCCAAAGAACCATCAGCTTGTAGTCTACATGGATATCATCGAGTTTCTAAAACCAAAATTTGTTTTGATGGAGAATGTATGTGATATTGTCAAATTCGCGGATGGTATCTTGGGATTTTATGCTGTAGGGCGTCTAGTTTCTATGAATTATCAGACACGCATGGGGATAATGGCTGCAGGATCATATGGAGTTCCTCAATGCCGACTGAGAGTTTTTCTTTGGGGTGCTAATACAAAGATGGCAAGTTTCTTTATATATGCATACTGTTACTATTCCATTATTTCCATGTTATTTTTCTAACAATTTCTAGAACCAACAGAATTTGCCTCAGTTCCCTTTGCCCACACATGAGGTTGTCGGAAAAGGAGTCGTTCCACTTGAATTCAAGGTGATAGTAACTACATATATATATATATATATATCTCATTTAAATCTCTCTCTCTCTCTCTCTCTATATATATATATATATACACTCATATAGAGGGCCTAATCAAATGAGAACCTCAAAGAGGTCTAGAACCAGCGAATCATGTGTTGTTTCACAAAAGTTTTATATTTTGAAACGATATGATAAAGCCGACCTTAGATGGAAAAAATCATGTCCAACTTGTTTAACTTGATTAACCTCTATGTATGCAAATAAATCTTTGTAAATATGTGGGTAGCAGTTGGTATTAAGCAGTTTGTTTGTTTGATGGCAGGATTGTATTGTTGGGTCTGATAATGAAAAGTCATACAAGTTAGAGAAGAGCATATTACTTGGGGATGCCATTTCAGACTTGCCTGAGGTATGCTAATTACTTCTAGTTCATGCTATTGATCAAAATCTTGAAAAGATTGTGACAATATTACATTACCCTTGATATTTATTAAATTTCACCTTTAGGTTACAAACAACAATGGCAAGGATGAAATGGAGTATGCAGGGGCCCCAAAGACAAGTTTTCAGAAATACATCAGAATGAGAAAATATGGTGAATTTAGCAATACATTTCTGGATTCAAATGATTTTCTTATGTTCTTTTTTTGAATTTAATCTGTATTTTTATTCCACAAGATGCACTAGTTGAGGGTCTTCCTAGAAACAGCCGCTCTGATACCCATCCTTCAGATGGGATATAATGAGTTAGTTTGGTTTATTTCTTGTTTTAATAGTATGTTTCTGCTAAAAACCATAACCAATATTTATTTCTACAGCTTTGGGGAAAGATGCATCAAAAAGAAAGATGCTTTACGATCATAGGCCACTGGAACTTAATGAGGATGACTACGCTCGGGTTTGCCAAATTCCGAAAATAAAGGTTTGATACATTTCATCCAACCCATCTGGCTCATCAAACATTCAGCTACCAAATAGGGTAATCTTTAACTAGTGATTCACTTTTCCAACAGAAAATGAATGATTTTGAACAACCTATGGTTAAATTGTTATACATAGCATCAAATTTCCCTTTAAGTTTTTATTTGGTTGTTGGATTTTAAATTATTACTAAACCCATTATATTTCTCAAAATTGACTACAAACCTTTTACAAAATCAAAAAGTTGAATGGTGTTGAAAGTTAAATGGTTGTTATAATGGCTTTTTTAGAACTTAAATGGCTTCTTTTCTTTCCATGAAGTGATAATAACCATGGGTAATTATTCATCAATATGCCTAACATATGCAGGGAGCAAACTTTAGAAATTTACCAGGGGTGATGGTTGGTAAGAACAACAAAGTAGAATGGGACCCTTCAGTTGAAAGAGTCATGCTTCCTTCAGGAAAACCTTTGGTACTCTTTAAACATCAAATCTTAAATAAATTTCCCATTTCTCATTTCCACTACTATTTATATTTCTCTAATGACATTAACCAATAATACAGGTTCCCAATTATGCCATGACATTTGTTCGCGGAACTTCAAGAAAGTACGTTTTTTTTTCATTTGTGTATATGATACTATGCTTGTGATCTTGGTTGCTAAAGTTACTAACATAACTAAAATGCAGACCGTTTGGGCGGTTGAGCATGGATGATATCGTCACAACTGTAGTAGGTAGAGCCGAGCCACACAATCAGGTATGTAAACTTTATCTTATCATGGCTTCTGAATCAAATCAAGAAACACCATGTTAAGTTTTTGTATGTTTTTTTTTTCTTCCATCAGGTGCTGCTTCATCCTAACCAGGATAGAGTACTCACTATTCGTGAAAATGCGCGTTTACAAGGGTTTCCTGATCACTATAAACTTTGCGGGCCTGTTAAGGAGAGGTAATATCATATTATAAACCCGTTCTGTCTTGTTCTGTTTTGTTTGGGCACCAAAATGCACTCTAAATGAGTTTTCATTTAGGAACATGGCATTCTGATTTCTTTAGCTCCATGATCTTTATAACATGTCATTGATTCAAAATGATGAATTTATAGAGTATTTTTAGTAATATTATTGATGGTGGAATTAATAAAATAGAGTGGCTTTTCTAGTTGGATGTAACCTTTTTAGAGGCTTTTAAAGGGTCTATTTCCCCAAAGTTTAATTAGGAGCGAAATGAGGAATTATAGAAAACTAAACATGATCTTTTATAGAATATATGATCTTTGAAACATGATCTTTAGCTCCATGATCTTTGAAACATGTCATTGATTCAAAATGATGAATTTATCGAATATTTTAGTAATATTATTGACGGTGGAATTACTAAAATAGAGTGGTTGTTCTAGTTGGAATTGGGAGTGAAACGAGGGAATTATAGAAAACCAAACAAAACTTTTATTATTATCATTTCTATTGATTACTGCTTAATACCTCTAACCAAACATCCTCTTAGTTTAATGCTATATTAAAAAATTATTATAGCATAGTTGGTGGAGATGTACTAAAAAAATTTATGCCAGAAAAAAAAACATGAAGCAACTTTCTTTCTTCTGTGTACATTTTACTCTCTTGACCCTTTGAGATTTATTGGGTCCGTCTGGTTTTAAAATACGGAAGTTATTATACAATTTTATATTTTGGATTTTGGTTATTCAGGTACTTGCAGATTGGAAATGCAGTTTCCTTTGCTGTATCAACTGCATTGGGTTATACATTAGCCAAGGCCATCCAAGGGGTGTGCACCAGTAAACCATTGACACTCCCCGTGAAATTCCCCGATTGTTTTGGACAATCATCGATCGTAAAACAAGATCCTCAAGAATCGGAATGATAACAAAAGTCTCTCGGCTAACTTATATTCTTCACGAGTCCTAAGTCGTGAACCGTGTAACGTAATAGAGTTTACGGGCCATAGAGTTTGTATTATGATGAAGAGCTTTGTTCCACTAGGTTCACATATTGATTGTGTGATTCTTGTTGACTGTAATTTAACATTGATTTTTATGTCATTGTTTAATAGGCATGATTTATCAAAAATTGAGTTGGTGTAAGGTTTAGGTTTGCTGGCTGTGCAACATTTGAATAAATATAACTAGTTTTTTGATGTATTATTTGCTTGGTGACAATTAGTTTAGTGCTAATTAATCTTTCACATCATTCTATCAAAGCATGAGATATACAAAGAAAATGGTATGGAAAAATTTTAGTCTTAAGCGCATTAAAAGCATCTTCAATAGTTTTTTAAATTGAAGAACATAAAGATTTTAAGTTAATATTTTACTTTAATTTTGCTAAAACTATCTTTAAATTAAGAAAATAGGGGATAAAAAGCTTCTTTAAATATAGAGAAAATCTTAAAAATGATTATCAAGGCTTGTTTTTAAGAGGTGGTAAAAAGAGTTTTTTTTTAAATGTTTTGGATTAATTTTTGAGGTGGTAGAATTCATTAGATTAAAAAGTGCTTGGGTGATTAAGTAGGGGGTGAGCAATGAGTCTTAAATCTCGATACTGAGTCGGTATCATACTAATCTCGAAACTGATTCATGTATTTTGGTATGGTAATTGGTTCCTTTTTATTTTCTTTCTATAATCGGTATCGAGTCCCCTCTAATTACTGAAAATACTGATCGGTACCGAAAGTCGAAAAGACACCTTTTATTCTTCAAAAATTCCAAAACAAATCCCAAATCTATTACAAAAAAAATGGTTCATTAACAACCAAGGGGTGACGATACCAATCCTATTCCTATACCTTCAAAAAATTCCAATTTCTTACAATTGATCAACCCCTTCAATGTCTAACTTCAAAAAAAATCAAAGTTTGAAGGCTTTAGAGTGCGAAATTAGGACTGATGGGGGTACTAATATTGAAATACCTTTACCGTTATCGGTACTGTACCGGTACCATACTTCTAATCGGTTCAGTATTCAGTATCAATCTTTCCACATTTTCGGTATCTAGAATTTTCGATACGGTACCAATTTGATACGGTATCAGTCCCATGCTCACACTCTAAGCCCATGGACCATAGCCCAACTTACAACATTCTCTTAAAATTGCGTCAAGAAAAAAAAGGGTTTTTTAATTACGACTTTTCAACGACCATTTTCTATGTTTCATTAATTCCCACTAAACCCCCTCACTTTTTCACTTCACTCCATTTTCAGTCTTTTCTACTTCGCCGGAAAAATCCAACGCCACCGCCGGCGAACTGGCCTCACTCACTTACCGGCGGCAAGAGAAATCAATCAACCACAAGCTCAGAATTGCATACACTTGAATTCGTCATTTTTGATCCAATCACGGTGGCCGGTCGCTTTTCTTTCGTTGCTGGTGGATCAATCTAATCTAAGGTATTGTGATTTTTTAGATCCGATTTTGAATTTTCAACAAATCGTAGCTCATAATGTTCAAATCTTCAATTGAATACATGTATGATGTATTACACGAATTCAATTTTATACTGTTATACACACACTTGTTTGATTGATAGTAGCAATTTGCGATTTAGAGACGATTGAATTGAGTTGTGTTAAATCATAGATTAGTTTATGAGCTAGGTTAGAGTATGATAACCTGAGATCGAAGCTCAATACACATGTATTTTGTCGAATTTCGATGTGCAAATGCACTTCAGAGTGTTATAAGAGGTCTGCAGGATGTATCACATGAATACAGTTTTATATACACACTTGTTTGATACTAGCAATTTGCGATTTGCCGATAGCGACGATTGAATTGAGTTGTGTTAAATCACAAATTAGTTTATGTGCTACCTGAGAGTATGATAACCTGAGATCGAAGCTAAAATTAAGTATTAATGAATGTTATAAACAAATTAGTATTGGTCATAGTAAACATGATTGATTTTGTCTGAATTTTGTTTGGTTGTCCTTGAAGGATGCAAGTTTGAGGGAGTGTTTGTCTAGTTATAGATCAAAAGATGGAAGGGTTCAAGGCCAGGTTTCGGTTAGCAGCGATCGTTGTTCTTTCGGTTGGGATCGGTCTGGTTGCTATATATGATATATTGAAGCCGATTTCAAATGGTTGTGCCATGACATACATGTACCCGACCTATATTCCGATATCAGCAACAGAAAGTTTGTCTTCTTCAAAGTATGGACTGTATTTGTATCACGAAGGGTGGAAAAAAATTGATTTTAGAGAGCATCTTAAGCAACTTAATGGGGTTCCTATTCTTTTCATCCCTGGCAATGGAGGTAGCTACAAGCAGGTGATATATGTTGTATATTAAATACATTAATTATTTAATCACACATATATAAATAGTTGACTAATAGGCGATGTTATTTCGAGTTACTTCTCACAGGTCAGGTCCTTAGCAGCAGAATCTGATAGGGCTTATGAAGGTGGCCCACCTGAGCATATGCTGTACCAAGAAGCTTCTTTAATGTCTGAGGAGGGAGTAGAGATGGATGAAACTGATATTCCTATACCCAATCGGTATAGTCGCAGGCTTGACTGGTTTGCAGTAGATCTTGAAGGCGAACATTCTGCAATGGATGGTCAGATACTTGAAGAACACACAGAATATGTAGTATATGCCATTCACAGGGTAAACCTTATTATCTTTGTATAAAGCGCCTATAATAGCACTTAAAGATTGAATATAGTCGTAATTGATACAACGGCATGCTAGTTTCAACCATCTGTTCCTGCTTGTAGATCCTGGATCAGTATAAAGAATCTCAAAATGCTCGATTGAGAGAAGGTGCCGTTGAATCTGGTAGTCTGCCTAATAGTGTCATATTGGTTGGCCACTCTATGGGTGGTTTTGTTGCTAGAGCTGCAGTTGTGCACCCTAATTTGAGAAAGTCAGCCATTGAAACTGTTCTTACGTTATCAACTCCGCATCAGTGAGTTTTCTTGGACTTCCTAATTATTAAGTGCCTAAAATCTTGGGCCATATTTGAAAAATAATTTTCTATGATTTTGTTCCAGGTCGCCTCCTGTAGCACTTCAGCCATCATTGGGTCACTATTATGAGTACATAAATAAGGAATGGAGAAAGGGCTATGAGGTCCAAACCGCTAGAACAGGAGCTCACTCGTCCAATCATCAACTATCCCGAGTGATTGTTGTCTCCATTTCTGGTGGTGGTAATGATTACCAGGTGATGATTTTTTGGCATCTTGTTTTGTTTATTTTGATATAGGTGATATTAATTTTTCACCTTCATCATAAATCATAAACATATGACAGTGTTCTATACTGAATGTTAGATGGCTATGAGATGAATTATGGTGTAGTTTTTCATTTTAGGTAAGGTCAAAGTTAGAATCGATTGATGGCATCGTCCCATCTACCAACGGTTTTATGATAAGTAGCATGGGAATGAAGAATGTATGGCTATCAATGGAGCACCAGGTTATCTTATGGTGTAATCAAGTCGTTGTGCAAGTGAGTCTTCTCCTCTGAAACCTTCCCCAAGGTTTTATATCGTTAATGGGTCTGATCTGCTAACTGATTTTCAGGTTTCACATACTCTTCTTAGCTTGATAGACCCTGAAACTGGTCATCCGATTTCTGGCCCAAGGAAAAGACTAGCAATTCTTACAAAAATGCTTCATAGTGGAATGCCAGGAAGTTTGTCAACGCAATCAAATTTACTTCAGCAGTCACCACATCTTGCTTTGCAGAAAGAGAGGAGATTTGCTGGTACACTGATTTTGGACCACCTTTTTTTTTGCTTTTCTAAAAAGAACTAATTATTGATGAGCTAGAAAGTTGATGGTACTTGCACATTGACATTATAGAAGTCTGAAGGATCACTTGTTTGGCCCTCCAGGGTCTCAGAAGAAAACAATTACTGGATGTCCTAGTAAAGTTCATTGGAGTGAGGAAGGACTTGAAAGGGATCTTTATATCAAGACACCAACAGTAACTATTTTGGCAATGGATGGCAGAAGACGATGGTTGGACATAAAAGAACTGGTTAGTCATGATCTTTTCTGGTTGTCTAACATGTGATTCAACGTATTGGTATTGTTTGATTTTAACCCCTTCCAAGGCTCAGGCAGCAGGGGTGATTTTTTTGTTGGTTTACCATGTAGTCTGTTTTCCTACTTTCTCCTTTGGCATCACATTTAATGCTAAGGTAAGAAAACGTAATTTTTTTATTTATTTTCAGGGGTCAAATGGAAGAAACACTTTTGTTCTTGTGACAAATCTTCTTCCCTGTTATGGGGTTAGACTTCATCTTTGGCCTGAAAAAGGAACTTCTGCATCAGATTTGCCTCTTAGCAAAAGGGTTATAGAAGTGACATCAAAGATTGCACAGATTCCTTCGGGACCAGCACCAAGGCAGGTAAAACGGCATACCTAATATGTTATTGATTTTCGGGTTTTAATCTTTTTGTTTTGTCTTATATACATAAAAAATGACTCACTTTTCACTTTCAGTTAGATAGCACATTATTTTTATTTGATGTAGGCAATTATTAGATCTAAAGATTTTAGGTTGTCTGTGGTGGAAGTTTCTTATGCAATGAGCTGTTTAATTTATATGTGAATGTATTGTCATGCCTGTAGATCGAACCTGGAAGCCAGACAGAACAACCACCGCCATCGGCTGTATTTTGGTTGGATGCAAAGGATATGCAAGGTTTCAGATTCTTGACAATCTCAGTTGCACCAAGCCCGGTAGTGTTTTCTTTCCATCCACGTTTATCTTGTACACTATGTCAAGTAGCTTCCCTATGTGAACTTTGTTGAGGCGTGAATGTAGATCTTAATGAATTGATTCTTGACGCTCAAGTAATCAGATTGTTTAGTATCACGATCACTTACAATGGTTTTAGGAAATCATGCAAAGATCTCCTCTTCTTGACTTCATCTCGAATTGTGAATTTAAGGATCCTATTGAATTAATATCCAGCCCAATGCTGTTATCGGACATAATGAGCAGATTCTCGTTAATACTCGTATCAGTACGCCTTACACGCTTTTTAAAACCACGAGTGTATGTTTATAATGATATCAGTATGCCAATTCTTTATATTAACGGAGATTATGAGTACTTTGCGTATTTTATCTGAAGTGAGCAACTTACAGTGATTGTATATACCCAGACTGTATCAGGGAGACCTCCACCAGCAGCTTCTATGGCAGTTGGGCAGTTCTTTAACCCACATGAAGGACGTAAAGAGTTTTCTCCTCAGTCTTTGCTTCTCTCTATGTATTCTCAGAAGGTTAGTACATTCTTGAATATCTACACTGCTCAAATACAGCGGTGATTTCACTATTGACTTTAATTACATGCTTCTTATGTGACTTGATTCCCCCCTTTCTCAAGCTCCTGGATGGGGTTACCATGACTAAGTCATTATTTGGTATACACAAAGTAGCTTATAAGGTAGCTTATTTTTTGTGTACATGTTTGGATGGACAAAAAGTAGCTTATAAGCTAGCTTTTTGATAAGCTACTTGGAGGTAGCTTTTTACGATTATACGCTTATTAATATTAATTATTATACCTCAATATACCTTTTTTGGTCATTTTACATACCCATAAGCTAGTTTTTGCTAAAAATAATTTGTTCATAAGCTAGCTTATCGAGCTACTAGTAGCTAGCTTATTAGTGAACAACTAGCTTATTGGCTACCAGCTTGCTTATCAGCTAGTTTGCCAAACATAGCCTAAGGCTTGGTGGCTGCTTATTTTTCAATGATTCATCAAAGTGATCCACTCGAATTAAAAATGTTGGCAGGATATTATCATCAAGGAGGATCATCCTATTGCAATGAATATTACATTCAGTATCAGCCTAGGGCTTCTGCCTGCTACAGTGTCTCTGCAAACTACAGGATGCGGGATAAAGAAGTCTGGACTGCCTGTTGAAGAGGCTGGAGACATGGATAATGGCAGTAAGCATTTTTTTACTTGCTTCATCTTCTTAAACTTAAGCAAGTTAATCGTCGTTGATGATGTGTCTCGCAGCCTTCCAAGTTTACTATTTGTTGCTATAGCTTAATAAGTGGTAGGACCATTTTAGGAATTCATTTTTATTTGATCTTTTCGTTATATTATAGACTGTCTTCCCAAAGGGTTTTATAGGTTAAGCATAGGCTATTGTGTGCATATCTTTTTTATAACATGATGTGACATTATTGTGTGCTGATGGTTGTTCTTTCTTAATCTTGAAGGACTTTGCAAGCTCCGATGCTTTCCTCCTGTAGCCCTTGCATGGGACGCTACATCTGGTGTTCACATATTTCCTAATTTGTATTCTCATACAATTGAGGTGGATTCATCACCTGCGCTTTGGAGCTCAGCTCAGGGATCTGAGCAGACCAACCTTCTGTTACTGGTAGAGCTAACATGTATACAGTGTCCATCATCAGTTTATTGAATTCACACAACTTTTCCAGTCGTAATCTTAAGGGGTTCTGTATGCAGGTAGATCCACATTGTTCCTATAAAACTAGTGCTGCTATTTCTCTAACCGCTGCTGGCCGTAGATTTATGCTTTTATACAACTCCCAGGTGATTTTTTTATAAATTATATTTGAATGTTCTCTGTATGCTCATAAATGACCTTTGTTTTCTGCATATTTGTTACTTGGTGGGGCTCGGATTTATTGATTAGCTTATTGCTTCAGTTGGATTTTCGTGATGCAGATTATTGGTTTCTCCTTTGCTGTAGTCTTTTTTGCTCTAATGCGGCAAGCAAATGCATGGGAGCTTGATCTGCCTGTTCCTTCGTTGCTGTCTGCAGTAGAATCAAATTTGAGAATGCCATTGCCATTTCTTCTTTTGGCTATTTCACCCCTTCTGATTGCTTTGTTTTATTCCTCTCTAAGTCCAAAGCCCTTTCCTTCGGTCACTGGCTTCTTTGTTGTCTCAATAATTTGCTACCTAATAGCAAATGGGACCATAATCATATTGACACTGACTACCCAAATTATCTCCCATCTGGTTGCCAGAGTACATGTTTTCTTTAAGACAAGGTCAGATTCATCTCTCTCTCTCTCTCTCTCTCTATATATATATATATAATATCAATTCATTTGTGTGTTCGTTCGCTAACATGAGTATTTGTGCCTAACATATTCATATGGATGTCTATGCGTGTTCAAGTTCCAGTTTATTAAAAAATGAGAGGTTGGATTTTGCACTTGAATCGCCCTCTTAAATGGGTTAAATGTTTGAGTTCTTATAATGGACTTGTTTCCCTAAAAATATTTGTTGTTGATGGGAACTTGATAAAGAACTTCTTGCAAAGATAACAAAAACATCCAAAGGAAAAGAAAAAGTAAACTTAGTTAATATACTAAATAAAACTCATGACTTGAATTCCTTACAGTTCTTGAAGGAAAAAGTGAACAACATTTATAAAAGCACAAAATTTTCAAGCCAAGGTTTATACTTATGCAACAGACTCTACCAACTGGATATTTTCAGTTGATCTCTTTGCTCTTATGATTTCCCAATCTTCTTCCTCTTTTTAAGTCTATTGGGATAACTTTCGGTAAATAAAAAGTTCTCATGGACCATAAGTACAATTTTGCAGGTGGCGATGGTGGATACTCGATTTCTCCACTAGTTTCTTCTCATTTAAGGTAATTATTATTTGGTTTCTCACAATCAAAATACTTCTTTTAACTTCTAAGAACTTCAATGGACAGTGGTGGCACCTTTTTTCCCAGGGTCTTTCCTTTTTCTTTTTTATTTGTCCGACATTCGGAGATCCTCCAAAAAATTCATCTTCATATTTGTATGACAGGTGATGAGAGTCGTAAACGCCAATCCATCATTGGCTTTGTCACTGCTTGCTATTGCTTTGGTCTGCTTCGTCCATCCGGCTTTAGGTCTCCTTATTTTGCTGTTCTCTCATGTGCTATGCTGTCACAATGCATTGTGCAGGTAATATTTCAAGTTCTTTGGAAGTATATAATATTTAGGGTAAATTACATATTTGGTTCTTGTGGTTTACATTGGTGGAGGGAAAATCAAATACACACCAATTAATTTATACACACTTACACACCAATCACAGCCTTTGAAAATCAAATCTAATGGTGCATAATATTAGGGTGTAAAATGTTAAGTTTAGAAATTAGCTTCTAATTAGTTGCATAATTTGGAAGGAATTTGAAAATACAAAAATTCTATTGATTTTCAAGGGCTATGATTGGTGTGTAAGTGTGTATGAATTAATTGGTGTGTATTTGATTTTCCCTCTACATTGGTGGTCCCTATTTTGAAATAATTATGGAAAAGGTCCCTGTGGTTTACATTATATAGCACTGTTGGTCCCTGTGGTTTACACTATATTGCACTGTTGGTTTCTATTTTGCAATTAGGGTCAGGGACCAATAGTGCAATATAGTGTAAACCACAGGGACCAACAGTGCAATATAATGTAAACTACAGGGACCTTTTCCATAATTATTTCAAAATAGGGACCAATAGTGCAATAAAATGTAAACCACAGGGACCAAATATGTAATTTACTCTAATTTACGGAAAATGAAACACACACACTCCCCGACCTTTGGTGACGTTGGTATGAAGGTTGGGTTACCGAATTCCACCAGGTCAAATGCCGTTTGGTTCGATATTAATTCTTTTCCGAACTTAAAACTGCTATATATACAATTCAATGTGTATCAGCTTGTTGAACTCTTTTCTCTCTGCTACAGCTATTTTACAGCTTCCAGCAAGGCTCGAACTGAAGATCTATTTGGGTTTGGAAATGGTGTGAAGTCGTCCAAGTCCAACAACGATGAAAACGAGGAGGGATTACCTTTGGATGAGAACAGTTCCAGCGGCACTCCAGACTCTGCAAGAAGCTATGGGGAGACACAGCTAGAGATATATCATCACCGGCATGGCTTGCTAATCTTGCATCTTCTTTCTCTGCTGATGTTTCTTCCTTCACTCGTCGCTTGGTTGGAGGTACTATTGATAATTCCCATTTCCATATTTCCATTTCTTGTAAATAGGCAGGACAATTATTGGTAAATTACTAAACTACCCATGTCAAATTGAAATCCTAATACCTTACACAATTCTTATACACCCACCCACCTCAGTCTTAAGTCTTGCTCATCCTATCTCATTTAATCATGTCTAGTCTGGTCTGCATGCCAAACACACTGTTATGGATGTTGGCCCGTTTACTCAACAAAAATGGAGAACAAACTTAAATGGTGTAAACGAAAATCTTGATTTCATGTCTATATTAAACATCAAATATAAATAAACCGGTTTCAAATAAGGCATTCCTTACAAAATCTTTACTTTTGTTTTGCAGAGGCTAAGTATGGGCCACAACTTCCCATGGTTGTTGGACGCCGTGTTGTGCATGGGTGTCGTTCTTCACGGTATTTGCGACTCAAAACCTGAGTTCAACGTCTTCTTTCAGATCCCGGGGATGAGAGGGTATGAGATAAGACAAGGGTTGGTGTACCTCCTTGCCGGCTACTGTTGCTATCTTTCAGGATTAGATTTGGCTCCTTACAAGGCCTTCTATCCCATGGCTGCAATTGGAATCGTTTCGTTTGTTTTCAGAATCATTGAAAGAAGAAACCAACCGTATTATAGCAATAGAAAGCATTCTCATCGACACTGAACAAATGGCGGTTTATGCTACCATTGATCCTCCTGTTGTTCGTTGTACAATTTATGTGTAACACGTTGACGATAGTGAGTTGGACTACGGATTTGAGTGACTCCAATCCCAGAATTTTGACGATTGTGATGGATATTTTTTGATTTCTTTTCAGAAAAATAGATTGTAATTTGTTGTGCTTGTTTCAGCAAGAACTGCTTTTTCCATGTGAGTCCAGGTTTCGGTGTTATTTCCGAATGGCTAATTGAGGTGCTACTAAAGTTGTCATGGAGGTTCACCTGTGACGATTTTAAGCTATTCTAGGTCGTATGTTGTTGCACGTAAACTGACATGGATATCCAAAGTTACACAAAGAAGAATCGCATAACTATTATTGTATTATCTTGTCAACCAAATGAAGTTTGGATCATGCATGTTTGCAAATCTTTAAATATAAGCTTCAGTTTGGTTGGTTTAGCTAAACTTTATGTATTTACATATTCTTTTTTATTACACATGCACACATATTATATCATAATAACTAGTTTTTCACTTATATGTCACTTGGGTTTACGATATTTTTTAGGGAGAGGCTAATTGCACCTTTTAACTTACTAACTACATCTCCTATAAAATGAATTGCTTTCTCACACATGTCAACATCAAGTTCTCTTTTTACATTCCTAATGTATGCTTTTTATATTCCCGATACATTACACCCCTATTAAAAGGGTGCAAATAGCAATCCCTATTTTTTATCATTAGCGGTAAGAGCTGGGATCAAACAATAATAATATATATTTAAAAAAAATCTAATAACCAACAAAATGACATGATTTTGTATCAACTCATGAAATAATCTTGTTCATTATTTTGTTCTTTAAATAATAGCCACCATAAAAGAGCAAGAAATACATGCATGTTATATGTTAAAAGAACAAATACCATGTACAAATTGAAATAAAAATTCAATGATATACAAATGGAACAAGATATAAGAAATTACGACAAATCAGTTTCACATATTGATACCTATAATATTGTTTCGGGTATGAAACACATACATGTGCACAAATTTAATTAACCATAGGGTAAATTACATATTTGGTCTCTGTTGTTTACCTATTTATTGCATTGTTGGTTTCTTTTACGAAACAATTATGGATTTGGTCTTTATGGTTTACATTTTCTTGTATTGTTGGTTCCTATCCCTAACTTTCAGTCTGTTAAGCATAATAGTGTAATAAAGTGTAAACCACAGGGACCAACAGTGCAATATAGTGTAAACCACATGGACCAACAGTGTAAGAAAATGTAAATCATAGAGATCAAATCCATAATTTTTTCGAAAAAGAGACCAAGAGTGAAATAAAGAGTAAACCATAAGGACCAAATATGTAATTTACCCTAAACTATATTTGATCAATTTTTTGGTTTTCATTATCACTTTTTTCTTCTTCCTATTCTGTACACATACCTAGCAAGAAGGAAAAACCTCCACTTATCATTCAGCAATCAGCCACCTCCACATTCAGCCATTGCCCTTCCTGCCCTGCTTATCAATTCAGGTTGGTCTGATGGTCTCTGGTGTCATAATTGAATTTCTTTCGCATTCCTTTTTGGTGATCTAAAGTTATTTTTATCTTCTGTAAAACATACTCTTTAGTGACCTAAATTTCTTTATTCACTTACATATCTTCGTTGATCTCTGCTAATATTGACTTGTACTGAAGCTTTAATGTACTTTAATCGATATAATTTCTTTATCTTTGTACTTGCTTACAAGGTGTTCGATGAAATGCCTCAATGACAGCAGGTTTGATAATTGTATTCCATATTACATAAAAGTTATATGTAAACAGGTCTATGTTACTGTTGTGTTGTCTCTCACATATGTTGCAAACAGGAAGTTAGGCAACCGAACGTTCATGAACCGTTCGTGATTTTGTTCGGGGAAGTTCGTTTATGTTCGTTCGTTTAATAAATGAACGAACACGAACAAGATTTTGCGTTCGTTTAAATAAACGAACGAACACGAACAACATCCTCGTTCGTTTAATTATGTTTGTGTTCGTTCGTTTATGTTCGTGAACTGTTTGTTCTTTTATGTTCGTGAACCGTTGTTCGTTTACGTTTGTGAACTGTTCGTTTATGGTCGTTCATTTATATTAGAATATATATTTCATTATAAAATATATATTATTTATTAAGTAATTTAATTATTTAACTATGTTTTAAATAAAGTTGAAAAAAATACTACTCAACCTCTCTCCTCTCGAATAAAAACTTTTGGGTGTTAATTAAGAATATGTAGGATTTTATGTATGTTCATGTTCGTTTGTTAATGTTCATTCGTTTGTGTTCGTTTGCGTTCGTGAACCGTTCGTTTAAGAGTTTAATGAATGAACACAAACGACCATGAACATCCTCATGTGCTAAATGAACGAACACGAACATGATTTTTCGTTCGGTTAAGTGTTCGTGTTCGTTTAAACTTAAACAAACGAACATGAATAGGCCCCGTTCGTGTTCGTTCGGTTCGTTTACAGGCCTACAGGAAGTTTTAGTGCTGTCACTTGGTCTTTGGGGGAAAAAAGAGCATCATGAACTCTAAAACTTTGTCTTAAAAGATAAGAGGCAAAGGCTGTACAAGTATACCATATACATTTTGACCATTTTTCTTCATGAGTGCATGAATACATAATTATGAATTTGGTAATTTAATACTAAATCATACAAGAGGTTAAAATGGTAAGTTTATGTAATTCAAACCTTATATCAAGAACATTTGTTAAACAATCATTTTTGGTTCAGCACTAAAGGGGACTGTTTGGTTGGTTTTCCGAGTACTGTATGTATAAAGTTGTCTGTGCGGATTAATCAGTCGTTTATAGATTAGGAAGGTTTTTGTTTGGGAGGGTTTTGCATAGGTGTAAAGAGCATGTTTTTTTAATTGGGAGGGGCAGGTTTGGAAAAAAAAAAAACTTTAGCTTTTTGCATAAAGGTTCCGCCAATAAACTTACTGAATAACCCAATTTCTATATCATTAAACCGCTAGGGCCACTACCAAACATATAGTTGATCGAGTAAGCTATGAGTCTCACTATCCTTTCACTCCGCATTTGCAATTTCAGGTACAAAT
Organism: Centaurea solstitialis; assembly: GCA_030169165.1. Lineage (NCBI taxonomy): Eukaryota > Viridiplantae > Streptophyta > Magnoliopsida > Asterales > Asteraceae > Centaurea > Centaurea solstitialis. The sequence continues at coordinate 1,486,173 of CM058042.1, read as the reverse complement.
TTCATCTATCTGGTTCATTGATTCCGATTTGGGCGCTATTCAATATATAAGGATTTTGTATTGTTTGATTTGATGCAATTTTATTTATTTAGGTTTTATTTTACCAGAGATTCGAATTTGTTGTGTCAACCGTTTTCTACACTATCATTTATTTGGTTATTTCACATTTCCTTTGGAACACAACAAATCGGTTGATTTTAATTTGGGATATCTGTAGGTATCCAGGCCAGCTTACACGCATCGACTAATCTCCTATGCAACCACAAACGGCCTGGAGTAATCTAACGTGAACCTCCATGGCCAAAATTCAGCCGACTTAATCACAAGAGTTCAATCTGCTGCAGAGGTTGGCATTCACATAAAAGCATGAAGTTCATCAAGCACTTGCTCTCAAATATCTTCAACACCCATCTCTCTCACCACCAACAATGTCGAACGATCACAAAAGTACGATTAAAATGGGTCAAAAACCGATCCCTAGATAACATCATCGACATCCACACCGATCTCAAGGCCGCCTGTTTACTCAAGGACGCCATCGCCCACCGCCCAGCCGCCACCCAGTTCCTCACCGCCAAATCCATCGCCGACACCCAAAAACTCCTCGGAATCACCGTCCCAACCCTCCGTTTCATCCGCCGTTACCCTACTCTCTTCGAAGAATTCCCACACCCTAAATACCCCAGCCTCCCCTGTTTCCGCCTCACTAACATCGCCCGAAATTTGCACGATATCGAACGCAAAATCTACGAAACCCATGAATCAGATATCGTTGAAAGACTCTGTAAGGTGTTGATGATGACCAAAGATAAACAAATCCCGCTTCAATCACTTCATCCACTGAGATGGGACTTGGGTTTTCCGTATGATTACGATAAAACCCTAGTCGAAAAACACCCGGACAAATTCCGAATCGTTAAGGGATCCAACGGCTTATCGAACTTGAAGCTCGAGACATGGGTTGACGAATTTGCTGTTTCCGAGCTTCAAAAGAGCAACGAGATCAAGGAATCAATGAACGATGGCGGTGATCAGTATCGAAGATTCGTAAGAGGGAAAACCGCATTAGCATTCCCGTTGAGTTTTCCGAGAGGCTACGGAGCCCAAAAGAAGGTCAAATCATGGATGGACGAGTTTCAAAAGCTTCCGTATATATCGCCATATGAGGATTCAAGCAGCATTGATCCGGAAAGCGAGCTAATGGAGAAGAGGGTTGTCGGAGTTTTACATGAGTTCTTGAGCGTGACTGTTTACAAGAAAACCAAAAGGAATTACTTGAGGAATTTGACGGAGGAATTGAGGATTCCATTCCGGTTTACACGAATCTTTACGCGATACCCGGGAATCTTCTATCTGTCGTTGAAGTGTAAGACTACATCGGTGGCATTGAAGGAGGGTTACAGAAGAGGAAAGCTGGTTTACGCGTGCCCGATTGCAAAGTATAGAGGGAAGTTTCATCATGTAATGAGGACTGGATTGATATATAGGAAGAAAGGGTTGGAGATGTTGGGTGAGCTGAATGCAGAGGATGTGATCGGGATCGAAGAAAAAGAGTCGGAGGAGGAAGAGATTGAATCGAGTGGAGAATGGGTTGAAGAAGAAGATGATGATGAAGATGGAGATGAAGAGTATGATGATGTTTCTGATCAAGATTAGCATGTCAATTGCTGTGGGAGACATTGAGAAGTAATTTTGTAGTCTGAAACCTTATTCCATCAACAACAAGAGTTAGAAATGTGTGATATATATACACACACATATACACACACATAGGCAAAGGATCGTTTGAGAGTTAATGTTAGAAGTGGATATGAAACGTTGATCATTTTTAATCTCAAGGTCACCTATGAATCGCGCTTGATAGGGGGGTTAACCTGGTGTGTCTCGGTGCATCTCATCTTAATGTGCATCCAACGGTTGATAACCACTTCTCATCGGTACCTAACCCCACACACATATACATGTTGGACCTTCGCTTGAGAAACTTATGAAATTATGATAATTTATAGAACTAGTGCATCATGTGCTATTTTCATATCATCTAAGACTAGGATTTAGAGGATTGATTAGCATATGTTTGTTTTACAATGTGTTTGTTTCATAATGTGAATCTCTTTAGCCTGTGTGTGAAACAAAAGTTTCATATTATGAACTGAATACGTGTGAAGCAAGTACACTCTGAAACAAATATATGCTCATTAATACATTGAATAATGGACTTGGATGGGGAAAGAATCATGTGAAACAATATCTTAAAGTAAAAGTTCTGACGGTTATCACAATATTTGGACTTCTCATTTGATGTGTGTGTGTATCAGCTTTTATTGTAGCCATGAAAGAGGTTGGGTTGTATTATTAGCATACAAGGATTAAGGGTGGAAAGAATTGCTTCTTAAGGCAATGTGCTTAATCTTATAGAAATGAATAGGCATTGCAATTTTGATGTATAAGCTGGTTGTTGCTGAACAGCCGATTGAGAAATTAGTCAACTTCGGTAAAAACTAGTTGATAAGCTATGAAAAAGACTTATTGAAAAATTAGTTATTATGGGTACAATAGACAAATGGGGAAATTAACTCCCGAAAATTATAGTTTTGAGTTTTAAGAAGCCGGCTTATGACTTATGAGCTAGTTTATGTCTCATCAAATAGGACTTTTTCACTACGTTTAAAAGATAAGTTACGCTTTAGAAGCAACATTCGAAATCTTTTCATTTGAGAAGCCGTCGCTCTACCTTTTGGAGTAGAGGTCTGTATATATACATCTCATCCTTTTTGGACCTTAATTTCAGGTAGGAATTGTTGGTTTTGGTTTGTTTGTTGACTTGTAAAAGTAACTTATAAAAATATCCCGTTTAAAGAATTAAGACAAAAGCAATTATGGGCGGGGGTAAGCAAAAAACCTGAGGCCCGAAATCTTCGACCCGACCTTCAAAATAGGTAAAAAACCAAACCGAATACCCGTTGTGGTTGGTTTACCGGGGGCGGGTTAGGTGGGAAAATCAATCACCCCAAACCCCAAAAATCCGTCCAAATACCAAAAAAAAAAAGTTTTTTATTTATATTTACCTAACCCCCTTTAACTTTAAAATATTTCATTTTAAACACTAAAAGTTTATGTTCCTGTGTCTAAAAAACCCAACCTTGTCCCTTTTGACTTCAAAAAATCAAATCGATGTCTCATTCTCAGGCCCTACGCTCATTACCGCCTCACTTGACTTCTTCTCTTCTCTCTCACTCTCGGTATTTTTGGTTTGTGTATTTTGAACTTTAAAAGTTAAAAAATTAACCTTGGTATTTTTGCTTTGTGTATTTTGAACTTTGAACTTTGAATGTTAAAAAATCAACCTTGGCATATTTGCTTTGTGTATTTTGAACTTTGAACTTTGAATGTTAAAAAATCAATCTTGGTATTTTGGGTTTGTGTATTTTGAACTTTGAAATAAGAAAAAAAAAATGAAAATTGGGTGACCTAGATATCTTACCCGAAATCGTTAGAACCCAAAAACCCCGAAACCCGAAATTTCCGAACCCCTGAATGTTGGAATTAAGGCCCTCAAAATTCCTCCGAAACACAATTGGGTTTTTGAGCTTCAGGCCCCAACCCGTCCGAACCCGTCCAATGCTCACCCCTAATTATGGGGTAGTTTACCAAACACCCATCGGGTAAACGTTTTACTAGGACCACTTGTCTTACCGATTAAACATGAAAAACACCTATTGGGCCCGACACAATTCGCAAAATTAGAAGCTTTTGCACAATTTGATAATCTTACTCGGTAAGAGATAACAACTTGGATCGAAATTCTTACTCGATAACAAGGAAAGGAGTAGACTATTACTCAATAAACACTTACTCGACAAAAGATGCTTAACAAATAACAACAATCCATTTTAATAACCAATAACATTACCCAATAATTAAAGAACCTATCCGATAAACATTCGATAAACGATAGCTATTGTTTTTTTCTTTATCTATTAATATTTTGACAATATAATAAGTTGTAAAATCTCGTATTAAAAAAGATAATAAAAAATCCAGTTTCCAATTGCCATCGTCTTCTTCACCGAAGAAAGAAAAACCCTACCAGAAACACACACACAACACCAAAACCTTAAACAATCACTTCTCACCATTAGCTAACCGCTAGGGTTTTGGATGATCGCTTTCCATAGTAGCTCAATCAGATTGCCACATTCAACAGTAGTTTCTCAATGGGAGCCAGTAGAAAGCTTCAAGGCGAGATCGATCGAGTTCTGAAGAAAGTGCAGGAAGGAGTCGATGTATTCGATAGTATTTGGAACAAGGTAAAAAAATCATCAATTTCTACTTCTCTTTTAAGTTTTATGATCTTAATTGTTACAATGCGTATAGATACTGATCGATGTGTACGGTCGGTTGTTGAAATTCACGTTGTTTAGGTTTACGATACGGACAATGCCAATCAGAAGGAGAAGTTTGAGGCTGATTTGAAGAAGGAGATTAAGAAGCTGCAGAGGTATAGAGACCAGATTAAGACATGGATACAGTCCAGCGAGATCAAGGATAAGAAGGTTGGCTTATTACTGATTTTACTTAGGCTATGTTTGGCAAAATAGCTGATAAGCTAGCTTACGACTGATAAAGCTAGCTGATGAATAAGATGCTTTTTGGCAAAAACTAGATGATAAGGTAGCTTAAAAGACTGTAAAATCACAAAAAAAGGCATGTTAAAAAATTGGGAGGGAAAATCTTAGCAGGGGTATACTTGGAATAAAAAAATAATAATTCTTGTAGGTCACCAAAACACTAGTGAGAGTAGCTTTTGAATAAGCTAGCTTATGGTCTATCCAAATCATGTACCTGACTTATATGCTGACTTATAAGCTAGCTTAGTTTTACCAAACAATACCTTAGTAATGGTATCTGGTTGTCTTAGCTTGCTATGGTGGAGGCATCTGATAGTCTGTTGCATTTGCTGCTTGCCCACTTTTAATTGTTTATTATGAATGTGCTTACCCTAGTTATAAGAGAATCAAATATTGTTTACCATGTAATTGTGTATGGTTCACTGAAGCAATGGACAAAGGATGAGTTTAAATCACATTTAAACATCCTCCCCTGAATTTTGGCTGTACCAGTTCACAGTGAATAAAGTTTGGTATATGCAATGAAAATTACAAATATGTTGTTTTCGCTGCAAAGGCGTAAAACTGCAAAAGTTTTTTTGTTTGTTTGAAAGTTAGCATCCCTGACTATTCCAGAATTGAGAATCAGATCAGGTAGAAAGTTGTTTAAGGCCAATGCCAGACACAAGCACATATTTTATTGTCAAAGACTGTTAGGATGTAATGTACATCCATTTATAAGATATAAATCCAAGAAAGATGTGAGAAGGTTTTAAAGAATGCCTTACCTCCAAGAAAGATATACGATGACTGGATGAGCAAATGTATATGGTTTTGCTTGCCTAGCAATTGTTGATTGTAGCTCAGAAGGAAGTGTTGTAGTTGGAAGTTTCTGGTTTCAAGCTGATTTATAGACGCTAGGTCATGCATGCAGTGCTATGGGCTATATTCAACACTTTGCAAGAGGATTCATGTACTTGCAGGATTAATTAATTGCTTTATTCTTTTTATTTGACAATTGTTGTAAAATCTACAGCTTCAGCTAAGTGCTTTGCTCACGATTGCGTTTTTAGTATGACATTGTAAACGGTAAACCTTGTGGTGCCTACCTTCTATTGTCATTCTTGTGAAGTAGTTTTATCTTTCAAATTGTCTCCCAGTTTTATTCATAGTATGTGGGCTTACTTAGAAATTTCCTTTTGACGCATGTTGACATAGTTTAGTGCCTCTTATGAGCAGGCTCTGATGGATGCTCGCAAGCTTATTGAAAAAGAAATGGAACGATTTAAGATATGTGAAAAAGAAACAAAGACAAAAGCATTCTCCAAGGAAGGTCTAGGACAGCAGCCTAAAACGGTAGGTATTACTATGTTTCATCATTTTGCTGCAAGAATCTGAAATTGGGCAGCCATGACATCAACTATTTTCATTCTGAAGGAAGTACCTTTTGTTCGCATACTTTATTGATTTTTAATTTATTTACTTAAGAGTTCATAGTTTTTCAAGTTGATGTCAACTTATAGGTATGCACTGTCTAATTTCAGAGGGTGCTTAGTTGGAGGTATTAGAGGGTGAGGAATTGTGATGAGAATGAGAATGAGGATAAACAATGGTGTTTGGCTCAATATAATGCAACGAGGGATTGGTTAAAAGTGGGTATCCACTCCTTATCATACCTCATACTCAATTCCTATTTCCATTTCCTCGAAAGGAACCAAGCACCCCCTCCGACTGCACTAGTCCCTTTACCTCCTTTTGCTTGGCCGTGCTAATTATAGGTCCTATTTTTATCGAAATGCCAGTCTATGGAGTTCATATACCAAACTGTGTTTCAAATATCACTATTTTTTATTTTCAACCACGAGGGATGAACCATATGATGTGATTATCACAATTTACTAACAAATATTAAGATTAAAATTGTCTTTAAGTCTCTTTAGTGAGGCATTCTTGTTGATTCTCTGTTGTAGGATCCAAAGGAGAAAGCCAAGTCGGAGACTAGAGATTGGTTGAACAACTCGGTATGAACTTTACTTTTGCTTTAAAGTCTTGCCTCTTGCTTTATTACCTGAGTGCTGTTCTACTCATATCTTTTGGGAGTAAAATGCACCATCTTAAAATTAACTAATCATATTGTTGGCATAATGAGATTTGTCTATATAAGTTTGTCCATCACTCCAGTTGATAGCTGCTATCCACCCCCTACCCCTACTCCTACCTCTACCGCAATTACTATTTTGCTTTAGTTTATTTTTTAAATCTTTTCATTTTAGTTGTTTTTGTTGTTCAGCCACTTCTTCTTAATTTCAGTAGACCTTTCTTCTACACAATGTTCCTGTGCCTTGACTAGTGTTCGTGAAGCATTATTGGATAGTTCTTCTATTGGAAGTGATCATTTTATAGATTCTGGATATATTATGGCACCCTGTTTTGGACGTTGTATTTAAATTTACTTTTTCTTTGTTTAGGTGTCTGAGCTGGAATCTCAGATTGATAGTTTTGAAGCTGAGATGGAGGGACTATCTGTTAAAAAAGGGAAAGCAAGGCCACCAAGATTGGTAATATGGCGAATGAGGGGTTTAACTTCTATTCATCACCTGTTACAATTTCATAATCTAACGAGCAGTTTGTTTCGCAGACTCATTTAGAGTCATCAATCAACCGGCACAAGGCTCATATAATGAAGTTAGAGTTGATATTGAGATTGCTGGATAATGATGAGCTGAGTCCTGAGCAAGTCAATGATGTTAAGTATTTCTTGGACGACTATGTGGAAAGAAATCAGGTTCTAATTTTATTTTCCCTTTCAAGGTTTTTCTAAAATTCTGAGGCTTGCTTTTCCTGCAAGAATAAGGTCCCTCTTCAGTTAGATTTTCTGATTGGATTCTTTCTGTACCTTAGCCAAACAAGTATTGGATAAAGTGGATTGTTGTTGATGGCATGAGTGTATCATGTTCTGAGGTATTAACCTTTTAGTCATTTCTTCTGCAGGATTCTTTTGATGAATTTGACGATGTTGACATGCTATACAACAGCTTACCTTTGGACAAGGTAGAGTCACTGGAAGATCTAGTTACCATTGGTCCACCTGGTCTTGCTAAGGTAAATTGAAAACCTTACTTGCTGAATCTGAATGTAGGGTATAGATTATTGTTTGGAAATATTTGTAACGTTTATAAGTTCCTTTCCTGCTCTCCTCTTTATACAATTATATGATCTTCCAAGACTTCAATTGGTGTATAAGAAAATACACTAGCCACATGCTAATATATTTTTGGATTTCATTCTTGTTTATGTTATCAAGTATAAGTGAACTTGTTCAGGTGCTTCCAGATATTATTAAGAGTATGCCAATGAGCAGAGTAGGAAAATAAAGAGCATAAACAAATTAGGAGAGTGTGCTATATGGATGGTTATCTGCATGGTTCTTAGACGTTGATACATGCCACTCATCAGCAGCAATTTATATTTTAAACTGTTAAAATTGCGTAAAATAACTCTGTGCCCTGCGATCACATACTCATAGGTTATTGGTACCTTTATTTAACATCACACTTCTTTCAAGTTAACCTCCTCTTGTAGTGGCTTTATGGTTTTCTTAAGTTGTAAAGTTCTAAAAATCATTTTTGGTGCTTAAACGGTGTCTTTCAAATTCAACGGTTTCTTTAGCTGTCTCTTAATAAAGCAGTGGTTTTCTTCTTGTGTTGAGATGTTCTATCTTTCTCAAGGTTGTCTTTAAAATTCAATACATAAAAGTTATACAGCAGTCCTGCTCAATAATTGGCCCAATTTGTGTGGATGTGTGCGAGAGTGGAAGTTTTTCTATTTAAACTTTCTGCTATACAAATAGTTCTATGTAGACATTTCATTGACCCATGCATCCTTTTGTGTTGTTGCCCAATTGAAATATCTATGATTGGCTCATTGCTAATTTCTCCTAAATCAGTTTTTGGTTACAAGTGCCTTATCAGCTTTAAAGTTCTATTTCACATTCACATCACTTTGACATTTGTATCATGACATGCCATCCCAATTCTTTGTCAATCTTTTCTTATATCATAAAAAAGCTATTTTTTATATTTCTTGTGTTTCCTGGTCTGTTTGTTTCTTTAATGCAGGCAAGATACTGTTTCTCAGTTACTATTCTAAGTCTGTAAATGTGAACTACCTCTGCCCATGCTCATTTTTTTACATGGGCTACCAAGATAGTGTTACCCATTATCTTTATCTTCTTAACTCCAATGTGATCCAAGAGCTTGATCACTTCCCCATTCTAGGCAACCTTGCTCCTTTTTTATTTAGATCGAGGCAGGTAACTGGACTATTCATTTAGGCTAGATAGAACAGGCCATCTATTATAATTTTGTCCTGTGTGGAAAAGCGGCAATGAATTCATGTCAACAGGAGTTATCACGAATAGAGTGGTCATGTTAGTTCGATTTATTGTTTTGACAGGGTATTGGTGCTAGTGGTGGTGTTCCAAGCATAAAATCTGCCTTGTCTACATCTTCAGCACAGTTACCGGTATGTTCTGACCACCAGAAACATTTATGTAGTGGCAATACAGTCCTATATAGATTTGCCTGGGCCTTGCAGGCCTTTTCCTAGTAATCCTAAAGGCATGATTTTTTAATATGCATCGCATGTCTCCTTTTGCATAACAATCACCGAAAGAGAACATTGAGTTGCAGCCCATGTATGCAAATGCAACTATGCAAGTCCATGTCTAGTGTAGGAATCTACGCAACCTTAAATGTAACAGCTTTACTCAGAAACATAAATAAACTGAAAGTAGGTGATTTTTTATGATAAGTGACTCGGTTGCAAACTATGCTTTTTTCTTTCTCTTTTTTCTGTATATGGTTTCTTAACTTCAATTTGTAATTAATAAGATGAAAAATGAAAGGTTACTCTTAGCTTTCCCTGGATTTGTAGCAACAGTGTAACCATTTAGCAACAGGATTCTTCAGCTGGATCCAGAACGAATAGGAGATATATATCAGTATGCCATCTATGGGACAACGTTCTTTAGTAGAGAAGTCCTCTTGGTTTTAAGTTGATGAGCTACTTTAGTTTAATTTCTAAAAAACATGAAGCCTGGTATTTTCATATATTTTACAGTTAGAGTACTGTCTATAAGGTTGTAAGGTTCCTTTACTAAAAAAATAACGTAGTCAGGTTAAAATGACAGTTACTATCATGTCATCATATCTGCTGTTTCTGCTTACTGGTCATGGTCGGTTGACATTTGTGCTATTCGTTTCCCGTTTTGCTTGTTCACCTGCATATTTCTAATCAGTAGCAAGTAATTCCCGGCTTGCTGTATTCCTTCTTAGGCCACAGTTATATCTTCTATTCAACAGGGAGATCCAGTCCACGAGCAAGTTGACGAGACAGCTCCCCAGGACGGTATTTCAGACCTTGGGCCAAGGACTCCACCTCCGAAAAGTAGTGTAATTTCGTCCGCTCCTCCAACACCAGCAGGAACCCATGCAACCTCTGCCTCTAGTGGTGCTTCTTCAGTCCTTTCAGGTCCAAGTTCCGTCAAGGGCGTTTTGGACAATAATACCGGCCCTTCTGTTTCTTCATCACCATTAAGCAGCGCTCCCAAGGAAGAAGAGCTTTCCAACCTTCCTGGTCGTAAACCATCTCCCGTGCTTGCCGAAGCAGGATCAAGGACTCTTGTTAGAGGTGGTGTGACGACCAACCAATCCTCGATCAGCACTACGGTTTCTACAAATGGATCGCTTGGTGTTGTTGCTCCTTCTGTTTCGGAAGCATCTAGGAGAGCTTTGTTAGGAGGTGATGAGAGACTTGGTAGTAGTGGAATGGTGCAGCCTCTGGTTTCTTCTTTAAGTAGTAGAATGATATTGTCACAAGGTGCCAAGGTCAGTGATGGTGTTGGTCCTGGTGACGGTGGCAATAATGGTGAGGCTGGAGGCGTGACAGGCAGGGTGTTTCCACCATCTGGAGTTCCTGGCATACAATGGAGGCCTGGAAATCCGTTTCAAAATCAACATGAAGGGGTATGTTACTATTTTCTCCTCTATTTCCTTCCAAACTCGTAAAAGTTAACTTGCATCTACGAGACTACGAATCCTAATTGTTGTGGCTAATTGTAGTTTTTGCTAATTGCTATTTCTTAGTAAGATTAGGGGGGAAAACAAGACCTTGGAAGCAAAAAAAATGACTGCTGATTTCACCATAAGAAATAGGATTTATCTAAATTCTACCATGTAATATAAGCTGAAACGGTTAGTTTTGTCGTTCTTGTTTGTCTTTCCTGTTTACGTTTTAAAAGAAGTGGTAACTTGGTAGAAAAACGATGTTTCGGGAAATGTTAAGCTCTGTATGATCAAATTGATTTGCAACTTTTGTAAAAGTGCTAGTCATAAATTTGTGTAGTTATGTTTGCATGGTGTACACAAAACATATGTTGACTTATAAATGAATGATGATAAGTTTGGTATATGGAGATCTTTGTAAGTTGTAATTGCAATATCTGGTGTTAAAAGCTATTTGTTCAATATTGTTCTCTTTGAAGCATACAGTAGTTGTTTTGCATCTTGTCAGGTTGGTTAAGAAAAAATATTAAAAAAAAGATAGATTGATGATTATAGATACTCGTTGAGTATGTGAACCTTGGATATCGTTATACTGTTTTTAGCTTTCTGCAACTTCCATTCATATTTAGTTAAGTCTTCTGTTTGCTTATTTGGTACAGTTTCGTGGAAGAACTGAAATAGCACCAGACCAAAGAGAGAAATTTTTGCAGCGGTTCCAACAGGTGCAGCAACAGGGTCAGGGTAACCTCCTTGGCCTTTCTGGGGGAAATCATAAGCAGTTCACTGCACAACAGAACCCCCTTCTTCAGCAGGTCTGTCTTCATTATCATTACTTTCAGGTTAAATTACACACATTCTGTAAATATGTGATTAAAGGTGTTAAGACACTTTTTTCATAATACAGTTCAACTCTCAAAATTCAGCCGTATCACCTCAAGGTGGGCTGATTGGATCACCAGCTGCAGGTCTTATCACTGCCACATCTGCACAGCAACAACAAAGTTCAATCCATTCACAGTCTGGTCAACACACACTGGTTTCAACCGGTTTAAAAGATACAGGTATGTTTGACGATAAACCATTGTCTGTAGCTGTTACCACATCAACCTTGGGCTTCTAATCTTTTTGTGTTTTAAACATTATTGTAAAAGCTGCGAATTTGGATTTTTGAAATTTTCTGTGCTTATACATGTGTCTTGAAAGAAATATTTGATTATCGTTTTAAATAATAAATATATGCTTATAAGTAGAAGCTGGGCATGTGAAAGCCGATGAGCTACGGCAACATCAAAGTCTATCTGATGATCCTAGCGCTGATTCTGCCACAATTTCTGCACTTGAAAAGAACACTGCCAACGAGGATGATTCGAAAGTGTCGTATGCTTCAGATACACAGGTACTTTTATTACATCATTCCGTTAATAACAGTAGTTTGTGCTTGCTACTTCCATATCGTTTCTGTTTTTCTTTCACTTGTCCATGGGAAGTTGAGTCTTGTACACATCATTTCTAACTTCCGAACACACATTTGGAAGCCAAAAAAAACACTTTTAGGAAATGCTTGTTTTCAAAAGGGAAATTGTTCAAAATAGCCAAGATTTCGCAAGTAGCACTTTAGCAACTTAAGAAATCCACCTTTTATGAATATAATCATAAAGTAGCAGTTTCGCAGGTTGCTAAAGTGCTACTTACGAAATGCTGATGTGGAAGTGCCACTTGCACAACTTGCTAAGGTGCTAATTGCGAAAGTCGATAAAGTGCTACTTACCCAACTCGCTAAATGCTACTTGCCACGTTAGCAGTTCTCAGATAGCACTTTAGCAACTTGCTAAAAGGTTAGTTTATGCATATGAAATCCATAAAGAGTAGCTTTCGCAAGTTGCTAAAGTGCTACTTGTGAAATCTCAGCTATTTTGGTCAATTGAGAAGAAAAGTGGCTATAGAATGAATTGTGGAGTCCAGAATGGCTATTTTGGACTAGTTTTTTTTTTTTTATAAAAATCTCAGAGCTGCATACATTATGACCTCATTCTGACTTCTGAGTAGCCACGTGGCTCTGCATTGTAACAATTGCTTTTGCATTTATGTTTTTGTAGACCGGAGTATCTAACTCATTGACTGAGCCTGCACAAGTTAGCCAAGATGTTGACCTCTCTCCTGGTCAACCGTTACAGTCCAATCAATCCACTAGTCTCGGGGTTATTGGCCGAAGAAGCGTTTCCGACCTCGGTGCAATTGGAGACAGCCTCAGTGGGTCCACATTAAGCTTGGGAGCTTCTCACGATCAGCAACACACCCTACAGTTGCTCGAGGCCGCCTTTTACAAACTTCCACAACCCAAAGATTCCGAGCGCTTAAAAAGTTACATTGCAGTACGTAAATTTCCCTTTCATTTTTAAGCTATTCAACTTATAGTTGTGAATTTTATTTTCTTTTTATTTTTTAACTTGTATTTACTGGATTTCAGAGACACCCTGCTAAGACCCCTCAAAGCTATCCTCAAGTGCAGGCTCCGATTGTTAGCAACCCCGCCTTTTGGGAACGTCTCGGTTCCGATAACATCGGAACCGATACTCTGTTTTTTGCATTTTACTATCAGCAGGTACTTCGTATCTTAAAGGTTTTTCCTGTATTTTTATCTTTTTTCCCAAAACTTTCGGGTGCTCTGAAGTGCGTGTTTTTGTACAGAACACATATCAACAGTATTTAGCCGCCAAAGAACTGAAGAAGCAATCGTGGAGATACCATAAAAAGTATAACACATGGTTTCAGCGGCATGAAGAGCCGAAGGTTGCAACCGACGATTATGAACAGGGAACTTATGTGTACTTCGATTTTCATATGGGCAATGATGAGATGCAACATGGCTGGTATGATTATTTAAACAAGCTTGTTTTATTCATCCATTGTTACTATACTGATCTTAGATGCCATCCAGATATTGGTAAATTACTAATTTGCAGTACCAAAATATAATACCTTTTGGATTTCCCGAATTAAAAATCGCAATTTTTTTCTTGCTACGTGTTCTAGAATTTGGGAAGAAAAGAAAAGTTTGTATGTGTTCTTGTGAGGGAAGTAAAGAGAAGGAAATAAAATAAATTTTCATGTTTTTGAGCAAGAGGGAAGGAAAGGAAAGAAAAAAAATGATGTCATTTTTATAAATATACCCTTATTTTATAGTGGGTTGTAACCGATGGGTAGATGTGTAATTTTCTAAATATTTTTAATTGTCATTATTTCTTTCCTTCCCCTCTCTTGGAAGGGTGTCCCAGGCTATGATTCTGGTAAATTATGGCTGTAAGAAATCAGTCCGTGATAAACTCAGTGGCCACAGTTGTCGTGTATGCCTGAAATTTTCTTTCCCTTCTAACATTTGGGAGGAATTTTCCTTTCCATTCCTTGTGAATACGATATTTTTTCTTTCCCTTTCCTTTGTAAGAAAAGGACTTGAGAACACAAATTTAGAAAAAAAGTCACTCATAATATCTCTTAAGTCTTAACCCATTAGTGATCCTCTGAAAAATGTTTGTTTTTATTGTTATTTATTTGCAGGTGCCAAAGAATCAAGTCAGAATTCAAATTTGAGTACAATTTTCTTGAAGATGAGCTGGTTGTGTAAATAACAAACAGCAAGAGATTTAGAGTAGCTTCTTATCCCCTTCACTCATATTGAAGTTTTTGCATAGTTGCATTGTTTCTTTTCTTTCTTGGCTTATTTGTCTTCAGATGATATCTTTCAAGAGATGAATAAAATATAGATACCGTAGTTTCAGCCACTTCAACTTTTTGCTCGAATCTTTAGTCGATCATACATGATATTAGACTTAGGGGTCGTTTACAAAACACTTATCGAGTAAGTGCTTACCTGCTAGAGTCACCACTCTCACTTAGGTAACAGTCTTGGTCATCAAAATAGATAGTGGTCAGCGTCTTTTCCTCGGTAAGTGCTTACTGGGTAAGAGTTCCCTATAAGATAAGATTTTGTAAGCGTTTATTTGATAAGATTCTTGATCTTTGCTATGTCTTTTACATGCTAAGATTATTGGTCCTTGTCATGCTTACTGCTAAGGTAGATGAGCGTTTACTCAGTAAGTGTTCGGTAAACTACCCTTTAGTCTGTTGTTTGATCTTCTCCTCAAAAAGTGCTACAATCGTCGAGCTGAGTGAGGAGGGAAAATAAGGTTGACTGTCGGCATGCAATTTCAATTGCAATTACAAGTATACAAAAATAAAATCTTAAACGTTAGGCACTTTTATTATATTAGCAGATGATCAAATAACAAGGTTAAATATCGTGATAAGGTAAAAAGGGAGGGTTAAAGAAAGTTTTGACACACAGTATAGATAGTCTGAAAGTTGGTTCATATATGCATCTTTTAATAGTTTTTCTCGGATGTTTTCAATAATTTATTTAAGAACTATTGCTTGATATTCTCTTTTTATATTTCACAATATTTAGCATATTATATACTTATACAAAAGGCAGGCGCACCGGCTCCGATCCGCCGGTGCGACCCGCCCCAAATCCAAAACTATATATATTTTTAGTTTTACATGTTAGCCGCTTCAACTTATAATATTTATTTACTTTATACCTCTTACTTTTCAATATTTCATTTTACGTTTTAGTCATACATCGTATATTGACTAAAATATTTTTAAACAAATACATTTTAATTTTAACAAGTTACGCAATTATAATCGTATCGTTGACACAATCAAAACGAGCCTAATATTGAATATTTTTTGATGTAATTATTCTATTATATACTATATATATTACGATTATAAAAAAAACCATATGATCCTATACCCATTTTCAACTTTACATATTAGCCTTCTAAACTTATAATATTTATTCACTTTATATCTTTCTACTTTTCAATATTTTATTTTATGTTTTAGTCATATATCGTATATTGGCTAAAATATGTTAAAAAAAATACGTTTTAATTTTAACAAATTACGCCATTATAATCGTATCGTTGATGCGATCGAAATGAGCCTAATATTGAATATTTTTTGATGTAATTATTTTATTATATATACTATATATACGCTTCAACAGACCCAAATCCTATACCCATTTTCAAATTTACATATTAGCCCTCTAAATTTATAATATTTATTCACTTTATACTTTTACTTTTCAATATTTCATTTTATGTTTTACTCATATATCGTATATTTGCTAAAATATGTTAAAAAGTACGTTTTGATTTTAACAAATTACGCTGTTATAATCGTATCGTCGATACGATCGAAATGAGCATAATATTGAATATTTTTTGATGTAATTATTTTATTAAATACTATATATAGTATGATTATATGAAGCCAAAACACTTTTCATGAACAACAGCTACCGGCATTTGGAGAAATTACATTTTACCCCCTTAAATTTATAATATTTATTCACTTTATACCTTTTAGTTTTCTATATTTCATTTTGCGTTTTAGTCAATATCGTATATTGGCTGAAATATGTTAAAGTGTCGGTATCTACTGTTTATGAACAGTCTTTTGGCTTCCTGGTAATTGTTAGTATTATTAAAATCTCCTAAAATTAAATTTTTTGATTTTTTGATTTCTTAAATCTTTTATTTATTTTATTAAACCTTTCGTAGGACAACATTTGTACAAACTTTATATTTCATATAAATTCATGTTACTACTTACGATCAAATCTACCACTGTTTATAACACGGCGTGAAGCCCGGGCTCTTAATATGTAACTTCCTCTAAAATATTAACATGAAATTCATGTTACTACTTACGATCAAATCTACCACAGTTTATAACCCGACGAAAAGTCCGGGCTCTTAATAGGTAACTTCATCTAAAATATTGTTCACAACAACGGACCTTTACAATATAAACAAAACTCTCCGCAGCAAAGCGCGGGCAAACCCCCTCGCTTATTTGTACAAACACCTGTTATATTATTATTATTGTAGAAAAATATCTTAAATGTCAAATGATGTAATCCAATTAATTAAAGGGTGTTGTTATTTGAAACTCTTTTTGTTAATCCAAGAGCTTAATTTTCTTAGAAAAAAAACTTCATATTAATGTACTTGATTTAAATAGCATAATAGAGGAGATTCCTATAGAAAAACAAGTATCTTTGCTTTTATCTTCTATGAAAGAGGTATGTAAAATTCTTGTTCTATTTTTAAATAATCAAATGTAAATGCCTCAAAGATCAAAATTTCAATCATTGTATTGTGGGGTGTGATTAATGGTTTATCTTTTTTTACTTTGATGATTGTTTAGTAATTTGTGTGGGGATGGATATTATGCTGGAAATAATTGAAACACATAGTTGGAGCAATATCAAATCATGATGTTATAATATCCCTTTATGATTATTAGTTGGAAAAAAGAGTAAGCTAATAATTTGCTTCATGTGGTTTGTTGAAGAACAATCAATTTTTGTTCCTTTAGTTTTGAAGTTATAAAATGACTATCTTAATTTTGCAAAATTATTAGGAGTTAGTCGTCCTTCTTTCTATCGGTTGTTAAAAGAGAAACAATCTTGTCTTTTTTCTTTGTCTTTTACTCCGTCAAAAACTATAAGGACGAAAATCCTAAAATTGATTTTGATTACTCAAGGACAAAAAGACATCAATAAAAATGATAATAACATCCCACTTTTTTGCAAATCATGGTAGATTTATAGGATGGATCAGACCTGAACATTTTTGCAAATCAAGATAGATATCATGTAATTTCGAAATTGTGAAGATGAAAAACGTTTTTTTTTAAACAAACCAGATGGACCAAATGTATAGTTCACTCTAGATAGGATATAGTACATTGATACTAGAGATGGTCAAAAAAGGGTCCCTGTCCCAAAATAACTTCCCGTATCTAGTCCTAGTTTTACCAAAAAAAACTAAAACCTTGTAACTTGTTCTAGTTTTACCAAAAAAAAAAAAACTAAAAGCCTTGTCTATGTGTTTTGTAACCAATTCCTAAAACTAATCACACTCAGATGTTTTTTTAAAATCTCTAACTTGTGATTCAAATGCCATTAAAATTGTTTTTTAATCTTTTTTAATAATTACGATTTTTGAGATTTGGTATTAGAACATTCACAAAAAACTTGAAAAACTTTAAAAGAACTAGAAAATCTTGAAAAATAAATTGAAAATTTGAAAATCTTGATATATAATTTATTTTAACTTATGTCTAAAACCATAAAAGAGCTCATTTGGTTATTTCAACTCTCTAATCTTTGATCTTTATGATTTTTGGCCAAAACGACATTAACATTTTAATAGATTTTTTTAAAAATAAAAGAAACGAGGTTTTTGGATAATTTAGGCTACTTATTTTGGCAGTTTTTTAAAATGAAAAAAATACAAAAGAAACGATAAAAAATTTAAAATCTAAAAAACCTTTTAAAAGTTAGCTTACAATAAAAAATGATTTTTTTAATTCCTACCAAAAATAATCTTCGAGATTTATTATATAGAGAAATAACATTTTACTAAATGTATTCAATTTTTTCTGAAATGGAAAAAGTCTTGGAATTAAATAAGTTCTTTTTCTTTTCTTTTGAAAATTTTCATTTTTTAAAGAAATTTAAAAAAAAATATTGAAAAATTTTAATGATCAAAGCAGCTGCTTACTCAGTTGTACAAAATGCAGTACGCGTTGTACATTATGGTGGCTAAATCTTGCAGATGGATCTTGTTTCTCTCAATAATGTCATGCAACCCATGAATAATTGAAAAAAAAGTCTATTATTGTTTCTTTTATTTACTTCGGATAATACATCTTCTTCCAAAGTTTATTTCTTATTTTATAAGGTTATAATATATTCAACTAAAATGAGTTATTATATATTTATATTATTAAGTAGATGTGTAAGCGGCAATATAATGGGAGACAAAAAAAAAATTGTAATATGGAAACACATATTAAATAATATTTTTACTAATAGAAAATTCTGAAATTTATGGTTAAATAAATAGAAATTATAGATGATGGTTCAACATGATTTTAACGGATAAAGTTTCATATCATGTAAATTGGGAAAAGTCTAAAAAAAACCCAACGAACTATTCCATTTTGAATGGTTAAGTCCCTAAACAATTTTTTTAAACAAAAAAACCATTAAACTTTTCCATTTTGAATGATTAAGTCACTAAACTATTCTTTTGAATGAAAAAACCATTAAACTTTTTCGTTTTGAATGATTAAGTCCTCGAACAATTTCTTTTCAATAAATAAACCATTATACTATCAAAAATAAGTTACTTACCCCCTTTTAATAAAAATAAAAAAATTAAATGCATCCGACTATGAAGGTTTTAAAGGTAAAATACAACTATGTTAGTTTAGGTTGAACAAATATAAGTAGCAAATTTCTAAAGATTCAATAATTTATTTTGTTGAAAAAAATATTTAGGGACTTAATCATTCAAAATAAAAAAGTTTAATGGTTTTTTCATTCAAAAAAATAGTTTAGTGACTTAATCATTCAAAATAAGAAAGTTTAATGGTTTTTTTTGTTCAAAAAAATTGTTTAGGGACTTAACCATTCAAAATGGAATAGTTCGTTGGGTTTTTTTGGACTTTTCCCCATGTAAATTACATTCATAACAATATGTTTATGGATTGTCAACAGTGCTGTGATGGATTGGTTATCGTTTGGAGGGTTCATAGCGTTCTAACCGAGTTCGTGCACATGCCTGGGGACATTTAAGTAGGTCTCTACACGTCTTATTTCGAGGAATATATATATATAATATAGGAGTCTCCTTATTTTGAAAACTCATTAATTTGTGGAAACTTTGGAAACTCATATAAACCATTGATTAGAAGGATCAATGGACAAGATTAATTGCAAAATTCAAAATCATAACCACCAACTCCTATAATTAAGCATCACAAAAATAAAATAAATAAAACTACCAAAAATAAACAAGAAAATGGATTATGATTGGTGGAAAACATGGTTTCCAAAGTTTCCACAAATTAATGAGTTTTCAAAATAAGGTGACTCTATATATATATATATATATCAATCAGTGTGATGTTGTAAAAAACATTTTGAATTTCTTTAATTAAAATTTTCTTTTAGTCATAAAAATAAAACTTTATTAATAGTTTTTTAAATAAAAGCTAAAATGAAATACAAATTGTCATATATTTGTAAAGTTGCCTTTAGTTTTTGGGACAATTTTGTCAAAAAGAAAAAATGAAAGCAACATTTCACTTATTTTTGGGGTTTTAAAAAAGTCACCTCTTACCTTTTTTATTTATTTAATAACAATAAATGTAAAAAAGAAGAATAAAAACAGTAAATTGATGCTAAATATAAACCACAATATCATATTTAATAAATTAAAATTATAAAAATAGGTCGTTTTCTTAGCAATCCGATATGTGGCACTTATTTTTCTTTAAATAATATTTATATAGACATAATAAATATTAGTTAATAGTTAATAAATAGATGGAGAAAAAACAGCTTTGCTGTATATTGCTAGCTACCTATTTTTTTTTAACGGTAAATAACATAAACATACGTTCTGACATGAAGTCGATGAGCATATGGGCACCCGAGTAATCCTCAGCAACCATGAACTGACCCGAAAGCCGACCGATGGTCAAGGTATCACCACATGATCACCCGATGAATAGAACCATACCAAAGATGTTACCGACCAATAAACTACTAATGTTTTTAATGCTAGCTACCTAATTGATAAAAAAAACTTCTAAAGAAACAATCCATCTCTCCATTGATTTTTACATGATGGGTTTATGATGGAAAATTAAAATTACTACAAAGCCCTCAATACCACTAGCACTAAGAAGAAGAATTGGCTGATGACGAGGGTAAAATAGTCATTCTCATCTCCAACACTTTCTTATGAGAATTTGAATGTTTATGGGTAACAAAAGTTGGACTCTTGGCTGGCCTATATTCGGGCAGCAGCCTGCCCGACTTGTACCTCACCCCACATGCATTACACAGTGTTTTTGGGCCTTGTGGGCCCGCCCTCCATTGTGGGGTTCTCTGTGAGAGACAATGTGTGCATTTCCTTCCTTGCCCCTGCCCGCTGCTGCCTTCCTCCTGCCCGGAACAACTGCTGCTGTTAGGAGTTGTACATTTCTTGTTTGACAATTCAAGGTACTGCTGAGACCAGCTTGTTGGGCTTCTCTTTCTCTTGCTTCTTGCCTTGGAAGGTACAACTAGTTTAAGCATGGAGTGGGTTTCTTTCATAGGAGGAGGAGGGTTTGGTGATGGGTTTGTTGTACCCTGTGCATTGAAAGTTGTACCTTGGGGTTTCTCTGTTGGAAGCATGCAATTGCCACTGCTTGATAAACAATCCTCCACAAAAATGGACAGCCATTCCATGTTAACATCTTCCTACATTCAAAACAATCGTATTATATTGTGATCACTGGGGATTAACTCAAGACAGCATGATTTAGTTGTCGGTGAATTTTGTCAGGATCAGTCAGAATAAAGCCTCGGATACCTTTTAAAAAAAACCATATTATATATTTAACTATTTATATCTATATATAGAAACCAAATTTCGGTTATGAAAGACACGACAAAGGAGAGTGTGACATGTGTTTGAATTTTTCATATTTAGTATAAATAACAAAAGTGAATACTCATGAACTATTCATGATGAAAGATACAAGATTCATGATGAATAACACACAATCATAATCCAAGTTAAATTGATTTATTATTCATGATGAATAATACACATTTATCATGAATGATACGTTATTCATTACGAATAAATTGTGAAGGTGTGATAGTGACACACGGTGTCGTACTCTATCCCCCCCCCCCCCCCCCCCCCAAATTTACAAACGAAAATTGGTTTTCATTTGAACCCGTCCATATATAGACTTAGGTTCACGTTACACCAGGTTGTTTCCATGAGACCGGTGAGACCAAGAATAATCAAACACGCGGTGAAAAACACTGTCAAGGTAAAAAATCCAAACCTTCACTGTAAATATGTTGTAAAGATAAAAAAAATCCGAACATTCATGGTGAAAAACACCTTGAACGTAACATTTACAGTGTTTTCACAATGAAGGTTCAATTTTTTTTACCTTCATAGTATTTTGATGTGAACTTTCATGTGTACACGTAAACCCGACCACCTATATATACAGGGGTGGGTTCAAATACAAACCACTTTTTGGTTGTAAACGTGAGGACAACCCAGAGCGCGCCACGTGTCAATCTGAATTTTTTGCGCCTAAGCTTATTCATACTGAATAACACTATCATTCGGACTGAATAAGCCTAATTCAGTATGAATATAGCTTAGTCGCAAAAAATTCAGTGACACGCGCGACTTGTCCTCGCGACTTAGCCTTATTCAGTATGAATATAGCGTTATTCAGTATGAATATAGCGTTATTCAGTATGAATAACACTAAGTCGCGTAAGTCAAAATGACACGTGTCGCGCTCTGGGTTGTCCTCACGTTCACAACCAAAAAGTGGTTTGTATTTGAACTTTTCTCTCTCTCTCTCTCTGTATATATATACACTCAAAATCATGTGATAATTTTAGTGAAATTAACTCACGAAATCGTAAAAACAATATTGAACTTAAAGGGTAAAGTTTTTTGTTTCGGTATCGGTACTTTTTGTATATTTACGATGTTTTGTTATGAATGTTCAATGTTATTTTGCGAATGAAGAGTTGTTTGTTAATGTACAATATTGGATGCACGAGGTACAAGTGAGTAGTAGTAGTAGTAGTAGTACCATGGAATGGCCGGAAAGAAGGTCATCGAGGCTGCAAAGACGGTGTTGTTGTTCCGGCGGCTGATAGTTGGTCGGAAGTTGGCCGGAGGAGGCGGAGATGAAATCCATACCAAAAACTTAATTAGACTTTAGAAAGAAAGCAGAGAGCCAAGCAAGCAAAAAATGGAGGAAGAATATTATTTATTTATGGACCAAACAAAAACCTTTTCTTTTTTCTGTCGGCAAATCAAATTATGACCAAATTCAAATTTCATCAATCAAACACAATCCCCACATCATGTCTCTTTCATATTCATTTATATATATATATATATATATATATATATAGAGAGAGAGAGAGAGGAGGGGAGAGAAAGATTCAAATGAGAAGTGCTAAAAAAGGTACGAAGTAAATAAGTGATCTCAACCGTTAATATGGTTGAGATCATAGTTGACTAGTCAAGGATTGCGACTTTAACAGTCAAAAGCCACACTCTTTGACTAGTCAAAGTTCGGTTGGACGTGATTCACGGAGTGTAGAGGTAAAAACTGCATTTATTGACCGGATAAGTGTCTACTTCGTATTTTTTTAAGGGTTAAGTACATGGGAGTGTATCAAACTTGTCACGTTTTATCATTGTATGTATTCAACTTTAAAACTTACCGATTAATGTACCGAACTTGCTAAAATTGCCATTGTATGTATCCAACTTTATCCAAAACATATCATTTAGTGTATCCAACTTGTCACGAAACTGTATCCAACTTGTCATTGGATACATACAATGGCAATTTTAGCAAGTTCGGTACATTAATTGGTAAGTTTTAAAGTTAAGTACATACAATGATAAAACGTGACAAGTTCGATACACTCCCATGTACTTAACCTTTTTTTAACACTTTTCATTTGAGTAAAGAAGTGATGTCCGTAGTTCAACTCGTCAAAAATTACGACTTTGACAATGTAGCACCAAATAATTCCTTACATTAGCTGCAGAAGACGGAAGGGTAATTTCGTAACTTTTACTAATACATGACAAACATTCATATATGAATTTCATGATTGATATATGAAGTTATGAACTACACATGTTCATATATGAATAATTTAAAAATAGTTAGTGAATTACAATGTATAATAAGTATATATTATTTTATATGTGAAACCAGTTATAAACTTAATACTTTTGTAAAATTTAATATTGTTGGAAATATATTTTATTTTGTGTCCCCACTCCCCATCCAATGATTAATCTTAAATAGTAATACTAAATATTATTTTTTAACGTAAAAAAGGAAAAAAAGATTTTAGAAAGCAGCAATTACACGACCTGCAAAAATTCAAACGTACCATGAATTGATTGTCTTGGGTACAACAAAAATTCAAACTATTTTGAAATTTGAAATATGAATTTTTTAATATATCACTATAGGTTTTTCAAAGATATCTTGGGTTATTTTCCGTCTATGATAAAATTATAGCTGTAAAATTTGGGGTCGGGTGGCGGGGGTGTTGGCTTAGCCGAAGCTCCTTGCCTCTCTTCCTTTTTGCCGTTAAAAAAAATATTAATTTTAATAAACTCAATGACCACAATTGTTGTAATCGTCTAAGATTGAATTCTAAACATATAAAGGATTCTACTATATTCCTTTAGAGTTTCGATTACTATATGCTAACCCTTATGGTTATATTTATAATTGTTAAGATCATCAATTAAGATTTCGACAAAAAAAATCTTTTTACAAATTTCTGATCTTTCTGAAAAATATTACAAAAATATCCAAATTAAACTCCTTAAAAATAATTATCACAAGATAAATATTTTTTATGAGGTTATGTGGTTTTAAATTAAATAAATAAGAGTGGAATAAACATTTAATTTTATTTTTATGGGGTTATGAGGTTTTGAGAGCCTGGGAGAATCGTCCATTATCAATTTTAACACTTCTCTTGTATTTAAACATGCACATCAGTTGGTTATAGCCTTGTAGGTTATCTTATATGGTTTAAACGAGGAGTTGTACTGATAAGTTGTAAGATAAAAGATCATGTGAGAAAAAAGAGTTAAAATGCGAGTAGTAGAAAGAGATTTTGACCTTTGATCACTCTTAATCTCATATATAGTTATAATCCCGTTTCTCTCGTGAATTAAATGTATCTTAATTAACATTGATTCAAGGATCCAAATCTCTTCTTACCCTTCTTACTTGCGTCTCTTAAATTGTAAAACTTTAATTCTATAGATTTTAAAATATTTATGAGTATGCTCCCAAGTGAATGTGTTATAGGTCAAAATCAGAAAATCTGTTTAAAGAAATTAAAAATTACATGTCGACATGGCTATCAAATCAAAGAAAGTAACATACTTATTTCTTTTATATAATTTATTTGATTTCAATTTCATAATTCAAATTCTAAATTTAATGAAATTGTACTTATTGGTTGGTTACCCATTAATTTTCACTTGAACTTGAACACAATGAATCCAATCATCATATCATATTTTCACTATCTGTTCAAATCAACTCAAACTATCCGCTATGATTTACCTAATTTTATTCATATTTTTTTACGGCAGGTTAGTTGTTAGTAAACACCCAAGTTAGATTAAATACGCCTTTGCCCGGGTTTGAACACGGGACTTCTACTCCAAGAGGGTGACCCCTCTACCAACCGGGCTAGCCCCAGTTTTTATTAAATAATTAATAAAAAAACAAAAAAAAAAAGAGAAAGAAAGAAGAGAGGGTGACCGGGGGGGGGGGGGGGGGGGGGTGGGTTCTTCCTGGCTTGTGGAAACCGAAGAGGGGTGGGATGAGTGTTTGTCAAACCATCCACTCTGGTATTGCCGATGAACCCAATGAACCCCGATAACCAAGCCGATGCCATTCGGTTGTCCATAGTGGATGGTCTAAATAAGAAGTTTTGATAAGTGATGTACAAGCTACAATAACTTACAAGTATTGAATTTTAAGATATTTGCATTAATAAGTGATACATTATTCTTATTTCTCAACAAGTTACCTTTAAAATTTTCGTTAAATGCTTTATAATAGAGCGTTTTCTTTAATAAATCTTTAAGTCACGAGTGGTTCACAAGATGGTGACCCTTCTAGTGAACTGACTGTACCCCAAACCGACACAATGTTAAAAATTATAAAAAAAATTGGTTGTAAAAAATGTTTTAACTTTATTTGGACTTCCATTTATAGATATGTTGCAGTACTCTGATGAATTACTTCATATTGCAGTTTTATATCTAGAGCAAACTACTATTTATGCATAAGGTATAAGTTTTGATGCAGGTGAAAGAAGACCATATGTATACCATAAATAAATAAATGTGTGTATAAGCTAATAAGAGCACCAACAACACAAAATGGTGTACCTGCATTAAAAGTTATGTCAATGGGGCATACCCTCAACTGTTACTTCCACCAATAATTGGTGTTCATGGAGAAAAACAAGAAACCAAATCAACATTGAATTCACATCAAGATTGTTCCCTCTAGATATTTTTAGTATTGAAAAGCATAATCATGTAATAATTTAGCAGGGTAAAAAAAAATGATGTAAGTCGAGCTCGAGTATTGGTATCGACTTGAACCCGATAGCCATTTTTCAAGCTCAAACTCGATAGGGGATGTTTGATGATAAGCACTTATCGGCTTTCCAAAATAAAATTTTCTTCTCAAAAAACTGTTTATTGCTTTCCCAGAAAGCTATAAGCATCTCATCCAAACACTTCATAACAACTTATTGTTTTTCAAGGAAGCTAACAAAGTCATAAGCACCTTTAAGTAACACTCCCAAACACTTGTGAATAGTTAAAAACTAAACTCAACTCAAACTCGATTGCAATTTTTTAAACTCAAACCGAACTCAATTGAAGCTAGAACCAAGAACTCGAAACAAGCTCAAACCAAGCTCCTCATCAATAATTATAAAACTTAAAGATTTATTCTTATGTTATCTTAATCTTAAATTATTAAATAATTTTTTACATTATAGTTTACAGATTATATTATAAAACTAAGTATATAATAAAAAAGTCAAGTATCTGAAGATCTTTTCGAGTCAAGTAATGGGTTGCTCGACTCGGCTCATTAGTATGTTGACTCGAGCTCAAGTTTTGACCAAGTAGCTCATGAGTTGTCTCGCTTAAATGTATCATAAAATCAAGATTGATGCATCAACCTTGTAGCTCAAATCAACCTATTTTAATAAGTTCAACGTAAAATTTCAACACAAAGGTCCGAAACTTTAAGGTAATCATAAAAGAAGCCGATTTACATTTGTTTATTAACACGTGGCTTCAAGTTTATACATATGTCCATAGAAATGTAGAACCCGAGTCCTGGATAAATATACATAGAATGCTATATTAAGTATATATACAGTAGAATTATCTATTAACAACCAAGGCTAGCAGAAGGGATTGGGTTCTAATATCGGCCATTAGAGTGTATATATATATATATAAAGAAGCTTACGTTATACTTGAATCATGTACAAATCGCGACCAAATTGTAGTCACGGAGATGGGCCTCCCAAATATTGAAGCCACTCTTCCGGAGTTCCCTTTCTCATTCGCAGCATCTTTATCGCGGTGTTCGTCAAGGGTATGGCAATTACATCATAGTCTTTAGGGGCCTGCTCCAAGTTTATTTCTTTCATTAGTTACTAGTTGGTGAAGGATAAAAAGATGTAGCAAAAGAAGACCAATGAATCATATTAAAAATTTACGATACCCCACTTTAAATTGGTTGATATTTAAGTTAACATCAAGTCATCAATGTTAAAGGGAGAAATAGATGCTAGAGCAAATTTTGTTGGTTTTCTTTGGTATTATGTCAAAAATAAATGATTGAATGTGCTTTTCTTTAGCATAGTATTTGCAAAGTGAGGTTTCAACTCTCCACATATATTAAGGAGAAAATGGTCCAAGCAATATTAAGGGGTTATTTGATTAGTTTTCCAATATGAATAAAGTTGTTTGTGTGGATTAATTTGTCTGTAAGATTGGGAAGGTTTTTGTTTAAGAGAGTTTTTCCATAAATGGGAGGAGCGTGTTTTTTAATTGGGAGCGACGGGGTATGGAAAAAACTTGGCTTTCTATAGAACCCCCCCTTAGAAGCTTACCGAATAAGTCACTTTCTATATCATTGAGCTACTACGAGAAAGTCATGTATAGCTGCTGACTGAATAAGCTACGAGTCCCATTAAGCTCATTAAGTTGCTAACAAACATGCCCTAACACACCCTTTCCAATGGAGACTAGGTGGGAATAAATTGCCCCAGAATATCGAGTTAGAGTGGTAGATTCGGGTCTGATAGTATGTGAGAATATGTAACATCTCCATATTACTCGCCAAAAGGGCCCTTCAGAAGGGAAGGTTTCAAATTTTAACATATATCTAGGAGAAATTGTTCAAGTCTAGCCAATGTGGGAGCAGTATTGGTGCTGTGCTTACCAATTATCAAGAGTTGTTGAGGCTCTAGCAGCTTTAAGCCACTACTAGATAAGTCCAAGCATATTAAGCAGGATAGGATAGTGATAAGAACGAGGTTTGGTTCACGGATGGTCTATTGCAGGCCATTTTAGGTCAATTTTGAGTCGTTTATTCGGGCCATGGATGATCTGCCTCAACATGTGGAAAGCTATATGCATATGCAGTTCATGCAATGCACTAGAATTTGCAAGACAATGGTTCTAGATAGTGATCAACAATTAACGGACATTTAAATGGGCTAATAGGCCATGGATAAGTCATAAGTTTCCATCTCTAAATCACACTAAAGCTATTAAAAAGCTAGAACAAGTTGCATGATACCAAAATCATGGTTACTTAATGCTCTATGTACAGGTGAAACCCGATGGACACCTTTACTTATGATAGGCTTTAGAAAGTTCACATTTCGACACAAGTCCTTAATAAGGAAATTAGAGGATACCTTTGGGGCCTTATTCAGCTTCATGTTTGCTTCCTCGGGAGTTTTATGACCTTTCTTCGAGTTGCAACTTAAACAAGCAGTAACCTGTCATGGGGAACTATTGCATTAGCACTACTCAGAAAAAGTTTTTCAGATAAAGGAAGTTAACATACAAGTTATAAACAATATGAATGTCTTAAAAACTTTTACACATGATTGCACTTTGATTGTTTCAGGAACTACATGTATATTAGTACTCCAACCTAATATATATGAGCTTCCTCTCTTCATGTCAGAAAACTATAAAAGTGAAATCTGCATAACTAGTATTTTGTGATTTACTGCAAACACACATTTGTAAGAGAGATAATAAATTTTATAGCTGCAACAGATTTTCTGCCCAAACACTACCAGCATCCCAATTCAATAATTTACTTTTAGTGAGTTTGAAGTTGATGCACTAACAACTACTTTGTGACTTTACTTGAGCTGCAATGGAGATGCCTTTCTGGTTGCATTAGCATTACTAATCAATAAAAGCATCGCGTCACATGTACAATATGTCCAGCACAATGTCAGGTTTACTATAGTTAATTATCTGTACATAGGGTGCAAAAGTACTTATCAAGATGGCCTAAGAAGGTGCTGTATAGGTACTTATGTCTTACCAGATTTTCCCATTTCCATTCCCCACCTCGAGATATAGGTATGACATGGTCAATGGTTAAGTTCACGGTAGAAGAACAGTACCTGTAGATATTACAAAGGACATGTTTGAGTACATATAGCAATTATTGCTCCTTAAATGAAATAGCTGCTTTTCTTGTATTTGCCAAATCTATAAACTACAAAGTTAACCAGCTTAAACAAACCAGAGAAATTACGTAAACACAACAAAACTTACAGATTACTGCTCTATACAAAGACACTTGTGAAATAGAGAAAGGGAGGTTCGTCAATTAGAAGGTTTGTAGTTAAACCATGTTTAAACATTTAATACCATGTGCAATACAGCAGAATTAAGCAAGCCCTCAAAGAAGGTCTCTTGCACTTGTATAATTGTATGCCTAAATAACAACAATTCATGTTTACCCTTTCACCATTCGAACAACTGTCAGATCAGCAAATAGAATACATGAACTTAGTCATAGGAGTTACTAGTGAACTATGTCAACTGAATAATCTAATCTTATATTTTCACTTGTCTTTACAACATTGAGCAGTCCTAACAGCAATTTCCTAAAGATTCCAGCATTTTAACGGAGTACTTACTGGCAAGAAAAATCGTCACGTGCCAAAATGTTTTTTCGACTAAGTGTGCTCATAATTTTTCTTCTTTTGACAACTTGAAGCAAATGTGGAACCTGCGAAAACACAAACGACGAATTCAAACATTCCTCGAGCCAGATACATGAAGATACTGAGTATATGAATCAATAAACTAATAATATGGTAGTATATAACATATTACCCTTAAAACAGCAGGTATAAAGAAGGATCCATTGGGAGAGTTTACAGTTTGATCATAATACTCCAAAACATCAGCCTGTACAACATACATTCACAGACTTCAGACACTACTAAAATCCATGAACAGCAGATCAAAGTCCCCAACTGGAGTACACATACCAGCACATAGTCAACTGCATAAATAACTGAGATCAATAAACTTCTCAATCTTAAATAATTACAAGTAAACATGTCTAACCTTTTCCATGAACTCCAAACAAATTGCACGTTTCCAGCAGACAACATTTATAGGCCTAGATCAACAACCACAATCAGATCCGATTGACTACGATCACCATTCAGTATGAATTAACACCTTAACCTTCATTCATAGATGCTAATTCTAACAAATACACAGCTAATTCAGAACAATCTCAAATTAATAAGAACCAATGGATACATGTTTAAACAGTCAAAGCGATCCACATCAGAACTTAAACAACAACAATGCACCAAACGATATATAATATTATATATGAACAGTGATCTATATCTATCTCTATATCTATATCTGTATCTATATCTATATCTAACTACGAAAACACTAAAAAAGCACACAAACCTGTAGGAGATGTCCAACACTAAACCTCTAAACCAAGAGAGATCATCACTATCGTAATCAGGATCACCTAACAGCTCATCATAAATCGCTTCCTGATCAACAACCGAGCTCCTTTCCGTACCTTTCACATCCTTCGACTTGCTTCCAGAAGCCGATGCGATCACTCTAGTTCTTCTAGAGCTCCGATTGTAGTAGTTACAATTGCTCAACCTCGAGATCCTCCGTTTGTCCGTTATCCTCAATCCACCGGAGCTCCGGCCGCCGTAAATCGGACCTCCGGCGACGTCTTTTGGCTCAAACCCTACCGACATTTCGTCAACGATGAAGATCGGTTTCAGGCGACGGAGGACGGTGAATTCCGCCATTAACAATGGTGGTTTGATCGATTTCAGGTCACCGATCGACTGATTTATGCATCAAAAGTCTCAGATTTCAACGAATTTGTTGAAATTATTGCGTTTAGTGATTGAGTTGTGAAAGTTTCCTTTAAATCAAATTTTCACGGAAAAATCTATTACCACATATTATTGGTTCTTCCCGACTTCGAATATCTTCAGCCATAACCGTGTTGTGAAATTACTATTTTGTCCTTGGGTCGGTACCAAACGAAGACAATTAAATTGCCCGTTTAATAATTTGACCGAATCTTAATCATTTGGAATTGGCGGAAATGAGTTGGAATTTTTGAGGAGTTTGGTATAGGGTTAAGTACATGGAAGTGTATCGAACTTGTTACGTTTTATCATTTTATGTACTCAACTTTAAAACTTACCAATTAATGTACCGAACTTGCTAAAATTGTCATTGTATGTATTTCATCACAAGTTGGATACACTTTCGTGACAAATTGGATACATTAAATGGTAGGTTTTTGATAAAGTTGGATACATAAATGACAATTTTAGGAAGTTCGGTAGATTAATTGGAAAGTTTTAAAGTTGGATACATACAATGATAAAACGTGACAAGTTCGATACACTCCCATGTACTTAACCCTTTGGTATATATATCCGGGTTAGGCCGTGAGTAGCGCCACGTGGGCTTGATACGTCGGGATCTCATGCTTAAGCATAGGGTGTAATCGAGTCGAGACAACTCGCAAGCTACTCGAGATCGACTCGGAAAAAAACTGGAAATCGACTCGAAGTTAATCGAGCCGAGCTCGAGCTCGAGCTACTCTAAGTACCTTAACGAGCCACGCGAATATAATGTGGTCTAAACGTAAAATGCAAGCAAACCTCACATCTATCCTAAAGAATAGAATGATTATTTTCATTAAGATATGACTTACGAAAATATTGGAAAATTGATCTCATACTAAAATTATCTCATTGATCTCAAGCTATGAATACGTTACTCCAAAACTTAATGTCCCCAATCGTAGATCGATAAAATGGAACTATACTACAAAAACAATTCTAACTAGCAAGTTTGTTCTTATTTCAAAAGATAGACATCAATAATCCCAATTGTTTGCTAGTAGTTGATAATAACTTAAGCAAATATAGGTTTCATTGATCTAGAGAAGTTTTTCTTTTAAATCCTAGCTTCTGTAAAATGCTTGAAAGAAAGATAAATATTAAAAGACATCATATTGTAAAATAAGAAGTGGAAAAACCTTGAATTTTTAATTCCTCGACCCCTTAAACATATTATATATGTAACACCTGGTGGAAGTTATTGGTAGCTCATGACTTGAGGCTTATAAGGTGCTAACAACTTCTACTTTCTATCCATGTGGGACGGGTTGTTACAATATAATCCTAGTCAAAGCCTTTGTTTTTATACCTAGCAACATGAACAACCCACAAAGCTCAAAACATTCTGATCCATTTTATCAAGTTCAAATATGCTACAAGTTTAACTTATAAGGGTTGGCGGAGTGGTAAGCCCGCTCAGCAGGGAAAGAGTGATAGGGGTAGTGGGGTACACCACCCCCACCCCGTCGGCATGCACACGCAGCACACCCCGCAGGGAAACCGAGTTTTTTTTATGTCTCTTTTTGTTTAAATGGTTAGTGGGATGTAGAGATAGAATGCCGACCACTGCACGGGTTTCGTAAGGATAGAATAATTGTATAGAAAGTAAAATGCTAATGTGACAAGAGGAATGTAGGGATAAAATGGTAACACTCCCTCCACTCTAAAATTGTCATTTAGTTGATCAAAATTGCAAAACAACATGAATGTGGTACATTTGGTTATCATAAACCATATAAATGAAGCTATCACGCTATTTAGGGGGTGTTTGGGAATGTTTATGTAAACTACTTATAACTTATTAGTTTTTTGGGAAAGCAATAAGTAGTTTTGAAGTGTTGGGTAAACTACTTATGACTTTCTGAAGAAACTATTGGTAGAGATAATTCTCATTGATCTCGTCGTCGGTGGGTTTGGGAGTGGTGGTATCGATGTGATCGATAACATCAAAAGCATTGCAATGGATAGTGAAGAGTTCACTCCATGCGTCGTAGTTTAGTTTGTCGAAGTCGAGAGTGAGAGGAACAAAGGTTCGGATGTTGTTGATACCGTAAGCTTTGTTGGGTGGGTTGGGAGGATCAGTAGGAGCCATCGAAAAAAGGAGTAAAGAAAGGGCGTAATGTGGTGGTGGTGGTAGGCGGTAGAGATAACCGGAGGAGAAGAGGAGGGGATTTCGAGATCACCAGAAAGAGATGCGGCAGCAGGTGGCTGCAGCAAGCGGCTGTGAATGGTGAAATTAGGGTTTAGGGCGGCAATTGAAATTGAGAACGGCGATGGCCGTGATGGTGGTGAGCGATGTGAAGAAAAAAGAGGAGCCTAAAGCTCTGATACCATGATAGAGATAATTCTCATTGATCTCTTTTGAACATAATACAATGTATAAATACACAATACAAAGGCACAACTCTAACCCTAACGGGCCTAAGATATACAATTATACATATTAACAACTATAAGCAGTGTTTTAGAAAGGCAAAAAATTTTGATAAGCTGATTAACAATTTTACTGTTAAATTAAGCAGTCCTAAACACCCCCTTATATAGTTCAATAAAGTTAAATTAAACCAACTCTTACAAATCATAAAGATGGGTCATTTTCATAGTTTCTTTTCTTTAATTAAACAAAAAGCCAAGTTTTTATTAACATAAAAACTAAATTTGAAAGATGAATCACAATTGTATTGATGTAAATTCTTTTATCTAATGATGATGATGTGTATTAACCTTCCATTGATGGCTATCACAGCAAAATCTTTTTTACACATAACCACCGTTAACGCGAATAATCTGGCCGTTAACCCACTCTCCGGCGTCTCCGGCCAAAAATCCCACCACCGGCGCCACATCCTCCACCTCCCCCAACCTCTCCAACGGATTCACCTCCACCGCCTTCTTCACCATCTCCTCGCTCTTCCCTTCGTAAAACATCTCCGTCGCAATCGGCCCCGGAGCCACGCAGTTCGCCGTGATCCCCGTCCCTTTCAGCTCCTTCGCCAGTATCTTCACCATCGCCTCCACCGCCGCCTTTGATGCCGTGTACGCCCCGTACCTGTTGGTCATTTGTATCACCAATATTATTTAAGCGTAATGCGACGGACTTTTTTGACCAATGTAATCTAGATAAATCTATAACAAGTAAAGATGGTGTGGAGTACATACTTGTTTGAGTTTATTCTGATTTATAGTAAACTGCTATTTAGGGACGAAGCCCCCTAAACGACGGAGGGTCCGGGAGCAGCGCCTTGGTAGCGGGGTCTAAGGGGCAGTTTTTTTTTTTAAAAAATGCATGAAAATCCGAATTTGTGTTCGATAACCCGGTTTTTTGACCCAATGTTTAAACCCCATTTATAGTGGTTTTGAGAGGGTTTTGAAACGGTCTTATTGCAGTTTTCGTTAGTTTCAAAATAGAGGCTATGATCGATCTCGCTTAGGGGTGTAAACGAGCCGAGCCGAGCCGAGTCGAGTATGAGGTAGTTCGAGTCGAGTCGTTAGTATCTCGAGTTGAGTTTTATTCGAGTCGAGTTTTGACCGGGTTCATTCGAGTCGAGTTTTGACCGAGTCAATTTCGAGTAGCTCGCGAGTTTTCTTGGATTGAGCCGAGTCGAGCCGAGTATCAGGTAGTTTGAGTCGAGTCGTTAGTATCTCGAGTCGAGTTTTATTCGAGTTGAGTTTTGAACGGGTTCATTCGAGTCGAGTTTTGATCGAGTTTTGACCGAGTCGATCTTGAATAGCTCGCGAGTTGTCTCGGCTCATTTACACCCTACGCTTTTAGTCATTATTTTACTGGTACAAAAAATTCATAACATCTTTGGGTTGTTTGTAATTGCTTATTTAAAATAACTTATGTTTATATGCTTATTTGGTTATTGCTTATTGCTGAATGTATAAGAGAAAACCATTTTTTTAAAACTTCTTATTTGATGGTTGGTGTCATGATAAACATTTTATCCAAACACTTAAAATTGCTTATTTGCTACCTACAATAAGCAGTTTTAATAAGCAATCTCAAACACCTCATTCTCTGTTTTTCTTTGAAAATATTGAATTTTATCCTTTCGATTGTACCATCAAAATAACTCAATCTGAAAGTGTATCACGACTTTCAGTAATCCAAGCAAATCGAAATCCGTACCTCGGCTGCAGGGACGCCACCAGCGACGTCGTCAGGCATATTATCCTCCCTCCGCCGCCGCGCTTCAGCCGGTTCGCCGCCTCCCTGCAGCACAGGAACGGTCCGCGCGTGTTGACCGCCAGGGTCCGGTCGAACTCCTCGACCGCCGTGGCGGAGATCAAAGGGTAGGTGGCATCAAGGATGCCAGCGGAGTTCACAAAGATGTGGATTGGCGAGCCGAAGGCGGATTCGGCCGCATCGAACAGCGATTTCACTTGCGCTGCATCGGAAACATCGGCTTTGAAGGCGATTGCTCGATTCGAATCGGAATTGGAATCGGAATTGATTTCGGAGACGACGAGATCGGCGTGGGTGGAATTGGAGTTGTAATTGACAACGAGCTTGGCGCCGAGGGAAGCGAGGTGGAGGGCGATGGCTTTGCCGATGCCGCGGGAGCCGCCCGTGACGATCGCGACCCGATCGTGGAGGGGGAGGGTGGTGGTGGTTTGCGACGGTGAGACGGTGGTGGTTTCGGTGGCCATAGGTGTGGTGTTTTAATGTTTTGAGTGTGTATGGTGGTGGGGACTGGTGAGTGGGTTTCTGTATTAATAGTGACATCCGGTTCAGTGCTGATTGAATCAGCTGAGAAATCTTCGTCACTGCTTAAGTCATCTTTTCTTTACTTGAGATGGCGTTTGTCTTTGAAATTATATACCCATACATTTATGAGAAAAGATAGCTAACCTTAAAAATTCCATAAATTATAATAATGTGATTGTAGAAGAAAAAAAAACGGAACTCCTCTTAGGTCATCCTTTATGGGTACCGGTAGGAGATCAGTACACCTATCTTGCCGACGGTAACACCGTCTTGTATGGCCGGTAGAAGGCCGGTATGAAAAGGGGACAATACCCAAGTGCAGGTCTCTTCTCTCTCTACCTTTTTTTTTCTTTCTTTTTAATCAATTAATTAATGAGGGGTACCATAGTGGATATGATATATGGAGTTGGTAGGGTAGTGGTAAAGCTGATGTGGCAGCTGATGTGACAGTCTATAGGAGGGGTATGACCTGCACCATAAATGATGGCCTTACAAATTGCATAAATTACCATATATAAGGGTTTGACCTTAAAATTTCCATAAATTACAATAATGCCATTGTAGAAGAAAAAACGGAACTGCCACACAAATTGCATAAATTACGATATTGCCATCGTAAGGCCATCCACAGCGGGTACCGATACCGGTTGGTACCATCGGTAACACTGCCGTGGATGAATTGGTAGCACCGCCGGTATGGAGAGTAAATCGGTATGGTTATAACGTTGAGTTTCCACCCCACCCCCCACCCCACCCCACCCCACCCCACGCCACGCCATCTAGGGGTGAGCAAAACCGGGTACCCGGCCAAAATTCATGGAACCGGAACCGGAACCGGCGGTTCCTAGAATGAAGGAACCGGAACCGGTTGCACCGGTTCTTCATATTTGGGAACCGGTCCCGGAACCGCCGGTTCCGGTTCCGAAACCGGGTACCCGGTGTCTAATTAAATGTTTTTTTAAATAGTTTATGTTATAAAAAAGAAATTATTAGTTATTACATAGTCACAACGTAACGAAATAAATAGTAAAACGATGAAAACTTATCCGATAAAAACTATATAAATAATTACGACAATTTTTAAAAATGAAAATAACAAAAAACACAACTTGAAATGTTAAATACGATATAAAAATATCGAATATATATATATATATAAGTCGAGTGAAAAAGTGGTCGTAAGTTTATGCGTAATAAAAAGGTAAAATAATAAATTTAAGTTTAGTCTATTAAACATAATAATCATATATATAAAATTACCTTTATTAATATATAAATGTATACATATATATAGTCTAACCGGTTCCGGCGGGTACCCGGCGGTTAGCGGTTCCACAAAAATGAGAACCGGAACCGGAACCGGTCCCGACCGGTTCCGTATTTTAGGAACCGGAACCGGAACCACTCACATCGGTTCCGGTTCCGGAACCGGCGGTTCCATAGCGGTTTCGGTTCCAAAAGCGGGTACCCGGTTCCGATGCTCACCCCTAACGCCATCCCCCACCTTTCTTTCTATCTCTCTTTTCTTTCTTTCTTTCTTTCTTTTAATTAATTAATTAGATTGGTATGGAATTGATATGGATGTGGATGAATTGGTAAGGATCGGTGAGGTAATGGTAAAATAGTGGAAAGCTGATGTGCGTTGATGTGGCAGCTGGTACCATTGGTACTAGGTAAAAATATTGTGGATGGTCTAATATTAAAATAGTATGATTTCATATATTTAACCACTTTAAAACCATTTTAGTTCCCGTGATTTCATATATTTAACGATTTTCGTCTTTGATCTTTTACAATTGATTTTTTCATTCATATGGTTTTTATTTTCAACCCTCTATCCAACTTCGTTAAAGTAAATAGTTAACCCATTCAAAAAAATATTTTATTAAATTACATATTTGGTCTTTAGGGTATCTCTAACAGTATTGCTAAAATAGAAAAAATGATGTTTTTTTGTCCTAAAATGCTCCAACACCATTGCTAAATGGATTGCTAAAATAGAAAAAGTTTGAGTTTCTCTAAATTTAGAAATTTCTCTAAAATCTCTATATGAGGAAAGAGAAACAACTTTTTAATCCACTCCACCAATTGTTTAAAAGTTGGTTAATTTCTTTTATTGAAATAATAAATATATTGAATATTTTAATAATAAAAATAATGATTGATTCTCTAAAATAGCAAAGCTGTTGCAGATGATAGAAAATGTTTTTAGAGATTTTGACTTGTTTTCTCTATTTTAGAAATTTTTTTAGCAATACCGTTGGAGATGCTCTTATAGTAAATCATTCTTTATATTTTTATTCTTTACTTTTTACTATCTTTATTTATTTATTTTATCAACATATTTTGTTGATTAATTGTAAACTATTACAATTTTAATAAAAAAACAATCAAATAATTATATAACCCTATAATTACCAGAAAAATATTATTATACCATACGAAATGCATGAAAAAATAAATTTGACCCTGGACATCACTTAAATTACAAGACTGTTATCGTTGTTAAATTACAAGATTGTTTTTGTGGTTAAATTACAAGACTACGCTTTTAGTCCCCGTTGTATGATATTTATAACGATTCTCGTCCCTACTCTTTAACAACAATTTTTTTCATCCATGTGGGTTTTATTTTCATTTCATTTGCATCCCTCCATTTAACTTTATTAAATTAAGAGGTTAATCATTATAAAAATGTTTTATTAAATTAGATATTTTCTAGTAGACCATTCTTTATATTTTTAATTCTCAAATTATATTATTCACAATTTTTACCTCTTACTTTTTTTATTTTATCAATGTATTTTGTTTTATTGATTAATTATAGGGTTTACTTCACCGGAGTGTATCCAACTTGTCACGAAAAGTTATTGTATGTATTGAACTTCTATTTTTTCTATTGTATGTATCAAACATATCAAAACTACCGAGTGTATGTATCAAACTTATCAAAACCTACCACGAAAGTGTATCCAACTTGCCACAAAGTGTATCCAACTTGTCACAAAAGTGTATCAAAATACATCAAATGGTAGGTTTTTATAAGTTTGATACATACAATGGACAAAATCAAAGTCTAATACATACAATAACTTTTCGTGACAAGTTGGATACACTCCGATGAAATAAACCCTTAATTATAAACTAATTTAACTTTAATAAAAAAAATAATCATATGCCCATGTTCATCTTCATCCATTGACCACATTTAATTCTTATTTATTATGATTTTTGTTAATTTCTAAAGTTAATAAATAATTAAATATTAATGACCAGATAGACAATTAATAACATCATCCACCAAACAGATAATTGAAATAATAAATCTATAACTTTGCAATATAATGTAAACTATAGGAACCAACAATGTAATATAGTGCAAACAAAAAAAAATTACTTCGAGAAAATGGATGCAATCGAGTTGAAGGGCTACATAGCGTTCATCAATTTTTCGTGTTTTTAAGTTTTTTCTTTAAACCTTCCTCTATACTTTTAAGATTGTTTTTAACAGTAGGTTTTTATAAACTAAATGTAAGTATTGAAGTTCTCTTCCTTGCTTAGCCTTTGCCGTTAAAAAAAATGTAAGTATTGAAGCAAGTTCTTTAGGTAAGTTTAGCTCATTTAACTTATTATATAAGAACCTTGCTTTTAGTTTTTTAAACTAAGTATTCTATGTAGTTTAAAATTTATTGTTATTTTAATCTTTTAGAGTTAATATTAATAAGGGTATAATTGGAAAAGGCTACAATAAGCTCCTCATAAGCTACTCAAAGTAGCGTTTCAAAAAGCTAGCTTATAAGTTAATATTAATAAGGGTATAATTGGAAAAAGCTACAATAAGCTCCTCATAAGCTACTCAAATTAGCGTTTCAAAAAGCTAGCTTATAAGCTAGCGTCCTGGTACATGTTTGGATGGACTAACTTATAAGCTAGCTTATGTTTGCCAAACACAGCCTTAAAGATATAAATTAGCCTAAAAAACGAGAATAACAATGATTATATAAACTGAGACAAAAACCGCAATCAATCTTTATCGGATAAAATCATAAAAAAAACCCTAACTTCGTTTTAATCAACAAGTTAACAACTACATAACTGCTTCTCTAATCAAATTAAGAATAATTCTAACTTAATAGTATTTCAAAAATATAAAATATATAGAACTATTAAAAACCGGAAAAATTAAAAAAACCCGAAGCCATGAAACATAATGTTACAAACAAACAAACACCTTATTCTTTCACGGAAACTTAAAACCAGCCCCTCCGGCGGCCGCATCCTCCGTTCCAGCGTTCGGGTTAATCGCCACCCACAACAACGAAAGCGTGATCGCAATGAGCCCGGACCACACAAACACGATCGTGGGCGTCTTCCCTCTCCTCCCCATCAACCCTTTGAAGAACGGATACAAGTGCGCCAACACCCAAAAACTGAAAAACGCACCCCGATGAACTTCCCCCATTGCGGGTTTATGCTGTATATCGTCCTCGTGAACGCCACCACCATCGCCAGCACGTTCACCATCGCGATCACGATTGGCGGGATCATCAACGACGTCCATTTCACCAAATACAGCTCCGCGAAAGTGTCTCCTGTGTCCTCGACCGCTTTCGAGGTCAACGTGAACGAGATCTCGATCCCGGCAATCACTTTCAAAAGCCCTTGGATCACGGCGGCCAAGTGGGAGCTCGTCCCGGAGATCAGCCAGAACTGCTCGTTCCGCCACCAGTCTTCTAAGGACACGCCGGACCACCGGACCTCCAACACGGCGAGGCTGATCAAGCATAGGGTTATTAGTAGGAGGTAGACTAAGAAGGTGACATTGAGGTTTTTGACGATGAAGTGGCCGGATAAGAGGGAGAGGGCCGGAAGGAAGCAATACACGAGGAGGAAGAGGGACGTGAAGGGGTAAATGCCGACGTTTAGGTACGCCAGACGTTGTAGGAACATGAGTCGTCTGGATGCTAGAAAAGCGTTGTTTCTGGAGAAGAAGATCTCGACCGAACCCGTGGCCCATCGGAGCACTTGGTGGAGTCGATCGGTGAGATTAATGGGTGCGGACCCACGGAAAGCATCTCGTTTCGTGAGGCAGTAGATGGACCGCCACCCACGGTTGTGCATCCGGTATCCTGTCACCACGTCTTCCGTTACCGATCCGTAAATCCAGCCCACTCGATCGCCCCATTCCGTTTTATCCTCGTACCTGTGTTTGTAGCACCAAGAACCGTTAATCCGTTGAATAAATCCTTCTTTAACTCTAAAATATTTTTAGAAAAAAAGTCTGAAACCCGATTATCTTCCTTTTAAATTTTACACCATCCACCTGTTATGTTATCTTTTAGATGTGAAATCAGACTTCAGACCTCTTAAAAAACAAATGACAAGTATGCTTACCAGCAAGAGATAACCGAAACAGATTCAGCAACTGTAGTGGCATCAAGCGGTTCGCGGGCATTGCGAAGGACACCGGGAGGCCGACCGTACTTGACGGCCGGGTGATCAGCGATCGGACGGCCTTGAAACTCGGCTACGGGTATCGATGCTGCCAGAAGCGTCGAGTTTCCGAACCGTCTCGGCAGTTCATTGACCTTAAGGTCCGGGTCGAAATCCGTCGCCTTCAATGCTTGTGTCTCGGGCGATACCCCGGTGCTGTCGGCCCCCTTGTTTGTGGGGGGCAGCATCCAGGGCTTCGGCGGGTCAAACCCGTACAATGCAAAGCGTCTAAACATGCATCCCGTACCCACGTAAAACGGGCCTTGTAGCCCGTCGAGCGCCCGCATGTTTCCGTCAAAGAAGACGGTGTTGTGGTTGGCGTAACGGTCCGAGGGATCGATCCCTTCGAACCGCTGCGGATACTGAATGTAGCAAATGTCTTCGCCCCCACGGTCCATCATGAAGCAGATCCCTTCTCGAACCGCCAGAGTGTTGTTTATATAATGGTCACAGTCCAAGTTCAAGATGAACGGGCCGTTAGACAGGACCGCGGAGGAACGGACCAGTGCGTTCATGGCCCCGGCTTTCTTGTTGTGGTCGTATCCGGACCGTTTCTCTCGTGACATATACACGAACATCGGCAATCTTATATCGACATCCGAGAAGTCGATAAGATTGTTTTCATCTGTTGACCCACGTAACCAGTCAGGGGATGGAGGCTTCAACATTACTTGTAAGATGCCCGCATGGTCACCTTTTTTATGGTCCGAGCTCGGGGTGGTCCAAGTACCGGGCCAGTGCGTGCCATCGGCCATCCATGTGGCCCGTTTGACCTTTATGGGCTCCAACGGGTCTGCACCGCTGTCCCGAATGTTCTTCATCATCTTCATCTCCTCCCTGGCGTTAAACGCGTCCGATCTTCTCCTTATCGAATCCGGCAAGTTATTGATCCTGACCTTGAACTCGTCGTACTCTCGTTTCACCCTCCTCCGATCCTTCACGAAATCAATCCGTTTCTTGTTCTTGGTCGGATCGCCTTTCAACGAGAAATAAGTGTCGGGATTCCGCGGCTCGATGTCGTGCTTCCGACAAAACGGCACCCATAGATCGGCGAAGCTGCAAGCCTCCGCCATGGCCTCGAAGGTGAGAAGCGCACCACCGTCATCGGATATGTAGCAGGATACCTTCTCGACTGGGTACTCAACGGCCAGGATCGAGAGGATGGTGTTGGCGGTGACGAGCGGCGGCTCTTTCTCCGGATCGGCGGTCGACACAAAGAAGTCGAGACCCGGGAGGTCGGAACGGCCGGTCGGATTCTTGCTCCGGTCCGGCATCTCAAACTTGTCGTGAAGAAGCTTGAGGTCCGTGGACCGATTGACCGGAGAAATCTTTGGGATTTGATCGAGAATCCAAGAAAACCCGAACCAGAGCTCGCAAACAACCGACAAGAACCACAACCACATCGCGTCAGGATTCGGGTGTTGAATTCTCCACGCTAAAAAGAAACACAAGACGACAAACCGGATTGCGATCAACAATCTGTAAGGACTAATGATACTTGCATCGATAGGCATCGTCCGGGTGAGCGGCCCGCCACGGCTTATCGGCCGGATCTCCGAGACCACCGCCACCTCCCTCCTCTGGCGGCCAATACGCGTTTCCAACTCCATACGTACCGGATGTCTCGTTAAACAGCCATTTATTGTGATCGAAATCCCCATTCTGGTTCTTCTTGACCACCGATGTACGCTTACCATCGGGTCCCTGAAGCGCCAGTGCTCCGCTGCTGCCAGGTGGATCGTCATCGTCCGTTCTATACGGCTCTTTGCATCCCGGGCACAGCCCCGTGTCCTTCTGTGCATCTAAAAAGCAATCTCTGCAAATCTTGAACCTGAACCAAGAACCGAAGAAAATGAGTCATAAATGTTTATTTATTACGATTCAAATAACGGAACAAAACCGATTTGAACCTGCATTCGCAAGGAATAATCTCAACACCTCTGTCATCTTTCATGACCGTATCGCCGCAATTCGGCATGGAACATAATGAGCCTTTCAAGCCCGCCATTTGAGGATGGTTCACGTCCGAATCGGTCACTTTGTCCATGAGATGGGCACGCGTGACGCTATTGAAACCACCGGTGAAGAGCGAGTTCGAGACATACTGTTCTTCGGCTTTCGTAGCAACTGACGTCTCTGTCGGTAGGTTGTCGGGCGTCGAAGGGATATGGACCGTGTAATTTGTGTAATTACCCGATGTCTCCCCGGCTTCATCGATGTCATCCTTCGATAAGCTGACATAACGCCCGCTCGAAGTTCGACGTGCGAATTTTACGTTTTGGGCCGAGGATGCACCCCCGCCTCCACCTCCACCGGTGCTCTTGTTTGTCTTTTTAGATGGTTGGGAACTTGCCATTCCCTTACCACCTAGTTTGATCAGATTCCATTTTCGTGCCAAAAGAATCCAAAATCTATTTGGTTATCTTTTAGTATTCTTTGTTTTGGTGAATTAACCGGACAGTTGGTAATCGAACAAGAATGAGAGGGAGAAATAGTAGGAAGGAAACAATGGATTATTGTTCCTTTCTATAAATAGCAACTTTCTAGATGAAAGTTTTACTCCTTCAAATCAAAATATAAACTTTATAGGAGGTATAACTATAGATTAGAAAGATACTTCATCTAATATACAAAGTTACATACTTAGAAATGTTAAATTCTTCAGCAGCAACAAAAAGAAAAAAAAATTACCTTCTGTCTCCAACACATTCTCTATTTTGAAGATTATACAATTATTTGTATTATTAAAATATTCAACGCCACTAATATAATATTATTTCTCTATCCTAAACATTTAGATTCTAGCATATTCATTGGTAGAATGCATATATAAAAACTCATTTATCTCTCATAGGTAATCATTTTTGGAGAAATCTCCAATTTTGGAGATTTGCACTCTTTCTCTTACTTTCTCCAATTTGGAGAAGGTTTTGGAGAATCTGTTGGAGTAAAAAAGATAACCAAAATCTCCATTTCTGACAAGTTGTTAGGGATGCTCTTATGTTTAGCAAACTAGCTAATAAGCTAATTGGCAGTCGAAAAGCCGGCTAATAAACTAGCAATTAGATAATAAA
Organism: Centaurea solstitialis; assembly: GCA_030169165.1. Taxonomy (NCBI): domain Eukaryota; kingdom Viridiplantae; phylum Streptophyta; class Magnoliopsida; order Asterales; family Asteraceae; genus Centaurea; species Centaurea solstitialis. Next base: position 1,441,990 of record CM058042.1, on the reverse strand, counting down.
ATTGGCTATGTTTGGTAAAAACTAAGAGATTAGCTAAATGAAAGGAACTAAAAGAAATTATAATGGGAATTTATGTTTGAAAAGCCATCCAAAGTAGCTTTTAGAAAATCTAAAAAGATTAACCAATTTATGGTTACCAAATATGGACCAAATAATCATGAAATAGTAACCTTTTTTATTACTATGATGGTAACAGAATTTTTGAATGAGTAGTCTCTATGTAACATGAGAATTGATATACATACACTTAAAGATTCGGGTTGTGCAAGTGTTGTACCCCTCTCCATTCTGACTCTGGACCTATGGTTACCGGTTTGAGCAATGCCGCCTGACCAACACATATATACGAGTACTTGCCATATGCTTTATGGCTCGAGCCGGGCTGAAAAGGTACAACTCGTTAAAGCCTTCTCTACCCAATACAACCGAGTTCCGTTTACCCTGTAAAACACAATGGAGAGTTTACAAGACTGTTGGCTGTTTCGAAATGAAGCAGCATACTATATGCTAAAGATGCACAGAAAAGCACAGTTCGGTTGAAGTAGAGTTTTAAAAAATAAAAAATCATAGTTAGATTATAATCAAGGTTGTAAAATAATTTTTGTACTTAAATTGTTACATTTTTTTGGTATAGAAAAAGCATGGCCACCAGGCCTAAATCGGTCTTGTTTCAAGTCCAAAAGTCCGGCCCGACTTGAGGGTTTTCTTTTTGTATCAAAATCAGGTTTGAAGACCTGGGCCTGCATATTAAAACTCCAAATTTGCTTATTAAAACATGACTTAGGGGGTGTTTGGGATTGCTTATTAAAACTACAAATTTGCTTATTATTGGTTGGAACAGCGAATAAGCAATTTTGAATGTTTGGATAAAAAAGTTTATCATGGTGCCAACCAACAGATAAGGAGTTTTTTAAGAAGTTAAAACTTAAAAAGGTCTTAACTTTTCCAACCAACAATAAGCAGATAAGCATGAGTTGTTTTAAATAAGCAATCCAAAACACCCCTGATATGTCAAATTTTGGTGCAATTCAAGAGAAATACCCTGTCCATGATGGTGAAACTCCTAGGAGCACTGGTGTAAATCAAGCTCAGTTTCTCGGTTAAATGCTTGTAGTTATCATCCTCTTCACCCTCCATCTCATCATCTGTCTGTCCCTTATCAGCGCGGCCATCATTACGGTTTCCCGTCCCCCAGCCCGACAACAGTTGCTTGAAAGCCGCTGGACCCCACGAGTTTCTGGAATCCGAATCGTTCTTGTTGAGATCAGGAGGAATTATACTGAAGTTTGAGAAAATCGGTGGCTTAACGAAGTAATTGGAACTCTCGAGCCCGACGGCATAAGCGGCTTCTGGAGTGCTTACGGCCAAGTGACCGATGATCGATCCCATTACTCGGAGTGACGAAGGTCTCAAGTTCGTAATCACAATCTCTGAGCTTATTGTATCATTTTGCAGAGTCACAATGTGTTTGATTTGAATTTTGTTTTCTGGATCGCTAGCAATCAGTTCTACCTGTAATATATAATTGAAATTATACAAATCTAAGTATCAAACAAGTAAACAACGGTTATCGAACATAAGGATCCAGGGAAGGCCTGGCTTAGAGTACACGGTGGCACAGGCCACCAAATTATTTTTCCGGCGAAGTGTAGAATTTTTGAATTTTATGAAGGTGCAACCATATTAATATCATTTTTGAGGGTGTCAGTATCGTTTTCGAAACTTCAAGGTGTGCACCTAAAAACCAAAACTTCTCTTGAATCAACCAAAAAATTTACTAAAAATCAACCAAAAAACTCTCTTGCAGTAAATCAAACAACCCAACAATTTAAAAAAATCCATCGAAATCAGCCAAAACATCGAAACAAAGGCTGTGTTTGGCAAAAATAAGCTAGTTTTATAAGCTAGTCCATCCAAACATGTACCGTAAGCTACCTTATTGAAACGCTAGTTAGAGTAGCGTTTCAGGAGCTTTTTGTACTTTTTTCCGATTATACCCTTATTAATATTAATTATTATACCCTTGATACCTTTTTTAATCATTTTACATACTGATAAGCTAGTTTTGCCAAACATAATTTATTCATAAGCTGGCCGATTAGTCAACAGCTAGCTTATCAACTGCTTTGACAAATACAGCCAAAATCTTACGAATTCAACCAAAAACTTAATTATACTGTGCCACCGTTTGAAAACCGTCCTGATTCGGTCGGAACATTGAAAATTCGATTATAATAAGAAGGTTTACAGAGTTGTACGGTACAATCATTTACTGCATTCACCTGAATTGACTCTTGAGGACTTCCTCCAACATCTCGAAGATTCCAGAAACTCGGAGACCACAATACCTCTCCATTTCCTTCTCCTCCTTCACATCTGAAAGCTAAGGAAACGCCGCCGCGAACCACCGCACCACCGCCGCCGCCGCCGCCGTCTCCCTCGGAGACCGTCGTGTGCAGCAGCTCCAGCAATCCGCCGTGCCACATCGGCGCCTTGTAGGACGTTATCAGTCCACTTGGCAGCATGAGATTGGCTACGCTTCCGTTGTCCAGCGCCATCCTGACGACGCAGGTTTCTGATCCGAGGCTTGTGAAGGAGACGCCATGGCCGCTGAATTCGGTTTCTAGGTAATCGACGTTGATCGATGATGGATGTGGAATCGAAGAAGCTGCTACTCTAGGTAGTAATTGGAAGGTTCTTCTGGTGGAATTGGAATTGGAATTGGAATTGGAATTGTTGTGAGATTTGATTGGAAAGGATGGGAGATGATGATAAGAGGTGGTTTTGGTAATGGAGGAGGTTGTTGAAGGTTGAAGATGATGATGGATGAAGGTGGATGAGAAGATGGAAGTGTGACTGTTAACCATGGCCATTGTTTTTTTTTTCCCTCTTTTTCAGTTATTCTTCTGCAATAGTGTGTATATATATATATATATATATAGGAAAGTTCAAATGTGAACCACTTTTTGGTTGTGAACGTGAGGACAACCGAGAGCGCGACACGTGGCGACATTGAGTGTGGTCCCCCACTTAATTCAATGTCCTCCCATGAATCGCGCCTAGTCATCCGCCGTGGATCTAACGTGGCGCCTAGTCATCCCCACGTGTCACGCTCTCGGTTGTCCTCACGTTCACAACCAAAAAGTGGTTCACATTTGAACCCACCCCATATATATATATATATATATAGGGGTGGGTTCAAATACAAACCACCCTTTCATTGTGAACGTGAGGACAGCCCAGAGCGCGACACGTGGCAATCTGAAACGGCGGGTCAAGTCTTATTCAATCTGAATAAAACCGCATGTTAGTGTTATTCATACTGAATAACGCTTGACCCGCGGATGACCCGCGGCTGACCCGCCCGCGTCCGATTTCTTCAGAGTGCAAGTTAGTGTTATTCATACTGAATAACGCTTTATTCAGTCTAAATGACTAAGTCGAAATTTTTTCAAATCGCCACGTGGCGCGCTCTCGTTTGTCCTCACGTTCACAATGAAAAGATGGTTTGCAATTGAACTTTCACCTATATATATATATATATCGTTATGAAATAAGTCAAATAACCGGTTAAATGGATAATCCAACGGCCTATGTAGATTTCAACCAAAAGAACACTTATTTCGGGTAAATTGATCATTTAATCAGTTTTGTTCTCTTTTGTTTCGTTTAGTTATGAGTTATTGAACAACTGACTTGTTTAGTTCTATTCTATTATGTTCTATCTTGTTTTGTTGTTCATGTCATGTTATGTTCTGATACTAAATGCATTGTATAGAAACTTTGTGTTTCATGTTTAACTTTGGATTAGATTGGAAGATCTAAATGAGGTTGATTATTCATCGTGTTTGGTAGAGTAAAAGTATAATAGATGAGAAAGAAGTGAAAATTTAGGGGTTGTGTAGTAAGTACTTAGTAAGTATTTAGCGTGTTTTATTACCTTACTACGTGAACGTGACAAAAGTTGAGAATCTTATTTGGTAAAAGAGTAGACAATAATCGAAGGTTTTACCTGATAAGTGAGAGTGATGACTCTTTATCAATAAGCATTTACCAGGTTACAAATGTTTATCATCAATCTAATTTGATGACTGGAAATGTTGCTCTACATTGTAAATGAGAGTGTGACTTTTGTCGATGAGCACTCACTAAGAGTTTAGTAAATGACTCGTTAATAAACTACTGGTATCAAATTAAAACTCTAAGGTGGCGTTTGGTTTACTGGAATTAGAGGGAATTAGAATCCAATTCCAGGAATTCCTGCGTTCAATTCACCATTTACAAGACGAAATTGGAATCCTTTGTATCTAAACTTTCCTTCATTTGAGGGATTCAAATTCCTCCCTCTCCCTAAGGAACTTAGATTCCTTCAAACCATCAGACCTCTCCTTCAGCCGATTGGGTGTTAATCTGGTCAACTCAATCATTTTTCAGGCCCATCGGGTTTTTGAAAAATAAACTTCACCCGGACTCGAACCTATTAAGCTTTGGGTTGAGGTTAATTGGATTTCGGGTTATAACCCAACCAACCAAATTTAAGTTTGGATTAATCAGGTATGGTTATTTCGGTTTGGGGTGGATTGTTCGGATTACCTGATTTATAGTTATATTATTCGGTTCAGGTGATGAGTAGAAAAAAAAAATCTGTTTGGTTCGACCCAAAACCTAAACCGTATTCAATTAGGTTACCAGGTATAATTTTAATACCTCAAAAGCTATTAACCCTACCCAAATGACCCAAAACTCGAACAAAACCACCGAAAAACACCCATAGGTGATGAAGTTACATCAAATTCGAATTCTTAATGCTACAATCAAACACAATGTAAAGATAGGATTCAAATTCAAACACAATTACAATCATTTCTCCCAGCAAACACTTTTTCATCCATATAGTGTTGTTTAGTTTTTCATCTTAACTTTATTTTTTTCCAAATGACTCTTTTTAGTTTCTACCAAGCTTTTTAAGCAGAAGTTTGAAATACTCTTTGGAGAATGTTCTTATTTGATATGTGAATTTAGTACTGTTTTCCAACTTTGTCAATATTTTATGTCTGAATAAAAACTCAAAGCCCCATTGCTTCTCTATGTGGGTGCACAATTACATAATAGTTGTTGATGCCCAACACAATTCAAAATATGTAACTTATTTCAATACCATTGAAATACACTTGCACTTGGTAGATGTACATAATCAAAAGCTTAGAAAAATTGTACCGATAGTTAAATTATATAAAAATAAATATAATTATAATTATATGTAATTACAAATTATCATGCTCAATAACTTGTGCCCCTCTCCATTCTTCACCTGGTTCAATGGTGATCGGAGCCAACATCGAAGCAGGACCAGTACAAATAAAATAATCTTTTCCGTATTTCTCTGATAACGATCCCGGACTCGACAAGTAAATGTCTTCGAAACCCATTCTTACAAACCTGAAGAACAATTCCCTTCCCTGAAAATAGACGCAAAATTTATATTAGCTTTTGACAACAATCTAAAGAAATTCTCACATGACGATAGATTTTACAACAAATAACATAATCACTTACGTATTTTTGTGAAACTTGTAATAATATTACTACAAGTAAAGAGTAATTTAGAATTTTTAAAAAGAAGATTACTTACGTTATAATGGTTGTCCAATCAAATAATCAATCAACTAAACCATTGTTTATTTACTTACCATAACAAAAAATTCGATAATGTTAGGTCTAGAATGTTTTTTCCTTCTTATTTATTTTAATTTACTGCTATTGACAGCTGTTTTGGTCAGACAAAATTACTCTATTGTATACAAAATGTAAATGTTACCTGATCAATAGTCTCATACTTTGATGGAGGAGTGTTATAGAACTCCTTAGCTCTCTCCTCGAGAGGAGCGCTGTAAACTCTGCTAAGTTTATGCTTCAAAATTGTAATCGGAACATCTTGTACACTCCAAACCCCTACTTTTTTCTCTGGTTCCCATCCAAATGAAAACAAGCCGGGATCCTCAGTTTTCATTGTTTCAGATGGTGATAGGATCTCAAATTTAGAAGATAAAGGAGGGTGGGAGCAATAGGAGCAACCTTTAAGCCCATCAACGGCGGTGCCGTCTCTTTTTTTGGACTTAAAGTGCGTAAGAATTGCGGTCTTCAGATCAATTGGTTTCCGACCATTATTTTTCACTAGAACCGCTGTCGCCATGCTTAAAGCATATAGAGTGATCACATAGGTTATGTCGAGAGGTCCACTGGTTGTGCAACTCAGCTCTACCTGAATTTGTTGAATGTTAAAATCATTGTTAAGTCTACATTTTCTTTTAAGTAAAAAGATAAATTAGATGAAGCAAAACATGATGTTTCTTAGGGTCTTAGTTACCATAAATAATTAATCTAAAAACTAAAAGTATTGTTTTGTCATTTTATTTATATACGATCTTTTAAAGATTGCGTTAATAATTAAATATATAATAAACGCTAATTACTCTTAATACAAAAAAAATATTCATAAACTTCCTATGATGTTAATGAAATAGAAATTGAACCATGAATTTAAGTACCATTATCCACTTTATATATTCCATTTAACAAATAATCAAATATTTTCATATACATACACATAATAGATGTGATATATCTCCACCATCCAATGAGATAAGGTATAGGCAAATTTGAATAGATAAGGTATAATCCAAATTGAAACCAAAGAATTATGTATAAAATAATCATCTTGTTCCCTGTAAATTAACATCTATAATATATATTTTAAAAATATTTGTTTTTGGTCTTTCTATAATGTGTGTCAGAGAGAAAGGTTATTTATCCAAATTCATGTTTCATTTAGGGATGATGCAATAGAGGAACAAAACCTGAAGAGCATCGATGGAGTCGGAATCAACATCCTTAACAACCCAATCAGATAAATCCACATCTTTAGCATTCTTATCATTTGAAGCATTGTTAAGCACCAAACCAATCCCTCCCTTTGCAGACGAAGTTGTGTACAGAACCTCTTCAAACCCGTCTTCCTTCCAATACACTTTAGGCTTATAAGATGTCACATGGGCATTGTTCAATTGAAGCTTCAATGAACTACCATTTCTGACCGTAAGTTCGGCCATCTGAGCTCCATCATCATGCTCGTAGAATTTGATTCCTTTCCGGCCAAATTTCTGATCAAGCGTCTCTGTAACTGTAACCGGAGTTGTGGTGGAAGTCGCCGATTTCGGAATGAGTATGGATGGTTTGGGAAGGGAGAGAGATAGAAGAGAAGTTGCAGCCATGGGATTGAAGATGATAGAGTGAATTCTATTACATCCGTTCCCTTCCAATTTGTTGGTTTCTTCATAATAAATTTTCGTTTTACCCCCTTAAAGTAATGAAACTTAACATGTTACACCCCCAAACAATTGGTGCTTGACCAAAGCTTCATTTTGTTAACGTTGAAAACAAATTGTAATTTGGAAACTATGTTGTGGTTTGCCTTTTTCCCAATAAAAATCAAACATAACAGTTTAAAAAAGTTAATTTATCTCAGTATTATTAAATTGACTGAATTATTCTAGTATATAATAAGTTTTTGTTTACTAAAGTGAGTGATTGCCAATAAAATTCAATACTATTACTTATTTATCGGGTAAGATTTTAGTTTACAAAAAATGTATTGTATGCAACAATTTACCTGGTAAGTGCTAACCGTGGTAAGAGATGACGACACTCACTTACCGGGTAAGACTCCATCCTTGTCTTCACTCTTACTCGGATAAGATTCTTATCCTTGCCAATTGCCATATGCTTTCGATAAGGTAATATGACTTGGTAAATGCTTACCTGAGTTTCAGTAATTGCCCCCTTAATTGAGTTTAATACAATGCAAGTTATAAGCCCAAAAGAAATAATAAAAATGACTAAGATGTCCTTTTTTTAATTAGTTTTTCCCAATAAATTACAAACAATAAACCTAATATTTAATGTAAAAAATATAAGTTATAAATGCCTAAACCAAGAGTAAACTACCCATATTATTTTACACATATGCAACATAATATTATATACATGTATAATATATCTAATGACGGATGATTATACGAAAACAATATCTATTTAAAAGAACATAAGAATTAACAAAATATCATAGATAAATATGCATTAACGACGAAAAAATCACACACCCAACTTATCCCGCAACTTGCAAAATCGTGTAAATCATGTATGTTTTTGTACATTAATCATATATGATTTTGTTGGTCCTTGTGTTCTTTCAAATTGATATCATCCTCGTTTGAACTCACCCTTATATGTAATACTATATATATATATATATATATAGACGAAAGTTCGGCTGCAAACTCATTTTTCATTGCGAACGTGAAGACAACCGAGAGTGTGACACGTGTCTCATTTAGTCTAAATAATACATGATTATTCAGATCGAATGTTCATGCATTATTCATGATGAATTATACAACATTCGGTATGAATAATGCAACATTCAGTCTAAATAATGCGTAAACATTTGGTCCGAATAATTTTGTATTATTCAAACTAAACGAGATACGTGTCACGCTCTCGGTTGTCCTTACGTTCGCAATGAAATGTGAGTTTTCATCTGAACGCATCCTTGCATATTTATATTAGTTATGTATTCGTTATATGTAAACATTTTCGACCTTGATGGTAAATAACTCGGATAAAAATCACATGTGCTAAATATTCATGTATCATTCAGATCCACCAATCACTTGAATACACGTCATGAGTGAGAGAGAGAGAGAGAGAGAGAGAGAGAGAGAGAGAGAGAATGTGAAGTAAAATAAAATAAATTTAAAGAGTTGTTATTATTTTATTGGATGAATATAATTGAGATATGAAAATTTAGCACAGGTGATTTCTATTCAAATAACTGGAAATGACAAGCATGTGTTATGATGTTTTTATATTCCGTCACGTTGGATGTTAATTTTATGGTTTTGTGTGGTATAAAAATTAAAAATTCATGTAGAATTAAATAAATCATTAATTAATTATACATCAAATTAGTAGCTAATATTAGGTACACAATGTTCACAATTAAGGAAGAAAAGACACATAGATAAAATAGAAGCTAAAGCCATGGGCTTGGAGATGATAAAGTGGATTCTATTGGTTCCATTCCCTTTCAAAGTTCCAATTTATGGTTTAACAAATTTTCGTTTTTGCTCCCTTGAACTATCAAAACTTAACATATTAACCCCCAAACTATTGGGTGTAAGACCAAAACGTCAAATTGAACCCTATAAATCATATTTGCAAACCATGGTGTGTTTTGCCATTTTTCCTAACAAAGGTATTTACTTTTTCTATATTATAAGAGTGTATGATCTATTCAGGCTAAAAGATTTGTGTATTCATTGCTATCGGTTAGACTTGGTGAAAAAGGAAAACATTTTGTTTACTAAATGCTTGTTCGGGTAAGCATTTACCAGTAAAATTAACACTATTATTTATTGGGTAAAATTTTAGTCTACCAAAACGGTATTGTATGCAACAATTTTCCCAATAAGCGCTAACTGTTGTAAGAGTTTTTGCCATCACTTATCGTAAGAGTCTTGGTCCTTTCTTTTGCTTTTATCGAGTAAGATTTTTGGTCCTTGTCATATTCATATGGTAATTTACTTTTAAATTGGTAAGTGCTTGCCTAGGCGAACTTTTGGTGAACATGCCCTTAATGTTATATGATTGAAGTGAAAATAAGAGCTAACTAAGGAATGAGATTTTGAAAGCGTTAAATTTATCTCAACAATTTCTTATAAGGAGAAGGTTGATACATAATGATTAGCATCCCTAGGTGCAAGAAAGGCAATCAATCTATGCACTCATGTTTGAGTAGATTATGTTGATTACTACTTGATAGGTTTTAGTGTCAATCGGCGTTGTTTATGGTAAAACTGAGCTCTCAAGTTATTTTTCCAATCATCCCTTTTGAGAAATCAAGAAAATATCATTCTAGGTGATGAAGTTCTACCATAGTTGACAAAAGCACTTAGTTGGAAACCTGATATTTAGCTAATACTTTTTATGACAAACAAAAAAACAATTTTGCTAAGTCGAAACAACTGATGCTCGGTTGCTACCACTTGGAAGATACACGCTTATCAATTGTTGGTTGTGTGCCAATAAACAATGATAGTTTGCTTCCTATTGGTCATCAGTTTGAGTCCCTTCAGGATTATTGAAAGTTTACTCAAATGTTGACTTCAAAGCTAGATGGAAATAACGAATGCGTATGCCGTTTAGCCTAAATATTCACGTTTAAAGTATACTTTTATAGTTTCATTGTATATCTATTTAGTAGAAAATTGTTTTTTAAGTGACGTTGAATGATGGTTATATTCAAACAAATATGAATAGTATGCATAATGGAAGCAATAACAAAACAAGAAGTTTACACAAGCTATGAGGAAGTCCTTTTAAGCTATTATTCAATGCTTTCGAAATTACAAAGTTCGACCATTGTGACAAATGTAAATGACGTTTATGCCCAACAGTCATGAAATTCAAAATGACTAATAAACATAATTGATTATCGGCTAAATGTAGATTTGGAAAACATGCATGTGATCAGTAAGACAAGACACACCATCACATACGCCAAACACACAACCTAGGACGATTCTTAACCACACATTTTTTGTTACGGTGGATGCGATTACGGAGGATTGACGCGAGTGGTTGAGAATCAACCTCGCGTTTTCTTAAAAAAAGTTATCATTCTTATTTAAATCTTTCTCTCTCTATATATATCCATTGGACCAGTAACTTCCAACATATTTAAAATCATGACCATTTTAGATTGATATCCTTCCCAACTAGTGATATTTCTTTAATTAATCAATAAAAGCTTATGGAATCTTGTGTATGTCCACATCAAATATAACCATATATGTATATGCATCTCCCTACAAGAGACATGGAGTACAAACAATCGAAATCCCAACATGACTTCAAGCATAAATATACAAATCTTCATAAACCAATTCATTCACACAAACTACTCATTAGATACATGTTTACCGGCTTTTAAAACTAGTAAACATGACATACACACACAGCGTATAACCCATTTCCGTATACTAACCTTTCTAAAATTCCAAATACCGACATCTGGGACATTGAATGTTCGTATTCCATGATAATACGTAAATCATTACGTTACATTACAAAAATACAAAAAATAATAACTTGTGAATGGTGATATCAAAGGCCACATGTCACATGTCTCAAAGTTTCATGTTTTCTAATTTTCTCTTTCATCTTCGTTATAGAAAACCAAAAAAAAAAAACACAAAAATGAAAAAACAAAAATAAACAAACAATTGGTTATTTATTTCTTTATTTACATTTACAGAGGAAGTTCAAAGAAGAAACATGTCAATTTAAGTAAATGTGAGGATCAATCTCAGCCACTTATCTCGCGGTTATGGTAGACGTGATCGTAGGATTGATGTGATTCATGGGAGGGTAGAGATTATTAAAGGGGAGACCGGTCAAAGCCGCATTAATAATCTCTACCCTCCCATATTAAAGGGAGGGTATAGATTATTGACCGAGATGAGCGGCTTTGACCGGTCCCCCTTTTAATAATCTCTACCTTCCCATAAACCGCGTCAATCATCCGTGATCACATCCACTGTAACCGCGAGACGAGTGGCTCAGATTGCTTCCCACGTTTTCTTAAACTGACATGCTTCTCGTTCGAACCTCCGCTCTATTTTTATAAACATATATAAAAAAAGGTCGTACACCAGGGCAAAGACCGCAATAGCGCAATATAGTTTTAACAGAGAAAGAAAGATAGATATAGCCGCAAGAAGAATAATATCACACAAACCCATCGGCCATTGGAGGTACGTTTTCAATCTCATTTTCCATGAACTCATCATCGATTTCATCTGCTATCTCTAAAACTAACACAAAAAGCTTCGATTTTGTGTTCGTTTGCAGAATTTTTCTATATATATATTTAATTAGAGATAAGATTGAAGGAAGAGAGAGGAGGTAGGGTAAAAGGCGAGATTTTTGTTTCTATGGAGTCTTCTAGAAGGATCTGAGAGCCGATCGAGTCGGAAAACCTAGGTTTTCGTTTGTGTGTTTCGCCGATTGATCAAGCATTTGGCTTCCGATCATATTGATTTTTGAGGTTTTTGAGGTATGGCCGATTGATCGATCTTGTCGTTTGAAATTTTTGATTGTGATTTTGAGATGATTTTGGTGCAATCATTTTAACGTACGGATGATATTTTTGATGATCGGATTGAACTGTTTGATTTTGTTACCGATTTTGTGTATTTGGTTGAAATTTGGTACAATTGTTAATCAAGGATTTTGTTTCTGTTTTTGTGCATTTCTGGAGTGAAGTGATTTGATTTCAGTCAGTTGATGGCTTTTGTGATTATGATGGTTGGATGTAGGATAGATGTGTAATGGTTTTGAGATTTTGTGTTCCCAAAATGATCAAATTTGAAGCAGAATGTAGAATCTTCATAGAGTTTTTGCTAAAAATGGTATAATTTTGACACATATTGCTTTCAATTAAGCATTTTTTATGTTTTGTTTTTGAAAATTTTTGGTCTTTATTGATGGTGCTTGTGGATTTAGATGATGGTGTATTTATTTACTAGCTACATTGTTTTGAATGTTTGGTTTTGTTGTTTCATGTTTGAAGAGAAATTGGGCATGAAAGTGTTCTATTAATAGGTGGTTCGGATTTGTTTACGTTTTTGCATCTTTCTTTTTTTTACCTGTGTTGCTAATTGGAGGTTTGAACAGGAGGCTTGGGATATGAGTTGGATGTGAATTGCATGGGTGATGATGCCACAACTGCGAAGTGGAGCACGGAGATCAAAACGGCTCGGTGATCTTCAGCCTGCCACTCAACCTGCTGATCAAGGGGAAAACGTTGCTGCACCAGCTCAAACCAGAACTAGAAGGAAGACTGGTGGTGGAAGGGGAAGGGGTGATGCTGCAGCTGTAGCTAAAGGGCCTGCGGCAGTGATACCGGTAAGGCCGACTGCTGCTGGTAGAGGCAGAGGCGCTAGGTTGATTGATTTGGACCCAGAACCACCTTGTGAGATTGTTCCAGACGCTGCTGCTATTGGGGTTCGGGAACCTGTTCTTAATAGGATTGACGCGGTTGCGGATAAAGATATTGCCATGGAGGGTGGAAGTGCTGATAAAATAATGGGAGTTGAAGAGGACGGAAACGCAACTCCAGTACCTGAGAGGGTATATTCTTTCTTTGAGATTGACTATTCCTTACTGGATTAGTTGTATTATAGAAATTTTTAACATCATTCATTATATGTCTATCAGTCTATGGCATTTGCAAATAAGTAGACGTATTTAATATGTTTCATTTTGTATCATTCTTCTAGCGTTAATTTGTGTTCTTTCTATAAAACAACCAAGTAACATGTGCTGTTGCTTTGATGCAGGTACAAGTGGGTAATTCTCCTTTGTATAAGACGGAGAGAAAGTTGGGCAAGGGTGGTTTTGGGCAGGTTTATGTTGGCAGGAAGGTAAGCGGTGGTACTGAAAGGACAGGCCCTGATGCTGTTGAGGTAAGTTGAAACAATAAATGAATGTGGTTAATGATAACTACTTGTTTGTGCTACCATTTTCATCTTTTGAGGTTTTACTTATATAGGTAGCATTGAAGTTTGAGCACCGTAATAGTAAAGGTTGCAACTATGGCCCTCCTTATGAGTGGCAAGTTTACAGGTATGTACCATCTCCGAAATCTTTTAGGTGTACATAATTGAACCCAAGTTGACATTATGATCTAATGCATTGGCCTTCTGATACAACAGCACATTGAATGGATGTTATGGGATTCCATGGGTTCACTACAAGGGTCGACAAGGTGATTTTTACATTCTGGTGAGTTTTGACTTGGACATCATAAGTTGCTCATCATGTAGTAGTATAATTTGTTGTTGTGTAGCATAATGAGATATATGAATCTTTTATCACAGGTCATGGACATGCTTGGACCTAGTCTTTGGGATGTTTGGAATTCTTTAGGCCAATCGTAAGATGATAGCCTCTGTACATCATTGTTAGATGTAAAAAATACACTTGCATCGGCTTTTGCAATATAACTTTTTTCACTGATTGTTTATTGTATTTCTTTCAACAGGATGTCACCAAGTATGGTGGCTTGCATTGCTGTTGAGTCAATATCAATTCTTGAAAAGCTTCATTCGAAGGGGTAAGGCATATGTGAACTTTTAGGCAAACTTGAACAATCTGTATGTGCAGTGACAAATTTAGCCACACTTCTTGTTTTCTAATGCATTGAGCTTTCTGTTTTATATTAAGGTTTGTACATGGAGACGTGAAGCCAGAAAACTTTCTACTTGGCCAACCAGGATCTGTGGATGAGAAGAAATTATACCTTATTGATCTTGGTTTAGGTATGGTTTCCTTCTAATGTCATGAACTTATGCTAAATTGTTCCCATGGAAATATGGCATTGTCAGTGTGTGTTAAAATAACTACTCCTTCCATTATGAGATGGAGTAATTCATTGCGCTCTCTGTTATTATGGGTATTATTCTCATTTAAGTAATCAAACGGTGCAATAATTAAACATTTCTAAAAATGTGTGCTTTTTTCATTGTGGACGTTTATTCTGGAATGGAGGGAGTGTATGCGTATCACGACTTTCTCTGTGATTTATCGTATTTTTTAAAGTACTATACATCATTACCTTGTCATTAATTTTCAATAGTGTTATTAACGCTGTCATTTGTTGCCTTTTCAGCATCAAAATGGAAAGATTCATCATCTAGTCATGTTGAATATGATCAACGGCCAGATATTTTCAGGTTTGTGTATTTCGAATGTTTTTAACCGTAAACGTGTTTGTTGCTTTCATGTAAATTTACAGCAACAATGTTCTTTGGCAGAGGTACTATAAGATATGCTAGTGTGCATGCACATCTAGGTCGAACAGGAAGTAGAAGGGATGACCTTGAGTCACTTGCGTACACATTGATATTTCTCATTAAAGGAAGGTTACCATGGCAAGGCTACCAGGTCGCTTTAGTTTTTTCACTTTGTTACATTTCTGTTTGTTTCTATTTTCATAACTAATGAAGTTTTAAACCAAGTTGTTTACCTTTTCTATCGAATATATTTCAGGGAGACAACAAGAGTTTTCTTGTTTGTAAAAAGAAAATGGCTACCTCTCCTGAGTTGATGTGTTGCTTTTGTCCTGCCCCATTCAAACATTTCCTTGAAGCAGTCACAAATATGAAATTTGATGAGGAACCAAACTATTCTAAGCTTATATCGTTGTTTGAGAGTCTTATTGAACCAGTTACCTCACTGAGACCAATCAGAATTGACGGGGCACTCAAGGTTCTTGCACTTTGCGATCTTTAGTTTTCTTTTTGGGAGTTTTAGATCTGCACCTCATTGATGTGGTTTTGTTTTAAAAGGTTGGACAGAAACGAGGTAGATTACTTATCAATCTGGAAGAAGATGAACAACCGAAAAAGAAAGTACGATTAGGTAGTCCTGCCACACAATGGATTTCTGTTTACAATGCACGTCGGCCGATGAAGCAAAGGTGCGTTGGGTGAATATACTTATTTCGTGGAGCCTTCTTATATACAAAAGATATCTATACTATATTATAAAGCATTTAGCTTTTTGTTCTAAAAAACTCTTAATATTTCAAGATTACCACTTATAAAACATTAAGTATAAATTCTTAATGCATACAAAATTTTATAATAGTACTGGTTTGCCCTTTTTTAAATGCTAAGAACAGAGTTTTTGGAAACCTTTATCACTTTTCCCTAATATAAGGTCAATCGATTAAATAAACAACAGAATTTTGAGATTTTTGAAAACCTCATCTTGCAATTGATCCATTTCCAAGAAACAAAATAACATAAAAATCAACTTGTTGAATCCTATATGTTATTTATATATCAATCTTCACTGTTAGCACTTGTTGAATCCTATATGTTATTTATATAGTTATACAAGAAATATTAATGCATTTCTCTTCAACTTGTGTGCATGTGTTATTGTTCATCATTTAAACAATGTGTACAAATAGTGGAGATATTATCTTGGTTGGTCTGGAGTCTGGACAATAGTATGTCATTTTGGTTTTTCCAGTTAAAATAACTAACACATGTTTTACTTCATTTGCAGATATCACTATAACGTTGCAGATGCTAGACTGCGTCAGCATGTGGAGAAGGGTAACGAAGACGGTCTCTACATCAGCTGTGTGGCGTCAGCCTCAAATCTTTGGGCCTTAATCATGGATGCTGGAACTGGATTTTCTGCCCAAGTTTACGAAGTTTCACCTGTTTTCCTTCACAAGGTTATTCTAATTTTTGTCATTCTTCCAGCTGTTTGTATTGCACATTGTTTTCATTTAATTATTAACTAGAATTTATATGCCCTTCAGGACTGGATAATGGAACAGTGGGAGAAGAATTTTTACATCAGTTCAATCGCTGGTGCGGCCAACGGAAGCTCTTTGGTTGTCATGTCTAAAGGTTTGATATGCTTCAATTGTAGTATTCTTAATTGTGGTTTTATCACGAAGACTGAAAGACTAAATGGCTGCTTCTATCTTGCTTTTGGCTTTTTTTTCTTTGCGGATCTTCAGGGACACCTTACTCTCAACAGTCGTATAAAGTGAGTGAATCATTTCCATTTAAGTGGATCAGCAAAAAATGGAAAGAAGGATTTCATGTCACTTCCATGACCACCGCCGGCAGTCGCTGGGGTGTCGTGATGTCGAGAAACGCAGGATTCTCTGACCAGGTATTATTATTTCCCCATTTGATTTATACTCGGCTTCAAGTAGATGGGACCCGCTATCACTTCATTTATTTTCAAAGTGAATCGTTTAACAATCATTTTCTTCAATTTGTGGGCCCCGTTACGTTTAGACCCGTCTTGAGTAAATGGACTCACAATCGCATTGTATATTCATCTCACGCTATATGAATAAGACCCACAAAATTAAAACGGAAAGACATGCATGGAAGCATCTCTTGGATATAAAATAGAGCAGTTTCGTTTGTGGTTGATTACGGTTCCCAAAGGCCTCTTTGTTGTGTAGGAATGTTGATATGCATCATCTGTCATGTTATATGTCTAACCAACCTTTTGACCAGAATCTTTAATTAGAGAAGTAAGATAAATATATTTGTTAAATCAATGAAAGTATATTTGCCTTTTTGGGTAATTAACCGTTTCTTTTGCCGATTAGCGATCATTTACTCTGTTGAATTATTGAAATACTGATGATAGATATTGTACTGCCACTGCTAGGTTGTAGAACTTGATTTTCTTTACCCAAGTGAAGGAATCCACCGCCGATGGGAGAGTGGTTACAGGATCACATCTATGGCAGCTACAGCTGATCAAGCAGCTTTCATACTCAGTATCCCGAGGCGCAAAATGATGGATGAGACCCAAGAAACTCTGCGAACTTCTGCCTTCCCAAGCACCCATGTGAAGGTAAATACAGTAATTTTCTTCAAGATATTGTTTTTTATTCCTCCCCCCCCTCTTTCCTTTAAGAACTAGAATCATTTAGAAGACGACAATATGAGCTTTATAGCAACAAAAAGAACAAGATTTCGCATCAACTATATAGTTGTTTTGACAAAATGCTTTAAGATGTAACAAATTCTATTAGTTCTTATTTAGTGTAACAAATAAAATTTTTTCTCGATCAAAGTAACAATGGTCTAAAATTTCTTATTTAATGTAGTTAAAGTTTCAATATTTTTTATTTATGTAACAAATTTCAAGATTTTCTTCTGATCTTGTAACATATGATGACGTGGATGTCAGATGTATCCTCCACTTCGTCATACCTCTAGCATAAACCTCTCATAAATGTCCACATCAAAAATGTTACAAGATCAGTAGGTTACTACCGGTCAAAATAGAAAATTTTGAAGCTGTTACATTGATGAGAAAAATTGTTACACTGAATAGGATCTGCATTAAACTAAACTTTTTTGCATTTTGATTCATTTTGACCTAGTTTACATAAAACAAACACAGTGCTTGCGTTCAGCGATTCAACTAACCTTTATGTGATAAACCCCCATTCACTTATGAACGATCCATTTTATATGAAATTGAAGCCAAAAAAATAAAAATAAAAAGATTATCTATACAAGCCACTGGTTTTCCAGTTATTTTTGTAAGCACAAGGTTTTTCTGAAGGAATAGTGTGTTGATGGTGCAGGAAAAATGGTCGAAAAACCTTTACATCGCATCCATGTGTTATGGTCGAACCGTTTGCTGAAAAACTGATGGAATCCATTATGTGAGCAAGAAGTTGCAGGTATGTAAAGATGGTGTTATGTTGCTGTAAAATCAAAATAGAGCTGATGATAATGAGAGAAGGAAAAGAAAAAGAAAAAAGAAAAAAAAAGAGGGAAGTTTGAAAGATAGAAGTTGAAAGAGAAGTGTGTCAAATATCAGTTTTTAAGTTAGGGTGCAGATGAATGAGAACATTGGGGTCAGGTCTTGTTCCTAACTATTGTACCCTTTCAAGATTTTATCAGTTGGGGGAAAAAAATGAAGTCTTTTATGTATTTCATCAGTTTAACTGATAAATAAATGTCAGGCTTTAGGGTTTCTTCCTTCCTGTAGGTTGTCAGTTTGAGTCTTCTCGAGGCCATTGAGAAGTTCTCTTTGGCTGTTATCTTCAGGCCTCATGGTATAAATTGAGATGCACGTAACAAGTTTTTTGGCTGTTATCTTCAGGCCTTACGAGATTAATTGAGATGCACGTAAGGTATACAAGTTATTAAAAGAACAAGGACGAAAACAATAATTAAATCCAAATTATGGGGATAAAAAACATAATTTAGAAAGTATAGAAATGAAAGTAGCAATTTTTTGACAAACCAAATGTTTACTCTAGATTAAAATCTTGACTTCTATTAATTTGAAGATTTACATTTTTAACCCTTTGTTTCAACATTTTGTGTCATCCAAGTCCAGGGTTTGCATGTCCAATTTAGAATATATGAATTTTATTTATTTAAATATTTTCTTTTAAAATATTACCAGCTTATTTATTTTCATCTTTTTTTTGGGTACTATTACCTGTTTAACACAATATAACATGACAAAATTATGTGAACCATATTTATGAGTTTGTGAGATTGTTTTAGCTTACTTCCTTAAACAAAGAAAAAGATTAAAATATGGTCGTTTTTTAGCAAGTTAAATGTTTGATTTTAAATAGACCCTGAAAATTTTTAGGTCTGATTTTAGGATGTTTGGGGCTTTTTGTCAATGAATGTAATTATGTAAAAGTATAACTCAAGAAAATGCCTATCTAATTTCTTCCAAAAGACAAAAGTAGGTCATTTGATTATCATCTTTGTAATATGTATATTTGTTATCACATCATATAGTGTAATAAAAAATTCAGGTTAACAAGGGCCTCATAAAGATTGGAATGTCCTTGAACCAAAATATGAAGTTTATATCAAAAGACTTGCTATTAAAATCATATTAATGATACATATAAGAATATAAAGGTTAGTAATTTACTTGCAGAAATTTATGCATGACAATTTTCTGAATATCATTTCAAACAGAGTTCCTAGGCATTAATAAAAAAGGGTTAAGTACACCAAAATGTATCTAAGTTGTCATCTTTTATCGTTGTATGCACTCAACTTAAAAACTTATCATTGTACGTACTGAACTTGCAAAAAATTGTCATTCTATGTACAAAACTATCATTCTATTTATCTATTTAATGTACTTAAAAACTTACCATTTAATGTATCAAACCTGCAAAAATGACAACTTTTTAAGTTGAGTATATACAATGACAAAAGGTGACAATTTGAATTCATTTTGGTTTACTTAACCCTAATCAAAATATATAAGGCCATCCACAGCCATACCACCCATACCACCTGTATAGGCTGCCACCTCAGCGCCACATCAGCTTTACCACTACCTTACCATTACCATACCATTCACCCACACCCGTACCACTCATACCACCTGTATTATTTAAATAATAAAATATTACCTTTATATATATATATATTGTATCTATATATGTGTGTGTGTGTGCTTGAAATTCTTTTGAACGGTATCTCCTCACCGTCTGCACTCCTCACCGTCTGCATACCGGGTCTCCTCTTTGGTGTTACCGCCGGTACCATAGCGGTACCGGCTCCACACCGTCTTGGCCGCGGATGGCCTAAGTAACTTTCTTTAACAAATATCAAAATTAAGTTTAAATCAAAAGTATGTTCCATTTGCATGATATAAACGGGCCGTCGTCCATCCAATCACAAGGTGGTGGGGGTGTAGTGTATGTCACAATATGTTATATATTATGTTATCCACTTAAAAAGTAAACAATTTTTTTACTATACATTAAAAATTTACTTTAAAAGAAGTTATATATTTTCTTCTATATTTGCTAAATAGGTATCTTTAGTTCTACTTAATAGTACACAATCTCATTAAATTCAAGATTTAAGATTTACCAAATAATTTATAGTACAAATATACATTTATAAATTGATACTTTAATAACGGTAATAACAAATGCAGAATGAATTTTCGTTTGAAAAAATTCCCAATTCATACAAACCATTGAAGATGAAAACAAATAGGCCTCAACCTCTAAAACCAAAAATGAGCTCAAACAAAGTGCATGCCATAAGACAGATTTTAGCATGGAAACTTTCCAAGACAAGAGTAAAACTATGGGACTTTGGACTAGTTAAAGTCCACCACCGTCCACCACCACCAATGAACAATACAAAAGGCTTCTATAGATAAAACTACAAGCACACAACAATCTTCATACTCTTGGAACAAATCATCAAAGACGGATTGAATCAAACCAAAAGCAAAAGAGTAAGAAATATAGCCCATACAACTACAATGTGTTAAAGACGATAAATTGGATTCGAGGTAAAAGCCTTCCCTGGAGTTACAAAGTTATTATGCTTTAATATCCAAAATCCAAGGACGTTCTTGTTTTGGAGAATCAATAGCTCATGAGGAACATAAAGGAACACATTCTATTTAAGCCGGAATCCCTCACATAACACTTCATTCAATCCTGGATGAGGGGACCACTAGAACGCCCAAATCACGACTTCTAGACCTCAAAAACCATTCTCTACCGTTGAAAATGTAGATAAAGATGTCATGAAAAACTATCAAAAATCACAACAATCCGACAGTTCAATCTCGAGAATAGACGAAAGATGCAGTTACACTTTGTTTGAATATGCAACCACGCATTTTCTTATATTGGACTACTATCTTTGAGTTATTTTAGTTATTTGTCATACAAAATCCAACGCAAAATATCCTTTTGGAAACAGAGCTAGAAAACATAAATATATAACATTTATAAACTAGTTGCTAGTGTTTGTGTAGGACATGATGAGATTTATTATTAAATTACGTACTGAAAACATGAAGTTTTCAAAATTAATTATTGTATCTGACTTTAAATGTCAAATTGATTATATAATCATATTAATATAAATTTCACAAAATAACAACATAATCATTAGATTTAATGATTAGAAAATGTCGTGTTTTGATAAAAATATTTACCAAGCATATTTGTATGTAACAATAAAATCTCAAAACTTATTAAATTATTACAACATCCTAGATTATTTTGGTTTGTCTAAATTGGTATTCCAGCATTCTCTAAGAACCTTACTTGCCATTTTATTCTGGATGTTTGTTTTGAAATTTGAAACATAAGAAGTCTTGTATTGTTTATCTATTATTTTAAAATCGTTTATTTTTATTAAAAGTAATATGAGAATAAAAATATAATTAAAATATTAGACAAACCAACCACAATCACGTTGTTTGGGGAGTAGTCAAAAGGATACATTTTCAACTATATGCATAAGCAGTTGTCAAATAATGCAGAACAAGTCAAAACATCTCATCGCTTGCAAAAAAGAAGAAAATAACATTTTCATAGAACTTATTGTGTTTGGCAAAAATAAGCTAGCTTATAAGTTACTTCATCCAAACATATACTATAAAATAACTTTTTGAAACGCTATTTTAGTGTTTGGGATTGAGTTTTGAAACTCCTTATTGACTTATTGGTTTTCAAAGAACCCAATAAGTTAATAAACATGTTTGGGTAATGTAAAAACACTTTTAAAACTCCATTTTGAGAATGCATGAAATGGAGTTTTTGAAAAGTATCTCCTACCTGACTTATTGACTTATTAACACAAACCCTTTTCAAAAAGTTGATAAGCTAACCCAAACACCACAAGTTATTGACTTATCAACACAAACTCTTCTCAAAAAGTTGATAAGCTAACTCAAACACTTTTTTTTAAAAACTCATTTTTCCACCACCATAAGTCAATAAGCACTTTTGGCCAAAAACACTTTTGAATCTCAAAAAGCAATCCCAAACACCCTCTAATAAGTCAGGTAGGAGTTACTTTTCAAAAACTCCATTTCATGTCTTCTCAAAATGGAGTTTTAAAAATGCTTTTACATTACCTAAACATGCTTATTAACTTATTGACTTCTTCGAAAAGCCAATAAGTCAATAAGGAGTTTCAAAACTCATTCCCAAACACCCTCTAAGTAGATTTTTAGAGCTTTTTGGTGTTTTTTCCAATTATACCCTTATTAATATTAATTATTAAATTCAATAATACCTTTTTTGATCATTTTACATACTCATAAACTAGTTTTTGTCAAACACAAGGTTCCAAATAACGTGAGGCGTGGCGTGGCGCCAAGGCCAAGCCTCAAGCCTTGGAAGCGATGGCGTGGATATGACGTTTTCCAAGACGTGACTTGTGGCGGCAAATCTCTATATCCTATATAATATTATATACAAAAACATACGTTTTACTACTATTACTCAATGAATTAAAGATAATAAACCATTTAAGTTAAGTTATATAATAAAAACTATCAAATAAGACATTAAAAAACAAGTTAAATCAAATATTAGGTTTAAAAAACCCGCGCATTACTCTATGGCGTGCCCCAGGCATAACGTGGCGTGAGACACAAGGCTTGAGCCACGGCGCGCCATAGCTTCTGTTGCGGCGAGCTTTTTCGAACCATGGTCAAACATAATTTATTCATAAATTAGCTTATCAGCTACTAGTTAGCTTATCAATCAACAACTAACTTATCAGTTATTGGCTAACTTATCAGCTAATTTGCCAAACATAGCCTAAACGAAAATTTATTTAACTTCAAATAGTTATTTCATTATTTGAAGTTACACTTATAAATTAGCTGAAAAGTTAACTATTATTTAATTAATTAATCATTGATCGAAGAGTCAGGATGTTAATAATGAATATGTATGTTTCTGGTTAGGGGAATTGTAAATGGATTCCCCTATAAGATGAATGGATCTATTGTGTGAGTTGGAATCCAGTATAGAAGATTCACTTTTATGTAAGTGTATTAAAAGTTAAACAAGGTCTATATAACAACACCCTTAGGCTATCCGTAGCGGATGCTACGGGCTTCAGCAGGCTTCAGCGGGTTAGCCTGCCGGCTTCCTCACTTTGGGCGGGTATGGATACGCCATCAACGGCTTCAGCGGGCTTGAAGCCTGCGCGGGTTGGGGAAGCCGCTCCTTTTTATGTGTGTTGTGTGTGTTTTGTGTGAAAGGGTTGAGAGGGTTATGGTACGAGTTGTAGAGGGTTGCAGATGGTTAAGAGAGGGTTGGAGAAAAGCTGATGTGTCAGCTGACGTGACATGTTAGGTTGAGAGGGTTGGGACTTGGGAGGGTTCCGCTACTGATAGCTTTATGGTTATTGATGTATAAATCAAAATCGATGATTGAAAAATAATGAAAGAATTTTATTCAAGTATATGCTGATTTTATATATATTTTTATTATATCATATATAGAAATCAAATATTAACTACGGTTTAAAAGTTAATGATAGAACAAGAGCCTTAAAGAAATGAAAGAATTTTAATCGAGTACTTTCATATTTTGGGCATTGTTTAGCATAAACAATAAGTTATTTTTTAAGTAACCATTTAGATGCATATGTTTAATTTATAAGTTCATTTAATGATAAGGTACTTGAAATAGTTTAAAAGGAGTTTTTACGATAAATTTTCAATTATAAACCTGGTTAATATGAATTATTAACTATTAGTTGCAAAATAATATTAATTTACAATAATTAAAATATGCTAAACGGTTAAAAATTTAATTTAGTTAATAATTAAAATTTTGAAAAAAATATTAACTAATTATGA
The DNA here is from genome assembly GCA_030169165.1 of Centaurea solstitialis. Classification (NCBI taxonomy): domain Eukaryota; kingdom Viridiplantae; phylum Streptophyta; class Magnoliopsida; order Asterales; family Asteraceae; genus Centaurea; species Centaurea solstitialis. Next base: position 1,417,684 of record CM058042.1, on the reverse strand, counting down.
TATATGAAGTTGACAAATTATATTTGAATATGTAATAATTATGTAAACATGGAATAATACTTAGGATCATATGACACCAAATTTTTACACACATCAAATTACTGTGATTCCATAAAAGAACCTTCACAATGTTTTTATTGTGAGTGTTTGATTTTCTATTTTTTCTATCATATTTTTTTTGGACAGCAAATTACTCTACTTCTAAATTACAATTTTGCCCACAATGGGTATACTAAAATGAGATTAAGATTAAGCATTAACTAAGATTTAAAAATTAATGGTGGAATGAGAGATTTTACTTAGAAACAGACGCAAGGGTGGTGACCAGCTAGACAGTCTTCCAGAAGGCGCACCCACTTTAATGGCATTGCCATTGGCAACTCCTTTTTTCATAACTAAAGCAATCTCTTGTAATATTTAATATAAATTAATCTTAATTAATCCCTTGTTTTATGTTTATTTAGATTCTTATTTTATTAAGCTAACCATCACATGATAGGAAAGAAAATGAAAATTGAAGTTTTATAATTCTAATTTAAACCATCATTTTACAATTTCTTTTTCTTGTATTCACAATTTTACATCTTCACTTTCTCTATTTTAAAGAATCTATTACAGATTCTCTTACAAAAACCTTTTTGTAACCTTGTGAGATTAGCCCAATAGCAACTTGTCTTGGACATTCGAAGATTCACCTTTTAAGTCACCGGTTCGAGTTCTACAACTTGACTGTTCTCCACAAACCTTGGAATCAGTCGAGATTGGCACAATATGACCACAATTAAACCCTTAACAAAAATAATCTTTTTGTCTCCTAGTATTTTTGTAAATATGAACATATACAAAGATACTTAATACGATAAGATAAAAACCAAGATTTTTATAGAAAGCTCAAAATATATCGACGATTTATAAAAGACTTGTAAAAACTACGGATTTTTACTTTTAAGAAGTTTGTTATACAACTTCGTTTAGGTAATCGTGAGTTTCTGGATCAGCTTACAAACATCGACTAATCCTTCGAACGATCATTACTGATCTGAAGTTATCGCAGGTGAACCTCCACGACCACAATAGCTTTCGATATTGCTGGATTTAAACCCGGGATGAATAAATTTTTCCTCTACATCTTCTAACTATACAACTTGGTGAAAGGATTAGGTGAGTGAATTAAAAAGAATATCAGCAAGACTGGATCAAAAAACAAATTAGAGAGAATGTCCAAAATACCCTCCAATACAAAGAATAGTAGGTGTAGCCACCTTTGACTTTGTATAACCAAAGCCACATCCAAAGTGGGACACACGCGGTTCCCTATAATTATTATATATACCATATGTCCCTAATTCATCTCCTGCTTTTCAAACCAAAAACAAACAACTCATTTTTGACATTTTAGAAGAAGAAGATGTGTCCCATGAGGTTTCTCCTGGTGTTTTTTTCGGCCATTTTAGCCGGTTATATCGCCTGGAAATCGGTCCGAACCTCTCCCGGACCCCACGATATGGCTTTCGATGACGATTCATCCACCGAGAAACAACAATCTAATACCATCATCAAGGTAATCATAAAACACCAATATAGTTAATATTTCTTCTTGGAATACATATGTATATAAATTTAACTTTTATATATATTTTTTGATGGGATTTCAGATGGCTCAAAATGGTTTCTGGGGATTTGTTGATATGGCCAGTGGAAAGTACCTATGGAGGAACCTAAGCCAGATCAAGGAAGATGGAAAAGTCAAGAGTTCTTAGGGTCAAACCTTATGGGTTCCCAGTTTTCATGTATTCAGAAAGTCAATCCACTTTCATCTCTTTTTATTCTGTATCATCAATGTATAAAATCTTATATATTCATCTTAATTATGTCACTATAAATGTTAAAGTTTAAAACTCATCTGAACATGAATAAGTCCAGGAGGCTAGGATGCACCGGTAACCTGGATACTACTGAGTCAGGGACTGTTTGGTTGGTTTTTCATTAAGTCTTGTATGAATAAAGTTGTCTGTGTGGATTAATCTGTCCGTATAGATTGGAAAGGTTTTTGTTTGCGAGGGTTTTTTCATAGACGAAAGGAGCATACTTTTAATTTGGAGAGACAGGTTTGGGCAAGAACTTGGATTTCTGCATAAAGCTCCCTCCTAAAAGCTTACTGAATAAGCCACTTTCTATATCATTAAGCCACTACCAAACAATCATGTATAGCTGACCGAATAAGCTATGAGTCCCATTAAGCTCATTAAGCTGCTAACAAACAAGCAGTGATTCTTGGGTACTAGAAGATTTGCTAACTTGGTTTATATCTTGCAATTCTGCAAATGCAGACAAATAAAAAGTTTTTTTTTTTCCTTTAGAGTAAACATGATTTGATTATTTGAGTTTAATTGAGACACTTTTAATGCTATTTACATAAAATTTCACATGAAAAATAACTAGAGAATTTAAGTAAAAAAAATGCCGCAACTATCATATATGGGTTCAGCTTAGATCAGCCTGGAGCTTAATAGACATGTAGATGAGAGTAAGAAGGGCACCTTGTGGAAATGGAGCAAACCTTGCAAGATTCGAGCCAACCCACATGGAAACAACCACCAGTGCGACAACATTGCTGCTCGTTTTCCCGCAAACCCAGCTCGCAAACGAGAGGCATAAAGAGAGCACAATTCCACTTTTGCCCCCCAACATCCACGCGATCACGTAACCGACTTTATATCCCCTATCCAACTCTGGGTCAAGCATTGCCATTAAGCTGCTAAAAGTGAGGGACAGTTTCGCCCCTATGGTTTTCAGTAAGAATATGGAGAGAAACGTCGATCTCAGAACCTCGACAAATGAGCCCCGTTCAGTATTGACGCTATCCTCTTCGGATTCATCGTCCGTTTCATCGTCAAAAGGGTAATACCTGTCTTTCGAATCATGCCATTCGTTAAATTTCTGACGGTTCATTCTCTGCTTCAGATCAGACCATTGGTGCGTCTTAATTTCAGCTTCGAAGCTGATGTCATACGTCCTCCATGGAGGGCCTCTACTCGTTTGAAATTGGAGTGATCTATCGTAATGGTCTCTTGTTGAGTTATTAGACAAAACCTGCCCAATGATTACCGAAAAAAACTTGTATATCTCAGGAAAGTAGTGGGATGCTACTTCACAAAAGGGAAAACTATGATTTTTTCCAAATATATGTTACCCATATACTGAAGTGGCAATTAATGGCATATTAAGAAAAAAATCGCATTTTTGATCGTTAAAAGATGACCCACGAACTTGGTTAATTTGATACCGAATGCATCAATGCTGCTTTCAGCTAGACAACAGTTACGATCACAGAAATAAGTTATCAAACAATGTTTCTTGGATACAATAAACCTTTTGGGTGGTCCTGAGTTTTAAATGGAAAATCTGTCCACTACAAGCAGTTGGTGACAAAATGATTGTTGTCGTTGTTTGGAAAACCTTCCTGACGTCAAAACTCAAAAATCAATCAACTCATTATAGTGATAACGAAGATACTAAGCTTTGTTTACCATTTGGATTGTCTTGTTGCCTTGTTGGGGTTTAATGGCATGAATAATGATGGGATTCAAACAAAAGATGAGGGGATGCCTCCTTAATTATTGAAAGAAATAGGCGTCGTTTGTTTTTATGAGGTCTGAAGTCTGATTTCACATATAAAAAATCAGAGGTAGATGGTGCACCTATTAAAATTTCAGACAACTGTATGAGGTTTCAGACCTTTTCTTAAAAATAAAACAAACAGTCTTAAGTCTGCAAACCTCTTAGTTTTCAGACTTAAATAGGTTTTAAGAAGTATTTTTAAAAAACAAACACCCCCATAGTGTGTCAAAGGGCCGGTTGGTAAGCATTTTTATAAAAGAGAACTGACAACACCCTTCCTTCAGCAACAATTGGCGCATTTGACACACGATTAAGGATGTTAGCCTAGATAGCTGAAAGATTCATTCCTTTTAAACCAAGGTGTACTATCGTTTAATTAATTTCAAGGTATACAATTAGAGCTGTTTTCTTCAGTATGTATCATTAGTCAAAATAAACATTTTGTTAGGTTAATTAAATGGCAAAATTAGCCTCTTTTATTTTCTTTCCTTATCAAATCACGCTACATTCAGGTATCAAGCATATGGAAACCAAAAATAAAATAACTACTAACCTCATATGCAAGACGGATGCCTTTAAACAACTCGCCAGCTTGTGAATCCTTGTTAACGTCTGGATGATACTGGCATGAGTAAACTATCATTGATATTGTGTCCAATAAGACTACATAAACAAGATCTCAATGGAGCTTCTAAAGCAGATCATGCGGAGAAAAGAGTAAAAGACATGGATAAAGAAAATATCGAACAACATCACTAAGGCTGATAAATGTTATTTCTCTCAAAATACAAGTAATAGTTTTTCTTATCTGTGGTGCTTATATAGTATACTTTGATGTTATGATCAACTTTTCCTGAAAAACAGGAGTTGAAAATCATATCAACTTCCGAAACTGAAGTATATTCATTTGAATCTCAAAATTCAAAAGCGGACTCCAAAAGTTGGGTACACTTGGCAACAGTGACAACATATACACAACGTCCTTTAATCATATTAATACGATGTCATTTAGTTTTCCTTTTATGGAAAATCTAAGAAAACTTATACTAATGAACACACAAAATTATTTGAATCTTTAAGAACTTGGGGTCCATGAGGCTTGCACAAGTTATGTTGATTTGATTCAACTAGCATCAAGCTAAAAGCTCTTTTACAAGGTTTGCTTTTTGTCTTCGACCATTGGCACCAGAATCTTGCAAGTTTTACATATTGAGATGTGCGAAGAATCTTCTTGTGGTAGCTTACGTCTAGAGAAACAGGAGGGTCTTCCATGCACACAATGGTCCAGAAAGTTCTTAATTCTTGTGACTTCAAAATGTTTATTACCAAATAACAGGAGGGTCTTCAACATTCAGTGTCTTTCAGTTCTTAGATACTACTTCCTCTAAATCATTATTGAATGACTGATACTAAAAATGAAATATAAGCAAGTGGAAATACAGGATGATGCAAAAAAAAAATTGAAGACACGCAGAGGAGCACCAAAATCTTCTCAGGTGGCCCCATTTTGCTGCATCTTACTCCCTCAGCTTACTTGTTGACAGAATTGAGGACTATTCTCAAGTTTTCTATATCATTTTATTAAAACGAGATCTTATTACGGTTCTTAACATCGTTATAAGTGTCGTATGAGCCAAGATACCTTTTTAGTTAATTTACAGGAATTGCAATACTATAGTGAATGCATGGTCTAACCTGTCAGCTGTGATATAATCTACACAGAATTTATCATTTTTGGCATTTTCGTGAAGATGCTTCTTACACATCACATGAGCTTGAGTACAAGAAATGGAAAAAGGGACTAGGGAGTTGTCAAACGGCTAGTTAGTAAATGTTCGACATTATTTTCAGAAGCTTTAATCTTTGGTGGAACCTTATAAATTGATAACAAACACATGCAAAAAACCAATATTAAAGACCCCGCATCACTGACTTTTTCCCTCTAATGATAAACCCTTTATATCTTAAAAGATAATATTGCCAAAGAAAGGTCAAGAGCAATGATGATAGCAAATGCAAGATTGCCTTCAACCAACTTAGATCCATGTCGCCTTGCAGAAACTATGGCGTTAAATTAAATAATGTGGAGGCTAAGAAGAACAACTTATACCATAAATGGTATGGGCTTAGCCTTTTAGCCCATACTATTTATAGTATTAAGCTAGGGTTTTTACCATTTTGGGGAAACTTTTAGTGTGTGTGTTTGGTGTGTGTGTTTCTTGGAGGTCAAGATTAGTGCTACACTCATCTTCAAGGTCGAGATTTCATCACCAAGGTTAGTTTCGATGCCCTTTTAGCTAAGGAAATGTTGATAATTGATGTAGGATTACCTTGGATTGTTTGAGGAAGCGTTTTAGATCAAGCTAGAATCGATTTTCGGCTGATTTTAGCCTTTTTCGGAATCTGGTTGCGTTTCCCGAATTGGGAACTCATGTTCCCCGAATCGGGATTCATGTTTCCCGAACCGGGAATTCATGTTTCCCGAATCGGGAGTTCATGTCACCCGAATCGGGATTATGCTTGGGTGATTGGGTGGAAACTCATTTCTTCGTTTGCCTTTCCCGAATTGGAAAATCTATGATTTCCGAATCGAGGGATTTGGCCAACTTAGTCGTCACTTTGACCTCGTAACGTTTGAATTCGGGTTTTTGGAGTGGGATGCCTCCCGAATCGGGAATTGGCGTTTCCCGAATCGGGAATTGCCATTTCCCGAATCGGGAGTGGTAGTGTCCCGAATTGGGATTCTTGAGTCGGGTCTTGGGAGGTCTGTGTCAATAGAGTTAGTTTTCGGAGAGGATTTTCCATAGTAGTTTAACCCCTTAGGGATTCTTGAGTCGGGTCTTGGGAGGTCTGTGTCAATAGAGGTCTGCCTAGGGGGTTTCCTAGTTGTGGATTTCTCTAAGCGTGAATCACTTATACCTTAGGAATTTTTACAGATACCAGGAGATAGAGTAAGCAGCAAGTTAAGCTCAGGTGAGTTCCCTTACCTGAAAATGAATGGTCTGCTTTTACTGTTTTAAACTTATCCATTCGATTTGCCAATGTTTTGATGATATAAATGTGATTTTATGAAGTTATAAATGGTGGTGAATGCTATATTGATGATCATCATGTACATGCTATTTTAACATTTCGGGATTGCATCGTGAGTAATGAGTACCATGGGACCGTACATCCCTGGGAAGTTTAGTGGTGTGAGGCACGGACTACGTCCGTCACTCCTTAAATGAGAATCGGGGAGATCCGGCCACGTAAGGTTGTTTGTGGGATGGTGCGAGGCACGGACTATGTCCGTCACTCCTTAAATTGTGTATCCGGGGGATCCGGCCATCCGGTTTGTTGTATTGTGATTTTATTACTCATGATGCTTTCCTGTTTACTTGTGATATCTGATTTTACGGCCAGCGGGCCGGAACTGTGTTTTAAACTGTTTTGAGGGAATTCACTAGACCTTTCGGTCTAACCCTCGTTTTCAAAATCTCAAACCTTTTCAGGGAAAGAGCGTGTGGTGAGAGGCAAGGAGAAGGTAGACCTCTAGAGTAGCTCTACCGGTAGAAGTTTAGTAGTTTATCCTGAATTTAGAATCTCAGTTGTGGAGGGATGTTCCGCATGCACGCTTTAGCTATTTATTTTTGAACCAAATATTATGAAATTGCGTTTTAGATCACTGGGATTTATATTATATGCATGTTATTATCGTTATGGGTTTTGGGGTGTTACATTCACTTCTGAGCAAATGAGCAGATTTTCTTGATTTTTACTCTTGCTCATTAAATCTCCATGTATGAAAGATCTTAAAAGTTCAGCCTCTTATTTGTAACAGTAAGGAGCTATCACAAAATGGTCTTCATGCCTCCATTACAAAAAATAAGTCATTATGGTTGCATTAGACTTGAATGCACTGTATTCAAGTAATGAGAACTTCCTAACATGCAATTAATTCATCTTCTATCTGTTTGGCCCTAAGTGGGAAAGAATATACCTCATAGCACATCCTAGTCAGGAAGCAAATCAGTATACCATCTACATAATATATATAACAATCCACTAACCAAGCACTTCATCTCAGTTTTTCTCCTTTCCCACCAAGGACGGATTTAGAACTTTTTTCTAACGGTGGCACCATTTAACTATAAAAAACATATATAAAGAAAATTTTCACAAAATCTCTATTGGTCTAGTGGTTGGTTCATTGCCTTTCAAAGGTGAAGTCTCAAGTTCAATTCTTGGTACAAGCAACTTTTTTATATAAACACTAAATTTGAAATCAAAAGCAAAAATCTAAAAAAAAAAAAAAAATGTCTCTAACAGGACTTGAACCCATGACTTCATGATTATAAGGCAAGTAACTAACCAACTGAACCAAAAAAAACTTGTATCCTTATTGCAGTTTCAAAATATATATGGTGGCACACGACAAATTTATACGGTGGCACCGTAATTTTTTACACTACGACGGAGGAATTTAACGGTGGCCCGTGCCACCGCGTGCCCTTCATTAGCTCCGTCCATGTTTCCCACCCTGCTGATCCAGAATTTCTGTTAATTCTAGTCCCTACGGCGCTACCCCGTATTAATTTCCACCTTCCTTTTTCCTCTTAGTTTTCAATTTCCTAAACTTGCTAAAATGATTTCAATCCCAGGGAGCTGTATGGTTGGTTTTCCATTAAGTAGTGCTTGGACAAACTTGTCTATGTGGATTAGTCTGCGGACTGTGGTATAGATTAGGAGGTGTTTTTTCATAGATAGAAGTAGCTTGTTTTTCAATTGGAAGAGACATGTTTCAAGAAAAACTTGGCTTTCTGCATAAAGCTCTCCCTAAAATCTTACCGAATAAGCCACTTTCTATATCATTAAGCCACCACCAAAAAGTCACGTATGGCTGACCGAATAATCTACAAGTCTCATTAATCTCATTAAGCTGTTAACAAGCAGTCCCTCAGAGTTAAGAATATCTAGTAGCTGAATTTTAATTGAATCCAAAGCTTTCAAAAGGAGCTAGATGTAATAGATTCTGAGGACACTTACAGGCTTACAAATTAGGTATTAAAGTTTAAAACCAAATTTCCATTTCCTGAAGCTAATCTAAACAAAAATCGATTCGTATTCAATTATTCATACTGTTTATATCAAAACCTGTTTCTAGTAACTCCATTTTAATTTTCACACAGATGTTGATTTCATTTCATCCCTAACCTAACGCATAAATAAACATAAAATCCAAATTGAAATCAAACACACACACACAGTGTTATTATATATATATATATATATATACCTTTCGTGCGAGGAGACGATATGCCTTCTTGATATCGGAGGTCGAAGCATCTGCCGATACGCCTAAAACAGTGTAGTGATTCTGGTGGCCGTCGGAGACGGCGGATGTAACGCCGGAGGTCCGGCGGCGGTAGAGCGTAGGGGCGGCGGCGGTGCCGATCAGGAGAACGAGATTGCGATTGGAGCTACGGCGGAGAGAGATATAGGTGCCGGTGCCGGTGCCGGTGCCGGTGCCGTCGACGGAGGTTGGTACCGGAAATAGAGGTGAGTGCATGGTTGGATTTGGGGCATTCGTGGCCCGCAAGCTGAGAAAACTGCGATGGATGGGAGGCTACGCTGACGTCACCTGAAGTCAGCAGAATTGAGAGGCTTGCTTTGACTTGTACGGTACAACATGGGGGTAAGCCAAGGTAGTGGTACACTAGTACTCGGGATCGACTTCGTTAAAATTTTGATTCTAACTTGAGTTATATGAGCTTGAGTTCGGCTCGTTTACCCCTAGTACAACATGTTTGCTTCTAAAATGGCATTTGTAAATATTTGGTTGATTTTCTTGGAGGTGGCAATCTAGTCATGTTTGGGTTAGTACATCGGAAATGCTTAAATGTTAACATAAACATGATCTGTTTAGTTAATCATATTTAAATTGTTAACCTTAATATGTCACCTGTCAACCAACATACGACCTGCATAACTCGTTTAACTATATGGATCTGTAAATCGTAAGCGGGTTGGGTCATAAACGAATTCCCGAGTCTAGTACAATCTACTTAAAATACTTCAAGTACAACCAAAGTAAAATTCAATATACTGATTTAAAACGTTAAATTGAATTAAAAAAAGTCAAAAGTCATAATAAAACTTTGTTAAATAAAAAATAGGGTTAATTACATTGGTATGTATCGAACTTGTCACGTTTTATCATTGTATGTACCCAACTTATAAACTTATCATTGTATGTATCGACCTTGCTAGACTTGCCGTTGTATGTATCCAACTTTATCAAAACCTCAAGTTCGATACACTTTCGTGACAGGTAGAATACATTCAATGATAGGTTTTGATAAAGTTAGATACATACAACGGCAAATCTACCAAGTTCGATACATACAATGATAAGTTTATAAGTTGGGTACATACAATGATAAAACGTGACAAGTTTGATACATACCCATGTAATTAACCCTAAAAAATATTTAAAAGATAAATGGGTTGGTGGATTGATCCACGAACCCATATACCAATCCGAACACGACGCACAAAATAAACTCGTTTCAGACAGAAAATGTAACACTCAAAATTTCAAAACTGTTTAACCAGAAAGTAACCATTCATTAAAGAAAAAAAACGGAAACTAGTCCCAAGCATTTGAAATAAAAGCAACATCTAACACCCTATTGATCAATTCTAGCTCAACCGAGCAAAACCACAAGTATTGTCTAATTTAACCAACCAAAATATCAAGTTAAAATAAAAGGTAGTCTGGAATTCATTAAAACTCTCGATCACTTTACTCTTCCACTCATGGACTGAACTTGCGGAACCCGGAGCCTCAGACTTTTTCTTTTCCCTTACGGGAAGGACCTGCATCTAAAAGAAATAAACAACAACGGGGTAAGCGGAAAGCTTAGTGAGAACACACCTAGCCAACTATCATCATACATACATAATAACAAAATCATATAACCACGTACGTGCCTCTTGCACTATCTTCCCTTCGGCTAAACCCGAAACAAGAAGAAACTCCATATCCCCGAAGGGAGATCATATCCCCAAAGGGGAAACATACACAACATAAAGCAATTACATGTCTCATCATCATACACATACGACAAATAGGTAGCTAGGTAGTGAACTCACCTTGGAATGATCACAACTAGCTCACGGTACTTTCAATTGTCACCTCGTAATACCTAAACACATTTCACATGCCAATTCTTATCAAAACTTACTCATAACGGACACTATACACTCGATACCGAAAAGCTCGTCGTAGCCATAGCTAGACTTGCTCAATTGACCTAAAAATCTACCCACATTCATCTATAAACATCCTTAAGGGAAGCCCAAAGCCAAATCCCGAAAAGGACCGCAAACGCGAAAAGTCAAAAACCATCCAGAGAGTTGCGCGACCTGGACCCCGCGACCTCAGGTCGCGGGCCTAGTCGCGGGATTCTTCTGGGGTTTTCGACTCGCGTTTTTGCTCCGATTTTCATACCAAAACTCACCTACTCGACTTACAGAGGTCCCAAACACATAACACTTCAACTAGGGTCAATAAACAACACTTATATGCAACTAATTTGACCCAAACTACGCCAAGTGATGATTGTAGAATCATAATTCCACATCAAACTCAATGATTACAAGGCTTTAGATGATCAATTGATCATCCTTTCCCATTACCCTTCTAACTCAAACTTTACATGAATTGGACCTCAATTGAATACACCAAGACCTTAGAAATCATACCTTAACTTCAATTGAAGACGAATCCTAAGCCAAATGCTCCACAAAGACCTTCAATCGGCCCTTCTCCCTTCCTCTCCAATTCGCTCCTCTACTCCTTCTCGTACGTCTCTGGAAACCGACTAAGGAGAGTTAGGGTTATAACTTCCCTCTTATTTGCATGCTAGAATCATCCCCCTCTAGTTCCATAATTTACACTTTAACCCTTGGACTTCTACAAAACAAGTTAATTGAATCACTAACTATCGTTAACACCATTTAATTAATTAAACTTGAAAACGGGACGTTACAGAAAATTAAACCCAAAAGTTCCAAACTCATTTATCTTTGTGTCGGGTTTCATATTATGTATAGATTTTCTCATTAGCTAAATCTTTATTTTTCATAAATAAAATATATTAAATTTTATCATTTTAAAGAATTAAGTTTTTAAACCATATTTTTATTAAAAAAATATTAGGGTTTCTTAATTTGAATAACTAAATCACTAAACATATTTTATTAAACAAATTCTCAAACTTTTAGGCCATCCACGGCCGGGCTGCAAGGGTGGCTGCACCGGCCCCTTGCAGCCGGTAACACCGTCGTGCCTCACCTGTGAGGTGGCTGTGAGGATTGCGAGCGGTGAGAGCCCACCGTTCACACATTTTCCTTAACACACACACATCTATATACATACAGAGCATATATATATACATATATTTTATTATTTAAATAATACAGGTGTATGACCTGTACGGCTGTGGATGAAATGGTAAGGTAGTGGTAAGGTGATGGTGAAGCTGATGTGGCGCTGAGGTGGCAGCCTGTGCAGGTGGTATCACATGCACGGCTGCGGATGGCCTTATAATCAATTGCCTACATTCATTTGAAAAGAAAAAAATACTACTTGTAAGTAATTAAAAATTATTAAAAAAATCTAAATTAAATTAGATTAAGAAAAATGTAAGTAACAACTTTGATAGTTTGATGATTGATTTTATTGAAAGAAAAAAGATATTCAATAACTTAATCATTCAAAATAATAAAGTAAATTAGTTTTTTCCTTTTTAAAAAAAATAGTTTAAAGCAGTTTACGAAATTCAACAGTTATTAGAAAATGAAGAACTAAAGTTTAAAATCTCTAAAAAGACTACTTTGAAATCCAACTAATTCTCCATTTTTAAATATTACATCATTACTTATACTATTAAAATACTATTTCTGTCTTATCAAGATTTTTTATTGAAGAAATATAATTAAAAAAAATATTCGTTTTTGAAGATATCTTTAAAATTAGAGAAATTTATATTATTTTCTATTTTCTTCATTTTGAAGAAAGTTTTGAAGAATTTGTGGAATAAAAAAAAATCAAAATCTCCAGTTTGCTCTCTCCATCTCCGCCTTCAATATCTCAATTTTCACCAAGTACATCACCCTAATTCTTAGATATACTCGTTATGCGTCAATGCCATCATCAAGGCACCCTCCTTTTGTAATAACCTCATCATCAACAACCCCCTCTCTTTATAAGCACATTCAATATCTTTGATTTTTACTCACCATATCACCTTAAATATCCTTGTTGAGATGTGTATCACTAACACCAGCACCCTTAACAATCATACTTCACCTACATCAACATCACGGTATGTGACGCTTCCTTTGGGGGATGTTCCATATGAGTGAGAAGTCCCATTTATTGTTAAATGTGCATTGTCATTATGGTTATATTTTTTCATTCTTGTTCAACTCAAATGTGCTTTGTCATCACCCATTTATAGAACTAAGAAGTCTCATTTATTATTAAAAAAAACCAAACCCATACATATCTCCTCATTTTTTTAAAATCAAATGCTGCAAAACCATGTTTTCTTCTAAAAATTATTACCTAAAGATGGAGGAAAATGAGAGAAGGGGTTTTGTTGCCGATGAGGTTGCATCGGTACAGAGGTTGTTAAAGACGCATAAGGTGTTCTAACAGGGGAAGGGATGAAGAAGAAAACACCAATATTATTATATATGGTGGGTAGGGTTGAGGAGCAGTTAAATCTTGATTTTTAATTGGTTTTAATAGTATAAACAAATTTTCAATTAAATACTAGCAAAATGGCGGCAATATCCAACTAACAACACGTGAAGAACTTAACTAAACCTTATAATGTTGCTAACGCCTAACAGGCATGGTCCAAGACCATAATGAAATACAAACTCAATATCGTTTCTTATAACTTTGAGAAGTTAGGGACAAAAACCATAGTTTTCACAAACCTCAAAGACTATTCTTGTAATTTATTATCTTTCCAATGGAATAACATATGTGGTGCCTATCATTCGATGGCAACAAGAGTGCCAACTAAATTCGGGATGATATTTTGAAGGGTGATGATGTTTGTCTTTTCGGAAAAAAGAGAGAAGTATATTAACCCAAAATAGAAAAATCTTGATCTAGATTTTTGTATTGATATGATATATTGGAACTACGAACATGCACCTTTTAATTATATTATATAAACTACTATATTTGATCCTATGTATATCTTATATGTTTACTATGGATGATGTCACGCTTTTGAAATTTAAGAGTTTACTAAAATATCCTATACCCTGGTGGTAGGGAGTTTTCTCTATGCAGGAGAGGTCTCAAGTTCGAGCCTCTCTAGATGGGTTTCTTTCTTGGAGCTTTCTGATGGTATATCCCATTGGGGTCCTTGGGGTTGTTATCCTTGGGGGTAGGTGAAGCAGCCCTACCGAATTAATTAGGGGTGTAGAGGAGTGGGTTTGAACTCGGGGCTCGGATAAGATCAACCGTATTCAAACCATGTGCCTCTACAGCTGAGGCGAAGCTGTTTAAAAAAAACTAAAATATCCTGTAAAATGGTATGGATTAAAATTTTAATATTTTGATAATTTAATTTAATTAAAAGATGATGGAATTGGTCATGGAGAAAATATTGTTTCTACTTTTGTGCCTGGTAACATATATCATTGATGATGAGTAGTTTTTTCGTCCAATATAAAATGAAATTGATCATTTTGTACTAAAATAAAAATGGAAAATAGCATGTTTAATTTTGATGCAATTAGTCAAACGATGGGGGTGGAGTTGTCAAATGTAATGCACTCTCATTTATGTCAAGTATTGATTAAAATGCTTATTTGAATTATATTATTAAATGTTTATTTATTTTAGACATATGCTTAACTATATTATATAATGTTTATAGTTTATTTTTGTCAAACATAACATGTTTATCAATTGGTTTATCAACTATCAACTAACTTATCAATTAACAACTAGCTTATTAGCTACCAAGCATAACATTGGTCTTACATTAGGCAGATATACTGATAACTTAGGACCATGTTCACCGAAAGTTAACTAAGTGAGAGCGCATATTAGGTCATTTATCTTATCACATGTTATAGACAAAAACAAATAATCTTACCCAGTAAAATGTATGACAATAACTAATGATCTTATTCTATAAGTAAGAGTGATGACGACTATCATCCGATTAACATTTATTTGATAAAATGATGCTTATAACAATTTTACTATGTCATTTTGATGGTTAAAAATTAGTAAATATTTACCCCCATTAACACCATTAAATGAACCTTAAACCCGAAATCAAACGCTATGCTATTTATAAGGATAATTTAGTCTTAGCCTTGGCCTAACAACATATAGCGAGGCTAACTCTATTCTAGTTACAAGGACACTAATTATCCTACAAACTTCATAAAATACGAAACCTAATATCAAATTTTCTCAAAAAAAATCATTTAATTTTAATATATAATTTTACTTTAACATTTCTAATTACCCTATTAAAATCTAGCGTTATATTATCCTATTAAGAGGGTGTTTGGGAGGGCTTATTTGGAGATGCTTATAACTTATTTCATCCTAGAGAAGTAAATAAGTTAAAATAAAGTGTTTGGATAACTACTTTTAAATGCTCCTTATTTCATCCCCTAAAAACTAAGAGCATCTCCAACAGCATCCCAAAATGGAGAAAATGAGAAAAAATGAAGATTTTGGGTTAATTTATGCTCTAACAGGTTCTCCAAACCTATCCCCAAAATGGAGAAAGTTAAGAGAGAGAAGATTTTTTCTCCATATTTGGAGATCACTCCAAATATGATTATAATTGGAAGCAACCAATAGAAATCCATGAAAAGTAATAATTGAGAAAGAGAAATAACTTTTTAGTTAATTGATAAATATTTTAATATTAAAATCAATGTACAAATCTCCAAAATGGGGAAGCGGTTGGAGATGAAGGGAAATTTTTTTAGAGATTTTAGTTTTTAGTTCTCCATTTTAGAGAAAATTTGAAGAAACTGTTGGAGATGCTCTAATAAGTCATTTTTGGAAAGTCACTCCCTACTAACTTATCAAAAACTCCTTATCAAAATCCTCTAAAAGCTAATAAGCTAATCCAAGCACTTTTTAAAAAACTCCATTTCCATACCACATAAGTTAATAACTACTTTTGTCAAAAGTCATAAGTTCTTTTAACCAAGCCTTTCCAAAGCCGTCGGCTTGGACGGCTACCGATATGCCGGCGGCGGCTTGGGCAGGTTGAAGCACTCCACGGTTTCAGCAATCCGTTTGACGTCGGGTGAAGTCGATGAGCGTGTAAGAGGGTTAGATACTAATAAGAGAGAGTTTTAGAGGATTAATTGTAGAGTTGGGAAAAACTTACGTAGAAGGTGATGGGACAGTGGGGTTATAAAGACTGAGAGGGTTGGGTACGCATAGCCTTAAGAGAGAAAAAATGGTAAAAAAAAAAAAAAAAATCGTTTTTCTTTCCCGAATTTCTAACAACCAGATGATGGTTCGTTCATTCTGTTGGTTTTCAACAGCAGGGGTCCGAAAATCACGGAAAGGGAGTTCGTTCACATTTAAGAGCGGGAGATGCAAAAGAGATCCACTTTTTCCCCCAAATCGCTAATTTGGATTCCCAAATCAACCACCCCACTCCCAACTGATTTCCTAATCATACCTCCAATTACGTCCATATTCATCCACCGATTTGCCTTCAATCTCTCCTCCATTTCTTCTTCTTCTTCTTCCACATTCAGCCACTCTCATCTCCTTCAATTCGCAGGTATATTATATTCATTCATATTTAAACTTTTTTCTCCTTTTTCTGTTGTTATTGTTCGTATTATTTGCGATTTTATGTGCATTTTGGCTTCAAATTGGAGATAAGCTGTTAGCGATTCACTGATTTCACTCATTTCAGTGTAATTTATTGTGATTTTATTGCTTAAACCCTGGATATGGTATGATTTGAGGTTTTTTTGTTATTTTAGGTTTTTTTTTTTCTTCTCGGATTCTGATTTGATCGTGTGGTTTATAGTGCATGAATGTTTGATCGTGTGGTTTATAGTGTATATATGGTGAAGGTTTCACTTGGAGCTTATTAGATGGATGTAAGCTTATTAGATGCATGTAAATTTATGGTTGAGTGATTGAGTTATTGTGGAAGGAATAGATTCTTGTTAAAAAGCCAATTCACCATCACAATTACCGTTTTCTCCTCGAACAGTGTAACTTTTAGGAAAGAAAACACACATCTACTAATAGTGTTTGGGTGAGTCTTGGTGGTGATTCTGTTTTTTCCATATGTTACTGATACGATGATTTTCATATCATAGTGTTGTGAACAGTTGAGTTATATAGGCCAAGTGTCTGATATGGAGATGTCTTTCTTTTTGATGAAGGAAAGGAAAGGAAAGAGAGGGAAAGGGGAGGAAAATAAAAGCTCCTGTTCTTGAATTCTTTTTGTAAAGAGAAGAAAGGAATCATAACTATAACTCTCCTTGTAGAACTTTCGATAAGAATGTGCGAAGAAAGGGAAGGAAAAATAACAAACCTTAAGAAGATTATTAAAATACAGATCTACCCTATAACTAACTATAAATGTCAGCAAAACAAATATAAGGGTATATATGTGAAGATGCATCTTTCCTTTCATTTTCTTCCATCCTCCTCACCATATTCAAGAACACGCGTAAAATCCGTTTTGGGGGAGTGGCAATGCTCCATATGTGATTTGTCATAGTCACATCTTGCAGTTTTGAAATTCTCATTTGAAGTAGGTGATTATGATTTGTTGGCTCAGTGTTTTATACTTAATATTTCTTGTATCTTTTTCTGTATGACACTTTCCAGACTCTTAACTTGAAATAGATGGTTCTGGTTTGTTTGCTCAATGTTTGTTTTGTGATGTTTCTTGTATCTTTTTCTGTGTGGCCAACTTATTCTAAGTCAAGAAAGAGAGAACCCTGGATATCAAACTCAAAGGGTTCAAATCTGCTTTTTTTCCTTTTGCCTTCTCTGAAGAAGTGGAATCTAAGTCGGGGTATGAGGGAGTAATAACTTGGCTAGCTAGCAAGCACATTTATAAGTAAAAGAAAATTTAATTTCTTTCATCATGATATATTGATATGTGCATATCAGACGTTAATTAAGAATTTAAGATTCAAGAATGTTTTAGATGAAAACTTCCTTTTGCATATTGACAGAAAACTGATCGCAGCAGTGTTTTTACAAGGTCATATTGACGTAAGGAAACAAAGACCGTTAAAAAATGTCTACCATGGGTAATCCAGCAAACGTTTTCTGGCATGATTGCACAGTTGGGAAGGCCGAAAGGCAAAAGCTGATAAACCAACAAGGATGTGTTGTATGGATCACAGGTCTCAGTGGGTCAGGTTTGCACCATCTAAATTTCTTATTGCCGTGTAGCCATTTGTGAATGCTTAACATTGCCAGTTATCTCACTGTTTTTAATGGTATTTTGTAGGCAAGAGTACACTTGCATGTTCATTGGATAGAGAGCTTCACTCCAGGGGAAAGCTCTCCTATGTTCTTGATGGTGACAATGTTAGGCATGGACTGAATAAAAATCTTGGGTTCTCACCTGAAGATAGAACTGAAAATATCCGTCGTGTTGGTAAGTATCTTCCTTCTTAACAAACCAATTATTTTTCCCAATTTGAGAGTTGTCTAGCCGTTAAACTTAAACAAGCATGACTATATTAGTTGCATATAGGTCAATTTGAATCAATGAGCTTCATTTTCATGTATTAATACTTGTACGGATTTATAAAAGAGTCCACAGAAATCTGATGTGCATTACAGAGATACTTGGAGTTTCTTTACTTGATTCCTATTAAGGGTTCATATGTTACTTTTATTAAGGTCATTCTCTGTTTTCTAAGACTCTTGTTGGTCTGACTAAGAGTTCATTTATGATCATATTAGGAGAAGTAGCAACACTGTTTGCAGATGCTGGCTTAATCTGCATAGCCAGCCTGATATCTCCTTATAGAAAGGATCGTGATGCATGTCGTGCAATGTTGACAGATGCAAATTTTATCGAGGCAATGCTTCTTTCTGTGCTTTCTTTTTTCTTTTTTCTGTGAATCAGTGTGTGTGCTTTTAGTTAAGGAAAGCTATATTTATTGACATACTTGCAGGTTTTCATGAACATGCCACTTGAAGTATGTGAAGGAAGAGATCCTAAAGGTCTTTACAAACTTGCACGAGCTGGAAAGATTAAAGGTAGGATTTTTACCTCAATCATCATCAATCTTTGAAACCTAAATCAGTTGCTCCTAATAACACGAAGGCCAGACATATATAGCTTCTATTTGTTTTTAGAATTGAAAGGCAAGTAGATTGATTTGGTGATTGCAATCTATCTCATTTTATATAATAATCTCAAGGCACTGCAGGGTTTACTGGGATTGATGACCCTTATGAACCACCTTTGAACTGCGAGGTACGTGAATTTTGCCATTTGATTTGCATTTTTTCACATGTTTTTGTGAAGGAGCCCTGATCCATACATGTTTTTTTTGCAGATCAATATCGAACAGAAGGATGGAGTTTGTCCGACACCTTCCGAAATGGCTGGGCAAGTAGTTTCTTACTTGGATGAAAAAGGTTTTCTTCATGCTTGAGAAAAGAAATTGATTTCAACTTGTGATTTCTGATTGGTTTTAGGATGAATGGTATAAACTTGAGTTCACTCTCTTAACTGTTGTAGGAATGGAGAATTAGTATAGTACAAAACATTCTCATTGATTGAATACTAGATTTTGGATTTTTGGTCTTTTGAGGGAGGCGGGTAAACCAAATCACGGCTCAAACCGGACCAATCCAAGTTGAGAAAGCTGTTGCTTGTGTAATGTAATCCGGTTCTGGTTTGGGAAGCTTGACCATCGCGTGGTTTGGATTGGATTGGGGTTGTTTGTTAAACAAGTACCTGGTTAGCGCTTACTGGTATAAATGATAATCTTACTGGTATAAATGATAATCTTACCCAATAATAGCCATAACAAGGGACCTAGAGTCTTACACCACAAGTGATGGAAATGACTCTTGTTGGGTAAATATCTACCAGGGTTAAGACGGTTACTAACAATCAATTTTGATGGCTAAGAATGCTATACAATGATGTAAGTTAGGGTAATGATGTCTTTGCAGATAAATGTTCGGGGTAAACGACACCTAAGAAAGAAGGTTATCTTATTGTCTTATAATCGTATATTGTTTCAATAATATAAAAACAATTTGAAATTAATGATTGTTTTATGGATTCAATAGACCCACCCAACAAATTGACCCATGTGAATCGGTTGATAAGTCCTTTTTTCAGTTAAGGTTGTGTTTGGCAAAAATAAGCTAGCTTATAAGCTAGTCCATCCAAACATGTGCTAGCTTTTTAAAACGCTACTTTGAGGAGCTTATTGTAGCTTTTTTCAATTATACCCCTATTAATATTAATCATTAAATTCAAAGATATCCTTTTTGGTCATTTTACATACTCATAAGCTAGTTTTTGCCAAACATAATTTGTTCATAAGCTAGCTTATCAGCTACTAGCAAGCTTATCAATCAATAGCTAGCTTATTAGCTATCCGCTAGCTTATCAGCTACCAGCTAGCTTATAAGCTACGCTTGCCAAACATAGCCTAAATCTTAAAAACACAATCTTTAGAAATCTCATTTACTTAAAAATTCTGTGTAAAAATTGATGTATCTAATTGTTAATGGTGGTGTTAGTTAAATTGTGAGTATAGGTTGTTTGAGCTCTAAATAATAATAACATGTTCAAGTTTGATTTAAAATTGAATAAATTTTCAAAGTAGGTTTTGAATTCGATGCTTATTTATGGATTTGAACTTGTGACCGATTACCTTGTTTATTGATTCGAGCTTGATAACTTTTATATCTTTATTGCATGGTATATGGAATACATGAGCAATAGTCATTGACTCAAAACAAGTTTTATAGGTTCTAAATCGACTCAAACTGGAGATTTAGTTTGTTATAAGAGCTTAAATTTTATTCCCTTATAAAACACCTATGCCAGTATGCCCAGCTATCTTGCTAATCACCCTCTTCATATATTAGTCAGCTATTTTATTAGAATTGAACATATATTTTAACATAATATTATTACACTCAATTGTTATATACTAGTGATCACAGTTAGGAGGGGTGTAAATGAGCCGAGTCAAGCCAAGTCAAGCCGAGTATCAGGTAGTTCGAATCGAGTCGTTAGTATCGCGAGTCGAGTTTTGACCGAGTTTATTCGAGTCGAGTCGTTAGTATCTCGAGTCGAGTTTTGACCGAGTTTATTCGAGTCGAGTTTTGACCGAGTCAATCTCAAGTAGCTCGCAAGTTGTCTCAACTCATTTACACCCCTAATTATAGTATTATTATTAGATTATTTAATATTACCAAAATATACCTTGAGCTTGATGTACCATCAAGTGGGTCCACTTAATAAGTGACAAAGAAAAGTCATCAAACAAGAACCTCTCTCGTGAGGTTTGTATCATTACGTGTTTAGAAAAACAAAAAATGCGTCACTTTCATTTTTAATAAGATGTTTTTTAATGTATGTTTTAAAAACAAGACTTGAATATAATTGAAGATGGCTTTATATGCAATTTTTTTGAACAACAGATTACACACACCTAATTAATGTACTCCTAAAATTTATATCATTGTCCACGATGGGACTTAAACCCATCATCATACTTTGGCCAACTCAATGTTAGATTTATTCGTCATACCATTTGATTAATCGTAACTTTTTCTTTTAGATATTTGAACGATTTTGAAAAGGCTTAGAATAAATGCTAATATCAAACTATTAAATAAGTTAGTGGTTAACTTGATTTTGTATTGACTTTTTTTTCGAAAGAGGTAAGATCAGGTTAATCGAAAACAATTAATTAAGAATGACAAACTTAAATATTGTTTAGTCTCAATCCGTCACCATGGCTATAACACATTAGTTGTATCCTCATATCCTTACCTTATTCTCAATACTCCTACCGTTACCCTTACTACCCTAATACTCTTAATCTTTTCTTTTTAATTATAGTATATATATATATATATATTAAGAAACGGAAAGAGAGAAAGAATGACTGAATGAGAGAGAGAGAACTCAGATAGGCACGGGCATGAGAAGTCGTGGACCTGCACCACCTTGCCTACCTAACAGAACCAGCATGCAAACCCGAAGGGGGACTCGCATGCGGTACACATGGACTAAAAGTACATAAAAATGGTTTTGTCTACAACAAAACACTAAAAGAAGTTCAATCCAGTAAGCCACTATAACCATCTTCAACCACACATTAAAATAAAGACCCCCACTAAATGCACTAAGAAAATTTCAATTCCAACTCCACATTGAAAATCATATTCAATGTTATAATAACAATAAAATAACATATAATAATGAGCAACTTATGATTTTTGTTTTTGCGGTTTGTTAAAATTTTTGATTTACGTCCCATAGTTTAGAAATTACATTTTTTTAACCTTATGGTTTGTAAATTATTGCTACTCTCATCCTTATGATTTGCAATTCAATCGGATAACATTGGACTTAGGAACCCTCATCCAATCGGGTAACATCTAGCCCACAAGTACCCGTTGGAACCTGTATGTGATCCCGAAGGGGTGCCCACATGTATCAATACATATAGCCTAATAATTAAATCTTAATATTATACTATTTTATTAAAACCATAATACTTATAATAATATTACTAATTAATAATTAACTACGTATATTTAAAATATTAGTTAGAACATTAAAAATAATATCAATACTAATAATAAAGTAATAACATATTAATTTTTTATTTGGAAAAATAAATACTAATAAAATATTAATATATCATGTACTTTTTAACATTTTGAAATATTGCTTAAAATTAGCTTAAAGTATGCGTGTATCATATCCAATATATTGTATTTGCGAAAATCGATTAAGGCTATGTGTAGCGGTAGAATGGGTAGGGACGGGTGAAGCCCGCTGGCTTCCATTAAGCCCGCCGGGTTGTAGAGGGGTGTGTGAAAATGGGTGCCGACAGGTTGCACCCTTTGCGGATTGGAGAACCCGATTTGCAAAGTGTGAGTTGTGTGTGTGTGGTGTGTGTGTTGTGTGAGATAGTTGGGAGGGTTTGGTAAGAGCTGTAGAAGGTTGCAGAGGGTTTTGGGAAGGTCAAGAGAGGGTTGGAAAAAGTTGATGTGTCAGCTGATGTAGCATTAAAAAGTGAGAGGGTTGAGAGGGTTGGGAAGATTGGCTGCTGATAGCCTTAATGGATGCACGAGAGCCAAGACGCTCTTAATTCATTGGTCACCCTGTGAATAAATATACATAAACAAGATTTTTATACTTTTCGTTTTTATCTATAAAAAATATTAAAAAGAATTAAAAGAAAAGGAAAAAAAAAGAGTAAATTACAGAGTTGGTCCTTGTAGTTTTAACTCTTTTTTAGGATTTGGTTTTATGAATTCTTTATTTAATATAGTCTTTAGAGTTTGCATTTTCGTAGTATATTGGTCCATACCATCACACTTGTTAACTCTCATTCGTTAAATGAGGGGAGTTTTAGTTGCTTCTGTTTTTTTTTTTTTGTCCTTTGCTCATTTAAATAAATAAATAAAAATCTAGTCATCATCTTCAATTGTTTTCTTTCGACATTAATTCCACCTTCGGTTAAAAAACAAGTCCAAACCACAAATTAAAAACAAATTTAGACCTTAAAATCAATTCGAAATTAAACCCAACTTTAAAGTTAACATCGAAAAATAATAAAAATGCAGACCTCAAAAACAAACCCAAACCATTATCTCACAATTAAAATCAAAGCCAATTCCAAAATCCATGATTTAATT
Organism: Centaurea solstitialis; assembly: GCA_030169165.1. Lineage (NCBI taxonomy): Eukaryota > Viridiplantae > Streptophyta > Magnoliopsida > Asterales > Asteraceae > Centaurea > Centaurea solstitialis. The sequence continues at coordinate 1,394,103 of CM058042.1, read as the reverse complement.
ATTTTCTTTGTTTTTATTTTTTGATTTGGAGATGATTGGAGGTTGTTACCAGAAAAATATCGAAGATATGAGTTGTTTGATTTCAAATATGAAAACCCCAATCCTACCCCCCCCCCCCCCCCCTCTCACATCCTTGTTTTTCGATCTAAAAACTCTTCACTTGAACAACAACATAGATTTTGGTAACTTTTTAATCTCGATGTGTTTATATGTGGCATAATCAAATGAGAATCCATAATTTGTGATAATCGTAAAATCCAATGTGAGTCATCAATCATAGATAATCTTAGAAATTTCGTAAATAAGGTAAAATGGATAATTTAGTAATTTTATTTATTACAACTCATCAAAATATTTATGTAACTTTTTAAAAGAAATATTTAATTATATATTACATCCATCACGCAAATAAACACCCCCTAACAAAAAAATGACGTCTCATTCACTCATCAAAATATTTTATGTTTTGTGATTTGTGTTGCTTTACAAAATGTTTCACAATGTGCATCATGTGTGTATTTTGGATATCACAACGATATTATGTATGCATCTTTTCTTTAACAATGTTGTTTTTTAGGTATCACCATCTTTATTTTGTGTTTACATGATTCCACTTGCCTGCATTTTTTTTGTTACTTTACAGAGGGTATAACAATGTGTAATGTCTGCATGATGTTCAACAATGTGTAATGTCTGCATGATGTTCACTGAATATGGCTCGTCGGAGAGTGGAGAGAGGAGGAAGGAGAGATAAGATTTCAAAAAATACTTAGAAAGCTCCTTAATTAAAATTTTAAGTCAATATTACCCAAATTACTAATTCTCTAAAATACACTTGATTTTTTTTTTGAACGGCAGCGGAAAACTTTATTAAAACGGCTAGCAAGAGACTAGCAAGCAAGAACATACAACAAGGAATTACAGAGAGGAGAGAGGCGAACTACACCAACTGACCCAACCCAAACTACGCTTAAGCTTATTTCTAGAGTTAATCCAGAAAAAGGTCGTTCCTTGGATTAAAAGGAAGATTCTTATAAACGGAACTTTCTTCTTAGCGTGAACCAAGTCATTCCTTGCCTTCCAAACGTGCCAAAGATAAGAAAAAATTACCGCCTTGAAAACGTGTAGTTTCGTTCCGGAGAGACCAATAGCTTCACCCCAAGTAAGAACCGAATCCAACGAATTACCAGGAGGAGCAGAATTCCACCAGCTAGCCAGTTCTTGAAGAATATTTCTAGCAAAAACACACTCCGCAAATAAATGCTCTTCTGATTCCGAGACCAAATCACAAAACGGACACAGCTTTTGCTCCGTCAATATTCTTCTTTTGAAGAGATTATCAAAAGTTGCTAATCTTCTGTGTTGCGTCTTCCAGCCGTGCAGAAAGACTTTTCCCGGGATAAGGTTGGTCCAGTAGGTTTGAAAACCAAGATTAGTTTGAAGGAGAAAGGAATCTAACCGCTTACGAAGGGAAGCAACTGAGAAAACCCCACTTTGATCAAGAGATTGAATTTTAGGTGGTGTTTAGTTCGCATAATGTTTTTGAATAAATTGGAATATGTCTACAATTGAAAACTGAATATGAGAATTGTTTGGTTGACAGGAGATGAAATTGAAATCCAGTTCCATATTCTGTTTGGTTCACGGACGTGTCAGATGAATTTGATTTTTGTAATGCAAAATGACATAATTGTTTTTCTTGTGCTTTTTTGCTTTATTTTAGTTTGTTTTATAACTTATATGTAAATATATATTACATAAATTATAAAATATTTACATGTAATATTATATATATATATATAATAAATGTATAATATTAATATTATAAAAGGATTTCAAGATAAATTCGTAATATGTCATATTACTAAGTTCATGGATTTCCAATTCTCTCATGTAATGGAAAACATTCACTCCTCTACATTCCAATCACTTCCTTAAAACGAACAAAAAACAAGAATCTTTAGAAATTTGATTTCAATTGCTTCAGATTCTCAATGAATTCTGTGAACTGCGGAGTTCTTTCTTAAACATCCTTTTATAGTATCATAAACTGCGGAGTTCTTTCTTAAAAGACCCCCTATATATACATTTTTTTATTACTATGCATTATTGGATGAAAAATTAGAAAACAAAAACAAAAATATCAAATTACCTTTACTCAAATACTCAATAGATAAGAGTTAACAACCGTTATTAATCTGTACTAAAACGATACAAAAATACGAACTCTAGAGGCTATCTTAAAACAAATAAATTTTAGGGACTAGATACAAAAGAATTAGAAACCCCCATTAATTAGTATTTTTTCTTTTTGAAGAATTAGAAACCCCATTAATTAGTATTTAAAATATTTTTCTTGAAAGGAGCCAAAAAATGCCGCCATCAAATGAAAAACACATGTATAAGAAATGGAAAAAGTTGAAAAGGACAAATTACGGAGGTATCTTTTGAAAAAAAAAAAAAAAAAACAATATTAATCAATTCCATTTTAACCACTTTATCTCTATAAATATCTCAAACTCCAATTTGCATTTCGTCAACCAACACTAGAAAAAATGTTCGGAACATTGTCGGAGGAGAGCGAAGTGAAGGTGCCGGCAAGCAAGGCTTGGGATCTCTTCGGCACCCTCGAGCTCGGAAAGGTAGTGACTGGGAAACTCGTGGAGGCAATTGATGTTGTCGAAGGTGATGGTGGTACGGGTACCATTCTCAAGCTTACTTTGAAACCTGGTAGGTATCAGTGTCGAAAAATCTTGATAACTTTTAACAGATAATAATTGTTGTGATTACTGAAAAGATTGATTATACGTTGTTATATGTACAGGGTTAGGCTTCTCATGGTACAGTGAGAAGTTTACGAAGGTCGATAACGAGAACAGGGTCAAAGAAGCAGAGGTGGTGGAAGGGGGATTTCTTGATTTCGGGTTTACGCTTTACAGAGTTAGATTCGAGATCAAAGAGAATCCAAATGATGATACGGGTTCTTCGTGTGTTGTGAAACTAACGCTTGAATATGAAGTTAAAGAAGAAGTTGCTGCTGCTAATGCTTCTCTTGTCAGCAATGCGCCTCTCGTTGGCATCATGAGCGTTGCAAAAGAGCATCTTTTGAAATCTGGTTGATATCAATAAATGTTTGTTCTTGTATTTTGTGATTACCGCAATCGTTAAGAATAAATACAAGTCCATTTCTTTTGTTATTTGTCCAAGTGGAGATGCACTTTGTATGGATCTTATGAATGAGATTTGAACAAAAAATATGAGATATTATGATCTTTTGTGCAAAGTCAATGAGAAAACATTGAATTTATTAATTAGTTGCAACTCATAAATACATATGGTTGTCTATGTGATACAAAATCAATTTGAATCTAAATCGGGTTGACCAAAAATATACTAGACTTATATTCGCTCAATGTAGCATGAAATTTTAACCAACTTGATTTGAAAAAAAGATATTTCTTGTATAATGTGGTCAGGTTTTTGATTTGAGAAACTTCGTTATCGTCTTGTGGTCTGGTTTGTTTTTGTTTGATTTGACAAAAAAAAAAATAACAATTATGGAATCGTTTATAGTTATATTTTATTTAAAATATATAAGAAAAAAAAAACGTTTTAAAATGCTATTAACTTTTAATGATGATTTTAGAAATTGACTCATGTAAGGCTACACACACCGCAGGCGTGGGTTGGCAGCGGGCTTAGCCGCCGAGCCCAGCGGGTTGAAGGGGTTTGGGTGCGCAGCAAGGGAAGCCGGCGGCTTGAAGGCAACAACGGGTTGGGAGAGCCGTTGTCAAACGGCTCTCTTCAACGGTAAAATATATTTTATTTTATTTTTTTACTTTTTTTTTTCAATTTTTACTCCTATAAATACTCATTTAACCCAACTTATTTTTTCACACAAACAACCTTAAATTCTTCAACTCTTTTTTCACACAAACAACCTCCAATTCTTCAAACCTCCCGCTCTTCAAACGATGAATCCAAACGATCGAAACCTCGCATCACGGCGCGCGAAATGTAAACGTCGGGCGGAACCCGAGACCCCTTCGAAGCCCTCTTTCAAAGTCGACGTTACGCATACCGGGTTCCCTCCAGAATATCCACCCGATTACAATGTCGACATTTCGCCGAAAGGTTTTTCTATCACAATTACTCATCCTCAAGTTCCTCAACCCGGGAGCTCTTCACAACCCAATCAACCCGGGAGCTCTTCACAAGCTCCTCAACCGTGTCCTTATCAATCGTTTCCTTCGTGGCCTAATCCACATTTTCTTCCAACCGATTGGGGTAGTCCTTATCAACCACAATTTTACCAACGACCCAACAAGAGGAAGACATTAAGTTTTTGACCACCTCGCACGGCCATCTCCGGGGTAAAAAGCTCTTCGATACTATGAAACGAAAAGAGGAGATCAAAGCCAAATATGGCTTGTAATTTTTAGTTTATTTAATGTTTTAGTTTATTTTATTTAATTATGTAATGTTTAATTTTAATTTTTAGTTAATTAATTATGTAATTTTAATTTTTAGTTAATTAATTATTAATCTTATTATTAATTAATAAATTGAAAAGTGAGAGGGTTGGGAGGGTTGGGTGTGTGTTGTAGAGGGTTATGGGAGGGTAAAGAGAGGGTTGACCAAAAGCTGATGTGGAAGCTGATGTGTCATTCAAAAAGTGAGTGGGTTGAGTGGGTTGATTGGGTTGGGTGCGTGTAGCCTAAATCGGCCGTTAAGTCATTTTTCAATTAAGTTTAATATCAAAAATAACTTGAGAAATTAATTATTTTAACCATTTCAGAAAAATGAATTTACCTTCTACCCATTCTCTCTTTAAAATTCTTAAACTACCCACGGACCCGCTATTGAACAACCGCTAATAGCGGCTCCGGCAAGTAGAGTAGCGGCAACTACATGTGTGTATATATATAATAGAATATATAATAGCGGCTCATCACAATGAAGGAGATAGCGAGGACCCATTTCTACAAGGCAATTATGTGTGTATATATATAATAAAGACAAGCCATTTCTACCTTATATATATATATATACATAATTGATAGCGGCTCATCATCAGAAGATAGCGGCAAAATTATATATATATATATTTTATGCACAAGAGGTGGACACGTGGTGGTTTATTTAAAGGTGGCATTCAAAATTATATATATATATATATATATATATTTTATGTACAAGAATAAGATTCATGTCTAAGCCGCTATTGGGGGTGAGTTTTAATAGCGGCACCCACAATTTTCAGCCGGAAGTTTGGTTTTGGCCAGAAAATTTGCCGGAGCCGCTAATAGCGGCTACCGGATAACGGTTCGGTGGGTATTTTGAACAATTTTGGTAGAAAATGGGTAGGAGATAAATTGGATTTTTCTAAATGGGTAAAATAATTAATTTCTCAAATAACTTTTAGACCAATCTCCTCTGCTTTATTCGGGCTCAAAAAGATAATAACAAGCTTACGTGAGCTAAAATATAATTTTCAAGGTAGGCCTTGAGTTTGATGCTTGTTTGTAGGTTTAACCTCATAATAAATTAACTTGTTTATTGATTTAAGATTAACAAATTTGTTGGACCCAAAAATACATATGCTTAAACGACCCAACTTAGCTTCACTTCAAGTTTTTAACGAGTTTTTGAACGAGCCAAATCGAACATTTATTACGAAACACGACTCGTTAAGTCAAACTAATTATATTTTATATTCGAGATCGACTTAAATTTGAAATAAACGAACGCATATAACTCATTAAAAACTTGAATTGTGTACACTCTTATAAACACTCAATTCCGTGCTATATAATTTAACATAATAATGTAATATAATTACATGTAATCGTTATAGCATTTAACAAATGATCATACTATTAGTAGTGTCTGTTAGGATTATGTGCAAGATAGTAACAGGGTTTACCGTATCCAATGTTATAAGACACTAGTAGGTCACACTGCTACACACCCAATTAGAGATCAAGTGGTTTGATGGAATAATTAATTAGTACAAATTAATTATTGAGTGAGAAATAAATAATAAATAGTCATTTATTATTTAGTTATATAAAATATCGGTTGGAATATTTTATAGGATTAATTAATAGTTAATTAATTAATTAAAAGGGTTAAGTTATTTAATTAATGGTTTATTAATTAAATAAAGAGTTTAAGCTTGGTTAAATAACCTTAATGGGCTTTTAATCAAACAGGCTTTCTTTATTGGGTATTGCCATATTTAGTTTTATAAATATGGCAAACCCTGGTCAGTTTATTCATTCGATAATCTTAACTGAAAAGAAACCCCAGAGAAAAACCAGAAACCCTCCTCTCTCACCCTCTCCATCGATTCAGAGAAAAACCCGACGGTGGTCTAGCAACCAATCTCACGGTGGTGCAGTAGTGGTGTAATCCTGCCAGCAGTCCAGTTTTGTTCGCATAAAACAAACAACGAGGTAATTTTCGTAACCCTCTTTTGTATCTGTATGCGTTTAGGATTGGATCCTCGATTGGGAATTAGACTTTTTATTTCCGCTGTGCATGTTTTGTAGCCCGTAATTCCCAACAGTGGTATCAGAGCCACTTCCTAAACCTAACAGATCAGTTTTTTTAATTGATGGTTAAATAGGTTTTATAAAATTATGTCTTTTTATCGTAAACCTATCGAATCGAAAAACCGTGATGGAACGACGGCAGTTAGCCGATCGAACCACCAACCACCGGAAAAGAACAACGTCGGCCGCACCACCGACTGTGGTTGCGGCGACGGCTGCTGTGATCGCCGGCCGCACCACCCGATTGGTGGTTGCGGCGTCGGCTGCAGTCGATAGCCACCACCGCACCACCGTTTTGTGGTGGTGGTGGCGATTCCCGAATTGGGACCACCGGATGATGGCGGTTGCTGTCGGATGATGGTGGCAGCGGTGGTTGAATGAAATCGATTAAGCCATACCACCAATTGTGGTGATGGCAATCGACGGTGGTTGTTTGCGCAAGCCAATCGAGCGGCGATGGTGGTGGCCGTGGCTGCTGCTGTCGTCGCATCCACGGCGACGGTGGTGGCGCTAAACCGCTGCCGTCGTTGGTGGTTTAGCGATGGCGGTGGCGTGGTTTTAATTTCGCCGGAATAAGCGGCGGCGATGGCGGCGATCGCTGCTGTCGTCGTCGCGATCGAGATCGACAGCCACGGCGGCGGTCGACGGCTGCCGGTTGGTGGCGTCGGCTGTTGCCGGTTGTTCTCGATTGGGCGGCGATGGTGACGTTCGTCGTCGTCCTCGCCGGTGGAAACAAACCATTGTTCGATGGTCACGATTAGTTGATCGATTGATTAACGAGATCGTAACCAATATGTTTTTCGATAAGTTTTGTAAACGGGTCCCGTGCGAGATTCGTTTTCAGATAAGATCTAGAATTAAGAATCGTTTTTACCAGATAGGTTAAAACGGTTCAAAGATTAATTTAATTTCAAGTTTCCAAAATTAAATGTTAGTTTTATAATTATCTAATTGCGTTTAATTATTTAATTATATAGAGTCATAGCTAAACCCTTTTATACCCGTGGTTGTGTTTTTTATTTATCCGTTTTAGAATAGTTGGGAGGCCTGCGTGCCATTTACAACCCTTTTGTAATTTTAATTATTCTGTTAGACTAGTTGGGAGGCCTGCGTGCCATTTAAAACCCATTTGTAATAGTTAATTTTAATTACATCAAGACGGAGACAAGACGACGGCCATGGATCTCGGAGCCAGTGGGAGTGCCAGAAGTTGAAGACTTTTGTCACTTAGGGTTGAGACCGTTGTTTTGTGTTGGCTCACAAAACAACATTATTTTAAGGGTTTAGGCTATGACTATGCCTTTTATATATAAAATTGCGTGGTTGTTTAATTTACGTAATTGTTATTAAATATAAATTGCCCTTTTGAACGGATTGTTTAAAAATTAAAAGGATACAAATACAGTTAGTGTTTGGATCCAGTTTTTCAAAAATTTTGGAAAAAGGAAACTGGCAATTTAGACCCTTGTTAAAATCATAGATTAGTAAGTGCAACCCACTTTAGGGGCACTTCCGGTGTAAGGTACATAGGGCGTTGTAAGTGCACACACTATGAACGCCCGTGTTCAAACCGAAACTGGAAGGTGATAAAACTCTGCGAATTATCTGCGGGTGGTACCGGCCAGAGTTTGTCCAGGTCCCGAGTGGTGCAATCTATTTTGGTAATTATTTATTCACTGGGTGGTACCAGGCCAAAATGCACTAGAGGGACTAAATATGCACGGACTATTAATATCCGATGTCCCGACGATCTAGAAGTCGTATTTTCAGATAGGAATACGATTGGTATAGTTTTACCTACCATAGATCGCATGAGTCGGTTTGACATGATCACATGCTTCCCGACACATGTGAAATATGGATTCTAGTCTAATAAATTTATTTTAAGGGTAATAATTTATTAGAATTATATAATTATAAACTAAATTGGAATTTATATTCTTCTGTAGATGTCTCCAATTAGCATTCCGTTTTATTCACCTGAGGAATCACTTCGCCTTATTACGGGCAAGTGGAAGCTTACGGGCCAGAACTTTCCAGTTTGGAAATTGCACTTACAGAATGTTTTGAGTGCCCAGGGTAAGCTTTATGTGATCAATAAGCCCATGTCACGACCCAAAAGCAATGCCCCAGAAGAGGAATTTGCTGAATATTTCAGATTCATGGCAGATGAATCGGATGTAATGTCCATTCTAGTTTTCTCTATGTCACCCGAGTTCACGGGAGACTTAAGAGTGAAATTCTGTCACGAGGTTGTGAGAAATGTAGAGAACCAGTTAGGTTTCTACAAGCATACGGGCAAGCTTTTGATCATGCAAGAGATTCTCTCCCTGAAGCTACAAGAGGGTCAGTCAGTTAAAAACCATCTTATTGAAATGAGAAGGCTTTTTAAATGTTTATCACGTCTGGGGTACAAAATGACTCAGGAGGAGTTAGTGTACCTCATGTGGTTCTCCCTCACAAAGGAAGTTCAGGACACAGCTAGTGCCTACATGAAGGAACCAAAGAACGACGTGGATAAAGTTCATGAAGATATCCTGGCCAGTCTAGAGCCAGCACCCGAACCTGCGAATCTCATGGACACTGATATAATTGATGAGCTGGGAGATCTGAGTTGCCCAGAGTGTGGCAGCGAGGATATTTGCGAGCACTCGATGAATATCGACCAGATAGAGATCGGTTTACCCGATGCTCCAGGTATCTTTATGATAGATTGCTTAATCACTTCTTATGAATCATGGGTAATTGATACAGGCAGTGGTAACCACATTTGTAATCATTTACAGGGATTCACTAGAAGAAAGACTCTGAGGAAGGACCGTTCGAACCTACGAGTTGGCGAAGGCACTCCGTTGATTGCTGAAGCCGTGGGATCTTATAGTCTTAGTTTACCCTCGGGTCTAGTTTTGGAACTGGATAATTGTCATTATATTCCAAATATGATTAAGAATGTATTGTCTTTTGATTTATTGGTAGACCAAGGATTTTATTATAAATATACTTATAAAATGATTTCAGTCTTTAAAGATGATATTTTCTATTTTAAAGCTACACCCGTAAATGGTCTATACACTGTAAATCTACAAGACAACAGTAGCGAAATCTATCATATAAGTAAACGATCCAAGGAGATTGAGGATCAGACTTACCTCTGGCATTGTCGTTTGGGCCATATAAACAAGAAACGCGTTGAACTACTCCTAAAAGGAGGTTTTCTTGGCAATTTCGATTATAAACCTTTTGATAATTGCGAATCTTGTTTATCTGGCAAAATGACAAAGCAACCTTTCAACAGTGAGAATGAAAGGGCTACTGACTTGCTTGAAATAATCCACACAGATGTATGTGGACCTTTCAGTCATGTAGCAAGAGGAGGATACCGGTACTTCATTACCTTTACTGACGACTTCAGTAGGTATGGTTATGTCTACTTGATGAGACATAAATCTGAAACCTTTGAGAAATTCAAGGAGTATCAGAATGAAGTACAGAATCTACTTGACAAAAGGATCAAGTTCTTACGGTCGGATCGTGGTGGCGAATATCTAAGTGATGAGTTTGACAATCATCTAGTGGAATGTGGGATTGTATCCCAACTTACACCTCCGTATACACCTCAGATGAACGGTGTATCAGAAAGGAGAAATCGTACTTTGCTTGACATGGTACGAACGATGATGTGTTATTCTTCGCTGCCAATATCATTCTGGGGACATGCGCTCGAAACAGCAGCACACATACTGAACAGAGCGCCAACAAAGTCGGTAGAAAAGACTCCATACGAGTTGTGGAAGGGTAAGAAACCCAACATATCTTTTCTGAAAATTTGGGGTTGTGAGGTTTATGTCAAACGACCTACCTCAGAAAAACTCAAGCCCAAATCCGACAAGTGCTTCTTCGTTGGATATCCCAAAACCACCGTGGGGTATTACTTCTACAACCTTGAAGAGAACAAAGTTTTTGTTGCTCGAAATGGAAAATTTCTGGAAGAAAAGTTTCTCAGCCTAGAGAATACCAGAAAGGATGTAGATCTACAGGTAGTAGACGAAGAAAACACTACGACAGTTGTTGAGCCAGAAATTCAACATAACAATGTTGAACCTCAATCAGAGCCGATTGAGGAAGTGCAAACACAGGACCTTCGCAGATCCAGTAGGGTAAGACAAGAACCAGATAGGTATCCTGGGTTCCTAGTCTCTCAAGACAGTGGAGACTTAAATGAACCAACATCCTATGGAGAAGCTGTATCAGGCAGTGAGTCTGAGCAATGGCAGGAAGCCATGAGGGCCGAGATGCAATCCATGCATGACAACCAAGTTTGGGAGTTGACTGATTTGCCACAACACTGTAAGGCTGTTGGACGCAAATGGGTTTTCAAGAAGAAAACCGACATGGATGGGAACGTACACACCTTCAAAGCCAGACTGGTTGCAAAAGGATTCACGCAAACTCATGGCATTGACTATGATGAAACCTTTTCACCAGTGGCCATGTTAAAGTCAATTAGGATTCTTATGGCCATCTCAGCGTACTTTAACTACGAGATATGGCAAATGGACGTCAAGACAGCCTTTCTGAATGGAAAGTTAACAGAAGACGTCTATATGGAACAACCAGAGGGGTTTGAAGATCCTAAGAATCCTAATAAGGTGTGTAAGCTGCTAAAATCCATTTATGGATTGAAGCAAGCATCTCGAAGCTGGAACTTACACTTTGATGAGCGAATCAAAGAGTTTGGTTTTACCAAAAGTGAGTTCGAGCCGTGTGTCTACACTAAGTTCAGTGGGAGCATAGTAACCTTCTTGGTCTTATACGTAGACGACATTCTACTCATAGGAAACGATGTACCAACTTTACAGAGTGTTAAGAGTTGGTTAAGCAAATGTTTCCAGATGAAAGACCTTGGAGAAGCCGCTTATATACTCGGTATAAAGATCTACAGAAATAGATCTAAGCGGCTTATCGGGCTTAGCCAAAGTACGTATATCGATAAAATCTTGAAGAAATTCAGGATGGATGAATCCAAGAAAGGATTTATCCCGATGCAACATGGCATAGTGTTAAGTAAAACACAGTGTCCTGTTTCTAGTCAGGATCAGGACAAGATGAAATCGGTCCCATATGTTTCTGCAATTGGATCGATTATATATGCCATGCTATGTACTAGGCCCGATGTTGCTTACTCAATAAGTGTTACGAGCAGATACCAACAGAATCCAGGTGAACCCCATTGGGTGGCTGTCAAGAACATTCTTAAATATCTGAGAAGAACAAAAGAAATGTTCTTGGTCTTTGGAGGTACTGAGGATGAAATTAGTGTCACCGGGTACTCTGACGCTAGTTTCCAGACCGACAGAGATGACTTCAGGTCACAGTCAGGGTACGTCTTTACCCTAAACGGAGGTGCGATCTCATGGAAGAGCTCGAAGCAGGACACGATTGCAGACTCAACTACAGAAGCAGAGTACATTGCAGCATCTGATGCGGCAAAGGAAGCTGTCTGGCTAAGGAATTTTCTATCGGATCTCAGAGTGGTTGCCAGTATCTCGAGACCGATCGATATATTCTGTGATAACTCGGGAGCCGTGGCGCAAGCAAAGGAACCTAGAGAGCATCACAAGTCAAGACATGTGCTCAGAAAGTATCACCTCATCCGAGAGATCATTGGAAGAGGAGATGTGAGAATATGCAAGATTCCAACAGATGACAATGTCGCAGATCCGCTGACAAAGCCACTAGCAAGGGTAAAGCATGAGGCACATGCGAATTCCATTGGGATGCAGTACCTGGAAGCCAGTAGCTAGTACTTAGTTTATTAATTATTACTATAGTCTAATTTAGAAACAATGTAATCATGTAAAGTTTTTATTTCACAGTGTGTTGGAAATAAATGGAGGTTTTATTTTTCATGATTGTTTTAAATTGACTATTTTTTGCATATTTAACGCATCCATGATTTTACAAAGTTTTGTATGAAATCTAAATTTCCGTAGCCACTTATTGAAATGGGAATTTCAATAGGGAGTTTAACGCTACTATAAATACTTGATGATTTATTCGAAGTAGAGAATAAAAGCACAAGTGATGTGACCAAGTATTTATAGATACTCATCAGAGTGTTTGGGTATTGGAAGTGACCAGTAATCAAGTCTGCTTCATGGAGCCTCAGTCATAAGCACTGACTTGATAGGTTGTCCTTAGACCTGAGATACTTGGTTTGGGAACGCGAGGACTACTGTATTCTTAGCACGTACTAACGCTGTACCGTAACAGGGCGGCCATACGGGACGTGACTAGATGCAGCGGAAGCCGTGGATCCAAATGCAAGTAGTCAAGAAGGGATTTGCACCTCTTTCAAAAGAGAGATATTTCTGGGCCCCTTGACGATTAAGATTGGCAGAAAACGCGTGGCCACGCTCGGATAAAATAACAAGGGTTATTTAGTAATATCCGATACTGCAGGAAATCGAAATCAGAGTCAAGAAATACTTGATTTTAAGAAATGAATCCTCCACTCCATGTCTTAAATCACTTTAGAAATATCGTGTGCAAAAGGAATGAACCTGTGTACAAATTCAAGCGTGAATTGTATCTCTGGATGTAAGAGATCTTATAACCTGGTTAACCTAAGTGTCTGGCTAGGGACCTCCTTAGGCTAATGGTAACAGTACAGTTACTAGTCTGGCACAAGTGGGAGTCTGTTAGGATTATGTGCAAGATAGTAACAGGGTTTACCGTATCCAATGTTATAAGACACTAGTAGGTCACACTGCTACACACCCAATTAGAGATCAAGTGGTTTGATGGAATAATTAATTAGTACAAATTAATTATTGAGTGAGAAATAAATAATAAATAGTCATTTATTATTTAGTTATATAAAATATCAGTTGGAATATTTTATAGGATTAATTAATAGTTAATTAATTAATTAAAAGGGTTAAGTTATTTAATTAATGGTTTATTAATTAAATAAAGAGTTTAAGCTTGGTTAAATAACCTTAATGGGCTTTTAATCAAACGGGCTTTCTTTATTGGGTATTGCCATATTTAGTTTTATAAATATGGCAAACCCTGGTCAGTTTATTCATTCGATAATCTTAACTGAAAAGAAACCCCAGAGAAAAACCAGAAACCCTCCTCTCTCACCCTCTCCATCGATTCAGAGAAAAACCCGACGGTGGTCTAGCAACCAATCTCACGGTGGTGCAGTAGTGGTGTAATCCTGCCAGCAGTCCAGTTTTGTTCGCATAAAACAAACAACGAGGTAATTTTCGTAACCCTCTTTTGTATCTGTATGCGTTTAGGATTGGATCCTCGATTGGGAATTAGGCTTTTTATTTCCGCTGTGCATGTTTTGTAGCCCGTAATTCCCAACAGTGTCATCACTAGATTACCTAATTTTACCAGATATACCTTAGGCCATCCGTACCACTAACATTTTATACGTTCGTACTGTTAGTGCCACATGAGCTTTTCTCTTCCTACCCTCTTAACCTTAAACTGGAGTACCACAAACATTTCATACCATCTGAATTTATTATTATTATTATTATTGTTGTTGTTGTTGTTGTTGTTGTTGTTGTTGTTATTGTTATTATTATTATTATTATTATTATTATTATTATTATTATTATTATTATTATTATAAATGTAAGAGAGAGAAAAAGAGAAAGATGGAAGAGAGAGGATCAATTTTATCGGGCTTAGAAGCTGTCAGCCGAACCTACTACCCTCTACCCGTGAATCCCGTACTACTAAACTGCCAAACCCGCTTGAACCCGAGAAAGATGAGTTTTCTTCAAATATGAAGATAATCCCGGTCCTTAAAAATGATTACCAAAAGAGAACCAATATGAAACCTTAAAAATAAAATTTTAAAGAGAAATCTAATTTTTTTAATAGATAGTGGATTATTCTAATATTATAATCAATAAAAGCCCAAGCTTCTAGGATCACCAATTATTCATTGGCCCAAAACTTGAAATTTAGTCCAAGCCCACATAAGCTTAAATTCTCGAATTAAGGTTCGATACAGCAAAATCCCGGTTATTACACAAAGTCTCGTACAGTCAAGTTTGAAAAATCGAGTGTGACTGGGTGCGACCTCCCTAGTTAATTTTAACAGTGTCTGCGGCCGATGACATTCTTTATTCCTTATTTTAGATCATTTTGTTGGTCACCTTCTTCAACAAAAAAAAACACACATATCCATGGTTACTTCTTTCAAGCATGTACCTTAAAGAAATCGATATATTCAATCATTTAGTAATATCATTATTAGTGGTTTTCCCAATTGGATTTTTTAATGTAAGATTCTAATGCCTCCTATTGCTTTTGCTTTCTCATTTATTTATTTTTTATTGCAAAAACTGACATATAAGATATTATTTATACTCTAACTCACGATCATGCTTTCGGCAACTCTCAATATTAAAATTAATATTAGTTTATGATTCCTTTTATCTTTATTTTTTAAAGATTATTTATTTAATATGTTATAATTGAATAATGATATATCCAATATCGGTACATTTATATAGAACATATTTTTTTAATCTAGTGCTATGATTACAAATTAAAAAAGACCATTAATCATTGAATTTTGCATTCACAAATTCATTATCTTTTTTTGAGACATCTTTAAGATAGATTAAAGATCTATAAAGTTATGTGATATGTTTTTAATTTAATTTCATTGCTTAAAAGATTTTAATTTTTTTAATTGATCTTTAAAATATTTCTAAGATTCTTTAAATATTTTGATAAACTTTTTCGATTTTTCTAAGATATATATTTGATTTTTTCAATTGCTTTCATTCTAATTGGTTAGTGGGAAGAACTAAAGTAAAAATAAAAAAAAAAAACGTTTTAAACTGAAAAATGTTTTTTTTAATAATAAAACACAGAGTTGAAGTTCAACTTTTTATAGAAATTTTTGGATAATTTCTTGATTTTAAGAGATTTTATTTTCAATTTTTAGCTAATTTAGTTAGATTTTCTTGATTGATTATAAGAGATTCTTTTTCAATCTATTAGTTGATGTCTTTTATATTTATTATTTCAGACCTTTCTTAAAGTTTAACATTTACAAATTTTATCTAAAAACATTTTTACTTTTGAAAATGAATTGGTCGATGCACAAGACCCTTGAAGACGTACGTGTCCATAGATCGAAGACACGAATCCTTTCGTTACAAACTTAGTTATTTTTACACGTTCGTCATATTTATAACGATATTATAAAATATTTAATGATATCAAAAAAATATTGAAAGTAAGTTATTTTTGAAATGGAACCAAAAAAGCCGGCATCAAATGAAAATAAGTATAAAAAGAAAGGAGAAGAAGACAAATAATCCAATTAGGCATCTTTAATAAACAAACTTAATTTATTCGATTGGTACAACAACTTCATGTATAAAAAACTCATGACCGGATGTCCATTTCATCAATCAACACTAAAAAAATGTTCGGCACATTCTTCGAGGAGGCAGAATTCCCTGTGCCGGCAAGCAAAGCTTGGGCTTTGCTTGGCACCCTCGAGATCGGGAAGGCTGTTAGCGGGAAACTTCTGGAGGCAGTTGACGTCGTCGAAGGTGATGGTGGTGTCGGAACCATTCTCAAGCTTACTTTAAAACCGGGTATGTATCAACATCTGAAAATCCATATAACTTAGTTGAATTATTATGAGTTACTGAAATGATTGGTTGTATGCTATTATACGGTGCAGGGTATGGATTCTCAAGTTACAATGAAAAGTTTACAAAGGTCGATAACGAGAATATGGTCAAAGAAGCAGAAGTGGTGGAAGGGGGATATCTTGACATCGGGTTTACACTTTATAGGATCAGATTCGAGATAAAAAAGAACCCAAATGATGACACAGGTTCATCGTGTATTGTGAAATTAACGACCGAATACGAAGTTAAAGAAGAAGCTGCTGCTAATGCTTCTCTTGTCACCAATGAGCCTCTCCTTGGCATCATGAGCGTCGCCAAAGAGCATCTTCTGAAATCTGGTTGATATCAGGAGTTATTTAGTTTGGTATTTTATGATTATCGTACTTGCTAAGAATAAATACAACTTACTTTTCTTTTGGTGTTAGTCCATGTGGAGTTGCAATTTATATGATGGATATTATGAATGATTTGGACCAAAAATATTAAACACCATGATTTTTGTGCAAAGTCATTCAAAAACATGAAATGTATATAACGAGGGGATTTGCTCGCGCTTCACTGCGGGGAGTTTTGTTAATATTGTAAAAGTCTGTTGTTGTAAATAATATTGTAGAGGAAGTTACCTTATTAAGAGTTCAGGCTTCGCGCGGAGTTATAAACTGTGGTAGATTTGATCGTAAGTACTAACATGAATTTATATGAAACATAAAGTTTGTACAAATGTTGTTATACGAAAGGTTTAATAAAATAAATGAAAAAAATTAAGAAATCAAGAAATAAAAAAAAAATTTAGGAGATTTTAATAATACTAACAATTACCAGGAACTCAAAAGACTGTTCATGAATAACAGGTACCGACACTTTAACATATTTCAACCAATATACGATAATGACTAAAACGCAAAATGAAATATAGAAAACTAAAAGATATAAACTGAATAAATATTATAAGTTTAAGAGGCTAAAATGTAATTTCTCCAAATGTCGGTAGCTACTGTTAATGAACGGTGTTTTGGCTTCATATAATCGTACTATATATAGTATATAATAAAATAATTACATCAAAAAATATTCAATATTAGACTCATTTTGATCGTATCGACGATATGGTTATAATGGCGTAATTTGTTTAAGTTAAAAATGTATTTTTTAACATATTTTATATATGACTAAAACATAAAGTGAAATATTGAAAAGTAAAAAAGATATAAAGTGAATAAATATTATAAGTTTAGAAGGCTAATATGTAAATTTGAAAATGGGTATAGGATTATATGGTTTCGCATAATCGTAATATATATATATATATTATATAATAAAATAATTACATCAAAAAAATTCAATATTAGGCCCATTTCGATCGTATCGACGATACGATTATAATGACATAATTTGTTAAAATTAAAACGTATTTCTTTAATATATTTTAGCTAACATACGATATATGATTAAAACGTGGAATGAAATATTGAAAAGTAAAAGGTATAAAATAAATAAATATTATAACTTCAGGGGTTAGTATGTAAATTTAGAAATAAATATAGGATTAAAAGGAAGTTGGAGCATGGATCAGGCGGTGCGGGTTGTTGGGTGTGGGTCGAAGCGGGTCGCCTGCTAAATGTATAGATTACTAGTTAATAAGCCCGGGCTTCGCACCGGGTGCATGAACAGTAGCTACCGACACTTTAACATATTTCAGTTAATATACTATATATGACTAAAACGTAAAATTAAGTATAGAAAACTAAAAGATATAAAGTGAATAAATATTATAAGTTTAGGGGGCTGATATGTAAGTTTAACGGGGGTATAGGATTCGTGTCGGTTGGAGCGTATATATATCGTATATAATAAAATAAATACATGAAAAAATATTCAATATTAGACTCATTTCGATCTTATTGATGATACGATTATAATGGCGCGGTTTGTTAACATTAAAACGTATTTTTTTAGCATATTTTAGATCGTATCGATGATACGATTATAATGACGTAATTTGTTAAAATTAAAACGTATTTTTTAACATGTTCAACCAATATACGATATATGAGTAAAACGTAAAATGAAATATAGAAAAGTAAAAGTATAAAGTGAATAAACATTATAAGTTTAAGGCGCTAATATGTAAATTTGAAAATGAGTATATAGTATTCGGGTCGGTTGGAGCTTATATATAGTATATAATAAAATAGCTACATCAAAAAATATTCAATATTAGACTCATTTCGATCGTATCGACAATACGAAGATAATGACGTAATTTGTTAAAACTAAAACATATTTTTAACGTCTTTTTGCCAATACACAATATATAAGTAAAACGTAAAATGAAATATTTGAAAAGTAAAAGGTGTAAAGTGAATAACTTGTTCTAAGTTTAGGAGCTAATATGTAAATTTGAAAATGGATATAGGATTTAGGTGCGTTAGAAGTTGGAACGTATATATAGTATAAAATAAAATAACTGCATCAAAAAATATTCAATATTAGACTCATTTTGATCGTATCGACGATACGAATATAGTAGCGTAATTTGTTAAAATTAAAACGGATTTTTTAACATATTTTAGCCAATACACGATATATGACTAAAACGTAAAATGAAAAATTGAAAAGTTGAAGGTATAAAATGAATAAAGCTTATAACTTGAGGGGGGCAATTGTGTAAAATAGGATGTGGGTATGGAGTGACCCGGCTGGAATGACACGCGGGTCATCTCCGGGTCATATACGGGTCTGGGGCAAATCATGTGAGAGGGAAAGTTGGGTTTCGGTGGGTCGGGCGGATCGGGTCGGGTCGGCGTTTGGGGCGGGGCGCCTGATAATTGTATATGTTATATAATATAACTAGAAAAGTGCCCGCGCGCGTTGCGGCGCGACTCTTTCTCGAATCTCAAGCCAAAAACTCGAAATAACAATCTTGTCTTATGTTCATCTTTATTACCCATTAGACGATGTTTTATAATTTTATGTGTTTTGAAATCGCATATGAAATGTATGAAATTCAAGATCAATATAGTTGGTTGGTGGAAAAAATTGAAAATGGTTCGTTCAATAGTAGGGTTTTCAACATTTGAATTCATTTTGAAGATTTTGATGATTATTATGGTCCAAATTTTGTAATAGAAAGCATTTTTAATGTATTTTAATCAATATACGATGTATATTACTATAATAAAAGTTTAAAATGGAAAATAGAAAATGAAAAAAAGAAATACATATATTTTTTTTTATTGCAAACTAAGAAAAACATAATTACAAAATAATAATAGGAATGCCCACCTAAAAACATTAACACAAAATATTTAATTTTTTACAAGACATCCAAAAAAAGCTTAAAAGTATATAATTCTTCTAAATAAAAACTAAAATTCGTTCTTTAGCATCCTAAAACAATATTCTCTCATCCAAGTACCTTGTTGACAACGAACATTTTTACATTCCTACTACTTTATTAATTAACAAGACTACATCTTGGGATAACACATCCTAATCTCAAGATTAGTATCAATGCTTGCATATCTAGCCATGTAAGTCAATCAAGTTTTTGTTGTCTCTGTAGGATAACAAACACCAAGCAAAATGGGTAGGAAAGAGAAGTGTCCCTATACATAGTTAAAACAAAAGGACAAACACTCAAGTTATTGTGACATTAGCAACTGGTGCGGAGTGTTGTGTACTTAATGTCCCTATGATTTGTTGCCGCTAAACAGACCCATTAAAAATATCTAAAGCAAGAATATGGTTCTATCTGGTAGAGTGAGATACAGTCGACCATTATTTCCAACAGTAATAGTGGAACTCCCAAATGAATACAGTTCACACTGATTATTTGAAACCTGTAGAAGCATCAACATAAATAGTGCTGAAAGAACTTACGGGTGTAGTAAAAAAATAGAACTTTGAACAAAATTTACACAAGTATGAATATCACAATTATCCTATTTGATCAATTACAAATCCAACACCCCAAAATAAAACATGTAAGGAGGAAGTGGTTAAGAGAACTTATACAAAACAATATAAATTCAAAATCATATTCCTTTGCTCATTATACCGTTATAGATTTCTTGAACGACCATTGGCAGCACCAAGCCACTGAATAAATCAAATTGGAATCAAGTAATCAAAATAAATCAATAAAGCAGTAAACCAGAATCAACTAAACCAACTAAAGCAGTAACCGAGAATTAGGCAATCCACATGAATTAATAGAAATAAGATGCTTACCTGAAAGGCAAAAGAAAAGTGGTGATTGGAGTTATGGGTTCAGATGTGTACCCTAATTCGGTTGTCAGCACTGGATTGCCGCAACAGGGTGGTCAGTGATTGGAGTAGAAGGACTGAGGGCGGTTGGGTGAAGCCAAGAAAGCAGAATCTAATTGGAACAGCTTGGACGGGATGATATCAAAAGAATTCGAGATTTAGCGTCAATCTCCAGCATTAGTCATCTCATGAAAATCAAGAACCTGATAAATTCAAAGATAAATACATAGTAAAAATACGACTTCTTTCTCCTAATTCACTCATAGCATAGTTTAGCTTCAGCTAAGGGGATGTTTACTAAAGGCTTACCCGAGTAATAGCTAGCTTATCATGTCACTTACCTTACTGGATGAATATGGTAAAGGACAAAGAATCTTACCAGTAAGAGCTAACGGAAAGACCAGAGTCTTGTGAGATAAGTGAAGGTGAAGACTCTTATGATGGTTAACGCATGCCAGAAAAAATTGATGCATACAATACCTTATAATTTTGGTGGACTAAAAGCTTATCCGGTAAATAAGTGATAGTATTGAATTTTACCGGTAAGGGATTACCCGGGTAAGCTTTTGCTAAACGGCCCCTAAGTCAAGACATCAGATCCAGACAATAATTCGTTTATTCAGTAAAGCAATCGTTAGCACTGTCTTGATATTTCATCTGTCACATTAGCAAACATACAAAAACTGCATATGAAGGCAGAGCTACAACGTAAAAAAGGAAGATTACAATAGGCAGTGTTGAGCTTTACTCAGAAATAAACTTTTAACAAAAAACATCAATCCTTCTTGCATGCATTGTACAATTAACAAATGGATTATATGCCCTTCTTACGTTGTCTTATTTGAATAAGATATGCACTTACACAAATCATTAATCCATATGCAGTGATATTCTGATGACCAGCCTCTTTGTCACATTTAGCGGATTGATAACACTCTGCAAATTCATCCACATTATAATAGTTTAACCTGAGTAAAGCCACAAAATTGTGGTTACCACTAAAATGCAAAAAAAAAAAAAAAAAAAAACATGAGTTGTATAGATCAGCCAAGCATAAGAAGTCCACATATATGTTGATACAAAAGATATAGATTTGATGCATACATGGCAGTGAAAACAGAAAAAAGATATAGTGATGTGAAGATGTTACTTGGTGGAACAATAACAGAGATAAAGATTGCAAGGAAGATGAAAATAAAATTTAGTTGTCTAATAGAAATAATAGCATGAAAATGTATGTATGGAATTTCAAATTGTGTTATAGTGCCTTCCATTGTAGTCCATGTATGAAAACATAGAGAGATGAAAAAGGCAGTAAAGTATAATCAAGCAACCTACATAAAATGGGTAAAGTAGTAAACCAACAAGTAAAACATTGCTAAAGAAGTAAACCAAAGTTAAACAATCCACATAAAACAGTAGAGATTAGATCTACCAGAACGACAAAAGAAAAGAGGTAACTGGAGTTGTGGGTCGAGATGTGTACACCATTATTTTTTAACAAACCCACAAACCAAAAAAAATTGCACAGTAAGAAGGACCTTTATTACCAAAAGGAACCCAAACATTTTACACCATTGTACAGCAGAAGATGAAACCAAAAACAAACGCAGGAAGACCCAACACTTCCTATATCCTACAAATGAACAAATAGCAAAGACTGGAAAACCAGTTACGACAATTAGTACGAAAAAACATAAGGTTTATAAGACGTATACCGGCTCGAACCATTTGACGATAAAATGGTCACCGCTTCCAATTAAATTAGCTTCGAATCTTTCGACTTCAGTGATCCGCTCCCTGAAACGTGCCACTGCACCTATATTACTTCTCCAGACCTGCTGTTTGATCGAACAGACAACAGCTGTTCGACGGCAACCTTCGCATAGCTGCAGTCGCATCTGTCACCGCGGCCGATCCCTCCTCGAGCTAACGTCGCCCCTTTCCTTTCGGCTGTAAGTACAAACCCTAAATCAAGATGAAACCTTAAATCATGTTCTGAGTTCTATTTGACATTGCACATAAAGGAAAAAATTGAGAGAGATCAGAATAGAATTGAAAATGATTTCTCCCATTGATAACATGGAGAAGGAGAAGAAGCAGTGCATAGACCTGGTGTAGAACGTGGAGAAAACAACTTATTTCAATGCTTCTATAAGTCATTAAGTTGTACATGACGCTGTGAAACATCAAACATGTAAAGTTGAAATTCAGTTTTGTTGAACAAATAATTGTTTTCAAGAGGTATTCTGGTTAATATATAATATCGATATAATAATAGATATGAAACGCTCAAATAAGTTGTCACATACCTCCAAACGAAGCAGACAACTTTTGGCACCTAAACCAAATCCACGGTGCAAATGATGCTCCGGGAGTGTTCCATTCATGGATCCTGTAATTTGAAAATAAAGACCATCTACTTAAAATGTCAAATTTTGATAGGAAATACTTGAACTTTATAGAAGGGTTGGAAACTATAGAAACATCTCATTCAAAATATATTTGGAATTATATGAGAGCAATAGAAAAGCAAGTGTCAGTTTTTGAATATGAGATGGATTAATTTGAATATTTAAAGTCACATGTGGAGCAAAGAAGCATAAATCATGAACAAGCAAAACCTAGAAACTAAATAAACAAATAATCATATGCTTATAACACATACAAAGAAACGTACATATAAACCCCCAAATCTGCAAATCAACCAAAAAAAGGTCATCAGATTTTATCAAGATTTGAAAAGCTCTTAATTAAATCATCAAATATGCATTCAAATCAAGCAAAAAAGGATTATAGGCGTAAATGCTATGAATAATGATGATAGATGAATAAAAAAGAAAGAACAAAACCCTGCTAGGAATGATGATAGATGAATCAGAAAGATGCAAACCAAGAAAATAAGGAAATCAGTCAAATCCTAACCTTTACAGTTTAACATCATAAACCCGTTTGGAATTAGCATCGAAATTGAAGAACAAAGCATGTAATCGGAGGATGATTCTTCATGTTTGTATGCCATTGAAACCCTACAACTTCCGTTAGATTTTAAACACAAAAATCGTAATCCATATAAAAACCCACTGATTCCAATGATACCAAATCAATCTATCAATGTGTGTTCATGTTGTCTGTGTGTTAGAGAGAGAGAGAGAGAGGAGAGAGAGAGAGAGAGAGAGAGAGAGAGAGAGAGAGAGAGTTGAACCTAGGGTTTCGAAATCTGTAGTAGGGGAGGAAGATGGAGTCGCTAAACAAGAAGTAACAGATGGTTGATGGAGTATGGCGATCAATGGAGGAGGAGGAAGAAATAGCAGTCGGCAAGGAGTTGGGAAGCCATACTGCTATTGATTATTGAAGATTTTATGGCAGTTTCCAATTTATCTGGGAGAGAGACGACGTGGAGTATGTGGATTTTAAGGTAGTTTCCAGTCTATGCATTGTAGGATTGTACATATGCCTTTAATAGTTGTACCATTCGTGAAAAATGGTTAGTCTGAAAAAAACTGAATAAGGGCTTTATATATGTAGTATAGATAGTCTTTAGAGTTTGCATTTTCGTAGTATATTGGTCCATACCATCACACTTGTTAACTCTCATTCGTTAAATGAGGGGAGTTTTAGTTGCTTCTGTTTTTTTTGTCCTTTGCTCATTTAAATAAATAAATAAAAATCTAGTCATCATCTTCAATTGTTTTCTTTCGACATTAATTCCACCTTCGGTTAAAAAACAAGTCCAAACCACAAATCAAAAACAAATTTAGACCTTAAAATCAATTCGAAATTAAACCCAACTTTAAGTTAACATCGAAAAATAATAAAAATGCAGACCTCAAAAACAAACCCAAACCATTATCTCACAATTAAAATCAAAGCCAATTCCAAAATCCATGATTCAATTATTTTCTTTGCTTTTATTTTTTGATTTGGAGATGATTGGAGGTTTTTACCAGAAAAATATCGAAGATATGAGTTGTTCGATTTCAAATTTGCAAACCCCAATCCTACCCCCCCCCCTCTCACATCCTTGTTTTTCGATCTAAAAACTCTTCACTCAAACAACAACAAAGATTTTGGTGATTTTTTGATCTCGATGTGTTTATGTGTGGCATAATCAAATGAGAATCCATAATTTGTGATAATCGTAAAATCCAATGTGAATCAACAATCATAGATAATCTTAGAAATTTCGTAAATAAGGTAAAAGGGATAATTTAGTAATTTTATTTATTACAATTCATCAAAATATTTAAGTAACTTTTAAAAAAAATATTTAATTATATATTACATCCATCACACAAATAAACACCCCCTAACAAAAAAATGACGTCTCATTCACTCATCAAAATATTTTATGTTTTGTGATTTTTGTTGCTTTACAAAATGTATCACAATGTGCATCATGTGTGTATTTTGGATATCACAATGATATTATGTATGCATCTTTTCTTTAACAATGTTGTTTTTTTAGGTATCACCATCTTTATCTTGTGTTTACATGATTTCACTTGCCTGTTTTTTTTTTTTTGTTACTTTACAGAGGGTATCACAATGTGTAATGTCTGCATAATGTTCACTGAATATGGCTCGTCGGAGAGTGGAGAGAGGAGGAAGGAGAGATAAGATTTCGAAAAATACTTAGAAAGCTCCTTAATTAAAATTTTAAGTCAATATTACCAAAATTACTAATTCTCTAATTTACATTTGATTAACGGTTGAGATTGAATATTAGGTGGTGTTTAGTTCGCATAATGTTTTTGAATAAATTGGAATATGTCTACAATTGAAAAGTGAATATGAGAATTGTTTGGTTGACAGGAAATGGAATTGAAATCCAGTTCCATATTCTATTTGGTTCACGGACGTGTCAGATGAATTTGATTTTTGTAATGCAAAATGACATAATTGTTTTTCTTGTGCTTTTTTGCTTTATTTTAGTTTGTTGTTATAACTTCTATGTAAATATATATTACATAAATTATAAAATATTTACATGTAATATTATATATAATAAATGTATAATATTAATATTATAAAAGGATTTCAAGATAAATTCGTAATATGTCATATTACTAAGTTCATGGATTTCCAATTCTCTCATGTAATGGAAAACATTCACTCCTCTATATTCCAATCACTTCTTTAAACGAACAAAAAACAAGAATCTTTAGAAATTTGATTTTAATAGCTTCAGGTCTCAATGAATTATGTGAACCAAACATCCTTTTATAGTATCATAAACTGCGGAGTTCTTTCTTAAAAGATCCCCTATATATACATTTTTTTATTACTATGCATTATTGGATGAAAAATTAGAAAACAAAAACAAAAATAACAAATTACCCTTACTCAAATACTCAATAGATAAGAGTTAACAACCGTTATTAATCTGTACTAAAACGATACAAAAATACAAACTCTAGAGACTATCTTAAAACAAATAAATTCTAGGGACTAGATACAAAAGAATTAGAAACCCCCCATTAATTAGTAATTTTTTTTTTTTGAAGAATTAGAAACCCCATTAATTAGTATTTAAAATATTTTTCTTGAAAGGAGCCAAAAAATGCCGCCATCAAATGAAAAACACATGTATAAGAAATGGAAAAAGTTGAAAAGGACAAATTACGGAGGTATCTTTTGGAATACAAAACAATATTAATCAATTCCATTTTAACTTTATCTCTATAAATATCTCAAACTCCAACTTGCATTTCGTCAACCAACACTAGAAAAAAATGTTCGGAACATTGTCGGAGGAGAGCGAAGTGAAGGTGCCGGCAAGCAAGGCTTGGGATCTCTTCGGCACCCTCGAGCTTGGAAAGGTCGTGACTGGGAAACTCGTGGAGGCAATTGATGTTGTCGAAGGTGATGGTGGTACGGGTACCATTCTCAAGCTTACTCTGAAACCCGGTATGTATCAGTGTCACTCGATAACTTTTAACAAGTAATAATTTATGTGATTATTAAAAAGATTGATTATACGTTGTTATATGTGCAGGGTTAGGCTTCTCATGGTACAGTGAGAAGTTCACAAAGGTTGATAACGAGAACAGGGTCAAAGAAGCAGAGGTGGTGGAAGGGGGATTTCTTGATTTCGGGTTTACGCTTTACAGGGTTAGATTCGAGATCAAAGAGAATCCAAATGATGATACGGGTTCTTCGTGTCTTGTGAAACTAACGCTTGAATATGAAGTTAAAGAAGAAGTTGCTGCTGCTAATGCTTCTCTTGTCAGCAATGCTCCTCTCGTTGGCATCATGAGCGTTGCAAAAGAGCATCTTTTGAAATCTGGTTGATATCAATAATTGTTTGTTCTTGTATTTTGTGATTACCGTAATCGTTATGGATCTTATGAATGAGATTTGAACAAAAAATATGAGATATTATGATCTTTTGTGCAAAGTCAATGAGAAAACATGGAATTTATTAAGTAGTTGCAACTCATAAATACATATGGTTGTCTATGTGATACAAAATCAATTTGAATCTAAATCGGGTTGACCAAAAATATACTAGACTTATATTCGCTCAATGTAGCATGAAATTTTAACCAACTTGATTTGAAAAAAAGATATTTCTTGTATAATTTGTGGTCAGGTTTTTGATTTTAGAAACTTCGTTATCGTCTTGTGGTCTGGTTTGTTTTTGTTTGAATTGACAAAAAAAAAAAAAACAGTTATGGAATCGTTTATAATTATATTTGTATAAAAAATATAAGAAAAATACATTTTGAAATGCTATTAAGTTTTAATAATTTTTTTTAGAAATTGACTCATGTAAACGGGCCGTTAAGTCATTTTTAAATTAAATCTAATATTTTTTTTGGAAGAGGTATCCCAGACCACATTGGTCCCAGACTAATCCTCGGCAATTTTGGGCCGAAGCCCGACTGGTAAAGCATGCAGCCTGGGGTCGAAGCCCCTGTACCTCCAGAATGCGTCCCCCAGGGCTCGAACTCGGGTTCACCACTATGTAGTGCCCAAGCCTTGCCCAAGCTTACCACTACGCTAACACTCCTTTGGTAATTAAATATAATATTAGAAATAACTTTAGACCAATCTCCTCTCCTTGGATTTGGGCTTAGAAAAATAACAAGCTTATATGAGCTTAAATATTATTTTTAAGGTAGGCTTTGAGTTTGATGCTTGTTTATAGGTTTAAGCTCGTAATAAATTAACTTGTTTATTGATTTGAGATCGACAATTTGTTTGACCCAAAAAAATATATGCTTAAACGACCCGACTTAGCTTCACTTTAAAATTTTAACCGAGTTCTTGAATGAGTCAAATCGAACATGTATTATGAAACACGACTCGTTAAGTCAAACTAATTATATTTTATATTGGAGATCAACTTAATTTGAAATAAACAAACGCGTCTAACTCATTAAAAAACTTGAATTGTTTACACTCTTAGAGCATCTCCAAAATGGAGAATATGAAGATTTTGAGCAAAAAAGTTGCTCCAAGAGTTTCCTATATCTATCTCCAAAATGAAGAAAGTAGGAGAGGAAACGAATTTTTCTCCAATATGGAGATCTCAATAATGATTACCTAATATAGTGTCCAATAAGAAGCTTTGAAAATAAATTTTTAGAGATAGATAATATTTTAATACTTAGGTAGAATATTTTAATATTATAATTAATGTTAAAGTCTCTAAAATGAGGAATTTGTTGGAGATAGTTGCAAATTCTTTTTAAGAATTTTGATTTTTGATTCTCTATTTTAAATAAATTATGAACAAACTATTGGAGATGATTTTATAAACGCTCAATTCCGTGTTATATAATTTAACATAATAATGTAATATAATTACATGCAATCATTATGGCATTTAATAAATGATCATATTATTAGTAATGTTATCATTAGATTACCTAATTTTATCAAAGATACCTTATGCCATCTGTACCACTAACATTTCATACACTTATGTTATCTCAACACTACGGGGATGTTTGGGATTGCTTATTAAAACTGCTTATTTGCTTATTGCGGGTTGAAACAGTAAATAAACAATTTTGATTGTTTGGATAAACTGCTTATCATGACACCAACCAGCAAATAAGGAGTTTTTAAAGAAGTTAAATGGTTTTGACTTTTCCAACCAGCTATAAGCAAATAAACATATAAGCATAAGTTATTTTAAATAAGCAATCCTAAACAAGCCCTACATGAGCTTTTCTCTTCCTACCCTTTTAACCCTAAACTGGAGTACCACAAAACATTTCATACCATCTAAATTTATTATTATTGTTTTTAATATAAATGTAAGAGAGAGAAAAAGAGAAAGATGGAAGAGAGAGGCTCGATTTCATCGGGATATGAAACCGTCAGACAAACCTGCTACCCTCTACCCGTGAACCCCGTACTACTAAACTATGGTCTTAGGATATATACCAATCAAGTGGCCCACTTATTAATTTATTATGTAAGTGGAAAAAACATTAAACTAATAATGTTTATCTTTAAAGGCATCTTTAAAAGGAAAAAAAATAAAAAGTCCAAGCATTTTGGAATAATATTTTGCTTCAACAATCTTCTCAAAACTATCTTTAAAATGGAAAAAGTATGAAAATCAATGGGGTTTTCTCTAAATATGACCATAATCCTAGTTACTAAAAATGATTACCAAGAGAGAAAACCAACCTTAAAAATAAAATTTTAAAGAGAGAAATAATTTTAAGAAATAATTATTTTAATAAATAGGTGGACTATTCTAATATTACAATCAAGAAAAGCCCAAGCTTCTAGGACCATCAATTCTCCATTGGCCCAAAACTTGAAATTTAGTCCAATCCCACATAAGCTTAAATTCTCGAATTAACGTTCGATACAACAGAATCCCGGTTATTACACAAAGTCTTGTACAATCAAGTTTGAACAATCGAGTCTGAGTGTCTGATTGGATGCAACCTCCGTAGTTAATTTTAACAGTGCCTTCAACCATTGACATTCTTTATTCCTTATTTTAGATCATTTTGTTGGTTACCTTCTTCATCAAAAAAACAACATATCCATTGCATTGCTACTTCTTTCAAGCAATGTACCTTAGAGAATTGGATATATTCAAGCATTAAATAATGTCATTATTAGTGGTTTTTCCCAATTGGATTTTTTAATGTTAGATTCTAATGCCTCTCATTGCCTTTGCTTTTCTCATTTATTTATTTTTTATTGTAACAGCTGACATATCACATATTATTTATACTCTAACTCATCATCATGCTTTGGGCAACTCTCAATATTAAAATTAGTATTAATTTATGATTCCTTTTATCTTTAATTTTTATAGATTATTTATTTAATATGTTATAATTGAATAATGATATATTCCAATATCGATGCATATATATATAACATATTTTTAATCTAGTGTTATGATTACAAATTAAAAAAGACCATTGATCATTGAATTTTGTATGGACAAATTCATTATTTTTTTGTGAAAGATCTTTAAAATAGATTAAAGATCCATAAAATTATTCGATATGTTTTTAATTTAATTTCATTGCTTAAAGGATTTTAAATTTTTTTTATTGATCTTTAAAATATTTCTAAGATTCTTTATATATTTCGATAAACTTTTTCGATTGAATTCAAGATATATATTTGGGTCTTTTGGTTTGGGTGAAGGCTTTGCTGAAACTCTTGCCTTGAGTTCCTTTCTTGCCTTTCAAAAAAAGAAGGTTTTAAACTGAAAAATAGTTTTTTTTAATAATAAAACACTAGACATATATGTACTAATATATAAATTTTAAAAAAATGTTTTTAACCAATTCTTTTTCAATTTCCTAACCTAAAACACCATACCCTAGACATTTTAGACTTTAAATGTATGTAATATTAGTATGAGGTGGTTTCATTTACAAACCACTCTTAAACTACAAACTCTACAAACCTTCTTGTCACCCTAGATTTCTAAATGAACGGTCAAGATCAAGTGTTTTATAAATATGGTAATTTCAATATTTTCTATAAATGAAATTGATTAAAAAAAACAAGGAAGGGCAACTTGGTCCATTTCAACATTGTTTCAAAATTGGAATCATGAAGCTGAATCCCCTAAACTACGCACAAAACAAATCAGATAATATTCCAACCCATTTTTTTGCGGAATATTAGCGTCTGATTTAATCAACATCTTCAAGATGGTGAAACATGATGATTTAAGATGGAGATGAAACATAGACGACAACAAAGATGAACGGAGATGGTACGGAGACGACGACAAAGATGAGCGGAGATGGTACGGAGACGACGACAAAGATGAACGGAGATGAAACGGAGACGACGACAAAGATGAATGGAGATCGATGAAACCGAGACGACGACGGAAATGAACGGAGATGAAACCGAGACGACGACGGAGATGAAGGGAGATGAAACGGGGACGACGACGGAGATGAAACAGAGACGACGATGGAGATGAACAGAGATGAAACGGAGACGACGACGGAGATGAAACAGATACGACGATGGAGATGAACAGAGATGAAACGGAGACGACGGCGGAGATGAAACGGAGACGACGGCGGAGATGAAACGGAGACAACGATGGAGATCTCGAAGAACCTACAGAAATGGGGACGACGACAAAGATGAACGGAGACAACGTGGATACCAACGCAAATCTTGCCGGAAGTACTCCACCGAACTCGCCGGAAAACCTCCAAAGCTCGTATAAACTCCAGTTTCAAAATTCCATAACCATAGTGATAATAAATATTGTTAAATGGATAAATGATAATTACATATCATATTTATATTTAAAAAACGTAACAAGATCTTTACATTTACTAAATATTGATTTTTTCCATATTTATCTAACTTAACTTTAAATTGACAAATATGCCCTTTTAAATTTAAATAATTAGAAAATAAATAAAATTATTTGATTGGTTCATAGAGGCTTGTAGAGTTTGTAATTTAAGAGCGGTTTGTAAATGATCGCTCACCATATTAGTATAATATAATTATAACGGTAAAGTTTAAAAAAAAATATTAATTAAAGTTGAAGTTCAGCTTTTCATAGAAATTTTTTGGATCATTTCTTGATTTTAAAAGATTTTATTTTTAATTTTTAGCTAATTTAGTTAGATTTTCTTGATTGATTATAAGAGATTCTTTTTCAATCTATTAGTTAATGTCTTTTATATTTATTATTCTAGACCTTTCTTAAAGTTTAACGTTTACAAATTTTATCCAAAAAACATTTTTACTTTTGAAAATGAATTGGTCGATGCACAATGAAGACGTGTCCATAGATAGAAGACACGAATCCTTTTGTTACGAACTTAGTTATTTTTACAAGTTCATCATATTTAGAACAATATTATAAAATATTTAATAATATCAAAAAGATATTGAAAGTAAGTTATTTTTGGAATGGAACCAAAAAAGCCGGCATCAAATGAAAATAAGTATAAAAAGAAAGGAGACAAGACAAATAATCCAATTAGGCATCTTTTGTAAACAAACTTAATTAATTCGATTGGTACAACAACTTCATGTATAAAAAACTCATACCCCGATGTCCATTTCATCAATCAACACTAAAAAATGTTCGGCACGTTCTTCGAGGAGGCAGAATTCCCTGTGCCGGCGAGCAAAGCTTGGGCTTTGCTTGGCACCCTCGAGATCGGGAAGGTTGTTAGCGGGAAACTTCTGGAGGCAGTTGACGTCGTCGAAGGTGATGGTGGTGTCGGAACCATTCTCAAGCTTACTTTAAAACCGGGTATGTATCAAAATCTGAAAATCTATATAACTTAGTTGAATTATTAAGAGTTACTGAAATGATTGGTTGTATGCTATTATACGGTGCAGGGTATGGATTCTCAAGTTACAATGAAAAGTTTACAAAGGTCGATAACGAGAATATGGTCAAAGAAGCAGAAGTGGTGGAAGGGGGGTATCTTGACATCGGATTTACACTTTATAGGATCAGATTCGAGATAAAAAAGAACCCAAATGATGACACAGGTTCATCGTGTCTTGTGAAATTAACGACTGAATACGAAGTTAAAGAAGAAGCTGCTGCTAATGCTTCTCTTGTCACCAATGAGCCTCTCCTTGGCATCATGAGCATGGCCAAAGAGCATCTTTTGAAATCTGGTTGATATCAGGAGTTATTTAGTTTGGTGTTTTATGATTATCGTACTTGTTAAGAATAAATACAACTTGCTTTTCTTTTGGTGTTAGTCCATGTGGAGTTGCAATTTATATGATGGATATTATGAATGATTTGGACCAAAAATACCCATGATTTTTGTGCAAAGTCATTCAAAAACATGGAATGTATGTAATTAGTTGTTATTCATAAATACATATGGCCACAAGCTGGGTTTATGTAATGCAAAATCAGTCTGAATTTGAATCCATTTGACCAGAAAAATTGAATTTGAATCCATTTGACCAGAAAAATTGTATGAGTGTATTCAAGCAATGTAGCGTGATATATCTAGATTTTATTGTTTTGTTTTTTTCTTCATTTTATTTGATTTTATAATATGACTGTATGGTATTAAGGAAACAAAAATGTTTGTTTTAGTTAATAAATTTGTTCAACTTAATACTTTATTTCAATTTAACCTAGGTTTAATAACGATATAGCTTAGGTTGTGTAATAATTAATTTTTTACTAAAATTTGTTTTTAATAAATTCTAAACTTATAACATATATATAATAATTAATTTTATATTCTTTCAATTAAGATATTATATTTTTAATTTTTTTATTCTCTTGTTTATAAACATATAAAAATATATTTTAACTATAAATTTATTTTAATAAAGATTTATGTTAATTATATTATAAAGTAAAAAATGTTTTTAACATTAATGATCTTCCCTTTTTAAAGAAAAATTTAAACCCGAAAAATGACATTAAATTTAAATCCACTTTAAAGAATTTCCTTTATTTTAAAAATCATGTTTTTAGTTGAAGGCGATGTGATGATCGGTTCAACCTGTTCCAAACATTTTTATGTATTTTTCATTTCTCTACATTTATATATATAAAAAACCATCGATTTGATATCTACAAGTTAAAAAGACATTAAAAATATATATTACAATAAGTTTTACATTAATAAAAAATTAACAAAATAAATAATAACAAGTTTTACACGTGGTTTTTTAAACCACGTCAACCAGTTCAACCACTAAACCAACCGGTTCAATCCGGTCCTTAAAACGTTTAGGGATGACAATGGGATGGGTATGAGACGGGTGTTAGTAATCCTAGTCCCATACCCTATTATGAAACCATGTCCTATACTCGGTCCCGTCCCGTCGGGTATCCCATTAGCAAACAACCATCGGGGTCACGGGTATTCCCGTAGGTATCGGGCATCCAATTTGTATTATAATTTACTAAGAGGGTGTTTGGGATTGCTTTTTGAACTCCAAAAGTGCTTTTGGTTAAAAATGCTTATTGGCTTTTGGTGATGGTAAAAGGAGTTTTTAAAAAAATGTTTGGATTAGTTTTTTTATGATAAAAGTCAATAAGTCAATAAGTTAAAAAATGTTTGGGTTAAAAAGTAAATTTATGTGAGAGGGAGAAGCCAAAAGTCAAAAGCCAAATCAAAAAGCACCACTCTCCATGCTTTTCAAAAATAGTTTTTCCCTTTATATCAAAAAACACTTTTGAAAAGTGCTTCTTAAATACCCAAACATTATTTTTAACTTATTGGCTTTTTGAAAAGCCAATAAGTCAATAAGCACTTTTAAAACGCAATCCCAAACACCCTCTAAACAAAATTTCATTTATTAGAAGAATTATATGCGAATCAGTTTCATCTTTGAGGTTAGTTTCGCCTAAGATAAAGATCGAGTTTGCAGAAACTTGAAACTACAAAGTTGTAGTCACATCGTTTGGCTTTCCAGAACATTTTGAATCATGTTAATCAGAACATGAACGAGTGAGATATGCTCGAAGTGCCAATGTCGCGCAAAGCTGCCAAATTGTAAAATTTAAATATATATTTTCTATACTAATAAAATCAATCCATCATTTCTATTATTATATATGTATATAATTGTAATTTATATTATATTAATAATAAAGTTTATGAATTATTAAATATATATGGTTTCGGGTTGGGTAAATGGGATCGAGTAAATGGGTGGGTATTGACTAAAACCATAACCATCCCAAACCCGCGAATTTTATTTTTTTGAAAAAATCTCATACCCGATCCCATAACCATTTACCTGGCCCAAACCCATCCCAAAAGTTTCGGGTTCGGATATTTCTGCCATCCCTAATCTGATTTGACCTGTTCTTTTCATCGATTTTAGAACTGATGTTTTAAACATTACAGGTTATACCTTACACTTGTTTTAATAATTTAGAGTAAACTACAAATTTGGTCCCTGAAGTTTACACAAATCTGTACGTTTGGTCCTTAAACTTTAAAAACTACAAAAAGCGTACCCAATGTTCCATTTTCACAACAGGTTTCGTCCCTACTCACTAACGCTGTTTGAACTCAGTTAAGTGAGGGGTTCCTTTTAATTAAATGAAAGAGGAAGGGCCAAATTTGCAGTTTACTCTTTAATCTACCTATCTCTCTCCATTTAATCTCACAACAAGCTACCAACCACCAAGAAGCCACCACCACCACACCAAGCCACCACCAGACACCAAGCCATTTCCACCACCACTCCAAACCACCACCACCAGTCCACCACCACTACTACCATCTCCAAACCACCATCCACCATCACCCATCACCACCACTACCACCAAACAGCCTCCACCATGACCACCACACCCACCACCACCGCACCACAACCACTACGAAGTAGATCTACAGATCGGTAAGTGAAAAGGGTTGGAGATGGAGCCGGAACAGATCTACAGATGTCAACTCCGATCGGCTGCAGATGTCAACTTCGATCGGCTACAGATGTCACCCACGAAATAGATCTACAGATCGGCAACCACCACCCTCCATGATGTCAACTCCGATCTCCTTCCAGAACCATCATCGCCGCCGCTTGCAACCTCCACCATCGCCACCGCCATCCCTTCCTCCCTCTTCTTCGACTTTAACATGTTAGGGTTAGGGTTCACATTAGCAAGTTAGGGTTAGGGTTAGGGTTAGGGATTGGCAGTTTGATTTCTTAGGGTTATGGGTTTCGTTTGCAGTTCGATTTAGGGGTTTTCATTTCTTAAGGTTAGGGTTAGTGGTGGTGGCGGCGGTTTGGTGTTGGTAGTGGTGGTGGTGGCGGTTTGGTGTTGGTAGTGGTGGTGGTGGCGTTTGGTGTTGACAGTGGTGGTGGCGTTTGGTGTGACAGTGGTGGTGGTGGCGGTTTGGCGTTGGTAGTGGTGGTGGTGGCGGTTTGGCGTTGGTAGTGGTGGTGGTGGCGGTTTGGTGTTGGTAGTGGTGGTGGTGGTGGTTTGGTGTTGGTAGTGGTGGTGGTGGCGTTTGGTGTTGACAGTGGTGGTGGTGGCGGTTTGGCGTTGGTAGTGGTGGTGGTGGCGGTTTGGCATTGACAGTGGTGGTGGTGGTGGCGTATGGTAGTAACAGTGGTGGTGGTAGCGGTTTGGTGTTGGTAGTGGTAGTGGTGGTGTTTGGTGTTGATAGTGGTTGGTGGTGGTAGTTTGGAGGTGGTGGGTGGTGGTGGGTGGGTGATTGTGGTGGGTGTTGTTGCTGGTGGTGGTGGTTTGGAGGTGGTGGGTGTTGATGGGTGGTGGTGGTGGTGGGTGGGTGATGGTGGTTGGTGGTGGTGTAATGAAAATGATCAAGATGAAAAAGATAAGGGAGAGAAAGAGAGAGTTACAATATGGTCTTTAAGGTTATAAATGTACAAAAAGAACCCCTCACTTAACTGAGTTCAAACGGCGTTAGTGAGCAGGGACGAAACCTGTTGCGAAAATGAAACCTTGGGTACGCTTTTTGTAGTTTTTAAAGTTTAAGGACCAAACGTACAGATTTGTGTAAACTTCATGGACCAAATTTGTAGTTTACTCAATAATTTATTACAGGTTACATTTTGTTTGTAACTTAATAAAAGATCAAAATTGATAAAACGAAAGAACTGGAAGCGTGTGAAGGAGAGAATTGGGGAAGAAGATGAAGACTCTGGTAGCACCTTCGTCTCTACGATGCTCAATCTCATCAACAACTTCTCGAATTCATGATTTTGAAATCGATCGATTATCATTCATCACCAAAAATGGCCGAATTAGTAGTAGCACTTCACTTATTTCTCATTCCAAATCTTCCTACATCTTCTCCGCAACCTCCACCAGTCGCCGCCGTCCTCCGCCTATCTCCGCCATGGCTTCATCCACTCAAGCTCCTTCGCAGGTTTTTTTTTTATTATATTATATATTCATATGATATTATTATCTTTAATTAGCTTCGTTTCATTCGCGTTTCTCTTTATGATTGATGATATATATATATATATATAAAGTTCAATTGTGAACCACTTTTTGGTTGTGAACGTGAGGACAACCGAGAGCGCGACACGTGGTAGATGACTAGGCGCCACGTCAGATCCACGGCGGATGACTAGGCGCGATTCATGGGAGGGCATTGAATTAAAGGGGGGGGGGATTGACTAGTCATCCGCCACGTGTCGCGCTCTCGGCTGTCCTCACGTTCACAACCAAAAAGTGGTTCACATTTGAACTTTCCTATATATATATATATATATATAGATATCTCGTTTGACGGTGGAAGTTTTAGTGTAGTGTGTTCAGAAACTTAATAGAATGTTAAGTTTAAATTTAGTTGAATTTTGCTAAAATCGTGGAAATGATTGAGAGAATTATGCCTGTTTTTTTTGCTAACTATGATTGTATTGATTTTTTGTTTTTGTTTTTCTGGAATTTGCTTAATTCAACGATTTAGAGTGCTTCATCCGGTGATGCTACTGCTGATGTATTTCAACTTATTAAAGCTCATCAGGTACTACTCCTATGACGCAATGCTGAGATTAGTTTGTTTTGTTGAAAAAGTTACAAATAGGTGTTTGGTGGCGAGTTTAAATGGAAACTCAAATCTAATTGGGAACCTGATGACAGCCGAGAGTGTGCCACGTGTCCTATTCAGTCTGAATAATAATAGTGTGAATGTTGATGCTTTATTCATATGAATAATACATCATTGAGACCGAATAATACATCATTCGGTATTATTAAGTTTGACTGTTGTATTATTTTCAAATTGAATGTGGCACATGGCGTGCTCTCGGCTGTCCTCACGTTCGCGATTAGATTTGAGTTCACGGCCGAACTTTCGTCTAGGTGTATGTATGTGTGTGTTTGTTTGATTGATGTGTATTATTTTCCATTATAGGAAAAGGCTGCTAGACTGCCTCCCATTGAAGAGGTTAAGACTATCCTTCATCATGGCATGCGTGGTGTCCTTTCCACTTTTTCTCAGGTTCTTCTCGGTTCTGTTATTGATTCCCAAAAGTTTTGAATAACATATTTCGGTAGAACAGGGGTTTTTCCATACGTATCTGGTTAAGTCAATGAAACATGGACTTTAGGTTATGATCAACTAGAAGGATTTGCAGACAGTTAGTCTTCCTTTGCAAAAATTAGAGATGAAATTTGTGCTCAAATAAGCCTCTTTTAGGAGCGCTAATTGAGAGTTGTGTATATTTGGAGGGAACAAAGATGCGTTGTTACTTATATGATTTTAACTGCTGGTACGGTGGTTCCAAGCTTTTAATCTTCATGATAAAAGTGTAATCAGGTCATAATCAAAATTCAAAAATCACCTATGTGACTGGAAAGTCAAACTTTTAGTGTACTCTTGGAGTGGATGTGTGGTGTGTACCTCGATTTCTAAATTGTAGCAAAGAGGTGATATTGGCACAGTATACATGCTCTAAGTTGAATTCATTTTCCCTTGTATTTCTATCGTTCTGTTCTCAGTTATTGCAATGTTATTTGCTTTGCAGAAACATGATGGTTATCCATCAGGATCAATGGTTGATTTTGCATGTGATGCCTACGGATCTCCCATATTAGCAGTCAGCAGTTTGGCGGTTCATACTAAGGTTTTCAAACATGATTGGACTTTATAGTCATACAACATATAACTATGAGATGTTTTCTTATCACAGACTTAGGGTGCGTTTGGTTGTGGAAAATTGTTTTCATTTTCCTATAAACGTTTTCAGAAAACGGAGTTGAGTTTTCATTTTCAGTCTTCTATGAAAAATTTAGAAAACGTGTTTGGTTGAAATGGTGGAGTTTTCATTTTCTATTTTAGAAAATGCGTTTGAAAATTTTGGAAAACTACTAAAATCAGTTTTTTAATTTACATAGAAAGAAAAACAAAATTTACATTTTCTTGGAAAACTTTTGAAAACTGAATGAACCAAATGCGTTTTCTAAATTTTAATTTTTCTTGGAAAACCGGAAAATTTTCCACAACCAAACGTGGCCTTAAACTTTTAGTGTCTCTCCTTTTGAGATCATAATTGAAGTTGGTGGTTTTTTGCAGGACCTCTTAGCTAATTCTAAATGCTCATTGCTCGTGGCAAAAGATCCGGAGGATAGGACAGATTTGGTAATAACTGTACATGGTGATGCTGTTTCTGTAAGTCCCTATTTTCTCTGTTCTTGAATCTTCATAATCATTACTTTCAGTTGCCATTAATATCTCCTATTCATCGTCTGGTCTTTCTTTTAACTTCATGGTTGAAAGTTTTCCTTTAACTCGAATACTAAATCGATCATTTGCATTCAATATATTTTGATGAATTATGAAGGTTCCTAAGGAGGATACAGACATTATACGCACCGCATACTTGGCAAGACATCCTGATGCATTCTGGGTATAGCTTTTTATAACCTAACACCTTGCTTGAGATCTCATATCCTTCTTATGTTGGCATCCATCTAATCTTTTATCGTGACACCAAGACTTGTTTGTGCTGAAGGTTGACTTTGGTGACTTCCAATTTCTGCGCATTGAACCAAAAGTTGTGCGATTTGTTTCCGGTGTTGCTACCGCTTTGTTGGGGTCAGGAGGTTTGTCTATTTGAAATTCACCTGCTAAATTTTAAACTGTTTTTTTTCTTGATGGTGATCATGATGCATTCAGAATATCTATTTTGCTCCAATTTAGCTTCAACGGGAATGGGAGTTGTTTATGATTGCTAAATGTTGCTATTGGCTAAGTGATTGATATGGCTTTAAAGGGGAAATCCCAGTAGCTAATTAGAAAGATTTATGATTTTCATATTCTTCTTGCTTTTGAATTGCCAACCAATAATTTCAGAATTCACAACGGAGGAGTTCAGAGCAGCAAAGGTGGATCCAATCTATCAATTTTCTAAGCCTGTGACGGTATGGCCACGCTAATGGTGCTAATTTTGCAAGACACACATACTGGATGTTCACCGTTTTTGTGTCTTGCTCATCTCAAAATTTCTTATTTTTCTTTATTTTCACTGTAGTGTTTGTTATATTTGCCAGTAACATGCATATTATGTGACTATGCAGTCTCACATGAATAAAGACCATTCAGATGATACAAAACTCATGGTTCAGCACTCGACATCAGTTCCAGTAATCCACAATTTTGAACTCTCTTGTTGTACATAACTTCTCATTTGTACTAGAAAGAGAAACCTAATTTTCTCATTCAATCTTGAGTAATATACTCAACTGGATTTATAGAATTTATTATTTGCCCTTACTACTTTACTAGAGGATAGGTAAGTATGTAAAACTAGTCATGATGCAAATACAAACACTAGCTTTTGGTGAGACAGCAACTGTCTAAAAGACTAAAACCAAACCAAACCCGCTCGGAGTAAGACCTACAAGATAGCAACAGTTTCATGGTCACATTATCTTATTACGATAATTTGGTTTTACAGGTGGACTTTGCACACATGCTGGATATGGATAGTCTCGGCTTCAATGTCAAGGTGATGTTGCTGTCTAATGTCTTTGTTAGCAACTGAAGCACCCCACTCTTCATTCACACACTTCCTACCATATAATCATGGATTAACTCGACTTCTGGATTTCAATCAGCCGAAACTTGATAAAACATCATTTCTCATAGATACATCATCTCATTTAAACCATCAGACTAGCGGAGGCTACAATGATTCAATGAGCATAAGAGTTCATAGTGCACATAGTCATACTCTTTAAAATAAGTCGTAGAAGCATGAACATACAACCAAATACAACTTGGGACACATCAAAATTAATACGATGATAACATGAATAATCAAATTTCGAAGCCGAAGAATTGAACATTAAGTCTCAAAGAATTGATAAATGAACTCACCCGAATTGAACTTCACTTTTTCGATCCATAAGCAACCTAATATCATCTTCAATCCTATCCCAATGCTTAAATGTATTATCTTGGATCTCTTTTGGTTCCTATAGTAGCATACAAATAATATCATCTCAACTTGATGCTTAAATGTAGGAACTCAATCTATGTTGGTCCTTGCAACATCGTTACAGACAATACTTTCTAAATTTCTATTCCAATGCTTGTGTAACAAAATAAGAGAATCTTGTGAATCAAAAGTAATTGGCATCAATGATTTGATACGAAAACTTTGACCAGATAGATGAATTCAGCCTGAAAATTTGACCGATTAAGGAAATGTTGCAATTTTCATGTAGCATCTCAAATTGAAATTTTATTGTAGTTTTCATGGGATGGCCAAAGAAATCTTGGTTTCTTCTCCGGGTTGTTTAATGTTTCTTAACCTTTTGTTTTGCATATATTATTTTAGGCCGGCTATCAAGGGAGGAGCTTTAAGCTTCGGATTCCATTCCCTAGGCGTGCAGAAAATAGAAAGTGAGTCTCGAAGTATGGTAATTATTTAGTAGAATTCTTTTGCAATTATTCATGTTTTATGTTCTTTTTCAACATTTATAGGGATGTGAAGACACTCATAGTTGAAATGCTTCAAGCTGCCAAGTCTCCAGTCAGTTGATCAGAGTAACTAAATACAAAGGCATGTTTCTTAAACCTTAATTACCATTTATATGGTACTAGGAGAGTGGATACATGATTATGGGGTCTATTTTAGAGAAATTAAGGTGGGCCCTACGAGTTGGATACCATATAACTTTTCTAAAATAGAGCATCAAAAGTCAGATTTAAAAAAAAAAAGCTACATCAAACTCCACTAGCTGTTCTATTTTAGAGAAGTTCCAACATTAATTATATTATTAAAATATTCAGTACATTTGGTAAAAATATTATTTCACTCTTTTAAACACTTGATTTCAATCTCTGCTTTTGTGGGGGAAGAATTGAATATTATTTCTCTTAAATATGGAGTGATTTTCACTACCTTTCTCTTTTTTTCTCTCTCTATTTTAGCATATTGTTGGAGCAAAAATATATCTTATATATGCAAAATCTCTGTTTTAGACTATATTGGAGATGGTATTAGAATTTGCACATTTTATTAGTTTGAAACAAAAAGATTTGTTGTTTGAGATTTGTATTAGAAATTGCAATGAAATGGCCGAATAGCTTTGAATTAACTTTAAAACCGTGGTAGATGTTATTGGTAGGCCACAACTTTAAACTTATAAGGAGTTGCAATTCTTGTTTTGTATCAATGTGAGACGGGCTGTTACATGTTTATCTGTAGGTTGACTGAAGATGTACAGAGTATTGTTGACGATGCTTGTCAATGTTGCAGATTCGTGGAATGGTTACTTTGTGGAAGCCGTGATTGATACATACTATAAACTAATTAGTGGGTGTAACATGGTCATGTTTGATATAAAAACGTACCATATTTTATGTGAGCCCTTTTCTTACTAATTTCCTGTTACGTCAATATCATGACTTTTTCTAGTTTTCTAGTTACGTTTTCGAGTGTCTAAATTGACCTTAATGGGATTCAAATAACCACCCATATTTGAACGGGTAAAATAGATATGATTGCTTTCGTAGACTGTGGGAATGAATTAGATTAAAAGTAGAATGGTTTGGGTTGACCATCGATGATCGATTGTTAACACTTTGTGTAGCATATCGAATAAAAACGATGTTTTTTTAAAGGCAAAGACAAAGTCGAATAAAAAGTTATATGCTAAAAATCTATCGTCTCTTTCATGTTCAACAATCCCTTGTTAAAAATTTATTCTCGTTTTCATGTCTAACAGTTTTATGAATACAGATCGATCATGGAATGTAAATTTGAATTATATATATTGAAAATATAATGATAGTTTAGTATCTATAAATTTTGTTGGTGTTAGTAGCACACGTTCATGCAAACAAATCGGTAATCCATAAGATATTTTAATCGACTTGTTACTAGTTGGTGGAGTAAACGCCATTGTATATCTTACCTTCTATATTTTTTCACAGTGAAATCTAAGTAGAGGATCGTGTAAAGAGTTGAATTAACAGTTAGAAGTGTGAGAAGTTGATATAAACTATTGATCTCCTTTAATCACAAGCTCTTCGATGAATTGTAGTTTAGATGGAAATTGATCTAATACATCTCGATGCATCTCATCCTAGTGTGTGTCTATTTCTCATCCAACAGTTGACAAATTACTTCTCATCGTTAACTTCTCACAAGAACCCAACCCATGAAATCTATTGGTTATATTTAGTTTCGTTTGTACAACGGTTTATAAATTAGGGATGAAATTGAACATTACAATTTTATGGAAATCATATAAACAATGGTACAATTGTTTATAGAAATGTTAAATTTGTTATGGAGGAGGACCACATCAATAACGAGACCAATGTATTTGGTTTAGGTTTCGATCTTAATTCAATCCCTTTAATTCATTAATAAGTCACAATTTTGACCTTTTTAGATATATCCTACCATTTTTTATTTTAAATTGTTGCAAACCTGCAAGGCTTTTTATTCTTTACTTCTTGATGATTATAAAACTCTTCGAATGGTTTGGTTTCGTATCATGGACTTCCTTAACCATTAATCGCTCTAATCTATTCTCAACAATTACTAAACAGTCATATTTCATTTTACCTTGTTATTTATGAACACAAAGTTACTCCCAACATATATTATAAATTCGGTCCATAACTTTTTGTTGTATACTTATTTTAGAGAAATAGAACAAACACATTTTATAAAATTAAATTATACATTAATTTTGAGACAAAGAAATACAACAATATTTAAGACAAAAAAGAAAAGAAGATAGATTTTGAGGTTGAAAATGTACAAAAAATTGTCCAAAAAGCTATCATTCTGAATCACTCTCCATGCTTCCCATGGCCTTCAATCCTGTTGGTCTCTGCATTCAATTTACAACAACACAATATTAACACAATTTACATCACCCATGTTTTCCAATTTCAAATCATCATCATCATCACAATACAATCTTTTTCAACTCTAAACCAATTTCAATCACTTCGACCCCAGGGGAAAAAAATTCCCTATATATCACACTTATCAGATAAGATTTTTGGTCCCTTTTTTTCTTTTTGAAAGAGTATCCCGCCATCCCGGCAAGGTTCACCGACAGCTAAAGCATGCTGCCCTGAGTTAAACCCCAGTGGCCACAATCTTGAAGCGCCTGGATTCGAACATGGGGTGGAAGGGTTGACTAGCCACTTCCCCCACAGGCCTTAACCAGTACGCCACAGCCTTGTGGTTATGAAAATGAAACCAGATAAGACTCTTGGTCCTTATTATGCTTATCCGATAAAGCAAATGAAACCAAGTAAAAACTCAAAAGATAAACACCCTCTTAGTTTGTTTGTAAATAAGATTCCATTTTAGATTGGAGAATTAGGTGGTGAATTTACCTTCTTGGTGTTCTTCTTTTCTCTAACTTC
Source organism: Centaurea solstitialis (assembly GCA_030169165.1). Classification (NCBI taxonomy): domain Eukaryota; kingdom Viridiplantae; phylum Streptophyta; class Magnoliopsida; order Asterales; family Asteraceae; genus Centaurea; species Centaurea solstitialis. The sequence continues at coordinate 1,349,790 of CM058042.1, read as the reverse complement.
GTATCTCTCTTGGCACATATCGGTCAACCATGCCCCTGGACTCACCAACTGATCCATCCACCAATTACGACAAATTAGTCAAACTACACCATATATGCTCTCCAACAAAGTTCACAAAATATAAAGAAATATAAACCCATCTACAAGCAAGAATCTTTTTTCCAAAAATACCCAATTTTTCAAACATATATAAATATACAGGGTCAAATCAGTGAAAATGAAGGTAAGTTATAAGGTCAGGATCAATTTTTAATTGAAAATTAAGGTTGTATTTTACCTCATAAGTTAGCTAATAGCTGGTGGTTAGATAAAGCTAGCTTAGGAATAAAATATGTTCGATAATTTTTTTTTTATGAGAACGTAAAATGGCCAAAAAGGATATTTTGGATTATAATAATTATATTAATAAAAGTATAATCGGAAAAAACCATAAAAAGCTCTTCAAACACTACTCCAAAGAACTGTTTCAATAAGCTAGTATGGTTCATCAAAACATGTATCAGCTTATCTTAATAAAGAAAAAAATTACTTCAATATAATATGCAAAAATTTCTTGTAAATCTTGTATAAAAAGTTGTGATATTTTCTTTTAAAAAAATATGGGGGGCAAATGAGTAAAAAAATAAAGAAAACCGATCGAATACTTCTTTTTGAAGAATAATCGCCGCCAAGAAAATAAACCCTAATACATGGTAGCATCCATGAAAATACCAAGAATTTTTGTAAGAAAAAAAAAAAAGAATTGGGTGAAAACTAAAATAAATCCACTTGGGGGTAAAAAAGATCCTTCCTTGAAAAATGACTAAAAAACCATGCAATTATCACTTGAATTTCACAAATTGGTTTTGTTTTGGTTATAAAACACACACACAGAAGGTGAGATTACTGTGTGTTAATGGTTGGTTACAAAACACACACATAGAAGGTGAGATTAGTGTGTGTTATATGAATGAAGGTTGAAGAATTAATTATAGGTGTTAGAAATGGTTGGTTAGTTGGTTATACTTACAAGTAAAGTTCTTTGAATCACTTTGGCCCTTTTCTTAGGCCTATGTGGAAGCTTGCAACCTTTCATGGCCATGAAATCTTCTTCTTTCTCCTTGCTTGTTAATGCTAAGTACAGTTTCGGCCATACATGTTTGCTTTTACTTTCCTCCACCGCGTCCACCGACGATATCTTCGGCTTCTCAACCACCCCTGCCGCCGCCACCGTGCAACCTCTTGTTTCCGGTGACGATTTCCGGTTGCTTTCCGATCTCAAAGTCGTCGTAGTAGCCGCCTCAGAGTTTCTGTAACACAAAAAATTTGTCAATTCAACAAACAAAATCCATATAAAATTAGGTTTCCTTCATGTTTTTGTTAAAATCTCGAAGAAAATCCACCAATTTCTAGCTGATTTTGGGGGATTTCAATTTTTTAGGTTTCATCTAAAACATTAAATCAAACTAAATCAAACGCGTATCGAAATTCAACCAGATTTTTGATGTAATCTCGAAGAAAATCCACCAATTTGGCAAATTCCAACAGATTTTGGGGGATTTCAATTTTTTAGGTTTCATATGAAACATTAGGTCAAACTCATATCGAAATCCAACCAGATTTTCGTTGATTTTGGTTAATTCCGTGTTCCAAAGGTCTTTATACGACAAAATCGATATCCAATCTCCACGAACTTTCTCACAATTTCTAGTTTTCTAGAGTTTTATACGATTTTCTTACAACGGTTGAGTTCAGATTTGTTGTATACTTTGAGATAACTTGTGAAACTAACCGATTATTTTACCTTGTGAGACGAGTTGATTGTGATTGTGGTGGAAGAGAAGACGAAGAAGGTTCTCGATTTTCATTATCGGAACTAAAAGCTACAAAATGAGAATTGATTTTCCGGCGAATTCTCCGGCGGCCGGAGACGGCAAACGACGGATCGGTTGTATCATCTGGATCTCTAACTCTCACACATCTAAGCCTCTTCTTATTCCCCCACCTTAAGAACAAATCTGTTGTACTCTCTTGCTGTTTACTCACTACTCTCTTCTCTATTTTCTCCATAAATCAGTTAAAATTCAACCAAATCCTTAAGAACACTAGCTCTAGGGTTACAGATTCATCAACAAAAACCGAAGATCTGGTGGATTATTGTTAGAAACTCTATATAATCGTAACATAAACCTGCAAAATTAACACAAAATCAACACGAAATTGAGTCGAAATTAAACGAATTCGAAGAACGTAAGAAGTAGAACAGATCTGATTGTTAGAAACCGGATTTGAATCATTTGATGATAAGGAAATGAAAAAACTTACGAAAAAGGGATTGTTATGAAGCTAGAAGCAGAAATTGAACAGAGAAATGGAAGGATTTCTATGTGATTTGATGGAAATATGGTGATTTTAGAGGTGGAATTATGTGAAATTTGGGGGATGATGATGATGATAATGTTTTTGCTTTTTGGTTGATTGAATTTTGTTTGGGTAAGAATGAGAAATTTGGGGTTCATCTTCTTGTTTTCTGGTTTTGTTTGCAATTTATATAACTTGCAGAGTGTGTTGTGGGATAAGTTGGGATGTGTGGTAGCCCTTGGATTATGAATCAAGGGTTGGATGATCATCTACAAGCTTTTTGGTTTGAAATGAAAGTGGATCCATTTTATGTTTTGTTTTCTATATTTGGGCTTTTGTTTATTTAAAGCTTACTACCCATAGTGTTTTGAGGCTTCAAGGCCCAAAATGAAGTCCATCAAAAATCTAAATATTTGGTATGTGATGTGATTAAAATAGGCGTGACAACATGGGATAAAATCTTAAGTTTTTTTGTTCCATCAAAATAGGTGAAACAACGTAATACTAAATTAAAGATTACCATTATGTCCTTCTTCCTTTTTCCAATACCTAAACCTCATATCGTCGTCTCAATCCATATTGTTCATGACTTCATCTCCAACACACTATGTTCATCGCATCCACAGGTTCTTCATCTCCAACAAACTATGATAATCGCATCCACAGGTTCTTCATCTCCATGGTCTATCGTCTTCACAGGTGTTACATCCTTCTCGATTTCTCTGTTTCCATGGTTTTGTATTCTCTCGATGATTTTCGAGTTCCACAAGTTATATAGTCGAGTTCTATGGTCAATTTTATGGTCAGTTTTCGTGGTAGATTTATGTGGCTTTTGAGTTCTATGGTCAATATCTATGGTTGTTGTTTTATTTATACTAATTCAAGTTACCAAATTGATTTCGTCTTCTACTGCAAATCGATTGAAATATGCTAATCGATCGACATTCAGACTAGTTTTGAATTACGACGAGATGATGAGTAGAAAGAAGAAGTTGTGGTGGAAAAGGACCTCGAAAGGAAGAAGATATTGTTTTCTTTAAAATGATTTCTAAATATATTTAAATAATTTCATGAATACAATTATAAATGTCAAAATCATTTAAATATAGTCTAACATAAGTCATTTTATAAAATTTAAATATAGTAAATATAACTATTATACAATAAAGAAAACATTAAAAACATATTAGGGATAATTTGGTCATTTTATTTGTCTCGTCCTGTTCAGAGGGTGTTTGGGAAGGCTTATTTAAAATAACTTATGACTTTTGGCAAAAGTACTTATTAACTTATGTGGTGTGGAAAATGAGTTTTTTAAAAAGTGTTTGGATTAGCTTATTAGCTTTTAAGGGTTTTTGATAAGGAGTTTTTGATAAGTTAGTAGGGAGTGACTTTTCAAAAATGACTTATTAGCTTTTAGGGGATGAAATAAGGAGCTTTTAAAAGTAGCTATCCAAACACTTTATTTTAACTTATTTGCTTCTCCAGGATGAAATAAGTTATAAGCACCTCCAAATAAGCTCTCCCAAACACCCTCTCAGTCTACCAAACGAAAATAATTAAGTGGTCGAGCATTGTTTTAGTCATACCAAACGTAAATCAGACAATTAGTCTAGCCTTGTCCCATGACCTTAGGCTACCTGCACCGCTGAGTTGGGTTCTCAGCGGGTAAACCCAACAGGTTGGGAGGGTTCAAGTGGGTTGGGTGCATGGGGGAAGGAAGCCAGCGGGTTCAACCCTTGGTGGCTTGTAGAACCCGAACAAAGCCGATGTGTTTGTGTGTGTGTTGTGTGTGAGAGGGTTGAGAGGGTTGGGTGTGTGTTGTAGAGGGTTATGGGAGGCAGGGCCGGTCCTGATGGAGGCCCTGTGCAAAAAATCGAAAAGTGGCCCTTAGTTTTTGTGCTAACTTGCAAATTGTTTTCGTTATATTCCGAAGTCTATTTGATGATAAATTTATCAGTGAATATTCTTTAATTATAAACAACCTAATCCTCTTTCATTATATTTTGACATTTAAAATATGGATTCAAATTTTATAGTCTGGGGCTTAGCTTTATAAAGAAACAATCAATCATAATCGGCATTACAAAAAGAAATATCAACAAGAAAGCTTATCAATCAGTTGTCATTAAATAAACGCAAACATTGAAAATTAAAAACGTTCTATATAACACATAGAAAAAAAATCAACAACGATTAAAAATATTAAATTATAACATAATTAAAGTTATTGAATCTAATTTTATACCAATTTCTTGCAAAATAAGAGTAACAAAAAAGTCATAACTTATCGGTGACGACATGAGTGTAGATCGAAAAACAAAATATAAGAATAAATTAACTATTAATAATTATAGGTTTCAGTATGAAAACTATATTATAAAAATAAGTTAATAAAACAATTAAATAATATAGTTATTGTATTAATATAAAATTTAGAAATAAAAAGTAATTGTGAAAATTATATACTTCATTAGCGTTTAAAAATAATTTTGGAAATAAAAAACGATTAAAAGTTTATAGACACTAAATTTAAAAAGGAAAAAAAAACATAAATCATATATAAGAAGATAAAAAAAGTTAAAACTTTATACACATTAAATTTAAAAAAGAAAAAAAAATATAAAACATATGTAAAACGATAATAACATCTAAAATAATTTTGGAAATAAGAAACAATTAAAAGTTAATACACACTAAATTTAAAAAGGAAAAAAATATAAAACATAAATAAATTAAAAGCATATGCATATTAAATGTAAAAAACAAAAAACATAAGTAAATAGATAATGAAAATGATACCAACCCGGCTCGAACCTGGATTCTGTAGCATAGAGTGGGAGCAATCTACCACTACGCTGGAAGTGCCTTTCGTTATATGAGTTTCACAAACTAATTTATAAAATATATTATAAATAAAAAATTATTCAGAGGCCCCTCGTGAACGGAGGATAAAGAGAGGGTTGACTAAAAGCTGATGTGACATTAAAAAAGTGAGTGGGTTGAGTGGGTTGATTGGGTTGGGTGCAGGTAGCCTTATAAAACTATAAAATTTCAAAAAGAAAAAATTGTAAAAATAAAAACATTAAACCAGTTTCTTAAGTTTATTTTTGGCTGAATACATGTTCATTCGATCGCACCTTTCTTCCCTTGAATCCTCTTCAGCTGCTCCTTCCTTCAGCCTCGATTATGAACAGAGACTAGAGGTAACCAGGCGTAAACCCTAATCGGTTAACAGAAATCAACATAGGTAAGCAATCACTTCTGATTCATCTTTTCATTCATTAATCTGAAATTGGAACATAAAACAGTTGATATTTGGCCTACAAAAAAATCAATATTCACAAATCAAACATGTACTAATGCTAAAAGCATCTTAGAAATACACATGATTGTTAAATTTCTCTTTAATGAATGCTAATTTTGTAATTTAGATGTAAATTTGGTAACGATGATGAATAAAGATGTGAAATTGTATGAAACTACATATAAATTCAGCACTACGATATTCTAATCGGTAAAATACACAATTTATACAAATTCAGACATTTAGCATTTTACAAAAGCAAACGATCTTATTAGTTCAGATTTCAGACTTCAATCATAAGTGAAATAAAACTTCAGACTTTAGAGTTTAACAGTGGAACAGTGGAACTAATACATACCTTTTATTTTTTTTTAAATATTATTGCTGAAAGACAAACAAAATGGCCTTTTCTTTTGAAGGGTATGCGAGGCTTTGCCCCGACTAATCCTGGCAAGGTTCACCGACAGCTAAAACATGTTGTCTTGAGTTAATCCCCAGTGGCCACAATCTGGAACCTGGGGTAGAAGGGTTGACTAGCCGCTTCCCCCACAGGCCTTAACCGGTACGCCACAGCCTTGTGGTTGAAAATGGCCTTTGTTCTTGAAGTGCCAGTGAATCTACAGCAAAATCTTGTTTCATTCTCAAGGAGTAGACAATTACCATCAAAACTTATTAGTTTCACCAGAAAACAAAGGTGTAAACTCTTAATGAAAGCAGCAATTCAGAGCCTTGATGAGAAGCGTTTGGCTCGTGCAAACGATCTTGCTCTACCGATCATGGTACTTTACTCCCCCGGCCATTTACTTGCTGATTTGTATCATATCATTCTACCAACTCAATTCATTAAATTTTCTTTAGGTCAATAGTTGTACTGGAAAAATGGGCCGGGCAGTTATCGAAGCTGGAATATCTGCAGGGCTTCATATTGTTCCAGCTTCATTTGGCGTTGAACGAGATGCTGGGAAAACGATACAAGTCGGAGGGAAAGATATCCGAGTGCACGGTCCTTCTGATAGAGAGACCGCTCTATCTTCCCTTGTCGAAGAATATCCAAATCTGATCATTGTGGACTTCACAGTACCTAATACTGGGAATGGTAAATATATGTACTTTTTTCGATACAGAGATGTTGAATTATCTGCATGCATGATACATTAGCATATATTAGTTTATTTGCAGATAATGCTGAATTATATTGCAAAACTGGAGTTCCATTTGTGATGGGAACCACCGGTGGAGACAGGGATCTTTAGTATAAAACCGTTGAAGACTCGAAGGTTTATGCTGTCATCTCTCCTCAAATGGGAAAACAGGTGAACGATGTTTTGTTGATTATATCGGTTGGTTTGTTTTCGTGGGATATTTTAAGTCTTGTTGTTACTTGATTTTGCTTAGGTTGTGGCATTCCTTGCGGCCATGGAAATTATGGCCAAGCAATTTCCTGGAGCGTTCTCTGGATACACACTAGAGGTATTTGTAACGATCTGCTTTACTTATGCCACTAACTTCTGATTGCTAGTTTTGTTTGATATATTGTTGTTTATTTTTTTTTATTGAGTAAACGGTCTGAATAAAAGAAATGGCCATTTTACCCCTGTTATGTAATCGGTCATAGCCCACAAGTTGTAATGAAAATAACCAAGTGCATCAATAGAATTCCCAGATAAAGACCCTTATAATATTACTTGAACTGAAGAAAAACATGTAATAATGCCATGAAGGTGTTGGAATCTCATCAATCTACCAAGTTGGACACATCTGGAACAGCAAAGGCTGTCATCTCATGTTTTCAGAAACTGGGTGTCTCCTTCGACTTAGATCAGGTGCATTTGCAAATTTAACGTAATTGTATATGATGCAAACTTTCGAGATCCAAAACAACAGATTGAAATGGTTGGTGTTCCAGAAGAGCACCTTAATGGCCATGCATTTCATATGTACCATCTCACGTCCCCTGATGGAACGTAAGCAAGCTCTTGACGTCTTAACTCTGAGTCTTTCTTAAGAAGCAATCTAATTAAGCTGTTTTTTTTTCTATCTGTAGAGTCTCTTTCGAGTTTCAACACAACGTTTGTGGGAGATCAATCTACGCAGAGGGTGCCATTGATGCTGCACTTTTTCTTGCTAACAAGGTGCTAAGCTACTTCTTTTATCAACTAAATGAAAAGTAAAAAGAGATAACAAAACAATACCCTTTTTTAGTGTAAGAGCATATCCAATTAAAATCTCCAAAATAAAGAAAATAATGGAATCGCCAAATCATTCTCCAAAGCCGAGAATGGAGAGAGAACGGAATGTTTTCCATATTTGAATCATAATTAAACAATATAATTAATGTTGAGATCTTCAAAATGGAGAAACCGTGCGAGTAAGATGTAATCTTTTAGGAGATTTTGGCTTTTGCTTCTTTATTTTCGAAAAGTTATAAGTTGAGGACCCTCTTAAAGAATCATCTAAAATACCTTCAACCTAAAAGTTTAATGTTTTTCTATTGTAGATCCAATCAAAAGCAGATAAGAAGATATAGACATGATTGATGTCTTGCGCGAAGGAAGCATGCGATGATACTTCTAGTATTGGCATAGATGAGATTAGTCAAAAATACGGATCCGTTTGGTAAGTGGAAGTCAATCATCCCATTTTTGTGTTTGCAATTATCGTATAGGCCTTTGTGTCGAATGATTTTGTTAGTTTCGTTAAGAAACCCGAGCCTGCCATCTTTGCTCATTGTTTCTAAATGAGTAGGGAGGGACTTTTGCGATACTTTACTTTCTACATGCAGGAAGATGAAACCACTAGCATGGTAACCAACATTTCGTGGATTTACGATGACTTATTTGGTTCTTTTCTTCTACCCTTTTCGAGTTTCTAAATATGGCAAGTGTGTTTGGCTTGTTTGGTCATTTCCAAACCAAAAGAATTGTGCAAATCTTCTGTGAAGCGGGGTGTGGAGATGGTAAGATTCTTGGTACTTTCCATGTTTATTTGTAAGGTAAGTGACTCGGTAAACACCTAGCAGGTAGACAACATTCGGTAAATGTCCCCTAAGGATAGTATATTCTATAAATGTATGTTTGAGCATATTAAGCATAGAAACTCAATTTTCTTTTACTTTAAGAAATGGATGCTCTGTGATGCATGAATTTTCTTTGGTCAAATATTGATAGAGTAAAAGAGAATGTAGTTTACCTTTTCCTTTGTTTTAATCTACATTAAGAAAGGAAATCCCACATTGGAAGTTGACATTTGGTCTATTAGGTTCAGGTTTACATGTCTTTCTATTATGTATGCATATACTTACATAGGCAAACACAAGGAACCTTGTGGCTATGGAGGTTCAACTGCAATAACTCCAGGTCATTTGTGGTTTCCCGTGGGATTAGTCGATGCATGAAAGCTGACCTGAAAACCCACGGTTACCCAAAAAACCATAAGGGCCTTCAAGTTTTGCACTGGCCCTGTTTCTATTTACTTTAGAGTTTTTTCTTACTAAGAGTTGGGTTCACGTAAGACCAACCTGTTTTCATGAGACTTGTGAGACCATACTCTTACTTACACTTGAAATTTCATCGTGAAGATTAACTTCACAATGTTCTATTGTGAAGTTTCAAATGTAAAATATGGTCTTACGTAAACAAATTGGTCTCACATGATCCCGAGTCTTGGTACTAAAACAATATATAAACTTTAACGCTAATTATGAATTTTTGACGATGACGATGTTTACGTCATTGTTGTGAAATTTCTTTGTTTCTTTCAAAATGTTTTGCCTTAAAAGTAACACTTTCTTTAAAAATTCTCGTTTTGAATGAGACAAGTTGGTAACAAATATTTATTTGGCAAAAAAATTACAGTCAGTTTGTGCTCTTTGAATGGTAAATTGACTCAACTGGCCAAAATACTTAACAAATTTGGTATCTAGTCATTTTTGTTTTTATTTTGCATAAATATTACTACCTCTATAATATTCAGGTCTTTAATTATTGAGGTGAGCCAAAAATGCAAAATTTTTGATTTATAGTTGGGTCTGGAAATTCATCTTTAAAGAAAAATGGACCATATTCAATCTTTTAAAGTTCTTTTAGCTATATGGATCTAGATATTACGTATCGGTAAAAAATACAAAGAAAAATGGCTAGAAAACCGATTTTATCGAGTAATATGGCGTTTGGTCAATTTTGTTCAAACGAGTTTTCCATTGATAATCAACTCGTCGTATTGAAGTATCTCACTTGCAGAGGTGGGTTTTGTTGAGATTACGTGAGAAGTGGTTATTAACCGTTAGATGCACATTAAGATGAGATGCACTGGATCAATCGGTATTAAGTGTCATTCATGGGTGAGCTTGAGATTAAAAGTGATTGATGATTCAAATCTATTTCGCTTATAGACATATGAAACAATCACATTGTAAAACAATTATATGTTAATCAATTCATTAAATACTATCCTTAGATTAAAAAATCATGTGAAAGAAAACTTTAAGCTAAAAGTTCTCATAAATCTTAAATTTTTTAAAGGCATCAAATGATTGTAAAACAAATATATGTTAATCAATATTATTAATGTATAATATGATACATACAAACACTAATCAATTACTTTATAGTGCAATATTTGGTCTAGAGGGTTTCATAGTATCCACCATATGTGATTTGTGCCTTCACCAATGGAACTCCTCCTCTCACTGCAGAAGAAATGGCTTCATTTGCATGGTGCACCACTTGCTTCATCCCCTGACCATACATCCATATTTAATATATTTATGCCATAAATTATATATCTATACAATATTTTTAAAACATGTATTCCGTAACCGTAAAAATAAGAAAAAATTAGGATTATGATCACTGAAAAATTAATTTAATCGATACAAGTTATGGTGTGTATATAGAGAGAGAGGAGATTCAAACGAAAAACAAGAAGACCCCTATTCACATGTGATTTTATACTGAAATTACATGTGATTAAGGGCAATCTTCATTGTGACCTAGATCGGTTACGTTAACCATGTTTCATAATCAAATATGATTTTTATATTAAAATCAAATGTGATATAGATGTTCTTATCGAAAATTCATGAACAAGAAAGTGGTGGAACCTTATTGTCTGAGTAGAACTGAATCCTAAGCTTTTGATTTTGCTTTCTTCCATTTCCAAATATGAGGATGCCAATGGTAGCAGCAGCCATGCCAACACAACAAAAAGCACCAAATCCACTCAAACCCCACCTCCAAAAATTCAATCTTTCTTCACTTCTTGATCCCCAATCAACCACTTCTTTCTTGATCATCTTTGATGGTGATGAACAATCATCATCATCATTGGTACTCCTTTTCTCGTATTGAAACTGGCCTGTTTCAATACAAGACAAATCAGGTTCTCGAGGATTTAGCCTTAGAGAACCTGTTTTCTTGTCGACAAATTGGTTTTCTATATTGAAGAAAACTTGGAAGACCGGATCATGATCCAACTCTAGCTCATTCCTTGCTTCTTTAGGCTCGTTGGTGATCAAGATCGGAAGTTTGATCATTTCTTTGACCTCATGATCTTCGTGATCGAATTGGGTCGGCAAAGGCACCAATTGCTTCCCGAATCTTGGTTCCTCTTGGACGAAATTTCGACACTTTTGTGGGGTTTCAAAGTAATTTGGCTTGAAAAGGTTCACAGGACTCTTAACATATTTTCTTGAAAAGCTTTTCTCACCCCCATCATCATGGACTTCAAGAAGCCCATCATAAGGAATGTTCACCCACCCTTCATCTTCAAGATCCATCTTTTTTGCATCAAAGGTGAAGTTTTGTTGGATTCAGGAGGGTTTTAAGTCAAAAGTTAAAATCTTGATTGAATTATTGAAAGTGGTTGATTTAGTGGGGATTGAGAGAGACACTTTTTATATATACATATGGATGTATGTGTGTGATATGTGATATGTATGATACATAGCATTTGGACATTATATATTATCCTCTTAAAACTTGACAAATTTAGAGTGGTCCATGGGACCTACATGATGTGAAACAAATTGATTTCCAAATGCTTTCCTTTGATATTTTAATGGGGGTTTTTGTAATAAAAATATTTGTCACCATCTCTTGTTTAATTTGTATGAAACGTAAATATGAATACTTAGAATCTAAGTTTGGATGAATATAGAACTTACATCTATAGCCTATAGTTCATAGTTTAGCCCATGACTATATTATACCTTGTTATGACAAAATTTTCTTGAAGCAACAACGATTTAATATCGAGGTTGAAATCTAGGCTCTGTCTTTTTTGACATGAAAATTTATCTACGATAGCTATAGATCATTCATGATCGTCTAAGGATTAGTTGGTACACGTAAGTTGGTCCGAAAATCTGCAGTTACGCAAAAAAAGTTATTTATTTATTAAAATATGTTTTTAATAATTAACGTCGCATGATTTTAGGTTATTATAAACATATTTTTGATAAATTATATATTGAACCGATTATAACTTTTTTGAGCTATGAGAAATATTTTTCCAAAAGAACGAACAAGATAAAGCTTGAAAGTCTAGGATGTTTGGTCTTTATGGATAATGTTTCGAAATATTTTACTTGAAGATATCTGAAAATTAAAATTGCATTTGCGTTATCAAATTCTTGTATATATTTATATTTGTTTGTTGAAAAACTCAACATTTATCTCTATCTACACAAAAATTCTATGCTATTAGAATTTTTATAGATTAAAACAAAACATTAAATACAACAAAAAGAAGGGTTGAAAGGGAAGGGAGGGCCATGCAATTGTCCAAAGGTAGGGATCTTATCCTTATTTTGTTATTTAATATTGCAACTTAACTAAACATATTAAAATACACTTGTAATTAAAAAGGAGCAGATGCTTTGCCTGCAAGAAACACATATATGCTCTATCACAATTGCCTATAGATCCCCAATCTTCAACAAAAAGGTTACTTAATGACTTGTTAGTTACAACACATTTTATGAATCGGATTGATTTTGAATCGGTTTGGGTTGACGTAAGTCTTTAGTTTACAATTAAGAGAAAATAGTGAAAAACACACAACCGTTTACGTAGTTATGTGTAACATCCAACATAAGGTCCAGTATAAAAGATATGAATCAAATCAAACCAAATTAAACAAACCCAATAGATTTACTTAGAGGTGACAAGTAGGAAGAGTAAAATGTTAGCAAACATAATATCTACCCCCACCCCACCCCACCCCCCCCCCCCCCACCCCTACCCCAAAAGAACAAAGCATTATTTCCTTAAAAACAGGGACTAGTTGGTCATAATTTAAAAGAGCGAGAATAGATGGGAAGCATGTAACTAGTGATTGCGAAAAAGCAAGATAATTGCCATTTCTAATTTCTATGATGGCAATTTGGAATCGTTTTTATACATCTATTTGCGATCAAAATTCAAAAGATAGGAAATAAAACATTTGTTGCAACCCTTTCATTTTAGAATAAGGATCAGATTAAGGGGTCGTTTTAAATTCTTACTGAGTAAGTATTTATTATCAAAAGATTTACTCTCATGTACTTTGTTATATTACATTCTTGGTCATGAAAATGAATTTTCTTTCGTCAAAATCAATAGAGTGAAAAGAGAATGTAGTTTACCTTTCCCTTTGTTTTAATCAACATTAAGAAAGGGAATCCCACATTTGTAAGTTAACATTTGGTCTATTTGTGTTAGGTTTACATGTCTGTTCTATTATGTGTGTATATAATTGCATATGCAAACATAGAGGAAGGTTAATTTAGGAACCTTAAATATTTTAGGAACTTTGTGGCTATGGAGGTTCAACTGCGATAACTCCAGATCATTTGTGGTTGCTTGGGATTAGCCGATGCGTGAAAGTTGACCTAAAAACCCAGGGTTACCCTAAAAAAAAGATAAAGGCCTTCAAATTTTGCACTTGCCCCTTCTACTTACTTTAGAGCAATTTGTACTAAGAGTTAGGTTCCCGTTTAGGGCTGACAACGGATATGGTAAAGGTTAATCCGTTATCCAATTCATTTAAAATAGTGGATAAAGAAACGGGTAATTATCCGTCGCACAAAGACACAAGCTTATCATCCATATCCTATCCTACACATTAAAATACTGGGTAACGAAACGGATAATAGATAAATGGTAAAACAAAATTCCATTTTGAACTATAAATAATATTGTTAAACCTCAAACATATATGTAAAAGTAAATTCATAAATATAGTAATTATTTTATTATCTAATTTCTGGGTTAAGTTCTGATGAGACCAAGTTTTTTCTGTGAGACCGGTGAGACCAATATATTTTACTTGAAACTTCACATCAAAACATTTGTGAAGGTAAAAAAAATTGAACATTCATCGTTAAAACATACTAAAAAACACTATTGGAAAAAAATTCCAAAAAGAGGTAAAAAAACGAAACCAAAATTATCTTTCTTATCTTTTACATATACATTCATCCATATCCATATAGGATAAGATGATCAAAGGTGCTTATGCATGCGGGAATTAGTCGAGTATTGGTGTGATCACTTACATATACACTTTTACCCCGAGAGATACACTTTATATGATTATTCATACTTTGTGAGGGTAAAAGGTTGATCTTGGTATCCGATTGCTTAATGAGTCTTGTTTGTGTGTTCGATTGTGTGAGTACACTTTGTTCTCTTGGATGATCTTGGGTGGAGATAATTTTGGAGTTATCTTTCTTATCTTTCAGTCTTTTGATTGAGGACAATCAAAGCTTAAGTGTAGGGATTTTGATAACACCAAAATTATACATGTTTTGGTTGAGCTTAATTGTATGACTTTACCCCATTTCTCACCCATTTCTGATTATTTCACTCACTAAATGAGCTTATTATTGTTTATGTAGGATTTGGAGGCCGTGGAACGGAAAAGTACGAAAAAGGCGAGAAAACGTGAAAAATGCACAAGTTCAAAACAGTAGCAATCTGGCGTCCGCGAAATTCCAGATCTGGCGCCGCCAGGTTCGACAAAGATGAAGACCAGGTTTGACCTAAGTGTTTGGCGCCGCCAAACCAGCAGTATGGCGATCGCCAGATGGGTCCTGAACGTTTTCTTTTAAATACCAGCCTCCTTCTTCAGTTCAGAATATGCATGACAGATGAGACGTTTAGAGAGTACGAGATACGAGGCAGAGAGTGAAAGTCAGAGTGGTGCCGATACCCTGCGGGGTTCGATCTTTGATCATCCGTCGTTGTATTGTCGGTATCATGTCTACTATCATGTTTTCTGTTTTCATTATGTTTAGTGAGTAGTTTTTAATAGTGGTACTTGTCATGGTCGATGAACCATTGTGGATAATGATTTCGTAATTAATGTTTATTGGTTTGTTTCTGGTTGATTGAATGTGTGTTATGGTTCCGTTCTGATTATTATTGTTTGGTTATTTGAATTCATTGGTTGGGTGTATCTGTTTGACCAGAATAGATAGACTCCGATAGAATAATCAACCTACCTTAACCTACCCTTGGACCAAGAGAGTTGTGTTAAGTGGTTACTTGGACCGAGAGTGACCTGAAGGAAGAAAACCATGCAATAGAATTAGGATCGGATTTCCGGTGTTAGGTTGCCTGACAAACGACCTAGTATTGGAGCTAGGAGGACCAATACCTAGTTAAAGACCATAATCACTACATGTTAGGGTGTCCTAGACTTAAATTCCTACAATAACCAAAACAACCAAACCTTTGGCCTATTTAAATCATCCACTTGGGGATTCACTATACCATGATAAGTGCTACTGTTTTCCGTCATATAGTTCTTAATTAATCTTTTAATCGCTTTCTTAGTTAGTAGTTAATTTAATTGTCTTTTTAGTATTAAAACCTTTTTCATAACCCCCCCCCAAAAAAAAGCTTTAGGTTAATTAAACTGATTTAGATTAACAATCTACGATAACTTGACTGTTCCCAGTGGTAGATACGATACCTGGACTTTTCTACACTATATTACTCACGATCAGGTACGCTTGCTTGTATATGTGGTAAGACAGTGGCTAGGCATTAGAGGTTAAAACTTGTTACGCTTTTTATGTATGATAATTACCGCATCAGCTACACATGAACAAGTAAATGAAATCAATGGTATGAGCAAAGAGATGGAGAAAAAAGCCATCAAAAGAAAAAAAGGGTAGTCGAATATATCTCGACCACGAGCCTAACATCGACCCATTTAACCCTTTGGTATATCGTAAGCAAAACCATCTTCATCGCAAAATGTATATCTCTTTGGCTAACTGGAAACAGTGCCACGGGTTCATGACTCATTCGTCACAGAAAGTAAGTAATCCGATGCTAGTTTTCTAGCAGGAGCTCCTCTTGATTCCTGCATATGGAGTCTGATTTAGACCATGCACACATAGCACTATTTTCTAAAACCAAATCAAACCGACTTGCACTTGAAAGTAGGATATGTGGGTGAGGTTATAATCTACTGATAAACCAGATACCAAATAGCCCTTTTGCTCTTTTGTGATAATACCATCGGCAATAAGATATTTTGAGGGTTTGGTACTGAAAGATAGAAGCTTTACCTTGAGGATCCTCCTTATAAGCCGATTCGGGTCTTTTTAAAACCGTTGAGCATTAGTTTTGTGTGACTAAGGGGATGTTTATCCAAATGCTTACTTGGTAGGATTCGACACTATAACTTACTGCATTGAGTAAAGTTTGTGGTCTATCAAAACAGTGCCGTGTGCAATGATTTACATGGTAAGCACTTATCAAGTTAGATTCGTCCGGGTAAGACCCGATCACTGCCTTTCTCCTTATCAAGTAAGATTCTCGGTCATATTTATGTTCGTCCGATCAGGCATTTAAACCGGTAAAAAGCTTACGGCTTATCAAGGCAAGTATCTAGTAAACGTCCCCTTTACCTCGGGCTCTTGGGTTGCAAAAGAACTGAAACCTTTTGACCAACCATCTTTCTTTAAGTATTTGGTTTAACATAATGTTTTTAAAAGGCTCCAACTTCATGAAAAGGATTTGAAATCTATACTGTATTTGGTTAGTAGGATTTAGGGCAGATTTGATGAATGAGGCTAGATAGAGTTGATATGGTAACAACTAAAATCTATATGAGGTTTGGATTTAGAAAAATTACAATCATCTCCAAGGGATTTCTAAACGTCGATTATGGAATCCCATTGAAATACTAGGATTTCAAATCAAAACTTCCCTTCAAACAAAAATAGGATTGAAAACGAAATTCAATTTCAAATACCATAAATCCTACTAAATCCTGTAAACCAAACGGACCATAATAGATTCGATTTACACATAATTTCTCACTTATCAATTTATTTCACCAAGTGGTTGTTCAAAACTCAGAACTCAGCTAAAGAGCCACTTGCAGTCCATAATATATACTGATATACCATACAAATGTCACCAATCTCTTTTAAAATAGTTTTACATATTCACCAATTTCCTTCCTAATTTTCCATCCATAAACCACAAATGTTTTCAATGCTTCACTCTCCTTCACTAAGAATTGGGACAACAATCAAGATAAACAATTGCCCACCAAAATATGTATCATTCATTAAACAACCATATACCAAACCAACACAATGATATCCTACTCAAAACTAAATAGTCTGAGGTGAGATGATGTAAGCAGACTTAACATTTGTCTCCTGACATGATGTGCATAAGTGTGAGTGTGATTGGAAAACATGCAAAGGATGGTGTGAGAAGTTGAGTTAACTTAAGAAGTGGATATGAACCTTTAATCACTTTTAATCTCTATCCCACCCATGAATCACGCTTAATACTGGTATTGACAACAACTTTGAGAGACTACGAAACAGAACATGCTAAAACACTGAAATCAGCAGTTAAAAACTAAACTCAATCTAATCAGCTGTGTATGTGTGAGAGATATAAGAGCAGATCAGAGAAGACTAGCGATACCTTCGATTAGGAACAAATGTCGATGGTCCAATCCTTCCGATTTGAAGGAATAGATTCTCCAAAACGCTAAATAGAACTTAAGCACAAAATTAATAGCACAAAACAATTCGATCGATCTTATTATTTACCAATTATCATTCAAAGATCAAGTTCAAACAGTGTAGTCATCAATTCTAATCAACAATCATTATCTAACAACCTAGGGAATGAAAAGAAAGATATTCTCACTGCGACACAAGCTACAACCACAGATATGGCGCGATAAGGTATCGCCATTGATTGAAACTTCCAATTTCAAAATTGGACCTCAACTGGTATTTATAGAACCGCCTAAGACCAATTTTGACCAAATATCACCAAATATATGTATCGCTATTTCTTCTACCAATTCTCATAATTCATCAACTAAGTTTGAGATTACTTGAAGTTAATTCTTACAATTTGAATGGTATTAAAAGTTTAAAACCAATTGGTTTTGTTGGATGTACAAAACAAATACTTTCAGACTCAAAGAGGAGGAGAGCAACATAGAAATTTGAGTAAATTACAATTTCAGTCCTCATAGTTTGGCATATTACAAAATTTTGTCATGATGCTTTAATATTTATTTTTTTCAGTAACTTATCTTTTTTTTCTCTTTTAAGTTAAGTTTTCCTTATTTTTCATCAAGAAATTTGATTTTGATAGAAGAAAATTTCGAAAGAGATGCCAACGAGGATTCATCCGCCTGCGAAGATTAAAAGAAGGATTATTCGAAGAAGGTTGTTCTCTTGTCGGTGATTATATTTTAAAAACTGGTTGAACCGGTCCGGTCAAACTGGTTGATCATGTATGTGTGTGTGTGTGCGCGCGCGCATTAATTAAAAATGTGGTTTCAAACATTAACTTTTGAAACATTAGCTTTTGCATTATTTGATCGGAGAAGGGAGAATCGATAGTCTCTGAATCAGATAAATATCATAAAATTAGCATGAAAAGAAAAATGCATTTTTATCCTCCAAGTAGCCATGCAGATATTTCTTTTATGGATACTTATTTTGGGTTTTGATAGGTGGTGAAATTTGGACCAATAGGAATAGAGTACGCTGATTGTGATTTGTGAATGTGGGATGTTGTTTTTCTTCTCTAAGGCCATCCACTATGGTACCTGTGGTACCTGTTGTCACATCAGCTGCCACATCAGCTTTCCACTACCTTTACCACTACCTACCAACTTTATACCTTTCATCCACTATCATACCCTTCATACCCTTCATTTTATTTTTTTAATTTTCATTTCATACCCTTTATTTTATTTTACTTTTAATTTCATACCCTCCACTCGATGAACACATGTGCACAACCACCATCATCACAGCTACCACCACCACAATATAGTCCTACACAATAAAGCAAAACTGAATAAAAGATTGATTTAACTTATTAGCTTATCTTATTATTACATATGTGAAGTTCTAAATCCACTTGTAAATTTACCAACAGTTCACATATGAATAACTTATTGTTACCAACAATTCTCAACCTTTCTTACTTTCTTGGATTAACACCATTTATGACTCGATAATTATAATGACAGAATCAAACAGTTCTATTCCTACTTGACTACTCTTCAACTTTACATGAAACTGTAAGTTGACTTCTACTGCAATAATAAGTAGCCTATGTTTAATAAGTATCATGGGTGCATTATGATAATGTTTGTAGACGGAAATTGGTTAAACCGAGACCCATATACTAAGATTAAGAGATTGGCATCCAAAAACTTGAAAGGGCCAAAAATTAGCTAACTACAAGGAAAAGACTAGCTGGTCCTCAAACAAAACAAATTATCAACACACTATGTTGTTAAGAAAATACATGAAACCATATAACCAACAATTGGTCATGCAAGTGGCCTGCTTCACAGTCAAAGTCTAAAAACTTCAAGTTTAGTTAGTCAAAGGGGCCAAAATATTAGTCATACCCAATTTATATGATATTAACTTAACCATTGTATTCTCCAGTAAAGTATTCCAATCTGCATCTCTCTTTTTGATGTTTAGTTTAGCTAACACATTGTAGATTAATTCAAAGTCTTAAAGAAGTCAATTTGAGCTTCTAATCATAAAATAGTAACAATCTCCGTTGAATGTAAAATTTTAACACACATAAGCTAATGTGAATTGTTAATTTGAATGAATCAATTGGCTAAAAATAAAAAACGTTAAAACACAAAGGCTAAAAAGTAACTTGTTGTAAGAGCAAAAAGCATACAAATTGAAGATCCTTTAGTGTACTTACATGGAGAAGCAGATAGAAATAAACTAAGATCTAGTTACTTCTAGTCTTCCATCCTCTTCCTCAAAGATTTTGACATTTCATATTTCACACTAAACCTCCACGTATGATTGTTTGCTATTATCATTAAATATAAAAGAACATGAAAATGATGAATCTTAAACAAGCTAAATAAATAGCATCTTAAATTTTGCAATGCCAAAAGAGAGAACAATTTAAAGCATTTTAAATTTTGCATGCATTATTAAGGAAAACTCACCTAGCAGTGAACACAGTCTTATTGATTTTCCTATCTGTATATCTATCAATAAATCAAGCATTAGTGAAATATTTCAAAACAATAGTTATAAACCAAAATCAAAGTACGTGAACCCATGTTTATCCAAAGTGTACAATTAAGACAGAAAATTGATTTCAGGTTATTAAGACAACCTAACAAAAGAAACAAAATTCAATTTCAGGTTATTAAGACAACCAAAATCGGATGTATTTAGAGGTATGAACAGCAGACTTTGAAATCAAACATGATTACCTCAAATGGTCAGTTTGAAATCGACTTACTTAGAGGTATGAAAAACAGATTTTAATATCAAACATGATTGTAACACCCGTAATTTTCGGGCTTTAGAACTTTTAAGAAAATATGAAAAATTGGACTTTTGATCAAAACCTAGATTTTATGGTCTTGTTGGATGGGAAATTGAAATACGAATCCAACGGTTCTTCCGGAATCGAAATCGGAGCTATAATGAAGAAGTTATGGCCAAAACAGTGAACCGCACAGGTTTCAGGCGGGTTTCAGAGTAAGGGCGGGTCAGCCGCGGGTCAATCCGCGGGTCGGACCCGCCGTTACCGCTGGTCAGGCCTGAAAAAACGCATTTTGAGCCATCTTCTTCATTTCTTCATAACTTTCTCTCTACAACTCCGATTTTGGTGATTCTTCTTGCGTTTTTCTCGGTTTTTCGAGCTCTTCAAGACTACATCAATGGATTTTGATTATTTGGGAGTTATAAAACGTTGGTGTAAGTAATCTCTTCATCTCCTTCGAGTTTAAGCTTCGATTTGGGGGTTTTTCACCTCCAAACCTTTTCTTCCATACTTGGCTTAGATCTAGTATTGTTTTAGGTGGAATTCATGTTTTGAGAAATGTTGGAGGCTAGATCTACTAGTTTGGAGGGTGGAGACTTCCATGGCTTCATCTTCTCCACTTTTCACAACCTCAAATCATCATTATTGCAAGGTGTTCTTCATCTAGGGTTTGTTCAAGATTTGGCTAGGTAAGCTTTATCTAAACCATTTGAGGTTGGTTAATCTATGTGATAGGAGTTATGAAACTAACCTAAGGTTCGATTTACTTGATTCTAGGTCCGTTCTCGTATTTGACCTAAATCGGAAGATTTGGGGGTTTTGGGTATAAACCCTAAGGTGAGTTGCTAAAATCATTTTGTTAAAACTAAGAGCTCATCATTTGGTTTGATTTTGCATATCTTGCTTGGTATTTGTGGATGAATGTGATTTTGGATGAAATGCCTAAATTTCTAGGTTTAAGGTTTGCCATGAAGTAAATAGATAATGAATTCGTGTATGAATGATTTCATTTGAATTATTGGATATATTGAGTGGATATTGGCATGTTATTGATGCCTGAGTTATGTTCTTATGGCTATGTGATGAACGTATACATGATAAAATACGTGTAAAGAAATATGTCATAGAATGATGCAAAGGGCTTGAGACCCTCGTTTAATGCCTATGATAGGTTGAGATGAATGTATGAGTCTTTCTAGACAGTACAAATATGCCTCCGAAGGTGTCATGATAGAAATGGCATTGAGGTTGATTAAATGTAAATAACATGGACGATCCAACGCAATGTGTCCACACCCAATAGTCTTGGGAGGTCCTGAAATAGGGACGCACCTATGTCGCCGACTCTCGGGTGGCTCCGAGATGCGCGGGCCTCGGAAGGTGTCATAGTTGAAATGGCATCGAGGTGTTGGGAAGCAACGAATGTAGGGGCATTGGTTGGTGGAAATGGGTCGCTCCCATTGTTTTCGAAGATAATAATAAACCGGTTTAACATGCTACTTTCGTTGTTATTACGATATTGTATAATTGCATGCCTTAATGTATTCTATTTGCATAGTGTCATTTATACAACTCACTAGGCTCCTTTAGCCTTACACTTGTTTGGTGTCGATGTGTCTCTCAGGTACTCGGGACGTCGTCCCCAAGTAGGCTTCGGACTTAGAGTGAGCTTGGGGGAAATGTTGGAGAGACCGGTTCGTGAGACCGCGAGTTTAATCATATAGCGATAACCCTTTTGTAGTCTCCTTCCTAATAGGAACTAGACTAGTTGGTTATTGTATTTCTTCATTTAAATTACAAACCTTGTAATTGTATACTACGTATACCCCTGTTTTTGGGAAGAGCTCACGCTATGGCGTCACCGTACATGTACCACCCTTCGTGAAATGAAAGTTTTTGTTTACTCCAATTTTTGGGGTGTTACAATGATAACCTCAAATGGTTATGAAATCAATTTTAAAATCAAACATGATAAAAATTGATTTGGTAGACGAAGAACTCAAACAGATTTTGAAATGAGAGAGAACGCGTCTAGGAGGGAGACAGGGGCGCCCAGATTGAGAGAGGGAGAGAGAGTGAAACGTGTGTGTGAGAGAGAGAGAGAGGCGAACAGATGTTTAAGATTTTTAAGACATTTTAAGATATCAAGCTTAGAGGATTTGTACCATAGGCTTAAATTAGTTGTATTTAAGAGTTTTGGCAAATCTCTTTTATATAGTAGTATTTGAGGTGATATTTCCACGGGCTGTGTTTAATTCATCCACGGCTAATCTTGAAAAATTACATTTTTACCCTTTGTTACCACTTATTGTAATAATCATTTAATATGCAATAAACAAGCGTCGATTTCCTCCAGTCGCGGGAAAAACCAACCTCCGCCGTTGAGCCGGAAAAAACCATCGGATTGTATGGCGGAAACTACGGCGACCCTCCGCCGCTGAGCCGGAAAAAACCATCGGATTCTATGGCGAAAAGCACGGCGACCCTCCGCCGTTGAACCGGGAAAAACCATCGGATTCTATGGCGGAAACCACAGCGACGGCGAGGATTTCGACGGAGTTTGCTCCGGCGCGATGATTGTTGCATCTCGACAGCGATGAAACATGGATATCGATGATGCTTTTGCGTCGGGATCTCCGGCTCGAGGATTGTTGCATCTCAGATCTCACCTCGCCGGCGCTTCTCTCCGATCCCACCTTGCCGGCGCTCCATTAAATAGCAAGTTAAAAACCTCGCCAACGCCGTTCTCCAGTCCAGTCGCTGCCTCTCTGTCGCCGGTTTGCGGTTGCTGCCTCGCCGTCGCCAGTCTCCAGATGTTGCCTCGCCATTGCCGGTCTTCTCCATCCTCGTATTTCTTCCCCAGCTCGCCGTGCTCGGAAAAGAGGGAAGAGGGTGTAAAATTAAGAATGAGTAGTGGAAGAAAAGGGTAAAATTGTAATTTAAGAAAATTAGCCGTGGATGAATTAACTTCATCCGTGGCAATATCACCCTCCTAGTAGTATAGATAAGACTACAAGAGAACACAAGAATGGTCAAATCACATATAATTTTGCATTGAAATTACTTGAACAGAATCGAAACAAGGGCGTGAGGATGATATAGGTAACCAAGGTGGTACGTAACCACATTTGATTTTGAGTGTAGTGTAAAATCATATATAAGCTTTTGTCATCATAATCACTATCAAAAAATTGATGATTTATTTATTAAAAAGGGTGTCACGAACAATATATAATCTACTAGAAAAATACGTTGGATTTTGATGGATACAACTTTTACTTATCGTTTAATAAACCGCATTATTTTTTCGATAATGTTAGATTTTAATTTAAATTATTGTTTATTGTAGTTTTAACTTGAAATTTACTCATCATTTATCAACTACAATTTTATTTATTTTATAAAAGTTATCTTTAGTAATTGACAAATTAGGCGTATTTTTTAAATATATTTATATAGCAAACCAATTGTAACGTGTTTTTTTAAAAGAGCAAAAAAGATAAAGCTTGAAAGCCTAGGAAGTTGATGTTTATCGGTAACGTTTGGGAATATTTTTCTTTTCAACTGGTGTGTGATATTGTGTGGCGTGTGGTCACTAATTTTTTTTGTTAAGAAATAGGTAATTATAGAGTCGTTTGTCAAATATTTATTCGGGTAAACGGTTATCGATAAAATTCAACATTATTATTTATTTAATTTGTAAGAATTAAGTCCACCAAAACGTTACTGTATGCAAAAAAATTCCGGTGAATATTAACCATGTTAAGACTGAATATTATGCATTATTCAAGATGAGTAATACAATATTCAGTATTATTCAATTTTAAAAATTGTATTATTCACGTGAATAATGCATAATATTTTGTTTGAATGGCAAACAAACACATACACACACCTTCTCGAGGTATATGGGCTGACAAGGGCCCCCGATTAATCCTTGTCGACCTCGATCCGACTCAATAGACGGTACTGCTATGTGACAGATCCATGATCTGGATATCGCTACACGTTTTGCACAGGGTTCGAACCCGGATAGTCAACGATACCATCTATTGACACCTCCCCTCCCGGATGTTATCTTACCACTGGATTAGACATACGTTGATAAATAATGCATAATACTCATACTGAATAATACGACATTCAGTATTATTCAATTTGAATATTATATTATTCACGTTAAATAATGTATTATATTAAGTCTGAATAATACGACATGGATGTGCTATCGGTTGTCCTCACTGGGGTGTTAAAAACCGAAAAACCGAACCGAACTGTATGATCCGAAACCAAGAAAACTGTTACCCGCACAACCCGTGACTCGGAAAACCCGAAAATAAGGGTACCTGCTAAGTTGCGGGTCGGGTTCGGTTCTCAAAATTTATTACCCGCGAGTACCTGTCCCACCCCGTATGTATTTAATTTATCAAGAAAAATATATTTATTAATGCTTCATGATAAAAAAGTACTAACCCCCACTGTCATTGGTTTGTCGGTCAGATTCAGTCTAGATCGTTTAAGCACACCCGTATCGACGATGATCCTCCACACTCTTATTTTCACTTTCTAATATCTTTTAGTGTTAATTATTTTAGTTTGTCACAAAATAACTTCATTTTGTAGTATATATTTTGTGTACATCAAAACAATTGACAAAACCCGTGAACCGAACCGTGGGTACCCGCTTCTTTTCGGTTCAGTTTGGTGCGGGTACCTGCATCGCACAGTTCAATTTCTGATAGTAAAAATAGGTACCCGCTCCATACACGCGATTCTCAAAAAAATCACTACCCGCTCCGTGAACACCCTAGTCCTCACGTTTTGAGTTTCCGTATGAACTTTTATCTTAGACAACTAGTCATGTCCTGTCTTGTCCAGTCCAGTCTCGTCTCGTCTCGTCTCGTCTCGTCGAGTCTGTGTACCAAACGCTAACTAAATGATGTAACTAGGGGTGTAAGCGAGTCGAGCTTTTAACGAGCTACTCAAGCTCAAGCTCGTTTATCTCGAGCCCGAGCTTAATAATACTCGAGCTCAAGTCAATCTTGAACACATAATCGAGCTCGTTTAAATAAACGAGCCGAGTCGAGCCATTCGAGCATGCCTTTTTTTCTAGTCAAACATGTTTATATATATATTTATTAATAATAGTATAAATATAAAAATTATCGAGCTCAAGTAGATAAACGAGTTAATCGATCGTGAGTTCGAACCTATAAACAAGCTTTGAGCTCGAGCCCGATAACCCAAAAAATATTCAAGCTCGAGCTCGAGCTCGACCCCTATATTGAAAAAATTAATCGAGCTTGAGTTGAGCTCGAGCCCAACAATATTTTTTTAGCTCGACTCGATTAACCCACTACTCGACTCAGCTCGGCTCGTTTACACCGTGGACGTAACGTATAGGTGGAAACAAGTATAACCCGCCCCGACTCGTATACAAAAAGGGGAAGTTTTCATTTTCATTTCTCTTTTCCCTTTTCTTCTGAGTCAATCTGAAAACAGGCGAGTTCTATCTAGAGAGAGCTAGGGTTTTCCCAAAAGGAAACCACCGGAAAAAAGTTTGCAGAGATGGATTCATCGACGGAGAAGAGAGCAGATTCCGATAAGATTACCAACGCTAACTCTCAATCGGAGTACGATTCATCTGAAGATCGAGACCGCCAATCGCGTGAGCTTAAAGCTGGTTTACATCCTCTCAAGGTATATCTATCTCTCGATATATGCTTACTTTTGTTAGTGATTTTGCGGATGTTCTTCCTGATACAGGAACATATCTTCGATTTGAATGTGTTCATCAGTCTATTTGCGATTTAAAGTTGTTTTTGAATTTGTTTGTTTTTGATTGCCGGAATGAAATTTTCACAATAGAGGTTTCAAATAGGAACGAATGCTAGTGGCGGATTAGTGAAATGAATCTATATATATATATATATATCAAATTTGTATCTTACTATTAGGTTTGATGTGGAGAACTTAAAGCAGGTTTTATGGATGTGAGATAGTCAGATAGCAGTAGTTTGATTGAATATATATATATATATATATGTACTCAGGCATGCTGTAGTTTTATGAGAATTTATGTGTTTAGTTTTGCATATTTGATTAGTAGCCTGAGTTATTTAGCACCTAGATTAGTTGTTGAAGTCAAGTTGGGAGGTGTGAGTGTATTAACTAGCTTGATTGTTGTTGTTGTTGTCTATGATGAGAGAGAACTCATCAAGCCATACTGATCATTCAACTGTGTATGGAAAATTGGAAACTATGCAAGTACTGTTATCAATAAGAGAAAATCAGCTGTCTGTTTATTTAGAAGTGAATGATTAATAAGACTCTTTTTTTTGTGTAATTGTGTGTATGAGGAGAGGTGAGGGTTAAGGTATGCGGTGACCACTTAAGAAGCCTATTTTGAGCGATTGAGACCCTCACTTAAAGTTGCTTTGCTCTTTATTCTGTTTGGCATACCTGCATTGTTATTCATTTAGAAATCTTTCAATCACCACTGTTGTTATGATTTTAATTGTTTTAAAATAAGGGTAGCTTGGAACTTGGAAATTTTGTTTCGCAAGCTTACTTAGATAAATAATCGAGGCAAACATCTTCAGTTTGGATTGATATGTGCTGCTCACTATTGATTTATATCTCAAAGGTTTGAAGATTTTTTATTTATATTGCAATTGTTTAGAGTTTTGTTGCACTTTTGTGGATCATACTAATAATCTTACTCCAACAGCACAAGTTTGTATTTTGGTACACTCGTCGCACACCAGGTGTTCGGACTCAGACATCATATGAAGACAATATAAAACAGATAATGGACTTTAGCACGGTAAATAGAAAACCCTCTGTTTACTCTTTTTGTAGGTTGACAAACACCTTTCAGTTGTCTACTGGTCTTTAGTTGCAAAGTTGGTGTTTATTATAGTTGACTGGTATTTCTTGCACAAACTACAGGTTGAAGGTTTTTGGGTGTGTT
Organism: Centaurea solstitialis; assembly: GCA_030169165.1. Classification (NCBI taxonomy): domain Eukaryota; kingdom Viridiplantae; phylum Streptophyta; class Magnoliopsida; order Asterales; family Asteraceae; genus Centaurea; species Centaurea solstitialis. The sequence continues at coordinate 1,322,363 of CM058042.1, read as the reverse complement.
ATTGTCACTTGGCTCGTCCATCATCCTTGCCAAGCCCAACTGATTTGCATCTTTTCAAACAGGGGATTCGTCCATTATGGGAGGTACAATGCATCTTACTCTTACTGCTTTATCTGTTGGTCATTGTTTTTTATTCATCCCGTCTATAGGCTAGTTGGGTTTAAAGTAAGCATAATCCTTTACTTTTGTGATTGCTGTTATAGGATTCTGCTAATTGCAACGGTGGCAAGTGGATCATACGATTTAAAAAGCCTGTCTCAGGACGTTTCTGGGAGGACTTGGTAAGGAGAAAAAAGCTAATCTATGTGTGTCTTTGAGTGAACCTGGCCTGCAGCTTTTATCCTGTCTTTTTAATGATCCAATTCATTGGCACATAGTAGCATTGTTTTCGTTGGACTTTTATGTTATTGTAACTTTGGAAAGATGCCTATGGTTATCGTATATTACCTCAGCTGGACTTTTGATGATCACCAATTCAACATTTCCACTATGTATCCAAGACACCAATGAAGTCCCTTTTGAATTAAATGTGTTATGATGACCTACATATATTATCATTAGTTCGTTTGAGCTTTGAGGTAGACTCTGCAAATATTACACAGGCATACCGCATACAGCTGATATGATACTTGGCACATGTTACTTTCTTTTAGTCCATTGCTCTCAAAACTGCTGCACACCCAACATTTCCTCCCTCGTGTTTTATTTTTGTTATTGCCTATTAGATTATCTTGTACCTTTAACTTTCATCCTCTTTTGGTTTGTTGAATTAAGGACCCAACATTTTACATGATGAACCATGTGACAACTTTCTCTTAAATGTTAAATCGCAGCCACACTGTTTTGACATTTTGGCTGTGATAAATGGCAATTCCAAGTTACTCCGAATTTGCTTGAATGGGCCAGGTCTCTGATCATGAAATATTAGATGAAATAGGACAATAGCATGTAGACGTGATTAACAACACACGGATGTCATTGAATTTATCATCCAAAACTTATCATCGGCCAACTTAGTCTTATTTTATATTTTATATGTTTATATATTTGCAATTTAGGGGTATTCACTATAACAACCTTTCTACTCCTTGGGGTAGAAGTAGGGTCTTTGTACACCCCACTATCGCCAGACCCTACTCTATGTGGGATACTGGGATTCACTGGTTGGTTTGGTTTATAATCATCTGTTAACACTTAATACCTTTTTTGTTATGAATCCATGGCAGGTTTTAGCATTGGTTGGTGATCAACTTGATTACGGTGATAATATATGTGGCATTGTGTTGAGCATTCGCTTCAACGAGGATATATTGAGCGTATGGAACCGCAATGCATCTGATAATTCGGTCAGTTCACCAAAGACATCTTATAATCTGTGTGTGTCTATATATATATATATATATATATATATATGGAGAGAGAGAGAGAGAGAGGTTCAAATGAGAAGTGCTAAAAAAATACGAAGTAGAGAAGTGATCTCCACTACTCATCCGGTCAATAAAGGTGGCTTTGACCGGTTACGGTGGACGCGATCACGGGGGATTGACGCGATTCATGGGAGGGTAGAGATTATTAAAGGAGGGGACCTGGTCAAAGCCGCCTTTATTGACCGGATGAGTGGTGGAGATCACTTCTCTACTTCTCAATTTTTTAGCACTTCTCATTTAAACCTAATACTATATATATATATATATATATATATATATATAGAGAGAGAGAGAGAGAGAGAGAGGGAGAGACGAAAGTTCGGCTGAAAACTCATCTTTCATTGCGAGCATGAGGACAACCGAGAGTGTGCTACGTGTCTCATTTAGTTTGAATAACCATTATTCAGACGGAATGTCGTATTATTCAGATTGAATGGGACACATGACACGCTTTTGGTTGTCCTCACGTTCGCAATAAAAGATGAGTCGTCCATATCGGTTCTCACAGCTCCCACAAACTACCAAGTTCTCATTTGATTAGACCCCTATGAGTGTGTGTGTGTGTGTGTGTGTGTGTGTGCGCGCGCGCGCGTGCGCGCGCACATGTTTACATATGTTGAAGCATTAGTCTTTTTTTTGTTATGAGCAGGCGGTGATGGCATTAAGAGATAAATTAAAACGACACTTGAAACTTCCTCACGGCTATGTTATGGAGTATAAGCCACACGATGCTTCCCTGCGTGATAACTCGTCATATCGCAACACTTGGTTGAGAGGATAGAGAATATGATGTAGCTGAGCACTCTTGCTCTACTTGTGATGGTCGATATCTTGGGCCCTTGTTCTGTTTCACCAAAGTATCGCTAACCTAAAACGCTTTGATGTAATTGAAAGAACGATCGGCGTGTAATTCTCGCACTTGAGCTTATGATTATGGATATTTTATGCATTTACTTCAGCTTTCATAGTTTCATTTACTTCAGCTTTCATAGTTTCATTTTATGCTAGTTTGGTTAATGGGCCAGTTTGGTTTTCTGGATTTGATAGGATTTGGAATTGGATTCCATTTCCAATTTCATGTTTGTTTTACAGGAAAGTTTGGAATGATATTTTAAGGGTTGTTAGTTCACAAATTTCAAAGAAATTTGACGGAATTGGAATGATAAATTCTTTGTAGTGACGTTTGGTTTACGGAATGAACTTGATAGAATCCATTGAATTCCACGACTTAAGATATTAATCATTTCTTGCTTAAGTGAAGAAACTGAATTTTATCCAACTAAATGCATGGTTAAATTTCTATCAAGTTCCATTCTAGTTTTCTTCAAAGTCGTTCTTTTGATAGATTCTAATTCCATAAAAAAAAATTGACTTTTTAGTTGCCGAGTAAGCACCTACCCGCTTATATTATCTTAATGGCTAAATATGATAAATACCAAAAAGAATTCGAGTAGCAAGATGTTGACAAAGATGTTAGACGGCAAGTGAGGATTATTTACTCCGTTAATACATACATGGTAAATTATGGCATCACCATGCCGTTTTGATGCACTAAAATTTTATCTGATAGTGCTAAGTTTTATCTGTGATCGCTTACCGCTTACCGGATAATTGTTTGAATAAACGACGGCATGGTGTTGGGTTGGTTTTGAATTCAATTCAATAGTTTGACATTCTTTCTTACATGGGCAAGGTAAACATATCTAATCATGATAACGTTGGATCAAACACTTTTAATTTAAGTTTGACTCTAACATATACAATAAAAACTGTCTATATGTACATCAACACATACTATTAAATGAGGTTGTTGTTTCCTTTTAACTAAATAAGCTCATTTTAGTTAGGTTTATTTCACAAAAGTATATTCAACTTGTTATGAAAAATTATTTTATGTACTAGACTTCCATTTTTACCATTTGGCATATCAAAACCTACCATTTAATGTATTTCATGACAAGTTGGATACATTTTCGTGACAAGTTAGATACATTAAATGGTAGGTTTTGATAAAATTGGATACCTATAATGACCATTTCTTAAACTTCTATATGCTAAAAGATAAATTTTCTAAGTACAATACATACAATAACTTTTCGTATGTATTATGCAAATCATTAACCCTCCTAAACCAACAGATTAATATCAGAATTTTGGACAAGTTTTGTGATTTGGGACTTCAGCATGATGACATATTAATCTCTGAATCAGCTAACAAATTTCAGCTGTCGTTTATCGATCACATGTTGAAACCCACCAAAATTCGATCATTTTCAACCATCATCAATGCCACCAGACCTTCCATACAAGAAGTCGAAATCCCTTCTCCATCTTTGGACAGCCAATTCAAGATCGTTCAGCCAGAAAATGAACTGGGTAACTCTCTATATGATGCAACCTACACGAAGCTGGTTCAATCAGCCATCCATTCAGGGTGTTCAGTTCACGGCAAGCTCGTTCAATCACACATGCTGAAAACGGGTTACAATCCAGGCTTGTTTTTACACAACACCCTTTTAAATATGTACTTAAAATGTAACGAACCGGATTTGGCCCACCAACTGTTCGACGAAATGCCTGAACGAAATGTTGTCTCTTGGAACTCGTTGATTTCCGGGTACACTCGGTTGGGTCGGTATTTTGATGCGAAAGAAGTGTTTCGCGAAGCTAGAGTTGCGGAAGTCGACGTTAATAAGTTTACGTTTGCGAGCATGTTGAGTGTGTGTGCGCAAACCGGTGATTTGGAACTCGGGAAGGCTGTTCACGGGTTGGTTATATCGAGTGGCGTGGGTTTAGATGCGTTTTTGACGAACCCGCTTGTTGCGATGTATTCGAAGTGTGGGAGGGTGGATCAAGCGCGGGTCGTGTTTGATCGGTGCGATGGATTGGATGATGTTTCTTGGAACTCGATGATTGCTGGTTACGTTAAAGCCGGTTTACATAATGAAATGTTGCGGGTTTTGGTCGAGATGCATCGGAATGGAGTGGGGTTTAGTAGCTACGTGTTGGGGAGCGTTCTTAACGCGTGTTGTTCGGATTTCGATCGCTCGTCGGTATGGGGAAAGTTGTTGCATTCGTGTTCGGTGAAACTTGGTTGGGACCGTGACGTTGTTGTCGGGACTGCATTGCTTGATATGTATGCAAAAGTCGGGGATTTAGATGATGCCGTTTCGACTTTCAGTCTTCTTGATGACAAGAATGTGGTCATGTATAACGCGATGATTTCCGGGCTGCTTCGAGGGGAGGAAAACGGTGATGCATACGTGAAAAAAGCGTTGGATCTTTTACCCGAGATGCAAAGGCACGGGCTTCGGCCTTCGGAGTTCACATTTTCCGCTATGATTAAAGCTTGTATTGCGTGTAAAGATTTCGAGTACGGGAAACAAATCCATGGGCTTGTTTGCAAGAACAATCTTCAGTCCGATGAATACATTGGCAGCGTGCTTATTGAAATGTACTCGATGTGGAACTCAACCGATGATGCAATGACTTGTTTTGACTCGACCCGTAAACGAGATATCGTGATATGGACATCGATGATCGTGGGCCATGCTCAAAATGGCGAGTACGAAAGAGCGTTGGTTCTTTTTTGCAAACTGCTTTCTTTGGGATCGAGACCGGATGAGTTCACGATTTCGACCGTGCTGAGTGCTTGTGCCAATTTGGCTGCGGCCCGGGCCGGTGAACAGATTCAGGGTTATTCGATCAAAACCGGAATCATTGAGTCGGGTATAGTTCGGAATTCTTTGATTTACATGTACGCGAAATCGGGGACATAGATTCCGCGAACCAGACCTTCGAGGGGGCCGATAAGTCCGACGTGGTGTCGTGGAGCGTGATGATCTGCAGCACCGCCCATCATGGGTGCGCGGAGGAGGCTTTGAGCCTCTTCGAGGCGATGGTCGGTAGCGGGATTGCACCGAACGATGTTGCGTTTCTCGGAGTTCTCACGGCTTGTAGTCATGGAGGGCTTGTCGAGGAAGGGCTCAGGTATTTCGAGAGTATGAAACAGGACCATGGGATTCAGCCAACGGAAAAGCATTGCGCGTGTATTGCGGACTTATACGGCCGTGCCGGAAGGCTGTCCGATGCCGAAGCTTTTATCACGAGCTCGGGTTTCGGACACGCTCCGGTGATGTGGCGAACGCTGCTAAGTTCGTGCAGGATCCACAAGAATGAGGAGATCGGGAAACGCGTAGCGGAGAGATTGATTGAGTTGGAGCCTCAAGCATCTTCGTCTTACGTGCTTCTTTACAATATCTACAACGACGCTCGAATGGAAGCAGCAGCGATGGAAATACGAGAGCTGATGAGTAACCGAAGGATCAAGAAAGAGCCCGGTTTAAGCTGGATCGAGGTCGGGAACCGAGTCAATTCGTTTTTGGTTGGCGATAGATGCCACCCACAAAGCGAAAGGATTTACACCAAACTGGACGAGTTGTTGCGGGAAATCAAGAAAATCGGTTACGTAGATGAACGAGAGGGTGATGAAGTGAATCACCATAGCGAAAAGTTAGCGGTGAGTTTCGGTTTGATTGGTTTGGCTCGGTCAGCACCCGTGAGGGTGATGAAGAACTTGAGAGTGTGTGGAGATTGTCATACGGTGATGAAGTTGATATCGAAGGTTGAAAAGCGGGAAATAGTCTTGAGAGATCCGATCCGGTTCCATCGGTTCAGAGACGGAAGTTGTTCTTGTCGGGATTATTGGTGAAGTTCTGTACGGTGAAATGGATGATCCCTCGCTTCACCCAAACTAATCCCATGGCAAGTTGCGACTGTAGGCCCGTTACAAGTGAAGTTTTTCAAGGCTTGATATGTTGCATTTTGAAGAATTGCAATTGGCTGCCATTGATGACCAGTTTTGGAGACTTTTTCAAGATTCTAAAGAGGTAGAGTGGCCTCAGGCGTTCCATGGTTCGAAACACATTGCAATAGCTTGATGCTACATCTTGTGATTGTAAAGAGAATTTGGTTCAGACTTCAGACGGATCTGATTGAAAAAGCTTGGAGGGCTAGATGTATGCCGTAACCCGGCCAACCCGATCCAAAAACAAAAAATTTAAGTTGTATGTATTGGGTTAGAATTGCACCGGACATATTTGAATCTAATACAACCCGATGAACCTGATGTTTTTTTTACATATAGTTTTCAATAGGCAGATCACACACACACATTGAAACAATGATAGACACGATAAATAAGAAAAACTAAAGTAAAGCAACATCAACGTCAAAAAATGACCCATATTGTTACAACGGTAAAGTATGAAATACCGGACTGTGATTTGAAATAATGTTTGCCGTGATGGTGAAACGGTGGTATACTAGCCCAAAAACAGTGGTTCGTATAACTTAACATATTATATGTATTTGGTAATATAATTTCAAGATCAAAACACAAACTTAAACAAACCAAGTTTCACACAAACAAGTCCCTAAATCATTGACGGAAGAAATCTTAATACTGTATCCAATGAAACCAGATTTTGACACGAAAACATAAACATAAACAAGTCAAGTTTCAAACAAGCAAAACGGCTAAATCATTGACGGAAAAAGTCTCAGTATATGTGTCATGACACTAGCAGTCATCACACGGCAATAGCACCCGTATTGCAGCAGGATTGACAGCATAAATGTCAAAAAAGGGGAATGCTTTCCAGTCCAGAATCCATCATTAAATGGTAAAGAATTTATCTTTTAGTGATTAATATCATAATCCACATGAATCCAACATAAGTTGATCAAGTTTAGACACCACAAGCTATAGCAACACAAATCAAAACCTGCTCATGGAAGCATTTCATCGAACATCTGGTGTGCATCTAATAGTAGGCAACATTATTATCCCCAGAATCTTCAAATACGACCTACAAAATAGAAGCATTTCATCGAACAAATGTTATCCCCAGTATTACCACCTACAAAATAGAAGCATTTTATCAAACCCCGGAATCTTTAAATACCACCTATAAAACCAAAAGCATTTCATCGAACACTTGGTGTTATTCTCAAAATCTTCCAAATAACGGACGAAGAAAAAAGGAGATTTGTCTGTCAGACAACCATGGAACCATGCCAAGACCCATTAGATGGGCTGACAACGATCCTCTACCGAGCCATGGCCTGAACCACGGGTTCTGTTAATCACGCTCTGGTTCCATGGCTATGGTTCATCAACCAGACATGGGTTTCTGTCTTCTTAGGTATCAAGAATACAGAGGTACGAGCCTATAGAACAGATCCTGTTCAAGTAAGGTCGTGCTCTTCTCCCCATCCATTCTCTTTATATACACGATTTCATTTGCACTTGCAGCCGATGTGGGAAAACTGATTGCTTGCAAATAGAAATGCTTAACAAGGCTCTGGGCCTAAGTTTAGAAGGCCTTGTGATTGGACCCAATTTTTTTATACAATAAGGCTATAAAAAGCCTGGTCTTTGTTTGCTAATTGAATTGCTACCAACATAAATTAGTGTTTCTTTAATTATGCTAGATTTTATGGAATTATGGGCGAATAATTATTTGTAGTAGTGCACATTGAGCGGGTCGGGTGGGAAAACCAAAAATCCTATAGGACTTTGGATACGAAAATCAAGACCCAAACTTTAGTTTTTCGGGTTCAGATTGGTCGGGTTTCGGGTTTATTTCGGTCGGATCCTGGTATTATTATAATGCATGTATATATAATCGATTTTGGCGATGAATACAATTGCTTGATGAAATCGGAAGTATAAAACATTTCAACCGATTAGATTTGATGATTTTTGAAAAATAATTAGATAAATATCCACACATAAAGAGAATGAATAGATTGATTATATGGGTTTTCAGACGGGTCGGGTGTCCAATGATCGAACCCGACCCGAACCCAAATATCCACACAAAAGTCGGGTTTTTGTTTTTCGGATTTCGGGGTGTTCAGGTTTTGCTTAAACTTCATATTCGGTTCGGGTAATTGAGACCCGGCTTGGCTCGTGTCGTTCCAACAACCGTCGGGGGAGCACCTCGATATACGATCGCGTACAGTAACTGGTTTCGAATTATTCGGATTTTAGACACCGATAATTCTTTTATTTATGTCGGGATTACTGGTAAAGTTCTTTAAGGTGAAATCGGTAATCCATGAACTGTTTGTTTACCTCTTAATAGTTCCTTAATTGGTTACGAAACTCTCTGAATGATCTTTATATATTGGGTCTCCTTTAACCACTCAACGTTCTAATTTCATCGTTAATAATTACCAAGCAACCATATTTCATTTTGTATTATATCATAAAATCATTCCGACTACTTAATCATTCGGTAAACATAAAACAACCCATGACAAAATATCATTTCACATCATTATTTTTTGATTGGGATAAATGTACATTTCAAAGGTTCAACGGCAACAACAAGAACAACCGTTCTTTCTTTAATCTTAATAATTGATTTTTCATTAATAATAAATGTATATTTAAAAAGCAGAAAACGAAAATGTGGGTAGCCATACATATTTGGGGATAACAATTAACAACACTAAAAAACGACTTTCTATATACACATATCCGTATTTAGCTAGAGGTGACCCATAACAATCGGTTTCCCATACAAACTTCCAATAAATTGTATTTATATCGACTTGTTTTCTCGATTAAATTGTAACCTTGATTTGATTAATCTCGTCATCATCCTCTCTTTCTTTTCCGTCTCTCTCTCGAAACAATATTGTAACATATTGTTTTACAGAGAGATCAAAAAAGAAAGAGGGGGAATGAGAGAAATCGTAAGCATACACGTTGGCCAAGCCGGCATTCAGGTCGGGAATGCCTGTTGGGAGCTCTATTGCCTCGAACATGGCATCAAACCTGATGGTTATATGTGGTACGTATATGTTACTTTTACCTCATTACGAGTTTTTATATATTCTAAGGTGAATTACATTTTTGGTCCCTAATAGAAGTCGAATATTTCAAAATCAATGTCTTAAAATATGATTCAGTTAACTTTTGCTGTTTATCTACTGATTATATCTAATAACAAATTTGTAGTGTGGATTCTAATGGTAATACCTCATCAAGCGGGGGAAACGATTCCATAGGGACCTTCTTCAGTGAAGGCAGTACGGGAAAGTACGTCCCGAGGGCTCTATTTGTCGATCTTGAGCCTACCGTCGTCGATGAAGTTAGAACCGGAAGCTACAAGAAACTCTTCAATCCCAAGCAACTCATTGCTGGTAAAGAGGATGCCGCCAATAACTTCGCTAGAGGACATTACACGGGTAATTAACATTCAATTGAATTCCAACAAAAAAACAGATACATTTTGACTTTTTAGATCTGTCTTTTCATGTTTCCAACTTCAACAACGTAATTGCAGTTGGGAAAGAGATAGTCAATGAATGTGTCGATAGAGTGAGAAAATTAGCAGACAATTGCAGTAACTTGCAAGGGTTTATGGTTTTCAACGCCGTGGGTGGTGGCACCGGCTCTGGCTTAGGATCGTTGATCTTACAACGCTTGTCCAACGAGTATGGAAAAACACTGAAACTCGGGTTCAATATCTTTCCATCTCCACAGGTAATCGAAAATGGCGTTTCTAGACTTGATTATCAGCCTAATTTTTGTTCTATTCTAAAACATCTCATCATTTTCGATTCCTTTTTTATATGGAACCCTAGGTTTCGACTTCCGTTGTGGAGCCTTACAACAGTGTGTTAGCTACTCACTCGTTGATAGAAAACACCGACATTGTGGTGCAACTCGACAACGAAGCGATATACGATATATGCAAGAAGAGGTTGGATATGGAAAAGCCGAGTTACAGGAACTTGAATCGCTTAATATCTCAAACGATTTCCTCATTAACAACTTCCTTGAGGTTCAACGGAACGATGAATGTCGACATTTCAGAATTCCAAACAAATTTGGTGCCATTCCCTCGAATCCACTTCATGCTTTCATCATACGCACCGATAATCACATCTGCGAAAGCCTACCACGAGCTTTTGTCGGTTCCTGAGATCACAAACGCCGTCTTCGATCCATCTAGCATGATGGCTAAGTGTGATCCAAGGCACGGTAAATACATGGCGTGTTGCCTCATGTACCGTGGAGACATTGCTCCGAAAGACGTTAATTCGGCCGTCGGATCTATCAAAACCAAAAAAACGGTTCAGTTCGTCGACTGGTAAGCTATTAAGCGTATAATCGTGTTGTTTGTAAGGGCATCATCCACAATGCATTGAACTCTACCAGAGTTCAATCGACTTCCACATCAGCATTCCACTCATATTAGAACTCTATCATTTAACACCCCATAATTCATAGAACTCTAATAAGTTGAATGGATTTCCACATCGGCATCATATATATAATTTTACAAAAATATTTTTAAATCTACTAAAAACAAGGAATAATACATTACAGTAAAATTAAAATACATTAATATAAAAGTTTTATTAATATAATGTACTTTACAGGTGTCCGACGGGATTCAAGTGCGGGATCAACAGTCAGGCTCCGATGGCAGTTCCTGGCGGAGATCTGGCGCAGGTGAAACGAGCGGTGTGCATGATAAGCAACAACACCGCCGTGTCGGAGGTTTTCAGCCGGATCGATCATAAGTTCGACGTGATGTTCGCCAAACGAGCGTTCGTTCACTGGTACGTGGGTGAAGGCATGGAAGAAGGTGAGTTTTCGGAGGCTCGTGAAGATCTTGCAGCTCTGGAGAAAGACTACGAGGAAATGGTGCAGGATGAGGAGCAAGAAGAAGATGAGTTCTAAGTTTCCATATCTTTATGTAAATTTGACTTATTTCTCCTTGTGAATTGAAAAGGTCAACACCATGGTATTTGCTCTGTTTACAGAGGCATAAATGACAATCTCATTCTCACCTCCAAATATATCAATTTTGCTCTATAATTTCTTTACTCCACATTTGCCCATCACTTATCAGATAAGACTCTCGGTCCTTGTTATGGACAGATAAGATTCTCAAGTGATATCAGTACGTGTTTACCCAGGTGGTAAGTGTTTAGTGAACATTGACAAGAACCAATTATTGAAGCACCAACCTGCCCAGAACATCTGATCCAGAGTTTAAATACCATTAGATGTTAACAAAAACCAACCAAGAATTGTTAATTTTCAGCCTTAATTTGTGATTGCAAAATGGATATGCAAAATAAAAGGTTTTGCAGAAAAAAAAACTAGAGCATATGCCTACATGTATGATTCAATGACATTCTCACAATGCAACGAACTTTTTGTTTAAATATCAAGTAGCAAAGCACATAAATTTATATGAAAATCAATGGAGTAACACTCTGTAACTCAAAATCCATAACAAAACAGCCAAAAGTTTTGATAACTAATTGTTTCCCATGAAATACCAAAACATAGCATCCAAAATCGAGTGCCCTAACATTATATCTTCTTCAACGATTGGCCTTGGCAACCCTCTCAATCTCATCCTTCTTCTTAATAGCATAACTGCACAAAAAATAAACAAAACTGATGTAATTACAAGCGATAGGATTATAAAACATAAACCCAATGAATGAATTTATCCTCCATACACCATAGAGGTATATACGATATAAGATTTATTATTTCCCAATCCATGCAAGGATAGAAAGCAAAGTCTCTTACCTGTTTGAAGAACCCTTTGCAGCATTGATAAGCTCATCGGCAAGGCACTCAGCAATGGTCTTAACATTCCTAAATGCACTTTCACGTGCACCGGTTGTAAGAAGATAAATAGCCTGGTTGACCCGCCTCAATGGAGAAATATCAACGGCTTGACGCCTAACAACACCAGCAGAACCAATCCTGGTTGCATCTTCTCTTGGTCCACTGTATTTTGATCAAATCGTTATTTAGTATCATCTATAAAAGATAGACCGTTTTTAAACAATTAAAAGACACCGTAGATTTCATGTTAACAAACTTTTTAGTTATTATTATTGAAGAAGACATGAGGTAAATGCACCTGTTAATGACAGCATCAACAATAATTTGGATGGGGTTGGCATCAGTTAACAGGTGGATGATCTCCATGGCATGCTTGACAATGCGAACAGCCATCAATTTTTTACCGTTGTTCCTCCCGTGCATCATGAGAGAATTGGTCAAACGCTCAACAATCGGGCACTGGGCCTTCCTAAATCTCCTTGCTTGGTACCTGCCAGCCGTGTGAGGCATGTAGATTGGGTGCTTGGAAGCAGTGGCGGTAATGTAATCCTCCACTGAAAGGTCAGAAACCTGAACATAAAAACAAGAGATTTTCAGGCTGCAAGAATAGCAAAAAATGTATGCAAAATAGTATACCAAAACCAGCATTCCAGCTACAAAATTGTAATCATGTAATAATATGAAAAATAAAACAGTTGCACTTGCATCAGCGTTTAACTAAGTTCATCTAGTAATATCTTCACATCTTATTTACAATCTTAGCATGTTTCAAAAAGTGAACCTTTAGTCTTTACAAGCATCTTATTAACATTTTAAGATATTCAGGCTATGTTTGGCAAACTAGCTGATAAGCTAGCTGGTAGCTGATAAGCTAGCTTATGAACAATTATGTTTGGCAAAAACTAGCTTATGATTATGTAAAATAACCAAAAAGGGTATCTTTGAATTTAGTAACTAATATTAGAAGGGTATAAATGGAAAAAGCTACAAAAAACTCCTCATAAGCTACTCAAAGTAGTGTTTCAAGAAACTAGCTTATAAGCTAGCTTCTGGTACATGTTTGAATGGACTAGCTTATAAGCTAGCTTATTTTTGCCAAACACAGCCTCAATCTAGATCCTACTTTTACACTTGTACAAGCTTTTCAAGTAGAGACCACATTGTCCGATAACCAAAACCAAACCAAATGCTAATAAACACCAAAATAGATTTCAAAAAATTAGAAGTACAAAAATCAAGCCAGCATAAATTGAAATTCACTATGCACATGGAAACATAGCTAGCATAAATAGATAAAAAAAACTAATGCCAGTCTCCCTTGTTTATTTCCACTGCCAACTAAACCAAATTCCTCATACTACTACATCAACAATCAATCACATTTTACATAGTTCAGCATAATACTTACATCAATATGTATCTATCCTTTTATAATCAGTGTTTTTGTATGATAGAATACCTATATCATCACTAGTCAATTGAAAACTAACAACTCTGAGATCAATAACATCTTCAATTATATTTCATAGCGCAAATCTATACATGATTCTATAGTGTATCGTTAACAGGCAACAAAAACTTCATTTCTACGTTTCAGTCCAAATCAATAACTCAAAAGCAATTAGCCTACAGCATTTACGATTGAAAAATGTACGTAAAACAGATCTGATAAGAAATCAACCTGCACATCATCGTAGGTCCAACGGTTGAACAGCAAAACATCGCTGTGAAGCTTTCCGTCTTCAGCAGCCAAAGGTGGTACGACCTCCATACTTAACAACAAAGAGAAATTGAGATCAAATTCGATAAATCTATCAAAATTAACAGAAAAACGTAAGCAGAATCGGTGTAATTACGATATGAAAAGCTAATTAGCGAACCTTGAGTTAGGGTTTGGGATTGGGGGAGGGTGAAGCTGCTGGCTGGCTGGCTGGCTGTGTAGTTGTGGTAAGATCTTTTGGGAGGTCGATGACGACGAGAAAAACCCTAATTAGGTTTATATTGGATTACTGGGCTTCGCTCTTGGGCTTTCTGTTAAAAAAAAACATACACATTGTCCAAGAATGAAAGGCCCATAATCAGAATAAAATTTCTAGTTTTCTACATACTTTACTCAGGGCCGTTCCTAGAAGTTTTGATGCCCTGTGCGAACATGTTTAAAGATGCCTCCTATGACTACTTTCTAAGCAAATGAAATGAGGAAAGACACAATTTTTGTAAAGGATTTGAAACCTAGTCAAGTTAGGCGGCTTATCCCTACGTCGATTTTTATTGATTAAAATGAAAAATACAAAAGAGACGTAAAAACCAAAACCTCAAATCACAAAATATAGATTGCATCACCTAAAATGATGTTTTTGTGCACTTCTTGAAGCAAAAAATATCAATACATTTTTCATATACAAATCCTATGTCTAAATATCTTGTTCCATTTAAACCCAAGTCCTAAATTATCAAACCGAAAAGGCGTAAACTAGTAGTAAATGAAAATTTGATGCCTACTTGGGCTTTGATGTCCTGTGCGGTCGCACGGGCTGCACATGCCCAGGGTCGGGCCTGACTTTACTTACCAGAATTTTAGATTTATTTAGAGTAAATTACGGACTTGATTCCTGTCGTTTAAAAAAATTTATGTTTAACGTTCCTAAACTTGATAAATTATGTAGATGGTCTAGATGGTTTTTAATTTCTTGTGATTAGGGTCCTTTTTTATATCTCTGTTACTAATAACCTTGTTAACTCAGGGGTGTTATTGTATTAGAGTCTTTTTGTCTTTTTGTATTTACTGTAACCGTATAAATGTGTTGAATCTATTTCATTTTATTGGTTACGAAAGATAAAGAACATACTAGAAAATAAACACGAAGATTTATGAATCATTATATAGAAATCAAGTCCAAACAAAAGCCCAAGATTGAATTTTGATCCCATCAAAAAAATGAAATCACAGTACATACAATAATAAACTTACACGATTTGGGGCCGGAAAACTAACGATTAGGACTAAGAGTAGCATTAAAAACAAACCAAATTAAAAATCAAAGAAATTAAAAAGGTTTGCCAATAAATTGCAATAGAAGGTCTCTGGTTACACCTTAGAAATCGATGTGAGCATATATCTGCCATCACCCTATAAATTGAAGGTCTCTGGTTGTATCATATTTGGTCCCTACGGTTTAGTGGTTTTAACACTTGGGTTCGTAAAATGAATTTATGTATGACTTGCATCCTCGTGGTTTCATTCTATAACGTTTATGGGTCTCTAAAATTAACTTCGTCCAATTTGGGAAATTGATCAAACTACGCTAATACATTGACCTTCTAGCCTATTCTCTCCAAATTTTATGAGTTTGTCACTTGTTCTACAAGAATCCATTCGTATTCACGGGGTTTGACCAAAATTTTAATTATTTTTCAAAATCGATGGTGATTCCATAAGTGACATGTCCATGATTTACATATGTGCCATGTATTGCAAACCCTACCGATTTACAAAGCATTCTCGATCAAATTATGGATTCAAAGTGACTGATATACGATCAGAGGGGGCAGGGGTGTTTTGATTTGAACTTCCATCAACATACGTAAAAATCACTTGATCATTTATTAAAGAGTGAATTATAGATATGGTTTATGTGGTATGTTGTTTTTTATGAAATTGCCCTCGGAGTTCATTAATTATGGATTAAGTCCTCGTGATATGCATTTTATCTGTTGGATTTGGTCATTCGGACTGACAACCGTCTACCATGTCCGTTAAAATCAAAGGCATGTGGGTCTTTATTTCGTTTTTAAACATTCTTAGTCAACACTATTTAAATTAGGAATCAAAATGTATATAATAAAACTTGAAGGGCCAAACACGAAAAAATCATTTCATCTTTTACATCGTCGATCGTCCCTCATGACGAAACTTTGACAAACCTCCTAGCGAACATGTAAATTATAGCAACCTTCTGACGAACTTGCAAATACCATATCTATCTCATCGTCTTCCTCTCCATGTCATCCCTTTATCCTTCGCGTTCACACCAATTGTCTTTGGGCTTCATCACGACCAACATCACACCTAATCTTCTCCCTGCTCTGATTGAAAATATCTAGCATCATTGTCATCTTTCTTTTTTCTCCACAAGAACCACAATAACCAAATTCGACAGTGGTGGTTCATGGTGGTTGGTTATTTCACGGAGGGTCTTCATCTCTATAGTTGTTTATGTATGTATGAGTAGGTAGGTCATGGTGGCGGGGGTGGTCGACAGTGTGTGTGTGTGTGTGTGTGTGTTTAGAGTAGTGTGTCTTGTGATACAGAGTGGTGTGTAGTATAATACAGAAAACATGACCGAAATATGCTCCTGTTTGATGAAGATGATGGATGTGAATGGTGAATTTGTGATACACAAACAATATATAAAATCTGATGTATTTACAATATAAACATAAATTAAATGAAATTGTTATTTAGCCCTCGAAATTCAATATATACATCATGTTCTTTGATTTAGAAAGAATAAAAAAAAGACAAATGACAAAAAAAAACTTATGTCGAAGACCTTAACAAATCTATTAGAACATGTTATTCCATTCTTAGGTTAAAAAACCTAATTAAATAAAAAGTATATACAACAAAGATCAAATGTCGAAATCCATAATAAATACCATAACGAACGACAAAAGGGATGTTTGGATGCTTATCATGAAAATATTTATCTTCTTCAATAAGTGAGAAAAAAAATGTATTCTAAAAAACTTTTTTTTTGCTTTTTTATGAAGTAAATAAACTAGAGAAAATAATTAAATTACCCAACTAATAAATCCAAATTAATCTCCTACCCAATCTCTCCCTCCGGTAACAAAAATACCCAACTGACCGCTACCGCCGGCCACTATCCGGCCAAATTGGGCCGCTCTTCGGCGAGAACCGCGTTTTCCGGCAAAAAATCGTTCGGCCCGCTACCAGTCCACCCGCCATCCGCGGCCGGGTTGTGTAAGCCTTGCAGGCCTTCCAGTATGGGGTCTTGAATTGTTTTATCCTTGGCGCTCTTGATCTCACGTTCATGACCAAATGTCGACAACACAAGGCATGGTGTGCATTTGGAAAAATGGCGGTAATGGCTGCGTTTATAGAAGCAGCTCTATCCGACATAAACACCAACCCTTTTGGCTCGCCGATACATGTTTTTAACTTGTTCAGGAACCATGTCCACTCGTCTGATGTCTCGGACCTACCTACTCCAAGTGCAACGGGCACAATGTTGTTGTTTCCATCCATGGCCACAACCAAAAACATAGTACCCAAGTATTCCCCCTTCAAGTGCGCATCATCTATTATAAGGACAGGTCGCAGGTTTTCCAAGAATGTATGGATCTGCAAGAAAGTGTGTGTTTAAATACTATATGAGCTAACGAAAATAATAAAATGTTTAAGTTATAGAATTTTAACGTACCGCTACACCAAGGGATACGAAACACTCCGCAAAACGCCCGCTAGAGTCTGTCCTTATTGATGTTCTCGTACCTGGATTTGCACGCTCCAGGTTATACAAATACATGGGGAGCCGAGTGAATGACTCTACATGGTTGCCTCTGATTAACGTTATGGCCTTCCACCTCGCACGCCACGCGGTGGCGTACGGGATCGTAACTCCATACCGTTCTCGAAAATCTTTGGCCATGTCTTTTGGCGTTAGTACTCTGCGAGAATTTGTAAATTTAGTTTTAAAAATGTTACCCAGCAACCTTTGGTTGGCTTGACGGTGGTTAGGGTTCAACTGGGTCCTTGAACACGTGTGTACATCAACCAAATCTTTTACCATAAACATACCACTATCTCCAACGACTTTCGCTTTCATACTCCACTTACAATGATTGCGGGCACATGCAATCTCGTACCTTTTGGTGCAAGACTTTTTCGTCTTATACACAAATTGTTCTTCTATAAATTTCATTCCGATCTCTAAAATCATTTTCTCTTTCGTATCAAAAACTTTACCAATACTTAGCCTTTGACTACGTCTATAAGGTACGCCTTCATTGTCTTCCGTCAAGAAATCTGGGGTTGGAATGAGAGGAGGTATACCAAAATAATCATCTAAGCCTGGTCGTAACCTGGAGGGTTCCACACCTTCTTCGTTTTCTTCATCTTCTGCACATCCGGAGAACTTTCTACGCTCGTATTCGTATTCGTCTTCGTCTTCGTCTTCGTCTTCCTCTTCTTGCACTTCTTGTTGTTGATGTTGCTGCGTCTCTGGGACAACTTCTAAATAACTGTCACTAAGACCATATCCAAAGTCTGCACGATATGAGGTTTCGTGTGACTGTTGGATTTGTGACTTAGTATCCAAATACATTGGTTCTTCGTTTATAGTGTTTGAAGTACTTGCGCCATCACCCTCGCCAGAAACGTATACATCAACGTAAAGTACAGGAGGATCCTTTGACCCTTTTGCAAATTGCAAAAATACGCTAACATCTTCATCGTCGGTTAACTGAAATATTTTGGCCCTCGTTCTTGTAGAATAGATTTAGTTGGCCACTTGATCGGTCGATTTCGCATTTCCAGCAACAATAATTAACCATATGTTGAAATGTACTGTTTACTTTCAATTTAACACCTTTTGTCATGGTTGCCTCAACATAATCCCATCTGTTGGCGCCTTTGGCCCATTTCCCACCGGAACAAAGGTATAACCTCGTTTTATCGTCACCGGAAATCATTTTCAGAAACAAAGGAAACTTTGTGAAACGAAATTTAACAAGACGGAAAACAAAATTTACACACTATTTTTGTGTTTTAGAATTATGCATCTCCTTCGTAGAACAAGTATTCAATTTAAACAAATTTTTGAAAGAAAGTTTACAGACACAAACAGTAAAAATCGTACTTCTTATAACTTTCTTGTGAAAAAACAATAAAAAATCGTACATTTTCACGTACATTTTCAGCTGCTTTATTCATACATTAAAGACAAGAAGACAACAATTAGGGTTAGGGTTTCAGCTGATCAGGACACGTGGACCAATCCACAGCAGCCACGTGGGCTCAAGCCGCTATTCGCGACAGCCGGCCCGGTAGCGGACCACGTGGCTGCAGCGGGTGACGTGGCCGTGACTTGGGGACCACGTGGCTGCAGCGTGGACCAATCACAACCCGGCCGCGGATGGTGGGTGGATTGGTAGCGGGCCGAACGATTTTTTGCCGGAAACCGCGGTTCTCGCCGGAGAGCGGCCCAAGGTAGCGGTCAGTTGAGTATTTTTGTTACCGGAGGGAGAGATTGGGTAGGAGATTAATTTGGATTTATTAGTTGGGTAATTTAATTATTTTTCTCAACAAACTAATCCAAACATTTAAAAAAAACAAGTTATAAGTTCTCCAAGAATAATTTTTGAAGACGTATTATTAAAAAAAAAAAAAAAAATTTTTGATGTCGTAAATAATAAATTTTCTTGACACAAATTCAAACTAACTGCCTTAAAAAGAAGCAAAGTTAAGACGAGTTGATTCTCCCCTCACAATGGAGTTATCACTCTCATCTTCATCCCTTCCACCTTCTTATGCTACATCATCATCTCCACATTACTACCCTAAATCATCATCCTCCATAATCACCAAATGCAAATTCCACCAAACACTCTTCAAGACCTCCACTTTGAGAACCAACTTTTACACTATCAAAAGAACCTCCACACTTGTTTCCACCAGATTCCCAAACCAATTCTCCATCAAGGTATGTTTAATCTAATCTAACCCTATCTCTGTGTATCTCTCATAAGTCGGTTTAATTTTTCAGTAATTGAGGTGATCGAAGTTTGATTTGATTATCGATAATATGTGTTATAAGTAAACAATCCATGTCGAATTTCGAGTTGAAAGTTATATAGCACACGGAATTTGGTAATGTAATGTTTCGATTTTGTTTTTTTTCGATTGAAATTCTTACTTTTTGACTAGATGACGGGATGGAATTTGGTTGTAAATTCATGTTGGCTTTGCATTTGAGGCTTATTGATCGAGTTCTGAATGATTCAGACTTCATAATTAGGCGGATTTAACTTAGAAACGTGGATATTTGTTGGTGGATTTCCTTTAAATGTACAACTCTTGCCTTTAGGGTTTGGGTCTAGAAGGTCAAAAGTTTGTTATTTAGGTAGTGTTTGGTACGCAGACAATATTGGACGGGACAGGACGGGACTGGACTGGACAGTACTGGACAGGACAAGAGAGTAGGCCAAGACTGGACGGGACGGGACAGGACTGGACAGAACAAATGTCTGTTTTGTGTTTGGTACGCCTAGGACTGGACTGAACAGAACTAGACAAGTTCCCTCAAATTTTTTTTTGATGATTTTATATATCACTTAATAGTTATAATTAACACAAATAAACTAAACTAGTAATTTATAAAAAAATTACACAATTAATTGTCATAAACATAAAAAACACACACACACACACACACACACACATATATATATACACATACATATATGATTTTTATGTAACTAATGTTGATGGTTATGGTAGAGGTGTCGGTGGTGGCAGGCGGTAATACTAGTGATGATGGTGGTGGTGGTGGTGGTGGTGGTCGATGGTTATGGAGAACGTGAAGATGGTGGGTAGTGGTGATGGTGGTTGCAGTGGAGATGGACAATGTAAAGTTGGTAGACGGTGGTGGTAGGTAATTGTTGACAGTTGTAAAGGAGGTGGAGGAGGTTGTTGTAGTGGAAGACGAGGTGGAGGAGGTTGTTGTAGTGGAAGACGAGGTGAAGGTGGCCGATAGTGGCTACCGGTGGCGGCGACGGCCGCAACTAGTGGTGGTAAATACGAAAACAAATATCATATTGAAGTTATATATGAAACAAATGTTAGTTAGTAATATATTAGTTTCTGTCTCATTTCTGTCCCATGTTGTTGCACCTATTTTGGTGGAACAAAAAAACAGTCCTTTTTGTCCCATGTTGTCCCACCTTGTCCCAGTTTCTGTCCTGTCCCATGTCGCACCAAACGTGGGACAGTGAATTCCTGTTCTGTCCCATGCTGCACCAAACGTGGGACAGACAGTTTTGTCCCGTCCTGTCCTGTCCTGTCCCACGTACCAAACGCAGCCTTAGGGAGCTTAATGAGCTTTGAGCTTCGAGCTTCATAGCTTATTCAATCAGCTATACATGGATGTTTGGCATTGGCTTAATGATATAGGAAGTGTTTTATTCAGCAAGCTTCTAGAGGGGAGCTTTATGCAGAAAGCCAATTTTTTTTTTTTTTTTTTTTCCAAACCTGCCCTTCCCAATTTAAAAATAGCTCATTTCATCTATGAAAAGAACTATGCCAAGCAAAAACCTTTCCAACTTATTTAGACAAGTTAATCCATACATGCAACTTTATTTTGTTATTCATACATGACTTGATAGAAAATCAACCAAACAACCCCTTACTTTCATATACCTTTATAATCTATCTATTTGCCATTTGCTGATTGGCTATTTTTTTCATATAGCTTTATAATCCAGTGGCTATTTGTTCTATGCCCTTATTTAGTCGTTATGGAAGGGTATTTTAGACATATGATTTGTTGTGATTGTATCTAGAATCAAACATTTGCTTCATGGCATTTGCATGAAACCTGACCAACAGGCATGCAGTCAAGTTGGTGCTGCTGGATCCGATCCAGCAGTGGATAAAATTGCAGACTTCAAAGACGCATTTTGGAGATTTTTAAGACCCCACACAATTCGTGGAACAGCACTAGGATCAGTGTAAGCAAATTATCAGACAATGATTGCAAGCTTTATGACCTTGAACTGAGACTTATTTTCATTGGTTTTTGTTGACAGGTCCTTAGTAACAAGAGCACTGCTGGAAAACCCAAATTTGATTCGGTGGTCGCTTTTGTTCAAGGCGTTTTCTGGTCTTGTTGCTCTGATTTGTGGGAATGGTTTTATAGTTGGCATCAATCAGATCTATGATATTGGAATTGATAAGTAAGTTTCAAACAGATTTAATACCCTTTACTCTCCAAAATCAGAATCTCTTGTCTATAAATCAATATTCTCTGAAAAGTGTCCCATTTTGAATTCTGACTAATATTTTGGTCCACAAACTCCCTTGCTAAAATCCCTTCAGTATTACCAATTTCGACAAATCTTTTAAGCAGGGTATTTTTTGTTCATCTTGAAAATTGAGATAATATAATTATAACTCAAAATTGAACTAGGAGGTCATATATTAATACTAGCACACGTTACAACATGATTTTGTTGTTTATCTTTATTTGACTTTAGTTCAATATTTTCAGGGTGAACAAACCCTATTTACCTATAGCTGCTGGAGATCTTTCTGTTCAGTCAGCATGGTTTTTGGTCTTATCGTTTGCAGTAGTAGGCGTTATCATTGTTGGCATGAACTTTGGTTCGCTCATTACTTCCCTTTACTGTCTTGGTCTTTTTCTGGGCACTATCTATTCTGTTCCGCCATTTCGAATGAAGAGATTTCCTGTTGTAGCATTTCTTATCATCGCTACGGTACTTTCTGTTTCTCCATCATTACAGTTCTGGTGTTTGCAAGGAATATAGAGTAACTTATGTATCAAGTGATGAGCATTTCAAACCATCTTATTGGCAATTCATTGATGAACATTTTAGTTACAGAAAATGCAGTATAATTGGTAAAAAGTAGCAATTATAAAACTGTAATTGCCAACTAGATTGCTTTTTTGACTTGTTTGGCCAAACTTAGCGTTTTCATTTCACTATATCTGTCACCTAGAGTGTTCCTTGTGGGTGGGTGTGTTTGGTATGCAGACAGGACTGGACATGACTGGATGGGCGAGGGTGACATTGTCAGGTGAAAGAGTTGTTCATGGGTAGTTTAGTAATTACCAATCTTGTCCACCTGCCTAGTTTTTGTTCCACGTATTTTGGTGGGACCCACTCCTATCCTTTCCTGCCCTACGTACCAAAGGCACCCTTTGCATTTTTCAACATTGGTTGTTTAAAACCCAACTGCTAAGTACAATGGTTTGAAATGCTAAACTTGATGGATAAACATATTAAATACACTCTATGTACCACAAAAAAAACCCACTTGCCAAAACCGATAGATCAACAACGTATGCAAAGTAGGAGTGATGTTGAATGCATTTTTTTGAGTAACAATGCAACTTCTTCAGGTGAGAGGCTTTCTTCTAAATTTCGGTGTATATTATGCCGTGAGAGATGCTCTGGGACTAACATTTAAATGGAGGTTAGTTCTTCTTGTTTTATGTTTCACTCCATGTTCCCTGAAAATTGCAACACCCAGCCACAAGGGCTGTGGCATAGTGATTGAGGTCCAGGTGGATGTGGTGGAATATCACATCTGCTCCGGGTACGATTCGAGGCATTCACAACAATTGTGGCCATTGAGTTTGTCGGTGCCGATGTCTTACGGTTCAACTTGGCGGGATTAGTCTGGGCATAGCCTGTGATACCCTTTCAAAATTGCAACACCTTACCGTTTTCGGATGTCCCATTAAACTTGTAGCATTTCCAATATGCAAAGATTTAAAAGTTCAAATTGCCGGTTTGCCTATTATAAAATAAATTCTATTTATTTATCTTTAAAGTAAAGAATATTCTAGATATTTTAGAAATAGTAAAACATTTACTTAAAACTATTTGTTGTTTGTTAAATACTGCAATTTTCATGGGACGTCTCTTTCATATGTAGCTCGTTATGTTTGGCGTAAATCTATGGATTTCAATTTTTACAGCTCACCGGTGGCTTTCATCACAACATTCGTTACATTATTTGCGTTAGTGATTGCTATTACTAAAGATCTTCCTGACGTAGAGGGTGACCGAAAGTAAGTTCTGAAATTTTAGAACTTCAATACTTCTTCTTTACCAAATTTCTGCATTTTGAACATCTTACATTCGCTATCCAGGATTTATTATTCATTTACTTTCCTTTCACTAATGATGTCACTTTTTCTAGGTTTCAAATTTCTACTTTTGCAACAAAACTTGGAGTACGGAACATTGCATTACTAGGGTCCGGGCTTCTGCTGGTCAATTATATTGGTTCCATTGTTGCAGCACTCTACATGCCTCAGGTGAATATAGATGTCATTTTTTTTTCAGTAATGACGAAATAAGGGGCAAAATGGGCATCCCATTATTTATTTTTTATGATGGGTATGAATCCAAATTTTAAAATGGTGGTTGATCAAATGCAGGCTTTCAGGGGCAGCTTGATGATACCATTTCATGCTATCTTGGCTTCATGTTTGGTTTTCCAGGTTGATACCTAATCTCCCTAACTTGATATCTCTTTTTTACCGTAGATGGATTTTTTCGAACTTTTTCCCTGATCAAACGGATTACTTTTCAACTGGGGAACTTTATATGGATACTGAATGTTATGTGAAGATGAAACCGCGTTAATGCAAGTTGAGTAATGGCATTCGTAAATTAGCAACAAAATTCATGTCGATTTTGTGTTGAGAAACCGAAAGTAGAGACCAAATATATATTTCTTTTGCCTTTAAACTGTGGATGTGCATGTTGTGAGAGTGATGGTGCGATTGTTTTATGCAGGCTTGGGTACTTGAGCGTGCAAATTACACCCAGGTAACACTTGTTCCAAAATTTCAGGACTTTTTGGTGATATTTGTTTTATTTGTTGAAGTACATAATTTTTATATACAGTAAAACTAACACACATTCATCATCTTTACTCTTTAGTCAAGTCGAACCTTTGACCTTTAGAGAGGCTGGTTTCTACCCATAAGAGCATCTCCAACAGATTATCTAAAATGTTATCAAAATTCAAAATCCTCGAAAAAGTATTAGATCCAACTCCAACCGCCCTGTTCAAAATACCACATAACCCGTCCGCATTGCACCAAACTGCATGGTTTAGAACTGCACTGAATATTAATTATTTTTTATCATATAATTATATCTTGTATTTTAATTAATTTAAAATTATTTATCATGAGTTTATGACTAATTAAACTACTAATAGTCTAGTAAGCCAATGACTATTAAATATCATCCTAAACACCTCTCAAATTTGCCAACAATGCAAGCATTAGTCCTTTAAGCTCTTTTTGAATCTTGTAAAAATTGTAAGTTAAGCTATCCCCATTAAAATAAAGTTAGTAAGTTAAGATTTTTTCACTTTTTAACTTAGAAAGTTCGGTACAAAACAATTATAAATATTGTTGCAAATTGGGTGTTTTCTCTTTATAAATTAGACTTATGGGAATAAAAATATATATTTTTCCCATGGTAATCGTTTATGGAAAGTTCTCCGAGTTTGAAGAATTCCACTCTCACTCTCATATTTTCTCTATGTCGGAGTAAAAAATTTGCTTAAAATCTCCATTTTCTTAATCTGTTGGAGATGCTTTAATCCAGATACCTAGAGCGACAGAGCCAAGATCCTTTGATGTCATAATTGTTTCTAGGGTAAATAAATTGTTTCGTCCTTGTGATTTATATAGGGGGTTGTTATCCCTACCCGCTTATAGCTTCTCTCCACTCACATAAATCCATATCCCTCTACACTGGGTCCCACCTGTGCACTCATGTACACCTATCCATACCTCCTATAGGTGGTATGGATAGAAAACACTATATAACATATTAAATCTTTTATGAAATAATTATGAATTACGATTTGCAGGAGGCGATAGCAGGGTACTACCGTTTTGTATGGAATCTATTTTATTCAGAGTACATCATATTTCCTTTCATTTGATTTCAATGTTTGATTATTACATGTAATATATAATTTTCAAGTGATATATCCACCATAGTTGTCTTTCTTTTTAGGTGATGCTATCTGCTGTATGCTGTATGCATCATTTTTAAATCATAATCAGCTCAAATGTTGTATTAAGAATATAAAAAGTGAGTCTCCATTTTAATATGTTATGAAGAGGATATTAATAGGTAGAATGCCATTTAACATTTAACAATCTATGAGTGTACTAGTAAAATGCCCACTTATTTATTGGTTTTTATTTGTTGCAATGGTGATGTTTGATGTATGAATTACCAGTGTTTGACTTTTCTCTAAGGACAAACATGTTGAACAAAACCCTGTCTCTTTCTAGCTGGTTATTTTCACAAAATGTCAAAATACATTAGAATAAAACAAAGTTTTTTTTACTGGTTATTATTTAGTATAATAATTGTCAAATTTTTTTATATTTTTATTTTGGTATCAGATTTACATGTCGTTAGTCTAAATAACATTAGTTGACTTTGATGCTGACAATTTTTCACCTAATCTAACAACTACATTAAGTCATTAACTTAATAACTTTGACATTAATTTTATTAATAGCACCGGCTCGATTAAAATGAGTATAAAATAAGACGACTTAACTTCAAACTTAACGGGGCGTTTGGGAGTACGTTCCAAATCTGCTCATCGACTTTGTGGCATCACAGAAACAAGGTTTTGAAGAAGTCATTCCAGAGTGACTTCTTGAAGTTGCTTGTCGCGTTTCATGAGGGATGGCTTTCATCTGTGATTTCTCACTGATTTTAAATATGATTTCTAGGGTTTCTCATTGATTTGGTATTAGGATTTTCGATTTCTCAGTGATTGCACGTCGATTTGGTGTCGACACAATTGTGATTTGGTTGACTTCTCACTGATTTGATTGATTTTACACGAAGACCCAAAATTTATCAAATACTAAAAACAGCTTATTTCGTATCACGTTTTTATATAACAATAAGTTAATTCAAACATTTTTTTTATAGAACTCTTTTTCTACACCGTATAAGTAGACATACATTTAAAAAAAAACATAAGTTGTTTCTTTTCTAAATTTTAACATATAGATAATGTTTTTAATCGATTTTTCATCCTGTTCTTTTAGGTACGATTCAAAAACTGAAGAAATTATATAGAAAAGAAGTGGAAAGAAATAATGAACACATTAGTCTCAAGATTTCTTGAAAACCCTTTTCAAATGAAAATCCTCTCATGGTGATATATTTAACAAACATACATTCTCCATGGAATAACTTTTCTTCTTTATATGACTTCTTTCACCATTTGTATTCCCCATTTTAAGAGATGTTTTTTTGGGTGACAAACAAACTTCCTCCAAAGCCCGACACTGTAGCTCCGACGGGTAATCCCGTACGCACCCGATCCGGGGCCCGGCTCCGGTCGACCACCGACAACTAAGATGCTTCGCCAACTGAAGAGACTTCTTTTCTTTATGCGAGTTTATCCTCTTCATAATCTTCTCTTCCGGGATCGATTTATCGTTAGCTTCTTCCTTGGAATCGAACAAGGTTCGTTTCGAGACCATGAGTTCGATGCTCGATAAGAAAGCTTGGTTTGTTTCTTCGTCGTCCTCGTCTGAGCTATCGAGTTCAAGTACGGGTACAGGTACGGGTTCGGGTTGAGATTCCGGGATTTTCTTCTGGAAGGCCAAAACGATTTCTTCCTTTTTCGGGATTTCAAGCGCGGTGATCTTCGGACTCGGACCTCTCGACGACAACGGTGGAGAAGTGACGTGCCGGTCCAGCGGCATTTTGGAATCTTTGTGGTCGGTTTCTTCGGTGGCTCGAGAGAAACCGGGCTCGAATACGCTGTTTTGCATCTCGTATACCGTCACTTTCTCGTCTTCGATTTCTTCCTCCTCGTCTGGGCTTTTCTGCATGATCAAAAGTTCAAAACCCGATTCGATTTTAACCAACTTTCGAGCTTATATCATGAAAAGGTTTTGAGAATTTATGGATTCGTTAGTACCTTGACGGTTTGGATATTAATATGGTTTTGCTCGAGATACGACATGAAGGTGTCAAAGTTTTCTTCGGTTGGGAGGTAATGTCCGCTGTGAGGCCAAACCGCCTATCGACTTGAAGAAATTAACGTTAACCACACTTCAAGATTACGCTTTTCTAACCAATTTGAAACAGACATGGGATCATATGAGAAGTGTTGTTTTTGGTGAGAATGTTTTTAAACCGTTGATTGCTTGTAATCAAATACCATCCCATGAGTCGCAACTTAATTAAAAGGGAAGGATCCGATGCATCTGGGTGCATCTTATTTCGGTGCATCTCATTATAATGTTCGTCCATTTCTCATCCAACTGTTGATAACCACTTCTCACGCTTCTCACCAAATTTGACAATCCTCATAGGAACCCAACCCATTTGAAACATGGGTTTAGTTCTAGTGAGAAGTTGGGTTAATGTAAGAAGCGTGAAAAGTGGTTATTGTAAGTTTGTAGGGTTCCAACTCAAAACCAATTGGCAATGAGTGGAGTAGCCCAGGACCCTTGTAAGCACATTACAAGTTCACTTTGTGTCCAATGTGGGACATTGCTCAACACGGCCCCTCACGTGTGGCATTCTTTTAGCCTAACACGTGGATATTTTGGGTTACGTGGAGTCCGTGCGGTCTTTTTTTGACCAACCACGGGTGAACCTTGCTCTGATACCATGTAAGTTTGTAGGGTTCCAACTCAAAACCAATTGGCAATGAGTGGAGTAGCCAAGGACCCTTATAAGCACATTACAAGTTCACTTTGTGTCCAATGTGGGACATTGCTCAACAGTTATCAACCGTTGAATGCACATTAGGATGAGATGCACCCAGATAAGATGCACCCAGATGCACTAGATCAATCCCCATATTATCAAGCCGATTCATGGGTGGGCTTGAGACTAGAACTGATCAACAATTCAGATCCACTTCTCATGTTTCACACGTTAACTTTACTTCTTACACGACCCTTTGCCTTTGAAACATCAATTTGACATTTTTAGTTGTATAAACACACCTTCAAGATGCCGTCTATAACCACCAATCGTCCGGCAGACAATGTGGCTCCACCGGCCAGAAAACTTGAGTGCTGAAATTTGCCTTTTTGCTTCATGCCGACGTACAAAACATTCGACGTGCTAAGAACAAATATCCACTTGGTGCCACGGGGCCCCGATCTTGTGTCGACAAGCTTCTGGCACAGTTTGTATATGAACTTCCCGTTCTCCACCGTAGCTTCATAAGCCTCCCTTTCTATCTGCAAACATAAAAAGAAGTTCCAATTTTTGTGTTGAGTTTAGTGTGATCACTAAAAAAATTGGTTTCATAGGATCCCAAAAATGCATAAATATCCTAATACACTTAAGTCTATAGAACTAGACAAATGTATATATTTTATGTTAAGATGCACAAGACGATGTCAGGGCTTACTTGGGTAGGCCGGTTGGATTCACGTGAGACCAACCTATTTTTATAGACCCCTCACAACATAAAATAACACTGAAATTTCACAGCAAAATACTTTTGAAGTATTAAAAACGCACCTTCACATGAAAAACACTTTGAATATTTACTTCACAATGTTCAGTGTTAATAGGTGGTCTCATGGGTCTCATGAAATGAGTCTGGTCTCACATGATCCAAGTCTATTTGGGGAATCCTAACAATCTTTTTAGAACATTTTTCTTAAATAAAGTGTAATATTAATTTTTCTATACGACCACTTTGATAAGCATCGTGTAAAACACATAGTTCTATATAACATTATGACAAATTTCAAATAATGTCATATAAAAAGACTAATATGACACTTTATTTCAAAATTGTCTTAAAAAATTTGTTAAGACGCCTAAAAGTCTTCTGTCAACTTATTGTAAGCATACTTACATAGAACGAACAATTGTTTGTGTCCTATAAAGCAGTTTATTAGAACATGACATATTTACGTCGAATAAAGCCATTTTTGTTGCACATACCCGAATTATCGGAAAAAAAACTTACCGGACTAAGATACAAGATGCATTGCTGCTGAAGCTTCGGCCGTGGGCATTTTTCAAGACTTACTTCTCTGCCTTCCCCTACGTCAAGCCTAAGATTGTGTCATAAACTATACACTTAAATCGAGTTAATTCTGCGCTAATTTATACTTTCCTATCAGATTCAATCTTACCAATAGAAAAAGGGTTGTGTACTCTCGCATTGAAGCCATTTTACATAATAAAAATGAAGATTATGACCATATCGGTGCCGAGGATCAATCTGCTTCCACAAAAAGCGAAATTTAATCACGCAAGATTTTATCATAAAAAAATTACTTGGAGTCATCAAGAGCGAAAGACTTACTGCCTCGAGCCAATGTTGTAAGGCAAGTTTACATGCCTTTGCATGATGAGATAAGCCTTTTCCAAGCTGCAATCGGAAATGTCGGGTTAAAACTCAAATGACGGTTTACGTTTTATGTCGTGTTCAACTTCATAGATCAGGGACAGACCCAAATTTTCTTTTTCATACGGTGACATCATATAATATAAATAAAAAAACAATT
Source organism: Centaurea solstitialis (assembly GCA_030169165.1). Lineage (NCBI taxonomy): Eukaryota > Viridiplantae > Streptophyta > Magnoliopsida > Asterales > Asteraceae > Centaurea > Centaurea solstitialis. The sequence continues at coordinate 1,291,935 of CM058042.1, read as the reverse complement.
ACAAAAAACACGGTTTTTTTATCGACATGTAACATCCGATGTGTTTTTTGCCTAATTCCACAATTTCGAGGATTTTTAAAGTTTTTTGCTTGATTTTGAGGGATTTTTCCGGTTTTTTGGTTGATCTCAAGATCTTTTTTCCCGATTGATTACGAGGTACGGTTGCACCTTTTTAGCTTTTGAATACATACGGTGGCATCTTCTAAAACGATATCGTTGGACCTTTCATAAACGTAAAAGTTTTAACCTTTCGACGGGAAAATATTACAGTGGCATGTGCCACTTTATGCCCTTGATTGGGTGTGTCCATGTCTTAGATAGAACAAACTTGTTAGGTCTTCTAAGTTTGTCCTAACAACCTACTGTCAAAATAAACATGATGACCCATTTTGTTGCAGGGGTAATTTTGTCAAAAAAAATGTACCTTTGCGGCTCGGGTTCTTGCTCTTGACCATCGTGAAACAGCGGTCTCTGGTTTTTCGATTTGGAAGAACGATACCGAGCTGCACTTTAGCACAGCAAAATCTAACAGCTTCCACCTACATAATAAAAAGTGTTGGAACTTTGTTAAAGTAGCTAAACCTTGTCCCAAATATTAGCCAAGATGAAATGAAACCCACTTAAATATACACCAACGATAGGGCATTAAGCGAATCATCTAAGAGCCAGGGCCTCACTTTATCTTTGATATAAATATACATATTAAGGTGTCGTTTGTGTTTATTTTTTAAGAGGTCTGAGGTCTAAAGTCAAATTTCACATCTAAATAACAAGAGTTTCATATCTAAAAAATAAGAGGTGGATGGTGCACCTCTAAAAATTTTAGAGGACGGCAAAAGGTTTTTAGATTTTATTTTAAAAATAAAACAAACAGTCTTAAGTCTACAAAACCTCTTAGTTTTCAGATTTAAGAGGTTTTGAGAGGTAATTTTTAAAAAACAAACAGCCACTTAACGTCAAAGATAGGGCCTTGGGAAGTGAATAACCAACAGTTTAATCTAGCTGACGTGGGACTCTAACACTGTAATTTGTGCATATATAAACCGTTGCAAGAAAACCAAAGCAAATACGACGAGTAAGTACTGACCATCTATGCTCAACGAGGATGGCACAATCGGCTAACTGCCTTCTGGTTCTGAAACTTTTATATGTTTTCTGCAGCTTCAATGCCGCAAGATGATGGTTCATAAGTGGGTCCGCCAATGACGATTCCGGAGTTGGATTTTCAAAGGTTTTCACGGGCTTAGACGAAGAAGGGGGATCGATGGGAAGAATGGTGTCCATTTTCTTCCCATTTAAGCTCAAGGACCCTCGAAGTACCATCTTTCGGGAATCAACTGGTTTCATCTTGGCAAGCTTAGATGTTTCATGGTAATCTAATCGAAACTAATGATTACGGGTGATCAATAATTGCAAATGGGCATGAAATATATATAGTTATTTTTTGTGTAAATAAAATGAGGGTTTAGGTATGTTTGAGGTCAGCAACCTTTTTGTTTAACCTGGTACATGGAAAAATAGACAAAATTCAATTGAAAAATTCAGTGATTTCAAATGTCAACTTTCAAGATAAAGCATAATTAAATAAAGGTTGGTGAAACATCAATATCACTTTCACCCACTGACTTTATTTTTTTATGTGGGTTGCACTAAATTAAATGCTTGTACTATCTAGCCATAAAATCTATTTTTTTGACGTACTGGTTAAGGCTAGGGGGATGTGACTAGTAAGTAGTAACCTATCTACTATCCAGGGTTTGAATCCAGGCGTTAACAAACTTGTGGCCACCGAGGTTTTTTCAGGGTTGCATGTCTAGCAGCCAAACATTGTGGATTAGTCTAGACCATGATACCCTTTACAGAAATAAAATAGTCACGAACGTGCATATTTTCAAAAGTAGCATGAAAAGTGGCTTGTATGAATGATTATTTCACGTGCAATTTTTTTTATACAATATTGTTTCAAAGTTTTTGAACGTTTTATATATGAAACAAAACTATAAGAACACATATTAAGCAAAAACACGAAAAAGTGGTTTGCCCCAGTGTATTTGAATTTGTAAAAGAAGGGCACTCTTGCTAACTATAATGTAGACAATCAAATGACAAAAATGCCCATCAATCCCCAATCCAAACAAAAATAGGAAAAAGTCACTAATCATAAATTCATAATGTGATATACAATTAATCAACAAACAAATCAATAATAATATTAAACACAAAAAGATAAATCAAGTAAATACAATCATCAATTGAATCTAAACCAACACAACCAAACACAACCCATGACCTAAAATCCAAGATTTCCATCACCCATTTTCTATTTCTCAATCAGAAACCAAAACAAACCAAACCCAAATGGCAAAATGCAAGATTATGAAATTTCAACAAGAGATGATACAAAAATCATTACCTTATGTAAGCTAATTTGGGGTGATTTCTTTAATTTGAGAAGAAAACACAAAAGAAAAGAAAGAAAGAAAGAGAGATGCAGAGAGAGTAATGGGTGAAAAAAGTGGGGGTTGTATGTTTGAGAGAAAGTAGGGAAATGTGTGTTAGCTGAAAGTGGCATTTATGATCAAGATTAATTTAGGGGACATACATTGAAGACATGTGGCAAATTGAACAACAAATGGAGTCATTCCGACCACGTGGCACTTAACAATGGTGACTTTAATTAGTTGCAGTCGACAAACATGGGTGAATGGATTCATCTCGTGTTAAATGTTTTTGTTCCTACCCTTCAGGCCGGAACTACTTAAGTACCAACGGTGGCACGTGTCATCGTATCATTCCTTCGTCGTAATGTAAAAAAATCGGTTTATAAAAAGTGTTATCGTATTAATTTATTGTATGACGTCATAAATATTTTGAAACTATAATAAAGATATATAGTTTCCTTGGTTGAGATGGTAAGTTTCTTGTTTTTTAAAGGGGAGGTTATGGGTTTAAATTTTGTTAACGACATTTTTCTAGTTTTACCCGAGACCTTGCCACCATTCGAAAACTTGTCTAGGTCCGCCCCTGCTACCCTCTTAACCCCACTTCTATATTTATATGATTTTAATAAACATCTTTAGTATACAATTTTATAATAGAAATTTAAGTTTTATATTTAACAAGCATCCATATACGTGCGAACTAAAAAAATCATATATGATTCATGCACAAAATTATATATAATTCATGTAACTTTGTTCGCAACTTAAGTCACGGCCAAACTCGCTCGCATGGTTTTTCCCACAAAATCATTTTTGATTCTGTTAGTTATCGTTATCTTTTAATTATATATTATTCTTGTTTGAACCCAACCATATATATATATATGTGTGTGTGTGTGTGTGTGTGTGTGTGTGTGTGTGTGTGTGTGTGTGTGTAGGGTTAGGAATGCGCAACCTGTGCAACCTTACAAGGTATCGAAACCCAAAGGATACTGATAGTCCACCATTCCAACAACCCAATCGGATTTCTATTGTTCTTTAAAGTTCAACTAATCCGATTTTCAAGCCATGTCGTTTCCAGCCGATTAACAGTCATGAGGTTAGATTCAAGAACCAAAGATGAAAAATCCCAAATTAATGGTCAAAAGAAGTTTTCCAGAACTAAAGTTATTGAAATTATATTTACGGGTCTACCATGAATGAAGAAAGACTAAACGGGTTAGCAATTTTTTTTAGTAACATCGTATATAGAAAACTAATTGATATTTTTGTTTCAAGAGATGCATGAAAAAATTGTTTCAGATGATATACATTTATATTTTGTAATTTGGGGTTTTAATTTTTTATGTCCATTTGTAGGGTTTTTTTTTTAATTATTATTAATACAAATCAACATGGGTTAAGTCATGTAGTTTGACCATGTTCCAAATCCTGGATGTTGTTTCACAAATCCTGGAGGTTGTAATTTGGGTTTTAGTTTTTTATGTCCATTTGTAGGGTTTGTTTCACCTTGTCGTAACTCTTTGCTGTAACATTTTAGGCAAATTCACTCGTCGTTGACAGGAGAGATGTGGGTTTACAAGTAAAACCTTAGCCTTAATAGACACAACGTTTTTAGGGGCCACATACATGACAAGTTTTTGAAACTCTGCAGTTAAGAATTCCTAAGTGGGAGCAATACCAGGATGAGTGACCCCATGGGAAGTCCTCACCATGTCGTTAGAAACAAAGGCGTGAGTAAGTTGGGGGGGGGGGGGTGTAAATGAACAATATAGTGTTGAGGTAAGTGGGGTGTTACAATTGCACAACGATTTATAGGGTTTTCCTTGTCGTCACCCCTCTCTGCTTTGCTCACAAACTCCAACGACCAAAGAATTTATAGGGTTTTTCAAATTTTCTTTGGTTGCACATCGATTTGCGTATTGATTTATCTCTGATTTGTTGACAGACTCCAACAATTTGGGTGTCCTTTTTTTGGTAATTTTACACAAAAAGCCAAAGTTTGTCAAACACTACCAAAACTTATCAATTTATCATGTTTTTGTACAACAACAAGCTAATCCAAACACTTTTTATGAAACTCTTTTTTCACACCACATAAATTAATAAATACTTTTTATAAAAAAACATAAGTTTATAATAAACAATTCCAAACACCCCATAAATATTAACAAGAAGTACGGATGCCTTCAAGAAGAATTCAAAGAACAAGCGTTCTTATCACATATCCTGATATCCATATTATTCAATCAAGGAAGTATTTTGAGTAAAATTATTCAATTTCAAGTAGACAATATTCATGCAAATCCATAAATGATATATAAATACTATTGTTGTTTTAGCTTTATTCACATTACCATTTAAATACTTATGTAAATTATATGTTATACGACAATTGCCATTATAATTGCTTATTACAATAGATATTTTAGTCATCTAATAGCTGTTAAAATTTTAAAAATTGAAAATTTATTATTCTTTTGTCAAAAGATTTGAATTTCGTGAATGATTTTATAACTGGAGGGATTCAGAAATAAAATATGTGTAGTGTTTTGATTTGTAGGATTTTAAATAAAATAAAATATAATTATTTATAAATAATCTACAAAAATAGTTAGATTAAAAAGATGGAATCTTTAAATTTCAAAAATATTAGCAATTGAGTTTTAAATAAAATAATATTTTATTACTTATAAATAATATATAAAAATAATTAGGTTAAAAAGATGAAATCTTTAAGTTTCAAGAATATATGAAGAATATAATTGTCATAAAATCTAAACAAATTAATTTATATTTATTTTTATAACCGGAGGGATTCAAAAATAAAATATTTAGTGTTTTTTATTTGTAGAATTTTAAATAAAAAATTAATTACTTATAAATAATCTATAAAAATAGTTAGATTAAAAAGATATAATCTTTAAATTTCAAGAATATCAACAATGGAGTTTTAAATAAAATAAATTTTAATTACTTATAAATAATCTATAAAAATACTTAGGTTAAAAAGATAAAATCTTTAAATTTCAAGAATATCAAAAATAGAATTGTAATAAAATCTAAACAAATTAATTTATATATAATTTTAATAATGTAGTTAAATTAAAAAAATATTCAATATTAAACTCATTTTGAAGGTATTGTCGAGACAATTATAATGGTATAATTTGTTAAAAAGAAAAACAAAAATTTTAATACATTTGAATTAATATATATTATTATCTTAAAATGATAAGGATGTAAAGCGAAAGATGAGAAACTAATGGATAAAAAGTAATTTAATCAAATAATTCTAAGGATAAAAAATGTAAATTATAAAGATAATTATGGTATTAAAATAATATGAATAATTGATGACATCATCATTTGATGATTTTTTTTAATTGGCCAATCAAATGGCTCAATTTCATAATCATGACATTAGCAAAAACCTTTCTTTAATCTCTATCTATATATACTATATATATTATATATATATAAAAGAGAATAACTCAATTTGACAGTTTTTTTTCAACAATTACTTTACACATTTACACTTTATACCCCAATAGTTAGTTATTAAATCTTATTTTAGTCCTTTACTTTTTCATTTTTTATTTTAAACCCTTATCATATAATCTAACTAATCATATATTATGAACTAAAATTTATATTAAAATTACGTTTTTTTAACAAATTATACCATCATAATCGTCTCGTCAATACCTTCGAAATAAGCCCAATATTGAATATTTTTTATTCAATTATATTATATATTCTATTATATAAAGATAATGCTTTTATTTCAATTTTCGAAACTGACTATTCAATAAACCATTAGGAGGTTAATTGATTGAACACATATGATTAAATTGATGTATATAAAAATCGGGCAATTGATACATACTTCGCGCTGCAACGCGCGCGGGTATATTTCTAGTATATATATAGATTGGATTGTTTGAGGGCTCAAAGTGTTAAGTTTTATATTTGTGGACTATAATTGCTCACGTTGGTATCTTTAAGGGCTGTAAGTGTTAAGCCATATAGAAGCTTCTCGAGAACAAGTTCTCGAAAATAAATCCCCAAATTTTGTTGATCGAAATCTCCCTTCAAAATTGGTGCGTGAAATCATAATTAGGGCTCGGATTTAGGTCGAACGATTTTTGAAGGTATAGTTTTTAAACCTCATAATCTAAATTACATAGTTGAATTTTTTGTTTCATTTTTACGAATTGAAAGATTTCTGTTTTGTAATCGATTAAGATCTTATTGATTAGAATGTCTAATTTTGATATATTGATGAAATTTTGCCTGAAAAATCTACGATTTTGTTAATGTTTTCTCTTAGTTAATTGGTAGATTGTTTGAGATAATCGGATCCTTTTCATGTTTATTATTGATCGTTTGATTATTGCATCGATTGCGTTTATTATTCATGTTCAGTTAATTGTGTTTGTTTATTATCATTTATGATTTATAAGTTTTGATCATAATTTTTGATCTCTAGTGTTAAGGATGAATTGCATTATATTTTTCCATAATTTTGAGATTAATTTGAAACATATGGTGATCACTATAAGTTGATGGATGCTATTTTGAATAACTGAAGGAAGATTAGGGATTATTAAGATTTTACAAATCAACTAATACGTATGTGAGGCGGATTCCGCTAGAGTTATGAAGGAGCTGGTTAAGGTGATCATGCATTTTACTGAAATGGTCTTCATTTCATATGCAGATTGAAAAATGAGGGGTAGAAGTTACAGCTACAGTCCTTCGCCACCAAGATACCGAAGCAAAAGCTATCGAAGTCCTAGCCCAAGGGGTCGACGTGGGGTTCGTGCTAGAGATCTACCTACTAGTCTCTTGGTTCGCAACCTGCACCATGGTTGTAGGTTTGTTCTGATTTATAAATTGCACATTATGCATGCTTTAATTCTATTAGTTATGTTTTCGTTCCGTATAGAAAGGTGTTAATTGGTCAATATTATTTTTATCATAGGGTTATGAGATGATGCAAAGCTAAAATTCACAGTTTCATGATTTTTTTATCTACTAGTTAAAAATACCAACGGTTATGGAGTTATGTTATTGTATTTGTTAATTTGCAATAGAAAGTTAAAACTTTAAGTGATGCTGAAGTTATATCCTTGTGTTTGCTGTTTTTTTAATAAACTCTTGACTGCTTGAAGATCTGGCTCTGGCTTTATAATGTAAAACTTTAAGGGTTTAATAAGCCGAATGCATTACCAATTACTAGACTATAGGATCGCTCATAAGGACAAATACTGCACTTGGAAATTAAAGTGCCAGCACCACATTACTATGAAATACAATAATTTTCATATTTAGGGTGGAAGCTTGGAATGGAGGAATCTCCCTCTCTACTATCTTCATTCTATTTCTGCCCTCCTGATACTGATTAGTTTTTATTTGCAGGCCAGAAGATCTCCGTGGACCATTTGGAGAGTTTGGCCCACTGAAAGATGTTTACTTACCACGGGACTATCACACAGGGTAAGCAACTGCCTTTATACGCCTAACGATGTGTTATAGGTTTTCATCTCTTTTGTGAACTAAAGATTACATAATAAAAAACAATTGGAAAAGTTAGCAGTTTCTTCTGTGCTCGCCCTCTCACAACATACTGCACACACAACACATTCGTCTTTCAATTCTATGGTGGTGGGTCTTACTATAAACTTTTATGCTCATTTATATGGGCACTGGTTTGTTTATTGAAAGTGTTGAAGACACGTTTGAAGTAAAAAAGAGTTCTGTCAAGATGATTTTGTGTACATGAAGATTGAAGGAAGTTGGTTATGTTACATAATGAAGAAGTTCAAGTGTTGAAGAACTTTACATAATAACCTTGACTACACAAGGTTAGCAGCTGTATTTGTTTCATATCTTTGGAGCCAAGTTTTGTGGACAATTTGTTCTTTTGAGTTGTCTTTTTTTTCTTTTTTCTTTTTTTAATGTGGCATGTGGAAGAGATGGGTCACACTATTGTTGTTTAGAAAAACTATAGAGACATGCTGTTTGTATGTGCATATGGACATATGGTGGCTTTAATATGTACACGACTACACACACAGATATCTATATAATTATGTGTGTGTGTGGGTCTATGAGGGATAGTCTTGACATGTTTGTATTGCAGAGAGCCACGTGGTTTTGGTTTTGTTCAATATCTTGATCCTGACGATGCTGCTGAGGCTAAATATCAGATGGATGGACAAATCCTTCTTGGTAGAGAGCTGACGGTCGTGTTTGCCGAGGAAAATAGGAAGAAGCCTTCGGAAATGCGAGCAAGAGAACGTTTTCGGTAAGTTTTTTGATTTATCTGTGCTATCATCCTGTATTATCCATTCAATAGTGGATTTTATTTTAATGAAAAAGTTATGCTTCATTCTGTTTACCGAACCTTTGATGTCTTACTATGGTGACAGGGGACACTCATATGATGATCGTAGAGGATCATCTTCCATGCGTTACTCTCGTTCACCCCGCCATGGAAGGTCATACGACCGCAGTCCAAGTTATTATTCTCCTTCCCTAGGCGTGGGGGACGCTACTCTAGGTATGAACACATCTATCTGTTTGTGTTTTTATTTATCTGTTTGGTTCAGGTGAGGAATCAAAACGAGAAAGAATTTTCATTCCCCAAGTTTTTAATCAGGAATGAAATTTTGGCCTTTGTAGAAATGTGCCCCTTATATTTTAGAAAACCAAATAGTGTTTTTTTTTTCTATATCAACATTTTTTTTGTTACTGCTTAATGCTTCTAAATCAACATCCCTATAGTTGATACGTTGTTTTAATAGCGTGTGGTTGAATATGAAACAGGTCGATTTCACCTGAAGAGCGAAGGTATAGAGAGAGAATGAGAGAAAGGTCTTACTCAAGGAGTTCGTATGGGTCCATGAGCAGGAGCCGCAGCCCGGTGAGGAGCAGCAGGAGTCCGGAACGTTATTAGAGAACCTTTGGAGAGTAATTGTAAAGTAGTTGGTGTTTCTACAAAGTTTAATCTGGTAAATGTAGAAGTTGTTGGGTTCTCATGATATTGAAACTCTGCTAAATGTTTGATTATTACTCTTCTCTTGAAGTCTTTAGCCGAATTGGGATTGGTTTGGTGATTTTGAGTCTCATTATCTTGAAGGGTTGGGTTCCATTTAGAAGTTGAGGTTAACGTGAGAAGTAGTTATCAACTGTTGAATGAAAAATGAATGCGAATTAGGATGAGATGTACCGAGATCAGACACATAAGATAAATTCTCTAATAAAGCATAATTCATGGGAGGGAATGAGGATGAGGTTAAAAGTGATCTACTTCTTAGGCTTCTCATGATATCATCAACTTCTTACCAGGCCCGGCCCTGGGGCCGTGCAGCCCGTGCGACCGCACAGGGCATCAAAGTCCAAGGGGCATCAAAATTCTATATAATGTTATTAGTATACATAGTTAGTTTTAATAATTTATGAGTTCGGCTCTATATATTTCCCAAGTATAGTATTATATTACATTATTAATTTAGTTGATTTTGATTTAGTGGAATTCTTCATTATTCCATCTACAATTACTTGCTTTTGCATCAATTAAAGGATTTGAGGAATCCGCAATTAAAGGATTTGAGAAATTGGCAAATTGCATATTTGCATCTCAACATCAATTAACTTGCTATGGTTGCTATGGTGCCAATGCTTAGGAATTTAGGATTTAGTCATTTGTTGTGTTTTGCACTATTGCACTCACTATTTTTTTTATCAATTTCAATGACCTATTTTTATTAGTCTTGATATTTGTAGACTTGCTAAGTTGCAGATTTTTTTGATAACTTTAATCTAATTATTTACCATTTAGTTAAACTAATTATAGTTTTTTTTTATCCTTCTATTGTATGGAGACATCGTTTTAGGTGACTTATATTTTCTATTTTGTAATTTGGGGTTTTGATTCTTATGTTCTCCTTTGTACTCTTTGTTTAGTTAATAAAAATCGGATGAGCCACGTAGCTTGGCTAGGTTTCAAACCCTTTAAAAAATTGTATCATACATTGTTTCATTTGCTTAAAAGATAGACATAGGGGCATAATTTTACATTTTCGCACAGGGCATCCGAAACTCTAGGAACGGCCCTGCTTCTTACCTTAAGGTGATTTAAAGAATTCTAGCTCATAGTTCAACTCAAATGTTCTAGAAAGGGATGTTTGTTGTAGCTTAATGGGCTGAACGAGCTATACTAGCTTATTTGGTAAACCATATGAATCTGTGTGGTTATGGCTTGATTGGCTGGTTAAAAGGATAAAATGGTCATTTTTATCGATTATGTTTAATTGGATAGTTAAATGGTAAAATAGTCACTTTTGTCATTTGGACAGTTTATTATACACTAAATCCAAATAACAATATAATTTATGGCCAAATTATTAAGATGCTTAGTGGGAACGCTCTAACTTACTTTATTAGGTAAGATTTTAATACAATATTCTTTATAACAATTTATAATCATCACTCTTATTTACCTGATAAGACTTACATTCTTATCATTTGTTCTTACTATTTTGGTCATTTCTATTTACATCAAATAACGTGAGTGATCGACCTGATAAACGCTTACCACTTATTTACCAAATGAAACTTTACATCCTTATTTTGGTTATTTCTGTTTTCATCTAATAAAGTGAATGGCCTGATAAACGCTTACCGGGTAAGTGTTTAGTAACAATCCTTAATTCGTACAAACAAGAAGGCGGAAAGCGAGCACAGCGCAATGACTTGGACTCATGTCAGCGGCAAGCGAGAGCGGACTGAGGATTTGAAGAAAAACGAAAACGGAGCTTCTTAGGTTGTGTTTAGCAAGCTAGCTGGTAGTTGATAAGCTAGCTGTTGATTAATAAGCTAGTTAAAAGCTGATAAACTAGATGTTGACTAATAAGCTCGCTAGAAGCTGATAAGTTAACTTATGAATAAATTATGTTTGACAAAAACAAACTTATTAAGGATGTAAAATGACCAAAAAAGTATCTTAGGACATAATAATTAATATTAATAAACGTATAGTTAGAAAAAGGCTACAAAAAACTCCAAAAATACTGCTCCAATCAGCATTTCAATAAACTTATATATAATCCATCTAAACATATAGTAGTTTATCAACTACGTTATTTTCACCAACCGATAAAGTTAGTTTAGTTGGTTCAACATTAAAAAAACACATGTATATCTATATCTATATATACTTAAAAGGAAATCCTAGGAGTTGCTTAATTGGCATTATGAGAAGCCTTCATTCACCTCTATGAATTTTCTCATAATTTTGAATTTTTTTAATTAAAAAACCTATCATTAAATTAGTTTAACTTTTCATTTTCTTTATCATTTTACATAATATAAATACATACACATGTATAATTTCAGTGTCTTACAACTTTTAATAAATTTTCATTACCATTGATGGTTATTTATGTTTGCAATTAAAACATCTTTTCATTTTCCCCTACCTACTCTTCTTCTCCATACTATATATACAAGTCTACAACTATGATAATCATCCATTCACCATATTTTTTCATGATGATTATCATGTTTGTAGTATTTTTTTTTTGTTGATTTTGTCTCTTTTTTTTTCGAGAAACTAATCCATATATCAAATATGCATTTTGTAGGAATTTTGTTGGGCATTTTATAGTCTCTTCATCATGTTTAAATATACTTTGAGATAAAAGGTATGCATTGCTTTCACCTTTTGTTAAGATTTTAAAATATTTTTTGTTTATTTCGTCTCTATTATTTTTTTCTTTGGATTACTTCAAGAAAAGTAATCCACATACCATATATCATTAATCATATATGCATTTTTTAGGAACTTTGTTGGGGATTTTAGAGCCACTTTATTTAAGTAAGACGTCTTTTATGTTTCTCATGTGTTTTCAATGAAATCAAAGGTATATTTTTTTATAGCAGTTTTGTAACATCCCAATTTCAAAAACATTCATTCACTAAACAGTAACCAAGATTCACATATAAAAGCGGAAGCTCGTCCCAATTTATATCCAAAACCATCAAATTTGAACTTTAAACCATAATCTAACTTAAACTTAAATGTAAAAGTTTATGGAAAATGATAGGAATCTAGTTTAGAAACACGAAAGAGTTCATCATCAAAGCAAAACATGTCCTCTCAAATATCTTGACTGAACCACGATCCCGGAGCCTCAAACGGTAGCCTTCTCTTTTCCCTTGCGGGAAGTACCTGCCACTAAAAGGTGAAACAATAACGGGGTAAGCATAAAGCTTAGTGAGCACACACATAACCATTTCCTATCATGCTTACACAATCAATTCACATAGCAATTATAAACATGCAAACTCCAACCTTCCTTACAGTTCGATACCGTCAAGGAAAGGTAAATGACACTGGTACCAGGCATCTCCAAATTCCCCAGGGGTATTACTACCACCATAGGTACTCTCCAACGTCCCCGAAGGAACACATCACATAATCACACATGCAAACATAACCATGCACACATAACAGTAACGGTTAAGTGAGGTACTCACCTGTCAGTTGCTAGCAATCAAAACTCTCCACAAGCTAAAACAATCACTTGCAAACACCTAATCAAACATAAACATTATAACTCATCAACTTAGTCCAAAAAGGACCGCTCGACACTCCATACCGAAAAGCTAGCCTTAGACATAGCTAGGCTAGTCCAACTGACCCCAAACTCTAGGCCTCATCATCTCATAACATCCCTAACATAGTATTAAATAAACACCAATTTTGCAAACAATTAAAAAAAATAGTATTATAACAAAATTAGGTTTATGTGATGAAAAAAAGTAAGCATTCTAATTAGTCATTTTATAAAACTTAATAAGACCACAAGATAAAACGTCTTATCTAAAGACGTTGCAATCAATATTACATGATTTTTTTACGTTCTAATAAGTTTTTTAGACATTTATAATACAACGTGTTACATTAGAAATTTTGTATGACACTATTTTAAAAAATCATGTAAAAACAAGCATCTTGTTAAAAGAGGTTTTTAGGCAGTTAAATTTTTTTACGTATTATAAATCTGATTTTTTGTGGTGATTTTTTCCCCTTAATCTAGACGCCCAATGACATTGATTCTTGAATCATACAATCCATACCATAAAAAGTTATATTTTCAGAACGTATACAACTTCGCTATGTAATTTCCGTTAACAGATTTTATCACCGCGCAACGCGCGGTTTACACCTAGTTGTTTTATTAAAACAAATGGAATAGCTTTTCTTTACTAAAATGTTGGCGTTACTTCGTTCCGGCCACCGGTGTTTTCACCAAAGCAAACAACTTCCGGCTTGTTATCATCTCTCCTCCACCGCCGGCACCGCCGATAGCCGCCATGCCAGTCGGCCATCACCGCCTCCGATCCAGGTCCTACTCACTGAGTCAGCCGGTCGTGGTGTGTTCGCAACTCGGAATATAGAACCTGGCGAACTCATCCACACTGCCAAACCCATCGTCTCTCACCCATCACTCTCCTCAGTTAACAAAGTATGCTACTTTTGTCTCAAAACTACTCCAAATGGTTTCCACATTGACCAACAGAAAGAGTCCTTTTGTAGCGAAGAATGCAGGGAACAAGCTAAGGTATATTATATATTGATGCCCACCACCTGTTCGACGTTTTGTCTCTGAGAGAAAGGCTTGATTTTGTAACCCACTAATTTCCACACATCTAATCTTTTTAGAAAATATTACATAGTGGCAGGTTTTCAAATGAAAACTTAAATCTAATTGTGATCATGAAGAGTGAGGACTGCCGTGAGTGCGACACCCGTGTTTTATTTGCTCTGAATATTATGCATTATTCATGGTAAATAATCCGAATGATCTAACATTCAGTATTATTTAGCCTGAATGTTGGATTATTCAACTTGCATAATGCATAAATATTCAAACTAAATATGCCACGTGGCACGCTGTCGGCTGAGTTTTCATTTGAATTGTCGTCATATTACATGATCATAAAGTTGAAATCTTAATTGATCCGTTAATTCAAGAAAAAAAAAATTAACTCTTTATTCATTTGTGCTGATTTTATAGGGATTCTATGAAGTTGAAAAGAAAGCTGATTGGTCAGCATTTGTTGATCATTGTCGGTAGGGACTTTGTTTTGTATACTCGGTTCATTTATCATATTAGCTAAACTGGTGTGCATCTATGGCTTCCAATTTGTATTTGGATGTGATCTGATTGTGATTTCTTTATGAATATTCTTTCGTGAAGAAGCCGAGCTTTAAAGTATCCGCTTCTTGCAAAACGGCTGGCCTGCATGGTTATTTCCGGAATGACTTCTGCTGAAGGTCTGGACGTACTTCAGCCTGCGCTTTTGTCTGCTGAAATGATCTCGTTGGTAAGCCTTAATATGAAGAATGTTCCTATAACACATGTCCCAGATACAAATATTTAAATATAGCTCCTATTTGGAACAAGGTAGAAAGTTTTTTTTATCTTGAAAAAGTTTCGGGTAGCCATATATATATATACACAGTATATATTATACACACACACACACACACAAAGGATCGTGTTAAGAAGCTTAGGAAGGGATTTGGACCCTTGTTCACTTTTAGTTAGTGTTGATCTAATGGTTCAGATTAAATCCTAAAATAACCCATGAATTAGCTTAGAAGATAACTTTCAATTGATCTTAGGATTGATTGAAGGGTGAAGATCCCTTCTTACCTTTCTTGCAATAACTACTATTCTTACTCGAAACCAACTATATATATATATATGTAGTCTTGGGATCACGTAAGAAACAATATTTTTGGTAAGAAGTGTGAAAACTGAGAAGTGGTGAAGGTATCCTTATATTGTGTCAATACTGTGTTATATTTTGTGAAGGTGGTGAAGGTTACAAGACCTGAATGTGTACCCTCACCAGCTTTGTGAAGGCAGTCACCTCCACATAAGGTTCCGTTTCTCACACACTTCTACTAAAGATGACATTTCTAATGGGAACCCAACCCTGTGAATATAATATTTATACATGGCAAAAGTCACACACACACACACACACACACCTCATGCTTGGTGTAGCTTGAACCCTTGACCTCTTGAGTCTAGAGAAGCCGAGCTTTATTGGTAACCTGAATACCGCTGGGCCAGTAAGCCTTTGGTGAGTGGCCATATTTACTGAGGATTATCGGCTGACTCGGACTTAAATCATGACATTTCCTAGATGGAAGAGGAGCTTGGCTTGTTGAGAGATGCCCTAAAAGGTGCAGGCATGACAACTGAACAGCTGACATGTAATATTCCTTCATGATGATTGTTAGTGCTAAATTCCGTTCAATGATTCTCTTTGAATTTAGAGCTGAATAATAGAAAGTCAGTTTGCAAGAATTCAGTCACTATGTGATATATTAGTATTGCTGAATGACTTTGAATAAATGGCTATGTATGTAGTTCTAACCATCGAATGGTATGCTGGAGTACTGGCACGGATTCGTATCAATGCCTTCCGTATTGAATTGGCTGGAGGTTCGTATGAAGATCTACTTGCATTAGCAGCTGCATCGGTAGAATCAGAAGCTGCAGTTGGCAATGCTGTCTATATGCTTCCATCCTTCTATAATCATGACTGTGGTAAGAACTTATATTTTCTTGTTCACTTATTAGGGTGGGGATAGAATGGTAGATTATAGAACAACTTATCTGACATTAGACTAAAATAGATGGAACAAAAACTAGTGAGATGTACATGATTGATAAATTACTAATCTACCCATGGAAACTTAAATCCCTACCTCACTCTAGCCCATCGAGTCCCGTGTGTGTACCAAACACGCTGCCTACTATTCTTTTCTATAACTTACTCCTGGTACCGTTTTTAGGGTGCGTTTGGTATCCAGACTTGATAGAATAAGACATAAGAGAACATCACATAACAATTGTTTAACGTTTGGTAAGACAGAATTGGTTGGCTAAACAGGTAAATTGACTAGTTTACCCCTAATGAGTTATATATTTTGATTAGTTATGTAATTTGTTAACATATAACAAAATAAATATGTTTTCTATAACAAAATATAACATTGGAAAGTCTTTGTCAAGTCGATTAAAGTGACACAAAAATAAAAAGTTCAAATAGTTACCAATTTTTATGTTAGACCTTTTCAATATTATTTTATTATTATTATTATTAACATTTAATAAATTACATAAACTAATCAAAATGTAGAAATTGCATAAAAAGAATATTTCTAGGATAGTAAAGTGAAAGTTTAAAGAGCATTAAATATAATAAAATAAAATTTTAAAAAATATAAAATGTACCGAGGAAGGCATATTTAGAAGAGAATTAGGTTTTATTTTAAAGTTATATTGGTAAAACATAAGTCTGTTTCGACCTTGTTCCATGGGGTGCTGGTGGAACACACATATTCCAATTTTATTCCACTATGTTCCTGTCTGTTCCACAAAAAAGTACTGCCAAATATGAAACAATGATCCTTGCTTTGTTTTGTTCAATCTTGTCGAATACACCCTAGAAGTCTTGCAAAACTTGGAACAGTGATCCCCGTTTTGTTCCGTTTTGTCTTGTCCATTGTATCAAATGTACCCTTAGAGACTTCAATACATATCTAACATAATTGCTTAATTTTCTTGACTACAGATCCCAATACACACATAGTTTGGGTGGAAAATGTGGAAGCAAGATTAAAAGCACTGAGAGACATTAAAGCAGGTCAATCTTTTAAGCATTCTTGGCTCTAACTTGAAATTGTTGTTGATATATTGCAGTTCACACATCACTCTTTAAAACACTCCATTTTTTTGTTTGTTAACCATAGACATTGTCCACCAATGTTGATTCTGCCTCAGTTAACCGGTTCTTTGTGCATCTCTGATTCTGAGTCCATATTCAGTTCGATCCTCATACTTTTAGCATTGAAGATGTTCTTGTTTTGCTATGGCAGGTGAAGAGCTGCGGATATGTTACATTGATGCAAGCATGAGTCGTGATGCTCGACAAAATATATTGTCCAATGGTTTCGGTTTTGAGTGTCGGTGCGCTCGTTGCATGTCAAATGATTGATAAGATCCTTCCTTGTCTTATATGGCAATTGAATTCTAGTCATTTTGTTAAAAATTTCAATTTTGACTTCATGGGTTATATCTTCTTAGATGGAAAATTAGCATCCAATCTTTTAGTGAAATCTGTATTTATTTCAAAATTTGAAAGTAATAAGTTTGGACTTAAGAAATCAAGATATTTCTCTTGTTTTTGGAACGAGGGAGCATTACTTAGGTCATGCAAAGTTTGCAGGATTGGATTTGGAA
Organism: Centaurea solstitialis; assembly: GCA_030169165.1. Lineage (NCBI taxonomy): Eukaryota > Viridiplantae > Streptophyta > Magnoliopsida > Asterales > Asteraceae > Centaurea > Centaurea solstitialis. The sequence goes on along the minus strand of CM058042.1, from coordinate 1,274,156 downwards.
TTGAATTCCGTTACAATAGTATGTTTGGTCTAAAGGACTTCTTTTAATTTGAAATTCCAAGATTTCATTGAAATCCCAAGAGAGTGATTGGTATTTCATGGGATTTCATTTGCACGTAAATGACGTAATAGATAAGACCTAAAATGACTTGCAACTTTAAATAACACAACCCTATATGTGCAAGTATACCATCCTTAAACTAACTGTCTTAGAGGCACAAGAAAGAGGTTATTAGTATTATCATCTGCTTGCACTTCGGATAGTAGCGGGAAGAACACTTCGGATAGTAGCGGGCACATATTCGATGACACATTATTCCTATTTGTACTTTTGTTTAGGTTTAGAATCTTAAGAATACATAATATTTGTTTGTTTTCATTTATAATTTAACCCGGGAACCATCTACATCATCCCATGCGTTTCTTTTCAGGATAAATGTTCATCATGAAAAGTATAAAGTGTTGCATTCATTATGAATATGGATGTGTTATTCATCATAAATTTCTGTGAATAATATGTTCATTCTTGATAATATATCATGTTTCCTATTTTTTAGCGGTTCCTAATCAATTTTAAATTCTTAACGAGAGAGGAAGATCCTATCTAATGTAATTCTCATTTTTAACCAAAAAAATAAGAAGAAAAAAATATATGCTAAGCTAAAGCATTTATAGTTGGGTATATATTGTAATTTAGTCCCTCAACTATGATGTATATGAAAAACATACCCTCTGGAATTCGAATTTTGCAAAATGTTGATCATCCCTCTAAAAACAAGAGCCATTAAAGTCTTGTGATCGGAGATCTACCAACAGCAACGACGATCGCCATGACGTTGGCGGGACGATCACCACCGCCGCCGTTGTCTTCGTCACCAAAACAACCACCACCGCCCTCCCTAACTGCAAAAGATGCAGAATCTCTATACCTAACCGATACCAGAAATCTGAAAAGTCGAATCGGCAACCAGATCCAAGAGAAGAGCGAAGAGCTCCGACAGCTCATCGGTAACCGCTACCGCGATCTCATCGATTCTGCCGATTCAATCATCAACATGAAGTCGTCTTCTCACACAATCTCCACCAATATCTCAGACATTCATCACACTATCCTCCATTCCCTTTTATCATCTACCACAATTACTCTTAATTCTGTACCGTCGAACTCCGCCAGAAGAGCTAGTACTTACGGCATTGCATGCCGCATTTAGTTCAAGGAAAAACCTAAAAAAAAAAACCCATGAACACCCTTGTAGCCCTCCATCTAGACCGTATGCACAAATGCATACGGGTAATTTTAGTTCTTTTTGGGTTTTAATGCACAAGTGCATTACGCACCTATGCATATATACGTATGCATATCACAAAATGACCTATATGCATAAGTACATACAGTCTAGATAAAGGGCTATGAAGATGTTCCACGATTTTCTCGTATTTTATATCTTTATTATAAAATAATAATAATAATAGTTGAGAAAAGAGGGGTATTATCGAGATAGATAGGTTTGGGGCAATCAGTGCATTCCAGACACCACCCCCACTGCTTTCTCATGTTGCAGCTGCCTACTGGTAGTCAGTCTCACCCCACACCCAACCACTCCCATCCTTACCCACCCTTTTTAATGCTTTCAACTTTTTTCCAAATGAAAATTTGCATTTTATTTTTTAAAAATAGAGTTAAAGATTTTTGTATGTTTACTGTGTTCATCTGGTTTATCAGTTAAAAAAATTGTTTAACAAATGTTTATCGGTATTATTTATCTTATTGGATAAGTATTTAGAAAGATGCATAATAAGAAACGAGAAATCTCACCTCCTAAGCCACGAATACAGCTAGCTTAAAATTGTTTCCCAAATGGCAACGGCATTTGATTATAAAAACAAATACATGAAATCTTTAAACAAAATCATCACTAGCTTCTTGTTTAGTTCATTCTTTTTCATATGTGAGGTCTTATGCTCAATTTTTTTATTGCGAAATTTCTTTCAGAACATAATAAATATAACCATAAAAGCTATAAAAAAAAAACTAAGAAAATGACACTAATTGGATTTGAACTCGGGTATGGGGTAGAACAAAAAAAGCTTTGTATACCAACTCTACCAATGGGAAACTCGTCTCCTTATTGTAGTCTTGAAATATATATAGTGACACACAACAAATTAGTATATGGTGTCACTTTCACGACCCTATAATTTTTTAGTCTACGACGGAGAAACGAAATGGTAGCCCGTGCCACCTGGATCCGTCCGTGGATAAGAGTCTTACCCGATATGACTTATTGGATAAATAACAGTTACCAACAATCTATTTTGGTGACCAAGATTCCAAGAATGTTACATAATAAAATAAGTAAGAGTTACGACCTGTGCTATTAAACACTTACTCGAACAAGTATTTAGTAAGCGGCCTATAAGTTCACCGTATTCAAAATTATCAGTGTACTAATCAAATTTATTTTGCTATAATCTAACATCAAAAGGTCAAAGTCAAAATCTTTTTGATGATAAAGCTATAAAATAGTTCACTAAAATAAAGATTGTTCAAGTTTTGTTGATATTCTTCTTGTAACTTGTACAAATATGTCATATTTGGAGATAAAATCACACATGTTAATGACGTTATCTCTTCAACATGTTTAAAAAAACATATCTAAACTACCGGTTAATTATAGATTTTCGTAAATAAAATAATGATATGAAATAAACTTGCAAATCAAAAAGTTATAAGATTAATATCGTAAAGCGAATAAGAATGATATGAAATAGATTAATAAAAAACTCATGATTATTAACAAACTTTTGAGAAAAAAAAAACTCTTATTAACTTCTTATGTCTGATTTAGTAAGAGATAAGGCCGTTTAGATAGTTTATTTTTTTCAAAATTTTAGAGTCACTTATATCTTAATAAATATATCCTCTTATCTAGTAAGAAGTAAACCAATTGTCACTTATTGTTCTCCAAATGATAAAGAAAGACATTTATCAATTGATTAACTTTTATCCTTTCTTTCCATCGATCTGTTTCATTTAAATGATTGGTAATTTTAAAACTCAGTTATAAAATGCATGACGATGATGAATAAATATGAAAAATTATATAAACTTATATATAAATTCAACACTGTAATATTTTGATTGGGTAAAACAAACAATTTAAATAAATTCAAACATTTATTAATTCACAAAAATAAGAACTCTTAAGTTCAATACCACCTCTTATCAATCACAATTAAAATAGGACTTTAAGTTTCAGCACATCTTTAAAAACTAACTTCTTGTCAGTTGCTTTTTCATGTTTTTAGGCCGTGTGTGGCAAAATAAGCTAGGTTATAAGGTAGATGATAAACTAGTCCATTCAAACATATATCATAAGCTAGCCTATTGAAACATTAATTGAAGTAGCTTTTGTAGACTTTTCCAATTACACCATTTAATATTAATTACTATATCCCAAGATGATTTTTTTGGCCATTTTACATCCTCATAAGCTAGTTTTTATCAAACATAATTTATTCATAAGTTAAATTATCAGCTACTAGCTAGTTTATCAGCTTCAACTAAGACTTTGTTTGGCAAGCATAAGCTAGCTTATAAGCTAGCTGATAAGCTAGTCCATCCAAACATGTACCAGGAAGCTAGCTTATCAGCTAGCTTATAAGCTAGCTTTTTGAAACGCTACTTTGAGTAGCTTATGAGGAGCTTATTGTAGCTTTTTACAATTATACCCTTATTAATATTAAATATTAAATTCAAATATACTCTTTTTGGTCATTTTACATCCTCATAAGCTAGTTTTTGCCAAACATAATTTGTTCAACAGCTAGCTTATCAGCTACTAGCAAACTTATCAATCAACAGCTAGCTTATCAGCTATCCGCTAGCTTATCAGCTACCAGCTAGCTTATAAGCTACGCTTGCCAAACATAGCCTAACTTATCAACTAATTTCCCAAACAAAGGCTTAAAATCCCACTAGACAATTAAAAGTCATTGCTAATTCTCAAATTTTAGCTTGACTATAAAATTTAGGCTATGTTTGGCAAACGTAGCTTATAAGCTAGCTGGTAGCTGATAAGCTAGCTGTTGATTGATAACCTTGCTAGTAGCTGATAAGCTAGCTGTTGAACAAATTATGTTTGGCAAAAACTAGCTTATGAATATGTAAAATGACCAAAAAGGGTATATTTGAATTTAATAATTAATATTAATAAGGGTATAACTGGAAAAAGCTACAATAAGCTCCTCATAAGCTACTCAAAGTAGCGTTTCAAAAAGCTAGCTTATAAGCTAGCTTTCTGGTACATGTTTGGATGGACTAGCTTATATGCTAGCTTATCGCTGATAAGCTAGCTTATGCTTGCCAAACAAAGCCTAAGTCTTCTATATATTAATTAAGATTTATTGAATTTTAATTTGGTTAAAAAATATTTTAACAAAAAAAAAAAAAAAAAAAAAAAGAGGGCGCATGAACAAGTGGTTAAATCTGACAGGCATTACTGGTAGTCACGGAGGTGGAGAGACAGTGACAGGCGTTTGATAAATTCAAGGACAAACAGACTACAGGATTCCTCAATTTATTATTTTTATTTTTTTTATATATTCAAAATAAATATTAACAATTATATAAAGAAGTAAACAATTATATATATATATAGATATGCATATATATTTTTTGAACAACTTCGCTTTAGCAGTAGAGACACAGGGTTTGAACACGGTTGATCTTATTCGGGCCTTGAGTTCAAACCCACTCCTCTACACCCCTTAATTTATATCGTATGATTGCTTCACCTACCCCCAAGGATAATAACCCCAAGGGCCCCAAGGGAAATACCTTCAGGAAACTCCAAGAAATATATATATATATATATATTACTTTAAAAACTAATATTTAGAAAATTCTTCATAAAATTTCATTACTTACCAATTGGAGTGCGTTTGGTACCTAGATAGGATATGACAAGACAAAATAGCTATTCAACGTTTGGTAAGGCATGATATGGCAAGACTGGATCCTTGTTATAGCTCTTACTGGATAATATTTTGATTTTGGTGGTTTTCATGTTTAATTGACAAGAATTGCAAGGTAAACGATAGCAGTAAGCGCTTATCCGAGAAAGTGTTTAGTAAGTGTCCCTAAAAATCGTCGTCGTCATCGTGGTCACTTCATCGGAAATGATTCTTGATCATTATTTCGCTCTTATCGAATAAGATTTTTGATTCATACCATCTTTATTAGTTAAGATAATATAACCTGGTAAGCGTTTATTTAAGTAAATGTTTAGTAAAGACTTAGACGTCCTAAAAAAGAATTATTGCTACAATAAATGAAAACAAAACTAAATTAATTATATTTTGGTATATTTTACTCCAACCATTATTCTCATTCAAAAAAGAAAGCTCTAAAAAATAGAATGATTATTTTCATGCAAATGTTCTGCTCATGGTTAACTTTTATGCGAAATATGTTTTAAAAGATAAAGAGTACAAGTATTTATTTTATAACAAAAAATAATAAAATTGACTGAATAACCAATATGCTCACTCAAAAATAGTTCTCTATTTTGAATCGAATTCTTATTCTTGTTAAGAGTTTTTGCAAATGCTTTATGCATTTTTGCATTTACGTAGACTCTATTTTCATATTCGAAGAAATTTGTATGCAGATTTGCGCAAGGCTCCGTAACTCATTTGCATTTACGTAAACTCTATTTTCATACTTTATTATAAAAGAAATATAACAACAAAAAATAACGACATCTTTATACATTGTTAAGTGATCTCTCTCAAGTGATTTTTCATTCATACACATTAGAATTCAAACTTGTTTTTTACATTCTTAATGAATGAAATATCTTGATTTTAACGTTAACAAGGTTGTAAAAAACATTGTCCTATTAGGCTATTACAAACCTGTTGAAGATGCTCTACTCGGTGATGGATTCATTACTTGTAAATTGTAATGAGAGGTGGGAATGGGCCCAGCTAAAAGAAAAAACAATGAAGTTTTCTTATATTATTATTATTATTATTTTAGTTTTAGTCATTGTTTTCTTAGTCATTTTTGGCTTGAGATCCCATCAACCCAAAAAATATATTGAAATCAAAGAGAACTTTCGAAATCAACCAAAATAACCAAAAGTGTTCTTAAATTTGACCAAGAAAAACTTAAAGATCCTTTGAAGTCAAATAAGAAAATTGTAAAATCTCTTAAAATAATGTAATTAGGATAAAAACATACGAACGACTTGACATACCTTAATCTGACCTTAAAAGTGTCTTGGGTGCTCATGCGAGCTTGCCTTTGGGATCCTGCGGCGACTTGGGGTCCCCCCCACCCCCAGCAGGCTTTGAGCTTGGTTTTCGACAAGGGCTTGGCTTGCAAGCCCTTAGCTACCCACATGAGCTCTTTCTCTCTCTCTCTCTCTCTCTCTCTCTCTCTCTCTCTCTCTCTCTCACACACACACACACACACACACACTCTCCTTTTTCTCTCTTGAAAGGTATTCATAATTTAGAGTTTGTGGTTAAAGCTGATGTGACACTAATACAACAATTCAGACTTATAGTTTTGTGGGTTACGATCAGGGGCGGAGGTACAACCCAAGCTATGGGGTCCAAGGACCCCAGTCAAGATGAAAGAATGACTATATTTTACCTTAAATTATTGTTGGCATGAATTCTTTTTTACTTAACTTAAAGCTACTGACCCCATTAAAAAATTTGTGAGACCCCACTTGACTTCCTACATTTCTTTTAAATCCCACTCTCCAAGGCAAGTAAATATACCCCTCTTCATGTATTCTATTTTTAAAAAATACGGATAATTAGATATTAAATGTTGATATAAGGATTTTATATGTTTATTAAATTATATATGTCAATATTTAATTGTATTTTATTAAATTATTAAGTGTTTATAGTAATACTATTTATATTTTGGTAAAGAATCGTGAGAGAAGTCGAGTTAACGTGAGAAATTTGAGAAGTGGATCTGAACCCTTGATCATTTTTACATTCAAGCCCACCAAAGAATCCTGCTTGATACGGGGATTGATATATCTTATCTCGGTGCTTCACATCCTAATATGCATCCGACGGTTGATAACAATTTCTCATGCTAACTCAACCTCTCACAATGTTAATGTGATAAATCATTTCAAAAAATGTGATGGATCATTTTACAAAAACTTAGCTTTTAGTGAGGTCAAACCTCGAGCATTCGAGTCACGAGGGGGCCATGATGTTTTCCAAGCGGTGATTTATCGAAGAAAACCTATGAAAATTACGTATTCAATCATAGTGTGTCATGACCTTCATTAATGTGGCGTTTGAGACCAGCCTTGTGCCAAGGTATGCCGCAACAATCGGTGGCTACCATGACAAGCTTTTTAAAACAACCTATTTTAGTAAACTTCGACCCCAGTCATCAAAATTCCTAGATCCGCCACTGGTTACGATACAGATCGCCTAACCGAAATTAGTCGACAAGATTAGCTATTTCAATTGATTCTTTAAAAAAGAAAAAATAAAAAGGCATGCAAAGTGATGATGTTGGATGGCATGGGGATATGGGCTGAGGCTCAGTTCCCTAGGATTCCTCTGCAACCCCCACCCTCCTTTGTCAACTCCTTTTTTGCCATTTTCATTAACATATTATTTCTTTCCATTTTAGGAAACTTCCATCTTTTTTACTAAATAACAAACTCATTCATCTTTCCTTTTCTTTTATTAATAAATAAACCCTACTCACTTAAAACTATCTTATTAAATGAAAGATTTCTGTCTAAATAAGTATTAGTCAATGGAGAATAGTTATTTATTTTACATTTTTATGTGTTGTAATTTCCCATTTCTTTTATCATTTTCTTTTGAACGGCATGTTAATGCAACGGAGTATTATCATACGGCCACCATTACACCAAGTCACAATGACGCGGGTTCAAACCTCTACAAGGAGAATAACCATCCCCAACCTAGCTATCCAGTATATACACATATTTTAATAAATAGATGTTGAATAAAAAATAATTATGGAATGAGTTTATATATGACAAAGAATTTCAATCTATATATGAATTATCAAAACTAGAAATGTCTCTATGATTTTTGTTATAATTAATTTTATTTATTTGATTTGTTATCAATGAATTATAAATATAAATTTATAAATAAACAAAGTTGCATAAGATGGTAAAACTGTAAAGCAATACTTTTTTTTGGTCTAAAGAGATATGTAATATTTCATCAAATATTTTATTGGGAGATTATAACATAGTTAAATTATCTAATATTTAAAATTTGGACACATTTATTGGTTTGTATTTTGTAATGTATATAGACGTGGTGAACAGACAGCGCCCCATAAATATGCAAAAAAATTATTTTAAATTTGTTAAAAAGTATATTATTTTGCAATAACTTTGAAATTTATTTGTTAATATTTAGATGGATTTTTTAATCTTAAAAAAAAGTGATCTTGTTGGAAATGGTGTAGAAAACATCAAGAATCATTTATCGTAATCCAAAAAAAAAAGTTTATAAAAGTTAACATATATGATTTTCCTTGTTTGCCAACAAATTTAGTTTTCTCTTAATTATATTATAATTGTTTATTATTTACATATATATATTTTTTACAAAAGTAAACGATGAAGAGTATAATAGTACCTATATATTTATTCACACTTGTACAATTTTTCATGAGCTTTTTAATTTATAATCATATTGAAAACAAGAATCCTTGATTTAAGGGCAAAAGAAAATTTTAGACACATATTTTTACATCTAAACTATTTTAGTTTATATATGATTAGAAAAAGGAAATTTGAACTTAATATAATCATAAACATATATATGTAAATAATAAACAATTTTATAATGAAAATATAAAATATTACATATCTAAATAGATATGTAATATTTCATCAAATTTGAACTTTTTTGTTTAAATATATAATGAAAATATAAAAAAGAACCCATGCCCAATTTCTTACTTAAATGTGGGAGAATTTAATTGTGAGATGTATAAATACCCCCATTCACACTCATTATGAGACCTCTCTTTCATCACCATTTACTCCCACTCTATATTCTTTATCTTCTTATATAAATATGAATTGCAAGACTCACCCATGGTCTAGCATGGTGGCTGCAGAAATGTTGAGATGCAGCCAAGGATGACTTGCCGACATCCACGCATGCGTCCATCGGCAAGTTGTCCTTGGCTACATTCTTCTTTCTGTTTCTCATGCTAGACTTTTTATTCAATTTTTGGGTGATTGTATATAAAAATATTGTGCTATATAATCAAAGATGCAGATAGCAGTGATGAATCTAAGATTTTTTAAAGGCCCACAAAATCATCCGATATATTTTAACCTAATTTTTGTTGTTTCGAGAGATTTATAAAGTATTTTTGGTTGATTTCAAAGGATTTTTTAGTTTTTTCTGGCAATTTTGAGGATATTTTCTGGTTTTTCCGTTGATTTTGAGAGTATTCTTGGTATTTTAGTTGATTACGAGATGCCTTTTCTGGCTGATGGAGTCCTATATAAAAAAACACTTGGAGAAACTATGGTAGAAATTACAAAAATACTTGTTTTAAACCTTAAAACATTTCTTTTTCTAATTTTCTAGTGGGGGTCCATCCCCCATCTAGATCTCACAAAAACATCAGCTTCATGCTTTTGAGAGTAAATGTCCGGTCTGCATAAATCTTACGTCATAGTACATCTTACCTTCTCCAAACTCTACGTCCTTATAGGTACAGATTGCCATAATTCAAGTTCAACCAATGGTATCGAGTCGGGACTTAACCAGGCCTAGTGAAAGATTTTTCAAGTGTAATGGGTGTCGGTTCTTCCCAAAGAAAAAACACAACCAATTCGGGGATGATGTACCCGATTCATCCCGGAACCCGCTCCATTGTTATTATTAATGGCAATTTCTTAATCCCCTTGCAACAAACGTATTTTTTTCTACAAATTTTCAACACATATTTTGTTTTTCTAATGAGCTATTTAAATTAACTTCAAACTCATGTATTCTATTAAAATTTGTTATATTTATACATCATTATTCTTACAATTTTAAACGGTTTGTTATATCGTTCGTAGTTGTTGAAAACTCGAAATACGATGGATAGGTTCGTTTTAACCTTTACCATTCACTTTGTTTCGTTTTCATCTTCTATCTCGATCTTCATTTGTTTAGTTGTAGCCTTGATAAGTTGTTAGTAACATTGATATATGAGATATATTGGGTTCGTTTAATTTGTTACTTATAACAAAGTGCCATTAACCAACTACTTCTTGTGATTCAAACTCTACTTTAATATACATACATATTAGACACAAATTAAAGCTTCTAGGCCACAATAAAACGGGCACACATTCGTTCATCTCGATTAATCGAGACTAGATTCGGACTCAACTTTCGTACTATTTACACAAAAAAAGAAAAACAAACATACACAACATAGTACAAATGCACCATGTACAAACAAACACTAACATTTGGGCCCTGTGCCCACAGGGCCCAAAGGGCCCAAACACAGTTGGTTTCGGAATGGTATACTTACAGTTACAGAATCCATTCTGGATATCCGAAAGTCACCTCATCTCTCAGAAGACACCAACGTTTTATCTTTACTATCCTCCTTCGTTTCCGATGTCGACTTCAAGGGACGAGGGAGCGGGAGCGGGAGAGTCGATTCCGATAACCCACCGGATACCGGCGATGGCGCTAGCGGCAACGGCGGCGGAACGACCTCCGTTTGCGGGTCGTTCGGTTTCGGAGTATACGTAAACGAGAGGTCCCGGTTGGCACCGAGCGCCACGAGATCTTTCTCATCGAGCCCTTTCGGTGGACCTAAACTGCACCGATCGGGGCCGTACTTCGCCAACGCATCTCTAAATTTCTTGATCTGTATCATCGTACGTCAACACCCATCAGATAAATCGTCGTTTTAACGTTACAAAAACAAAGAAAAAAGGCGGAGGAATATGAAGACTAACCGTAGCATTCGTACAGCTAAAGCTACAAACACGGCCATCGGCCCCCCGATAGAAACGAAAGAACGGAAGAACGTGAACATTAAGACTATAACACATCGACTTATGTTCCTCATAGTTCACTTGTAGAAACTGAACCTCGGGATTCAATTCAGCCAATTGACATATCTGCAATACCAAAAAGACGAAATCCCGTAAAGATCAAGACAAAACCAAACGAACCCAGTATATCCCACCGGATACAGATCAAGAAAACGGGGTGTAAAAGATGAAAAAAGATTGGATTTTGGGGCAAACCTTGGGGTGAAGAGCCTTGCAGCCTCCACAACCAGGTGAAAAGAAATCAACAACCACCAATTTATCACCAGCTTTCAAAAGGGATTCAACAAGATCTTCTGCACCAGTTATTTCTTTCATGTTTGGTTGAAGTCCTTTCTCCCACCATTTTAGTGATTTCCCAATGCTAATGCTCATCTGTTTCATCACAATTTCAAAATCCATAACCACTAAATTAGGTTGTATTGACCGTATGATAAATAAACAAACGAATGATTGCAAGAAATGGATCAAAATGGTTCGACGATTTGCCTACAAATGTTTGTTGCTAGGATTTTCTTTATCTTGTTTTCCGAATGCAATTAGTGTACCAAAAGAAAACCATTGTACGTAGCTCCTTTTACAACAAAAATGAAAAAAAAAACGATTAAGATAATTGTGTCGTACATTAAGGTTGTGTTTGGCAAACTAGCTTAGTTGATAAGCTGGTTGTTGACTAATAAGCTAGCAAGTAGCTGATAAGCTAGCTTATGAATAAATTATGTTTGGCAAAAACTAACTTATGAGTATGTAAAATGAACAAAAAGGTATCCTAGGGTATGATAATTTATATTTATAAGGGTATAATTGGAAAAAGCTATAAAAAGCTATTGAAATGCTACTTCAACTAGCGTTTAAATAAGCTAGCTTATGATCCATCCAAGCATGTACCGGCTAATAAGCTAGCCTATCAACTAGATTATTTTTGCCAAACACAGCCTTAGCTTTCTCTACGCAGCTCCCCCTAAAAGCTTACCGGATAAGCCACTTATAATATCATTCAGCCTCTACCAAACATACATAACTGAATAAGTTGGGAGTCCTGTTAAGCTCATTACATTGCTAACAAACAGACCCAAAACCCACAATTACCCAAAAAGAAAACGATAAAAATACAAAAATAGATCATCTTCTTAACCATCAAGACCATTTTCTTGCCAAAATTTTCCAAATCAAGCTCCATATCCCCCTCATCCCTAAAAAAACCAAAACAAACACCAACAAAAACACCATCAAGTCCCTCTTTTTCTGGGTTTTCTGAACATGACAAAACAGTAATTTCCCATTTTCCTAAGAATTCCCATCTAGGTACAAGATCAAACTCTTTTCTTGTTTTCTTGATGCAAAAAAACCAATTTTTTATAACCAAATCCATACAGACAAACCAAACAAATCATCAAATAACACTCTTTAGGCCAAAAGAAAAAACCCAAATCTTAAAACCAAAAAATCATCAAATAACACTCTTTAGGCCAAAAGAACAAAACCCAAATCTTTTTTTTTTTTTTGAAATTACAAAACCCAAATCTTTAAAACCAAAAAATCATCAAATAACACTCTTTAGGCCAAAAGAAAAAAAAAACCCAGATCTTAAAACCAAAAACCCACCAAGATAACAACCAATTACAAAACCCCTTAACCTTAAATCACATAAATTTAGTTTCTTGATAATAAAATTGAATAAAGAAAGTCAAATACTGTATATAAATTATAAAACATACCATAGTATTAGAAACAGCAGCCACTTGACCACGAACCCTTCTCCGTTGACCTCTCAAACCCACCCTCCGGCCAAAGAACTCGCCGCCGGCCGATGACACAGTCGCCGGCGGCGGCATCTTTACCATAACCGGAGATACTTTTTCCAATTTATTGCTAGCAATAAAACCATGATTAGACCCAGAAAACTTATAATGATTACTTATGATCTTGGCCATACTTTTGATACCCAAATCCAATTTGATTGTTAAAAAAAAAAATTGGGTTTTTTTTTTTTTTTGTAAGATGTAGTTTCAAGATTGATGAAATTTGGGTTTTTGGATTGCTTTTTTTGAAAAAGTGAATACGCCTTTTTTATTGCTTATTGTGTAATCCTTCTTATACGTGTAAGAGAAAAAAGTGGGTTGGAAATTGAATTTTTGTGGGGTCTTTTTGGGTTTTTTTAGTGGATTTAATTAATTTCACTTTTTCTAGAAACTGTTTTTTTTTTTTTTTTCTTTTCTTTTCTGAGTCATATTCGCATCGGATAAGCTAATCCAACGGCGGATAATTTTGAATACCAGTTCATAATAGTAGGATCTGTCTTTTTGTAGTTACGTTTTACCCCCTTTTATTTACATCGTATTCTGTTTCAGTCCTCGTGTTTTCGTTTTTTGTGTTTCTCAACTTAAATGTATAAAAAAATGACACAACTTATATTAGAATCAACAAATGCCATGTAATAGTTATAAGGGTTTAGTTCTCCAAAATGTATCAAATTATACCCGAAATGTTATTGTGTGTATCCACCTTTCAAAAATGCTTTTTTACGTATCAAACTTTATATTTTTTGTTATTGTGTGTATCAGATGACTTGTGACCGGTTCAACCAGTCACCTCTACCGCTGCCGCCGCCGGAAACCACCGTCGCCGCCGTGAACCGCCATCGCTGCCGTGAACCGCCGCCATAAACCGCCGCCGTGACCGGTTGTTGACCGGTTGAACCGGTCATGATACACACAATAGCAAAAAATATAAAGTTTGATACATCAAAAAACATTTTTGAAAGGTGGATACACACAATAACATTTCGGGTATAGTTTGATACATTTTGGAGAACTAAACCCTAGTTATAAACAACTAGTTTTATGTTTAAGATTGTCAAATCGCGGATCTTCCTTTAACATGAAGGTTCATTGTATGTTCTTTTGTTAACTATGGTGACCCGACCAACTGGAATCACTTCCGGTCTTAAAGACTAAACAGAAACTCCCTGATAGTTTTAAAGGGCTCAAACTGATAACCTATAAAGAAAAATCCCAAACGCCCAAAAGGTCCATTCTATTGCTCTAATGCAACTCCATTTTGTCTACTTCTCCTAAACTACGATAACTCATTCTAAAATGTCCCATTTACGATCAGACATGTTACCCCATTTCAAAACAAGTTATATTTATTCAAGTTTTTAACTTCAAATCAGGTTAACATCTATCGTAAAAAACAGAATGAACATACATGAAAACATGTTCGACCTAAATATCATATGCATTTCGATTATAAATCATGTTTATTAGCTCTTTTAAATTGTTGTGTATTAAATTCTCATGGTCTCATTACTTTTTTTATTTGTATATGTAGTAGCCTACATAAAAAATATATACACCAAATAATTAGGTAATGGTTAACAGAAAATGAACTGCATTTGCTATAAGAGTAGAAATACAAAACTAAACTGAACAAGCTACAAAAGTTGAGGGGCCAAAAAAGTAAATAAAGGGATGAAAATGAGAACCACGATAAGTAGATAATGGATATGGCTATGGTAGATGGAGAGGCACGTGATCATCCCCTTTGTCACCCACGTGGTTCCACAGATGTTAAAAAGGTGGAGAATGTAAATTCACAATATTACCCCTGTGCTTGCTGCTGGCCTGGAAAAACAAGTGGATATTATTTGGATAAAACTCCTATGAACAAAAAAAAGAGACCACTATTGCAACCTACATTTCCCACCTCAATAACACTTTTAATAAATGAAAGCACAAAAATGGGTTTTTGGGAAACAACCCAACCAAACACATTTTTGAGTGGTGCAAAATTTGGTGTAATACATCAAAATACTGTGAATTTTGGTGTCCAAAAAAAAAAAAAAAAAAAACTAGAAAGAGTATTGGCTTGACCCAAAGATGATGAATACAGTTGTTATTCCAAACAACATATTTCTATAAAGAAAAAAACATTAAAACAGATTTTCTAGAATAAAGAAAATGAAGATTTTGATGATGTTTGTTCTTTCAAATGATTAGTCATATGGATCAAAAATAAGGTATTAGTACTATATAGAGTATTTTTTAAAATTAAATGACAGGATTTTAATTTTTTCTTAACAATGAAGTTGAATGTATTAGTACTATATAGAGATTTTAAAAGTGTGTTTGGATGAATTTTCTTTTTACAGAATATCTTAATAATATAATTAATGTTGAAGGGTCATGTTCAAGGGAAAGCCTCAAAAAAACGAAAAAATAAGGAACAACTTTGTAGCACTTCATTTGGACCATATGCACTTGTGCATAGAAGTAATTTGTAATATGTATATGTACATAAAAACCAAAAAAACAACTTAATTTATTTCTATGCACAAATGCGTGCATACGGTCTAGATGAAGGGCTAGGAGGGTGTTCCTTAGTTTTCCGTTTTTTTAAGGTTTCTCAATCTCCAAATAGAGAATCTGTTGGAGTTGATTGTAATTCTTATTAGAGATTTTAACGTTAGTTTCTCTATTTTAAAGAAATTATGTAAAATCGTTTGGAGATCTTCCTAAAAAGAGAGTGCAGCAGACTTACCAAAGTTTTGACGGACAAAATCTTCGCGGTAGTGCTGCTAATTTTCAGTTGTTTTGGCAGCAGAAGTATTCCGGCCAAACTGGATGATCATGGGCTTGCCTTTAAATACAAAACCATTCACCAGATTCTGAAACCAAAATTTATAATTGCTTAACACAACCTGTTTCCACCTAGAAATCAATCTTGGTTGTAGCCGAAAATGGCATATATATTACGGTGATCATCAATAGATGAAAGAAAACGAAAAGAAAAGGGAAAAAAAAAACATTACAAGCATATCTATGGGAAATATTACCAGAGCACGATGAGCAATGTCAATCGATGGGAATGTCACAAACGCTTGACCCCTCATTCTTCCCTCCTGAAACCACAAAACAAGTTGTTCATCGATCAAGCAAGCATGCCAACATTAAGAATAAGTAAAAGCAGCTGGAGGAAGTTTAAGTGAAATGAAGACATCTTACTTGCATTAACTTCACAGAAAGACTCGTTTTAGCTGTTTCAATGCTATCAAAGAATGTGCCTACAACACAAGATAAAAACATAAACCGATTATTTCTTCAATCATGCAAACCAAAACACTTTATATTACATATCGAAACATATGTTTTACCAAACACAAAGTAGAAGTCATCTGCAACCACGTCTTTTGCCAAGTTTTTTATGTACAAAACAGGAGCAGGATTTCCAGCATTATAATTCTGCAACAAGTAAAAGACCTAAGTTGATGTGAAGAGAAATGTGTAAAAAGAACGGCAACCAATGCCAGCTTACAATAAGCTTTAGCTTCATAAAAGTTAGATGGTGTTACCTTAAACATCGGAAGGGATAGAATTTCTTCCGGAGGCAATTTTCCGTGCTCCAACTCTTCGACAGTAGCAAAGGGTTTAGTACTTAAATTCTCGTTCTCCATCTCCTCTACGTCTTCTGCTGTGCCATCATCTACTTGTTCAGTCTGAGTTTGTTTCGGAGTAATTTTAATCTGCAACCAAAAAGATAAAAGTTATGCAAGAATACAGTTAGGGTAAGTTTGTTTTTCTAAAAAATAGCTCTGAAAACCTCTTAAGTCTGAAAATTAAGAGGTTTGCAGACTTAAGATTGTTTGTTATATTTTTAAGAAAAGATTTGAAAACCTCTTACCGTCCTTTGAAATTTTAAGAGGTGCACCATCCACCTCTTAAAAAACTAACGACACCTAGACTCTTCGCTAAATACTATCTGGAAAGGGAAATATTACAACCTGCAAGACGGTGTTCTTCTTTTTGATCATTGGGATCTCCTTAGGAACCAAGGTAGCAGGTTTCAATCCAACGGCCTCATGAGCTACATCCTTGTCAATAGCAGGGCCCACAATAGCTTCTCGCCTGATTCTCTTGCGCCTTCGTCCAGCTGGTCGCTGAGCTCCAGCATCTTCCTAGAAAAGTATCAAGGATTAGGAAGCTTAGAATTTGATTACTGCCAAATTTGTAGTAAAAGAACGGAATTGTAGATTGATAAAAAAAATACAAAGGAGATCATTTCTTCCATTGAAGCAGTTCATTCTATTTTACATCATGTATAGAAAATAAGGGTTTGTTTTAGAAAAAAAAGTACCTCTTAAAACCGCCTAAGTATGAAAATTAAGAGGTTTGCATACCTAAGACAGCTTGTTTTACCTTTAAGAAAAGGTCTGAAAACCTCTTACCGTCCTCTGAAATTTTAAAAGGTGCACCATCCACCTCTTATTTTTAAGATGTGAAATCATACTTCAGATTCAGACATCAGAACTCTCAAAAAACAAACGACGCCTAAATGTTTTTTTTTTTGCTAGGCGCTGAGATAAAGCCATATAACAACTCAGTCTCTTCTATGTGGGCGTAGATAATCATTATAAAACTTTCATATTAATATTTTAATTACCTAGAGATTTTTTTAAACAAGGTGAAGCTTGCTTTTGCATACATAGCATCTTCCTATGAGCCATTGAATAGAAATGAACAGTCCAAGAATGGCAATAGGCAAAGTGATATACCTCAAATACCATAGAGATATATGCATATATATATATACACACACACAGAGACACGTAAATAACCATGTGTATGCATATAAGTTAAAGTTTCCCATCATCTTACATACAAATAGCTTTAAGGATGAGAATTTCGAAAACAATAACATGAAATTACCTCATCTGAAGATTCCAACTCTGATTCACCACTTGAGAGATTTGCCAAAGTAGAATTTGTATCTACAGGAGGGGGTGGCGGTGGATGTGGTGCAGGTGCTGAAGGAGGTAGAGGTGGGGTCGGCAGTGCTGCACGAAACGGGGCTGGAATATTCATTTTGTTCATCAAGTGCAACACCTACCAAGAAACGGATAATAAATTGACGATTCAGATATTATAATTTTACTTGGTAGAGATACTATTAGCTGAATTCACTGAAATATAGTTACCTGTGTATAGAAGCGAGGAACGGCAATAAGAGCATTTAGGATGTTGGTCAGGATATTTCCATCTGGTGGGGGGTATGCGTACCTACAGTTGAGTAAATTAGTTTATTACCACGGAAAAAAGAACAACCCTGTTTGGCACGATTTAAACAAATTCAGACATTTATCAGTTTACAAAAACAAACAGTGTTAAGATATCTCCTTTTCTGAAACAGATGGAGTATAGATAGGACATAAGCGGAAGTAGCAGTAGTGCGTACTCAAGATGAGGAGGAAACGGGTACTCCACCCCAAGTTTTTCAGCAATTGGTTCAAGTGCTGGTAAGGACTTCGTCATCGATTCCTGCTTCGAATCTTTAGGTAAATTGGCATCATCCGTTGATGGCTTGGCATCATTTCCCGACATAGATTTATTTTGCTGAGATTTATTATCATGTGGTGTTGTAATAGCTCTCTCAACTGACAACACTTTACCAAGAAACCGTAACCTGATCAAAGTATTAAAAAGGCTATACTTTAAAATCATAATACACGCGATATAAACATAGAGAACTGGACAAACATCTACGTAAACAAAAAAGCTGTGTAGGGATATTGAATAACAGAAATCTCGTCATACAATAAACTTCTTGAGTCTGCGATGATGAATTACCCATTTAATTGGCGCTGTGCTTGAATTGCCAAACCTTCATTGCTAAAATCAACAAATGCGCAGTTCCTCATCCTGCGTTAATAGAATTTATGCCAATGTAATTAAAATAAAGAAACATTCAATCAAAGCAAATTTATCTTAGATGAGCTTATTCTAAGTATTAAGGTGAAGCATAGTTGCCAAGTACCTTCCAGTAGTGCATGGACGGACACAAGAAGCTCCATAATGGGAAAAAAGGCGAGAGAGGGTATCATGAGGAATAGCCTCCGGAAGGCGACGTATCAAGAGTGTAGCTGCTTCTTTCTCGGGTGGCCTTGCTGAAACTTCGCCCACGTTTTCATACGCATAATTATACATCGGTTGAGAAGTAGGGGGCGGTTGAAAAGGTGGAACATTGGCCATTAGACCATCTGTACCTATCAGGTGCAATATTGGCTGTAGCAGGACTGTTCTGTTCAAGGATAAGACAACTCATTACTCATTGCTTTCAAAGCTTTGGCTGAATCTCATAAGTAGAAAAGGAGAAGAAAAATGAAATTTGTAGTTTTCCATTACAAAAACCATCTGCCATATATATTTACTGAATCCATTACATGGCCAAGAAACATAAATGTCAAAGAAAACAGCATACGACCATGACTCATTATATATATACACATATATATATATATACATACATAGGCTACGGTTATTATGCAACCCAGTAAAAGGTTACAACCCATGCAACCCTCAACTAAACCATTCATTTAGCCCATTAATTATGATTGATTTCTCATTTCATGCAATAATCTTACCTAAAATGCATTAAATGCATAAACTAACAAGAGATGCATACTGTTTCATGAAAGTATCGCATGAAAGTCACCTCATTCATGAAATGCATAGCATGTTAGTATATGCATTCAATGAAAATATTATGCCTTACATGTAAAATTATTGCATGAGATCAATAATCATTGATGAAGCTAGTAATCAATCATAATGAATAAGCTAAAACGAATGGTTTAGATGAAGGTTGCACGAGTTGTAACCTTTTACTAGGTTGCATAATAACAGTGGGGGAACATGGGAAAGAAAGTAAATGCAATGGTTTCAGACTTGAGCTATAGGCAAGCTGAATATAATTCAAGATAAACACTTCCATGCCTAGCAATCTCACCTTCTAAGCTTACAATTAAACACAAAACAGACAATTATCAACTATAGAGAGTATTTTTTACGGAAATTAAAGCTACAAACAACCCAAATGTACAACCTCACCAAATCTTTGCTACTAGTTTCGACTGATTATCATATAATTAAGTCATCAGTGCAAGATGTAATCAACATGAATGGTAGAAATCAATCAAGGTAAAATGGATGGATTTCCAGAAGCTAGTTTTCATTCACACTCAAAAACCTATACTCTACCAATAATAGCATCAAAACATAACATAAACATGTATACCCAATTGGCAATTCCTTCGTTCTCTTAAAAACTAACCAATATTCTCCTTGGCATTACGTCGAACACCTGGCGTGCCCATGTTCTATAAACCCATAAAAACATATCCACAAACAGGAAGAATAAAAAGGTAAAAAACCCCTAATTCAAACACAAATTATACACCATTTACACAACAAATCCTACATTCAAGGTATCAAACACTGCAATACACCCAAAATAGTTGCAATTTCTAAAAAAAACACAAGTAAGTGGAATTCAATTTGAAACCCTACCTGTAAAACAAGCTAGCAAGAAGATCAGTTGCCTTTCAACTTATTTTTCTTAATTTCTCTTTCGATTAAACAAATTCGGACCCAAATTATGTAAGTTTCAATGTCTCTTTGATCACAAATTCACAATACACTGCCAGAATTCCAGAAAAGGAGGATGAACAGGATGGGCCCCAAAAATCATCTAAGGATCAGCCCAAGCCCAAATTGGTTTATTACAAAGTGGGCCTTTTACAACAATGATACAAGCCCAAGTTATATTTATATAGAGGTAGGTGGGTTCATACGAGAACGATGGCAATTTAAGAAAACGTGATGACGATTTTCAGCCACATGTTTTCGGTTACGGTGGACGCGATCACGGTGGATTGACGCGATTCATGAAGGGTGGAGATGATTAAAGAATGGTGATTCGGTCAAGGCTGCATTTTTTTTTTTTTTGATAAGGTTCATCTAGAGTTTATCTAGACTACATCCTTGGCAATTTGAAACTGAAATTAAATTCGGCCGTCTGAGACTAAGTCTGGCAACAAAATGCGCACAAAGGGATTCGAACGTGGGGTGAATGGATACCATCCACATTCCCCACATGCATTACCGCTACGCCACAAGCCTTTTGGTTCAAAGTCGCATTTATTGACTGTTAGAGTGGTCGAAAATCGTCCTCGCGTTTTCTTAAAAAGTTATCGTTCTCATTTGAATCTTTCTCATTTTGTATAATCATAAAACTCAGTTTGTCTTTTAAAAACTTCAAATTTTTCTGATAGATGAATAACTTTAATAAAAAAAATGTTGCTTGAATGTGATTTATTTGGCAAGGAAGCTAATTTTAATTTATCTCATTAATCATAAATTATCAAATGTCAAAATATTCATCCATTTTTCATAATGGCCTCTCTAGTTTTTGTATATATATGTAGCGAGGGGCCTCAAAAAGTCGCTATGAGCTATCTACTTTTTTTTTGTAGTTTTATATTTCTTCAATAAGGTTTTCAATTTTAATTTGTATCTTGGGGTTTTCAATTTTTTTTAATTTTTTTTTTTGTAATCAACATATAAAAAGATTAAATTTGCACACGTTTATAAAATGATTGAAAACAAGTTATCTAACATTTTTAATCACTTTGATATATTTCACCATTAGGCTATCAGTATCCCAACCCGACTGCCACAGCTTTTTTCCAACCCTCCCATTAACCCTTTGGAACCCTCTCTAATTAGAACCCAAACCCTTCCAACCCTCTTACACACATCACACACAAAAACAGCGGTGTGACCAACCCGTTTAGGCTCCCAGCCTGCCGAGCTCCATGGTTGCGTACAGCAGCCCGCTCAACCCGCTGAGCTTGGGCACGCGGTACGCATAGCCTTAAACAGTTGATAGGAAATCCATTGAAGATACTTTTTTGGTGGATTTCAAGTGGATTTTCTGACTAGTAAAATCTTTTCTCTTGAGACACCATCTTTGATAGAATTTCCAACACTAGTTAAGAATATATCTACTCATTTCAAAAAAATTAATATCGTTGTATCATATATATATTTTTTTCGGGCCAAAACTCGACTAATTTCCAGCAATGTTGTAGGCAAACATGACCCCATTTAAATGTCCTCACGCATTGGGAAGGTTCGAGCTCGGTTAGAGCGCTATGAAGCCCCTGAGCGATAACCAATCCGTCACAGCACTGTTGACTTGTTATCTATATCCTGTATCCTAAAAAATTTTGTTTAATATAAATATGAGCTAAATATAAATATTCAAAACAAGTTTTAAAAATAATTCCATTTTCCAAAGAGTCCCATGTTTCCATGCATTAATCCAGGACTGTTGAATACATTTGAAGAAAAGAATAAAAATTATGATTGAATTTTTTTTCTTAATTTTTAATTTAAAAAAAATGAAAAAGAAGTAATCGGCCTGAGATGCTCTCCCTGTAAGCATCAAACCACACGGAATCTTTGATTTCAATTGAAAGCAAAGCTGTTTCCACAAGCAATTTCTCTATCATTTTATCATTTGCACTATCACCCCCTCTATTTTATCCTATTTTCAAAGACCACCCCTTCGAAGCATACTGAATAGGACGCTTAGTTGCACAATCATGTCGAATTCTTGATAAATTAGACGGTCCAGAGATAAAGTTTGACACGATTGATATGTGGAATGTTTTATCTCTAATTTGAGTTAGACATACTGACAATATTTAAAACTAGGATACTACATCAACATCGTGGCATAACTTTTATGAATCCTTCTACTTTTGGAAAGGTTGAATGTTGTCTAGAGTAAGACAAATCGAAAGGTTTTTGTACCTAAATAGCATCTGAGGTGGTTGGGACAGATCCACAAAACCTGAGAGTCAGTTGCCCTTAGTTAGATCTAACAAAATATTTTTTATCCTAAAAGATTAACTAAAGTTTATCGTTCCCTTTGTTAAGTAACTTCCTATGACTTATGCCCTCCATCAACAATTTGGCGGGTTGAGTTGAAAGTTGGAGGGTTGAAATTGAAGCAAGAATATTGTGTGAGGGATGTAATTTGTATCTAAGAAAATGTGGTTTGATTGACATCTACTTTGGGTGTAACTTGTACCAAAAGCAACAATAATTGGACCCTTGAGAAGCACAATTCCAATTTTCATGGATAAGGTCACTCTTTATATTCATTACCACATTACAAACTTCAACACTATTTACTACCTTCTATATACACGCATTTGTGTGTATGAAGCTTAAAATGATGCAACGTGTTTTTAAAACATATAGAAGTCTATATAGAGAGATTAAAGGAAAATCAAAAAAAAAAAAAAAAACGAAAAACTGAGGAAGAGCTTCATAGTCCTTTATATGGACTGTATGTACTTATGCATAAAAATAATTCTGCTGTGTTTTGGATTTTATGCACGTGTGCATTATGCAAATATGCATATTACAAATTACTTTTACG
This sequence comes from Centaurea solstitialis, assembly GCA_030169165.1. Lineage (NCBI taxonomy): Eukaryota > Viridiplantae > Streptophyta > Magnoliopsida > Asterales > Asteraceae > Centaurea > Centaurea solstitialis. The sequence continues at coordinate 1,250,749 of CM058042.1, read as the reverse complement.
TACAAGTACATATTGTCCGGATGAAGGGCTACAAATATATTTATTTTTTGGAAAGTTTTATTTTGAACATGACCCTATAAACTGTACAATGTTTAAATGTCACAACTACATATTTATACCTATATGTCAACAAATTTGATTTAACTAACATCAATTTTCTTAAAAAAAAAACTAACATCAATTCGGTCATTTTAAGTAATGATTTGAGTTTAGACTTGTTAAACACACACATATATATATATATATATATATATATAGGGGAAGTATCAAATACAAACCAAGTAGTTTGTACAAACTCTACAAACCTAATCTTAACCATTGATTTTCCATTATATATATATACACAATTCTTTTGTTCATTTGCTATGTAAAGTTTTAAAGTAAGATATGAAATAAAAATTAGTACAATATCTCATAAAAAGATCTGAAAATTAGGATTGAATATGTTAAGTTGTCTTGATTTTACTTTAATTTACTTAAAACATGATAAAATAAATTATTACAATCACAAATACTAATATATAAAACACCCCTAATGATATACATATTTAAAATTATTCAACTAATACAAGGAAACAATAAGAAAAGTAGGTATAAAATAAATTGCATTTGATTGTGGGTTTAAAATCATCACATAAGTCTCCTTTAATATGTAGAGTTTATTACAATTTTTGTTGTGTTATTGATATGGAAGATACAAAAATTTAACAAACCATACATTTAAGTATGACTTTATAATTAATATTATATTAAGTTAAACATTTCAAATTAGAGAGTTTTTAAAAGTTTTATTTAAGAGCACTATGCCACTATAATAAGATGTTTTTAACATGTACAAATTCGTTTATTTTTACACCATTTGGAGAAAGCATTATAGATCAATGTGAAATGGGAAGAATTCATAAACATAATCTATCTCTTCATCAAAGTTGTAGGATTCAATCAAATTAAATAATTATAATTTAGATTATGAACCAGTTCTTGAAGGTAATTAAAATTGAAGTTATTTTGAACGTAAAAATATTTATAAAATATCCAGGACAAAGTATGATGTAACAAAATGTAAGGGCCCTTCATTTTATAACCCATAAAACGTGATAATCTTGAAAATTGATAAATCATATGCTATTTACATGATATTTTCGTATATGCTCTGGATTTAGTGTGTTAATTACCATAAATTTGTTTCATATGCTTTATTTTATGACATAAATATTTTTTTACCTGTTTCTTAAATAGAAAACGGAACTAAAAATCCACTTATCTCACTTTTGGGTCAGGTTCATGTAAGATCCATATTTTACACTTAAAACTTTATAGCAAGACACAGTGAAAATAAAAAAGAGTCTAAACCTTCATAGTAAAGACATTGCGAAAGTTACCTTCACACCATAACCTTCACAGTGTTTTTGCTGTGAAGTTTCAAGTGTAAAATCTTGGTCTCATGGATCGCATTATAATAGTTTGGTTTCACGTGATCCCAAATCTCACGCTTCTCACGTCAAACTCAACTTCTGAAATTTATAATTCGTGACTATTTTGTAAAATAAATATAATAGATGATTGCATATATAGGTGGAATAAAAGATATTCCAGTTGGAGATACTTAAGGAAGAGGGAAACAGTAGTAATTTAGTAAAGTATATGCCGGCGGAATAAAGAGTTGTATAACGTAAAAACACTTCCGATGTCGTCACATATCGCCTGCCTGAATTCATGCCGCCGGAAACGTCTCCGTTAATCATGCAAACCCGCTAAAGTAGGAGGGTTGAAAATGAAAATATTTTATATATATTTTCACCAGCTGGATAGATGGCTGTATGCCCCCTTGAATTTCGCCACATGCTGCGTTTAATTAAGCTCTTTCAAAACCTTACTCCACAATTCATTCAGCCAACTCAAGAGAATATACCCTTCCCTTGTCTTATTCAATTCAGACGTCTGTACAAGTTACTACAACATTCCGTACAAGTAAACATTGCATGATTTCAATAACATACGTTATATGATTAATTTCTGATTTTGGATATTTCTATAAGAATATTTATTTTGTTTTGTAGTGTGATCGATAACGTTAACATCTTTTAAACGAAAAAAGTACGTTAAATCAGATATCGTAACAGGTCATTTATATCGAGTTTGACATGAAGGACACGAATCTTAAATAGGGATATTAATAAGTTATGTACACAATTTCAAATGAATTTAATTTACATCCAATTAATTTTCTAACCTAAAGATAAAAACACAAAGTCACTCATGAGACTATCTACCCTATGATGAGATGAACTAATTAGAATTAATTTCCTAATAAGCAAATCTTGAATTTGGATCAACAATTATGAAGGTTAAATGAGGAATTAAATCAAGCCATCGTCGTCTCTGTTGATTAATATTCCAACAAAGAATCCAACTCCGAGAGAGCAGATGGGTCCGGTTGATCATCTGGATGATCATACGGGCCCATATCGTGCTTGGATGATGAAGATATCTCTGTCGTTATGTCATTGCTAACCCCTGTATCCTGTGATGTCACGCTAATCTTGCTAGATTGGTTGGTGTTACTAGTAACGTATGGCTCCACCTTGCATTGCCCAACAACTTTCCCGGCCGCATCCTCTAGTCCACTAGCCCGGTCCATGTAACGGGTCGACCCGGTTGACGATAAATACGGGAAGTTGTTAGCAAGGGTTGATGCAAAGTTACTTTGGTGATCATGTGTTGAGAGTTGGTGGTCACTAATGAATGGACTCATTTGGTAAGAATTGGTGTCAAAGTTGTAATTGTAAGGGGACACAAGGAAGTTTTTGTAATCTTGGTCCCTTTGTAGCATTTGAGATTGGTCATGAGAGAAATAAGATGTGTAGTTTTCATGATCAACCAAACCCTTGAATTTTTGAACACTCGAATTTTCGTTATGGTTGTTGGTGATGTTTTTATCCGACGAAGTAAAACTCGACCCGGCCCTATCCGGGTCGAAATGTGGAGCAGGAGGATCCATCAACGGTGGCAACCACGGCGGGCTATCCAATAACTCATCCACAAAAGAGTTCATTCTCGTCATCCCAGAATCCGAAATCGGGTTTCTTTTCATTTCCGTGTTCTTTTGCACAACCCGACATACTACCCATTCATCCTGCAAATTGATAAAAATCGACAAATACGGACCCTTTAAAGTCATGATCATCAATCAACTTATATAGGCTATATTTATAGTTATAGTTCAAATAGCTAACCATATTTTACTATAAATAGATCATTTGAATTTCCTTTTCAACGTTTGCATCTTTTTCAAGCCAAAGGAATGTGAAATGATCAAATGGACACAATTTTTATCTTAAAAGAAACATAAAAGTTGATGGGTGCAAAAAGGTGTTGTAAGTGTACCTTGGAGGCTCTAGACATGTTGTAATATGAGAAATCTCCTTCAAGCCTAAATTCATGCATCACCCAATTGGTTTTCTCTCCCTTGGGTGCTCTTCCTTTGTAGAAAACAAGTGTCTTCTTCATCCCTACCAATTTTCCGCCGCCAGATTTTCCTTTCTTCAGTATCTCCTTATCTTTTCCGGTGGCCTTCCAGTACCCGGAATCCGTCGCTCGGTTTGTTCTCATCCCGGTCGGATACTTACGGTCTCTTTGACAAAAGAAGAACCACTCTTTCTCCCCCATCTTTGCTTTCCCTACAACATATTTAACAATTATTCATAATTTAGCTATAGCTTCAACATATGCATATAAATAAATCATATATACACCTAAAAATTTATTCACATAATAGATCTCAAATCTAGTAATCCACAATTAATCAAAAGAACACACCAAAAACCTTATCTAGCTAGCTAGACTTTGTGAGGATAATTGGAAAACTGATCATCTACCTAGCTAAACCGATCTGGTTAGCTTTGTCTATATACGATGTACTAATTTCTAATCTGGATGTTATATCTCTGTTCATCGACAGCTAATTATTGTGCAGCTAATAATTAGTGTCGATGAACAGAGATATAACATCGACGGCTAATTATTCAGCTAATTATTGTGTGCAACAATAATTAGCTGCACAATAATTAGCCGTCGAGGAACAGCGATATATAATTGTGCAACAATAATTAGTTGCACAATAATTAGCTGTCGATGAACACAGATATAGCATCGACAGCTAATTACAATAGTGCTTTCTTACAGAATTATAGTAGACTTTTGAGAAAGGATGGCGGAATTTCATATATTCCTTTTTCATAATGAAAACAAATCAAAATTTGACCAAATCGTGTCTGTTTCCATCTGCCTACTATTTCCAAACTTATTAGCCGATGATTTGTAACAAAAAAATCTAGATAAAACTTTATCAGATGGTGCAATTTCATCAAATAATTTGTTCTAGATCAAAGAAAAAAATTATTTGTTCATTATTAACAGCTAAAGAAATTCAAATATGGCGAACGATATCGAGTAATTAAGAAAAACTTACTAGGTAAATCCCATGGTTCGCACTTATTGAGATCAACTTCTCCGATGGCGCTCGCGGTGAAGCTTCTGTTAACGACTTTAGGCGTAAGGTAATGAGTTACGATCTCTTCGTCCGTCGGATGGAATCGAAATCCCGGAGGCAAACCGATCAACGCATCGTCTCCTTCGTTCACTGCCATCGATTGTTGTTCTAGCTACGATCAACTAATTAATATATATATATATATATATATGAACGAAATGAGATTATATATATATTGTTTCAGATGATGAATTAATCAGGTGAGTTTTGAACAGAAATATATGATCTTAAATAAGTTGTGAATCAAAAGAGTTGCAGATGGATGAATTGGAAATGGATTGGAGGTTGATATACAGTGGTTTAGAAAGAGAAAAATGAAGGCAAGTAATGAGATTTAAATAGAGCAGATAGATGCGTAGACAGCAAGCAACTTTCTCTCTGGGGCTTTTTTGTCAAACTTTTCGACTTTTTCACAAAGTGCGATTTCAGAGTATATTCCTTTATGTATTGTATTTGTATATAAAAAATTAACAATACATATCTTAGAATATAATTAATTAATATCTAGGGGAAGGTTCAAATGAGAAGCATATCAATTTAAGAAAAAGCGAGAAGCAATCTCAGCCACTCATCTCAAGCCAATCATATATGAGAATGACTTTTGTGTACAAAATCATATATGATTAACAAAGGAAAAATCCAAGTACAAAAAACATGTACAAAATCATATATGATTCATATAGGAAATCACATATGATTCATGTTGTTAATCACATATGATTAATACCTGCGCGGGTCATATGCGACTCACGACCCGCATTTTGACCCGCCCGCTTCCCTTTTTTTCATCAGTACTTTTCCTTTGTTAATCATATGTGATTTTATACACAAAAGTCATTCTCATATATGATTGGCTTGAGATGAGTGGCTGAGATTGCTCCTCGTTTTTTCTTAAAAAGTTATATTTCTCGTATGAACCTTTCTCTTAATATCTATTATATAAAATTTGCATATACAAATATACAATACTATCATTGGTTTAGGTTAGACCGGTTTATTTTCGTGATATCATAAATTTACACTAAAACCTCTTGTAAAAACATTGTGAAAGCTTATCTTTGCAGAGATTCGGTATTATTTATGTTTTTTTTTCATGAATCTTGAGAGAGAAATTTGATTTTATATATGATCTTAAGTTTATGATAATGTTATTATGTTAAAAGTTGTGAGTGTATTTTTTACTAAAAAGGTTATATTTTACAAATTGAGTGAATTTACATTTTTCTTATTATATGTGGACAAAGTGTTAGGACACTGTACAACACTAGCATGTGATATATATTTTCCAAAAGGTTACTCTTTTATGAGTCATGATATTGTAACTGGACCAGCATATTCATATGCATGAATTAATTACAAATGTCCATTTCATAAACATTTAATTACAAGATAAAATGATTATGTAAAAAAGTTAAGATGAAAGGTGTAAGGATTGATATTTAATTTGGATTTTTAATCACCTTTAATTTTACTTTTGTTTATGAATCGTGTTTTAAAAGATAATTGATCTTGTATTTTGCATCTATTTTGATATTCAATTAAGATAACTTTTCTCATCATGACTTCTCTTTTTAACTGAACCAGCCCTTAATTATATACAGTATTATTTGAAATGGGTTGTGTTCCAATGAGAAGTTGAGTTAACACCTTAACACTGAGAAGTAGTTTATTCGCTTTTGGATGAGAAAAACAAATGCATATTAGAATGAGATATATCGAATCAATTTCCTTCTAAAGCACAATTCGTGGAAGGGATAAGATTAAAAGTAATCAATTATTCAGATCCACTTCTCACGTTTCTTATCCTTAACTTAACATTTCACACGATCCTACTAGTTGAAATAATATATTATAATATTATAATTTGTTTTTTTTATGTATGAAAAATGCTATTAACGTTTTCAAAACAGTGCATGTGCTCATTCATAAATGATGAATATTCTTCGAAAGTTTTTTTGTAAATGGTCGTCATATATATCAAATTGTTTAAATACAAAATAATAAATTAAAAAATTCATATATATGTAATAAAATATTAATTTTTTTCTTTAAAAAGTAAAATGTTATCCACTAGCATGTATATAAAAATGGGTTGAGAAGGTTATTGCAAGTTTCTTAGTTGTTAGATGGGGGTGGTGGGTCTGGTGGTGTGGGACCCTAATCTATTTTGGATCATCCTTTTCACATTTGAGAATTGGGGATGCATTATCTTTCACTTCTTGGGTTTATCTGTTTTAACCCATCAACTTTTGTGGTTGGATGAAATAGACCCTAATGTTTTTTATTTTGATATGTAAAAACCTTACTATATATGGATGATATATAAGGTTTCATTACTAAACTATTTTTGTCTTCTCTTCCCTTTTTATGACGTATTAAACTCCAATTCTTAATGGGCTTTGATAACATATTTATATGCTTTTATTGTTTTCTTACACCATTCATTAAAGAGTTGGTGCATTCGTTTTCTTCCTTAACTAGAATAATCAATGAGATGTTTAATTATCTAATTATCTTTTTTATTTAATATTAAGGTTTTCACCAAAAAAATATTTGTCATGAAATTGAGATTCTTTCGTTTTCTCCGCTTTATGATTTAAATTATCGTATAACTAGGCATAGAGTGAAATACTAGTTGATTTAGAATCTGATGTACATATAGTAGTTAAGAATTTAACATTCATACTAAAACTGGGTATAAATTGGATTCCGTTGGGTTCAAATGATCCTAATCCCATGTCAACCAAACAACTATGAGTTTGAATATGTTACAACTCGATTAAGTATGAAATAGTTCTGGGTTATGTTAGATTGAGTTATTTCAAATTAGGTTAGTCGGTCCAGTTGGGTTTTTTTACACCCGAATTAAAAAGAAAAATACAAAAGTTTTAATTTTTTTCACCATCGAGTTCGAATATATTATGAAGTGTTGTATAGTTTTTAAAAGTATATCGGGGTAATAACTTATAGGATTTAAAAATATAACAAAGTTTGTCTAGCCTAGTGGTAGAGGTAACTTCCTGGTGGAGCACCACTATCCCTGTCTACCCGGGTTCAAACCTCACGGTAGCAAGTGAAGTTACCCAGGTTTCGGGCCAGTTTGAGACCGACAGGGATTAGTCAGGTGCTCGAATAAATTATTTTAAAACATATGCTCTTTTGTAGCAAGCAAGTAAAGTTATATGAAGAAATAAATGTTGGTATGATTGGATAAAAGGGAAAAAGAGAAGTGAGGGGTAGAAAGTGTAATTTATGAGGGGGAGTCTTGTAAAGAAAGTGAAAAGTGATGGTTTATATATGGCTTTCCGGTTACAACTACTACTATTTAGGAAGACGTCAACACACCGTTACAATTACACACACTCAAAACACACGCACTCTACCGGTTTTTTGTGTGACTTTTTCAACTCCAATAATTGCACAACTTTTCACCCATTATTATTTATATATTCATTCACCTTTTTCATTAAAAAAAAGCCAACAATATGTTTTATTTTATTGGTTAATGATGATAATGAATGTACCTTTTTATTAGAGTGATTATATTTGTTGGCTTTATGGTTTGGTGGAAAATTTGGATTTGGTGTTAAACAAAGTATTTACATTTTTAATTATATATATATGTGTGTATATAGAGGGTCAGATTCATCAAAAAATCTCAAATAAACGGAAAACCAAGAGAACACCTTCTATCTCCACCGCATGAACTTGTGTATACGCGTAATTTTGTAATATTGCATACGTGCACAGATGCATAAAAATCCAAAGAAAAAAACTCAAATTACCCGTATGCACTACTAGTGCATATGATCAAGATGGAGGGCTACGAGAGTGTTATTCGCTTTTTCGTTTATTTGAAGTTTTCCCTTGAACTCCCCCTCCTCCTCCCCTCGAGAGGGAGAGGGAGCCAAGTTCAAATGGAATCTCAAATATGATTGCGAGCGTAAGGGTAGCCAAGACCATACAATGTGACATATCCGGTTTAAATAATCATGTATTCAGACTGAATAATACAACATTTACAATTATTCAAACTTAATAATATAGGACTATTCAGACCGAATATGTCACATGGCGTGCTCTTAGTTTTCTTCACGTTCGGAATTAGATTTGAGCTTGCATTTGAACTTTCGTGTTTTATTTATTTTACTTGTACCTATCGGATCAAATATTAAAATAAAATAAGCATATTTCTATATAAATTACTTATAAATCACTTACTCGTGTTCACTATCATATAATTCAATTAGTATTTACCGGTATTTGGGATTACTTATTAAAACTGTTTATTTGCTTATGGCGGGTTGAAACAGTAAATAACCAATTTTGAATGTTTGGATAAAATGCTTATAATGGCATCGATCATCAAATAAGTAGTTTTTTTAAAAAAAATTAATTTTTTTAAAGTTTTCCAACCAACAATAAACAAATAAACATAAGTTACTTTAAATAAACAATCCTAAACACTCCCTTAATGTTTTTGGGTTTAACATTATTTTATTGAGAACAAATCAATTAACACTTACTTTGTTAATCATCAACATTACTAATTTCTATCTAATTGAGAAATTAATTTAATGTATTATCATCATTAATATTGTCATTATCATTATCATTTTCAATATATTTGTTAATAATATTCAATTGACAGTAGAACAATAAACAAAAGTGGAAATTTGGTTCAAGGAAGTATGGACAAAAGGGGTTTGCCTTTTTGTTTAGCTCATACATGATTTCTTTGAAAATTTATAAAAAATATGATAGCCTTAAAAACTTTTAAACTATGTCATATTTAATATATATTTCAATCCAAAAACATGATCTACAATATTGATCAAATATATATTTATTTTACGGTGTGACCTCTTTAACCTATTTGCAAAGTTAAAGACAAAGTTGTATATATAGCTTTATGGACATATATTTATGTTATAGAAAATTAACAATTATGACGATGATTATATTGTCATTATGGAAAATTGAGTTTTCAATTCATTCTATACTTTAAACTCGTTGACTTTGTCATCTAAACTTTAAACTCCAAAATTTTGAGTGATTATTATTTATGCCACCTTATACAAAAATGCCATATTAAATTGCAACTATATGTTTTGTATGTATATAATTTCAAACAACTTTTTGTTTTAAACTATAACATTTTAAAAGTACATATATAGGCAGAGTAAAGTTATTCGGTTATTATTGATCTATACTATTTATATCTATATTATTATAGTATTCCATAAAAATACTATTATTATAGTTAATTTCAAGAATTTTTTACCATCATTTTAATTTTCAATTATTTTTAGCAAATATTTTAAAATATTTCAACAATTTTTGAAATATTTTTTTAACAAATTATATCATAATAATCATTAAATAAAAACTTTCAAAACGAGTTCAAATGTTATGAGTTTAAAGACCCACTATCAAGCGAACTTTTTTCAATTTTTTTATTAGTTGACCTTGAATTTTATACATAAAATTCAATTATTTATGTATAATTTTATATGATCGAATAATTGATACATATTTTACGCTGCAACGCGCGTGGGTACGTATCTACTATAATCTTAAACAATTTTTTGTTTCAAACTATAACATTTTAAAAGTACATATATAGAGAGAGTAATGAAAAAAACATAAAGTAATGAAAAACCGAGGAGCATCCTGATAGGCGGTAGCTCTTCATCAAAGGTTTAAGTTGATTTTCTTTTTTTAATTTTTATGTACGTCTACCTGCTATAAATTATTTGTATGCGTAAATACATACCATCTAAATCAAAGGTTACGACTTACTAGGATGTTACTAAGTTTTTCATTTCTTAAAGACTTTTCATTAAACTTGATTTTGTAATATTTCCCATAAAATAACAACCAAGTGTTATACAATATTTTGCTTTAAAAAAAAGCATTATAGTATATTTTGCTCACGATTTTAAAAAATGAGAGAGAGCATAATGTCAGCATATCGTCATCCAGTACATGACTTTAGCTAGTCAACACGTTTTTTTCATGTAATTTTGATTTTTCTTTGAATAAAAAATTATATATTTTAATAAAAATATAATAATAATAATAAGTAGAAAATTGCTTTCATTAGAAACAGGGGTATTGGCTGAAAATGAGCTTCTAAGTTCAACTGCCCAGAATTGTTTCCGCCTCATCCGTACCACCATCCCCACTCACGTCCCCACCAACCTTTTTCATCTATTTTTCTAATTTTAATATCTTCTCCAAAATTTTTATAAATAATTATATATGTTTTATATAAGTATTTTTGAACGATTTATACGTCGTAGGATCCGGGACGGGATTTTTGTCGGAAATACGGGTTTGAAGATGGATTAAAGGTTCGTAAAGTTGTAGTTTGATCCGGTTGAAAAGTTAGTATAGTTTGAATGCGAAAAATGTCAATTGTGGTCTGTCAATGTTGTGGTAAAGTGGATAAGGCTGGGGGGGGGGGGGGGGGTTCATAGTGCCTAACCCGGGTTCGAATTCTTCCATGTGCAACCTGTGGACATTTACAAAGGGGCATGCTTTAGCCCTGATCTTGTCGTGGATTAGTCGGGTCATAGGCTCGAAGACCCTTCCAAAAGAAAAAGGTCAATTGTGTCGATTTAGAGAATAAAATACATTTTTAATATGGAGTTGGACTTTTGAGCATGACGGAAGAGTACGTTTTAGGGGTAACGCTAATGTGTTATTAGCTGAATTTTACCGTTTCGAGAGATCTTTTAAGTCTCTTGGTTGATTTTGGATGGCTCTTTTTTCGGAGCTTTTTGGTTGACTTTAAAAAAATTAGGTATTTTTATCTATATCGATTTGACTTCTTTAAGTTTTTTGGTTGTGTCTCGTTGTATTTTTGAATATATTAAAGCACCACTCAAAGTCTAACGATTGTATTGGAGCGGGTATACAGGACCCTCTTGCTCTTTTCATAGGTACCCCCTAATTAAACATACGAAAAATATTAGAACTTTGTAAGACATTCTAATTTTCAATTTTCATTATTTTTAAACCTTTCCTAATATCTTCCTATATTTTTTTGAATTATTATATGTAATTTAATATTTAACATCACAAAGTAAACAAATTACTAAACTCAATATAAACATTATTTAATATATACTAAAAACTATAAATATACATTTAAATAATTATGAGAATAATATTTGAAATATAGAGGTCAACATATACACCACCAAATATAAAGGCCAAATTTACTAATCTTAACTTTTGTTGTTGTTGATCTTTTGTAGTGATTGTAGTGAATATGACCTTTATTTCTGTGTCTTCTTTTAATTTTTTAAATGATAAGTTAAAGATGCTCTTAGAAAACATATTGATGATCTATAACACCAATTTTTGGGTCTAGATGTAAAGACTAATCAAAGTGAGGGACTAGAGTTGCAAAATAATAAAGAAATAAGTGGACTAAAAAGGCAGTGGTTCAACTACTCTTGAAATCAAATTAGGTTTATGGGCCATGAAACAAAAAGAAAAGAGTTAAGTGGGATTCTATTCCCATATTTGATATTTATTTAGGGACATTTGGATATTGAAATGTATATTTTCTATCATTCTTTTGATATTATAAGCAGGAACTTAGTAAAGATATAACATCATCTTATGAAGTGTTTCAATTGTGAAGTATCATAACTATCATAGAAAGGAAAGTGTAGATGGTGTTGGATTTGAACCTAACATCTCAACTATGGGTTTTCATATTGTAACTGCTAAGGCAATTCAACTACGACAAATAGAAATTGACAAGAATGCAATGAATAGTGGAGTTTTTGTGTGCTCATGAATCAAAGACAAAACAAGAAAGCAAGATAAAGTTTCAGTAAGAAAATCGATGATTAAAAGTACTATTTTTAGGTTAGACCTTTGTATTGATATTGGTGTAGTAGCATATGATGTCAATGAACAATTTAATACATAACTAGAATTGAAAAATAGGCCTTAAAGACCATGGTACTAACCAAATATACAAGTCTCCAACCTTTATATTAATTCATGAAAAATATTATGATGCTTGTAAATTTCATAAGAAACACTCATTTATCATGATAAAGCATATGCTATAGTTTTCTTAAGCATTGACATGTTTTTTTTTAATGAAAATATGTGAGACGATCATAATATGATTTTGGTTTTAAGTATGTCAAAATTGAGAGTTTTTGAAAATGGCGTGTCTGACATTAGATGGAAACTATTGACCAATTTTATTAAATTTGTATAAGATGTGATTCTTGATTTCTCAGAGTCTCGAGATTTATCTAAAATTTCACGTAGAAATATCATTATAAACCTCTTCAGCGTATAACAATATAAGGAATCTTCATATTTCGTAACAGGATAACGGTTAAGAATTTATAGAAAAATCCCTCAACTTTACTAAATAATAATGTGATAATTGTTGGCATTTGTTTCGGTTTTAGTCATTCCTTAGAACCAAGATCAGGTTATCTTCATTTCATGGAGGTGCATAATCAACATCTCAACTCTTCGGGGCTGTTTGATTTACAAACTCCAAAGAAACTTGATAGAATTGGAATAACAAATTTATTTGACCAAATTCCTTAGTGTTGTTTGGTTCACATAATGAACTTGAAGGAATCGTTCAGAATTCATTGAATTCCATAATTTTAAGGAATTAATCATTCTTAAACTTAAGTGAAGGAATTGAATTCCTAGCAACCAAAGTTGTGGTCAAATTTCATCAAAATCTATTCTAATTCCTTCAAAATCAAATTATGTTCTATGGATTCCAATTCCATCAAATTTCATTATGCAAACCGTAAGGCCTGTCTAAGAACATATCATATGCCTCTATTCCAAATTTCCGATAAATGAGAAATTTATTTGTTATGATAATTTAACAACAAATATAAATGAACAATTTAATTATTTGCTATGATTTTTACAAAGATGACCAAATTTCTATTATTCCATTTCCTTAAATGATGATATGATCACAACAATATACATGTTGCTTCATCATCCAAAATGATTACTTTAAAGCCTAACATTGAACAAAAACATCAACATCAAACCATTCATAAACATAATACACCATAAAACCAAGATTAATACAAGTGTTTATACTAAATATCACATACTTTTTCGTCAATTTCTCATGAACCGTTGACCAGGTTTGAACCCGAGACCTCCTTTATGATGCCCACCATCTTACCGCTAACGCAACACAGAGGACAAATGGACAATTGGAATACAACAACAAAACAAATGAAAAATGCAATCTAAGGGAAGAAAATGCAATAAAACGCGTTAACGGGCTGCATTCCACAAGAATTATTTTCGTACATATATTTAACTAGAAGCGGTCGTACAATGGCTGTAGCATGTCCAGCATGTACTAGCAGTAACAGATTTCTTTGTAACGGCTCAATTGTCGAGTTATTCAAATACATCGTGACAACATTGAAATACAACATCACTCAAACTTACATATCAGCATCACACCATGACCGATGCCTGCAATCACACCCGTGTAGTTTCAATCACGGAAACTCCACACGTCCATATATCCTGCAAATCCGAGATTATAAGATCACAACATTGGCCCAACAGTATCCAGGTTACTAGTAGTATGTGTGTGCGTGTTATTTGTTATATACATGTTATGTGTTTCTAGAAACATCGATTGATGTAAATGGTTTTTGTTGAGAAACTTACAGAATGGGCCGACCGTCCACCTCTGGTTATCGCCCTTCTTCCACTCCCAGAGAACAACTTTGGTGCCATCGTGCACGCCTCCGTGTTCTTTGTCACCGTTAAACGCATCCACATTAAGCTTAATGTTATTCACCATCCTTACGGCATGATAACCATCACCCAAATCCTTGCTCTGGGTCCAAAGAACAGATTCATCGAGCTTATCTGGGTTGTATTCAGTCAGCTGAACCTGCAGAAGCATTCACAAAAGGTCACCCCACATCAGTAATAAGAAGCCAGCCCCTTTATGTGATCAAACAAAATACTTCACACAATAATAGAGTGGCATGGGGCATGTGTAAATGAGAACTGTAAATATTTTGTGAAACTAGGAACCAACTATTTCATGAAATAACAATACAGAGGGAGGTTCAGGGGAAATCTCTAAAAATAAAAATTGAAGAACACCCTCGTAACCATTCATCTGGACGGTATGCACATGTGCATACAAGTAGTGGTGGATCCAGGAATTTTGGTGACCGGGGTCCGATTCTAAGGAACACAGGCGTGGAGCTTACAAAGAGATTTCAACTTTGAGTTTTGCAAAACTCAATGGTGTCTGGCTATGAATTCAATGGTGCCAGGAGGTTTAATTCATGGGAAAATTACAAATTAGAAGGTTTAATTTAAAGAAGTTTTCTATTTTTTTTATAGTAAAACCCCCTTGGCTGTGGCTCCGCCACTCCATACAAGTAATTCAAGATGTTCTTTGGTTTTTATACATGTGTGCATGTTATGCACATGTGCATAACGGACAAATTGCTTAGAAATTACTTGTATGCATAAGTGCATACCGTCTAGATGAACGGTTATCAGGTGTTCCTCAGTTTTTCATTTCTCTTTTACAGTTTCCCCCTGAACCTAACCCTAACAATACAATATTCGTGAACGTTATTCATCATGAATATCATGCATTTTTATTATTCATGATGAATAATATCATTGATGATATTCATCATGAATACCTTGTAAAGAGTTAATATGTTCTCAAAATATTTACGTTCTCGTTTAAACCTACCCCACAAAGTAGCAACGTAAAACTCTTTGTTCCGCTAGTATTCCCATTATTTTGCCAAAAAATGGTAAGATTTCACATCCAATTTTCCATTGTTACAAAATGATTAGCTAATCCTCTTTACCAAATGATTGGTACCAGTACCACTATACGTAAGAGATTTCACAGATTGCTTTCGATATTTCCAGAGGCAGTTACCGACTTACTGTTACCGATACTGACCATCTATAAACAAATAAAGCTTTCTTTCAATCCTACAATATTTCTACTGATGATAACTTAATATATATCCATTAAGCAAAGTTGAAGTTGAGGAACTGAAAACATACTGGATGAGTGGCCCCAATAGAGTGCTTCATTGCCTGTCCAGTAGCCTTGTTGACCAAAGCAAAAGAGGGATAACCCTGTTCATCTTTCACTCTAGTACTAAACTTCTCTTCCCTTATCCAATGCTGCAAAAAAAAATCAACTAAAAAGTCAACAAAGATTGCAACAGCAGCTGATCTGAAAAAAGCACCCAAAAAATATTTCTCTTTTCCAACCACAAGGCTGTGGCGACTTGGGAAAAGTGGCTTGTTAACCCTTCTACTCCATGTTCGAATCCCGACGTTTCCAGATTGAGGGCCAAAGGGAATTAACTCAGGACAGCATGCTTAGCTGTCGATGAACCTTGTCAGGATTGATATAGGCAAAGCCTCGGATACCCTTTAAAAAAAAGTTTTTTCTTTTTCTGGGAAGGGTGTCCGGGCCAAAGCCCGACTAATCCCGACAATTTTGGGGCTAAACATGGCCCTTGGCCCCACTTAAATGTCCCGAGGCATGCGCACGGGAAGGCTCGAACTGGAAGACAAATAAAAAAAGATTTCTTTTTTCCAAGATTTCTTTAAAATGATCATCCAAGTAGATGGATGGTTACCTGATGATGATCAGAAGGGTTGGTGGGGGCAAGAATGACTTTTCCATCACGGATGGTGAGTGAGTAGTCAGGCTTGGCCTTGCTGTAAAACCTGATTGTGGGCTTATTGTCAGTGTACTTTGGGGTGTGGTGGTGGGTGGTGGGGTGATGGCTGACATTGACTACAGGTGGTGGTGGTGATGGTTGGTGGTGGGTAGTGGTGTGGTGGGAGACATGGACCACCGGCGGTGGTGGTGGTGATGGTTCATGGTGGCCGTGGGGGGGAGCATGAGGTGGCTGGTGGTGGTGGCGAGGATCCATTTTGGTGAAGTTGATTGGGGGTTGTGCTGGATGATTTTAGTTTATATAACTTATATATAAAGTAAGGAGATTGATGATGGGGTTAGGTAGTTGGAAGATCTTGTTTTCATGCCGGTGGAAATTAATATCCTCACAGTATTCATAAGCTGGCTTATCAGATACTAGCTAACTTATTAATCAATAACTAAGTTATCAGTTACAAGCTACCTTATCAGCCAAGCTAGTTTGGCAAACTAGTTTCTTGCTCTAAAAAATTAATCCTACTCAAAATACAATCTTCTTTTAAGGCTTGTTGATTCTACGAATACCGTGTGTGGGATAAACAAAGATCAAACACGTTGATTCTACGAATACCGTGTTCAATCTCTTATAAGGCTTGTTGATTCTACGAATACCAAACCCTAGGCTTCAAAACCTGAACCTTAACAGAGAATTCAAGAATTGGGAATAAACAAAAGTTCTGTAAATTGATTAACTGTCTTGCAAAACACGAAATTAACACCTAAATAAGAAACCAAATGAACCGGGCATGGCCAAAAGTAACAGGCCGAACAATGAAGCCCAAAACAAAAGCCCAAAACGCTAAAAAACACAAAAACGTCCGAAAAGACCCTTAAACAGCGTTTTTAGCGAACGAAAAGTCCGTAGGCCCCTACGGGAACTACCCAGGCGTGCTCCCTGTCGCTAGCTTCGATTCGACAGGTGGATCGTCCAAAACGGACAACCAGAGCGAAAGTTATGCCCTTTTGAAGTTGGACCGATCATGGGCCTCCAGAAACGTCAACGCCATCTCGTCCACAGCTCGACCCGCATCATTATACCTCATTACGGCATTACACAAGTTAATATATTCATAAGCTAGCTTATTATCAATTAGTAACTAACTTATTAATCAACAACCAACTTATCAGCTACCAGCTAACTTATCAGCTGAGATAGTTTGACAAACTAGTTTCTTGCTCTAAAAAATTCAATCCTACTCAAAATACAATCTTCTTTTGGGTAAAAATATCTCCAAAACAAAAAAAGTACCAAAAGATAGTATTTTTTATCCTTTTCCTTATAAAAAATACCATCACTTTCTAATCCAAAACATAAAGAATCTTAAAGGCAATTGCTAAACACACCCAACTTTTTGCCAAATGCACCCAAAAAGTGAATGCGTCATACACACACATGTCAACGTCAAAGACTACTTTTTCAATTCCCGATGCTACTTTTTCAATTCCCGATGCACTTTTTGGGTGCATGTAGCAACCCCCTTAAAATGATGATTTTGATGATTTTCTTGGAGGAGCGTGGCAGGTGGGTAGTGTTCAATAATTGATAAAATGGGGCCAACTTAATCAAACCACACGTTCTCCTTCCACGTTTACAAACTTTCCGTCGACAAGCTTAATTCCAAAAACAAAACCAGAAACCTTCCAAGTCTTCTAGAAGTCCATGTCTTAATAGCCAAGTTTATGACTTAATTAAAGCTCCCAATAATTAAATTAAATTTACAATAACGAATTTTCAGTTATGTTTGGCAAACTAGCTGATAACTTAGGCCATCCGCAGCCCTCCTGCATCCTTCCTGCACCGTCCCCCTTGCAGGCGGTAACACCGCCGAGGGTGACCTGCAAGGGAGCTGCAAGCTCACCCAACGGTGAGTACTCACAGGTCACAACAAATCCTAAACACACACACATATATATACATACAGAGCATATATATATATACATATCTTTTATTATTTAAATAATACAGGTGTATCACCTGTACGGCTGAGGATGAAATGGTAAGGTAGTGGTAAGGTGATGGTGAAGCTGATGTGGTGCTGAGGTGGCAACCTGTACAGGTGGTATGACCTGTACGGCTGTGGATGGCCTTATAAGCTAGCTATTGATTGATAAGCTAGCTGGAAGCTGATAAACTATTTTATGAATAAATTACGTTTGGCAAAAACTAGCTTACGAGTAAGTAAAATGACCAAAACATGTATCTATGAATTTAATAATTAATATTAATAAGTGTATAATTGAAAAAAGCTACAAAAAGCTCTCAACAAGCTACTCAAAGTAGCGTTTCAAAAAGTTAACTTAGCTTATAAGCTAGCTTATTTTTGCCGAACACATTTATATGAAGTATCCATATCCAACACAGGTTAATACCACTTTCATCAGCATCTTTCTGATCCAATAAAACTCCATGGCCATACAACTTTGGTTTGATGTTAATGAGTTTAGTAAATAGTACTCTTTTAGGTTACAGTAATAATGTTCATAATTATATGATTTTCAGATCAATAACATTGTGTACTGTGAACAAGTTAAGAGATGTTTCTTTCTCCCTCTCTAACCAAGATAAAATTCAATGGTTTAAAGAGCTTTGATTACTCTTAAAAGAACTTCATAGAAAACTTACCTGAAGCTTGAATGATAATCGGCATCAAGATTTACGACCCGCTGCATTTGATTTTTCGGTCCCTAATCGATGGTTTTCAACTCTTTGCTTGCCGGCTAACCAAGCTTGCAGCCACTATTCGATCTCGGGCTCGGGTAGTAGATCTTTTGCCTTCATTTCCAGATGATATTTGTATGCTTCTTCCAACATCCCGTTCAGAAAAAGCACGTGAACCAGCGCCACATACGAACTCCGATCAGGGTCTAGCCCGTTGCTAATCATCTCGTTCCAGAGGTTCGACACGTTTTCCAGCTCCCCCCAACGACAGAACTTTCTGATCAACATGATGTAGGTATTGTGATTCGGGCAACACCCCATTATGTTCATCTTTCTCAAGAGTGAAAAAGCCTCTTCGCCTGTTCTTGATGCACGAAAGAAAGCATGGTACGTTCTAACCGTAGGCAGCAACCCTCGTTGCAGCATTTCCTCAAACACCTGGCGTGCCTCCAGGAATTTTCGGGATTAAAAAAGAGGCATGATGAGCGAGTTGTAAGTAATCGTGTTTGGAGAAACCCCGTTTCGTTCCATCGATCGCATCATCTCGCGAGCTTTCTCTACGAGCCAGGATTTAGAAAGAGCGTGAATCATACCGTTGTAAACCTTCCTGTCCGGAATAATCCCACTCGCTTTCAACTCATCGAAAATTTTTATCACCTCTCTGGTTTCACTCAATTTCGAATAACAAGTTATAGTAGTTGAATACGATAAAACATCGCGAGCCTCTTTCCCTCCCGCGGACTACCAATCACCTTGCACCACCCGTTGACAACAATGTCGAAGCTCTTCGTACACGAGAACAAAGATGCATCGTGCATACAAGTGCTTAACAGTAATAGTCAACACCTTCACTTAACTTAACAGATAAGATTTTAGTCTATTAAAATAATATATATGCAATAGTTTTATGCTACTAGGTAAAATTCTCGATCCTAATCATCATCGGTTCATATGATAAGGTAAAATAATCCGATAAGTAAACTCCCCTATGTATAGTTAGTGAGAAAAAAGAAATAAAAATAAATAAATGAGTAAAATACCTTCCTATATTGCCAAACAAAAACACCACCCACCAAGATACCAATTACAACCCAATGGCAACCTTTGTATTAGATCAAAGTTTGTTGATATCCCAAATAGGTTTACAATAATTGAACAAAAACTTATTAACTTCATTTTTTAACCCAAACACTTTTTAACTTATTGACTTATACCACCAAAAAGTCAATCCAAACACTTTATAAAAAAACTCTTTTAACCACCACTACAAGCCAATAAGCACTTTTGAAGTTCAAAACACATTCTGAATACTGGATGTAACACCCGTAATTTTCGGATGTAATAATGGTTCTTTGATAAATTATGGGATTTAGAATTTTGGATCAAATCACGGATTTTCGTTCCAGTTGCCTGTTTTGGACCTTAAAAGCGCTGTCATAGTGCCGTTTTGGACTTTCGTTCCAGTTGCCTGTTTCAGACCTTAAGAAGCGCTGTCATAGTGCTGTTTTGGGCTTTCGTGAGCTGTGTCAGATCAAGAACAGGTTAAATACCCTTCTCTCTTCATTTTATCATAACTCCCTCATTTCTAAACCATTTGAGCTGATTCTTTTTCCTATATTCTCCTCTTTCCAAGTTCTTCAAGATCCCATTAATGGATTGATAGTTAAAATAGCAAGATTTGGAAGTTTGATCTTCATCATCTTCATCTTCTTCACCCCACTTTCCACATCCATTGTTGCTAGAGTTGAGCTCTTCAAGTTCTAGGGTTTTCTACCCCATATTTGGCTAGGTAAGCTTATCTAAACCACTTGAGGTTTGTTAATCTTTGTAATAGGAGTTATGGAACTAACCTAAGGTCCGATTTACTTGATTTTTAGGTTTGTTCACATATTTGACCTAGATCTTGGATTTGGGGAATTTGGGGTTACAAACCCTCAAGGTGAGTTCTCTATATGGTTTTAAAGTATAGATCTAGTCTTATATGTCGTAGATCTGGAGCTAATCCAAGGTTTTAACTCCTTATCAGTTTAGGTGATTACTCAAGCTTTAAGCTAGGGTTTTGGTGAAAATTGGGGCTTTTGGCTTTACAAGCCTCAAGGTGAGTTGCTAAAACTATTTTGTTAAAACTGAGAGCACATCAATTTGATGAAGTTTATTCCTTGCATACTTGTGTGAATAAATGTGAATTTGGTATAGATTACTTCTCATGTTTAGTTGAGGATACTCATGATATGTATGAAGTGCTATGCTAGTATGAATGACTTGGATGGTGTTACCCCTTACACGGGATGAAATTGCCGTATGTTATTCGTATGTGTTAAACCTACGGGTTGTATGATAGTTGTATTTATGTGAAATGCTCTACATGATACATGACTTGGGATTGTGTAAGAATGGAATTGATACCCGAAATGATAAAAAGGGCTTGAGACCCTCGATACATACCTCCGAAGTGATGCTATGCTAAATTCAGTGTCGAGGTTTTGTACGTGATTAATACGGACTAGATGCTATGCTAAATCCAGTATCTAGGTCTTATGTGGAAATGATGTGGACGTGACGCGATGCTAAATTCCGTCTCACGATCCTAAATGATAATGACATGGACGAACCAACGCAATATTTCCACACCAAACAGTCTTGGGGTTTGTACCTATGTCGCCGGCCCTCGGGTTGCTCCTTGGGCGCGGGCCTCGGATGATGTTGCCATGCTAAATTCGGGACATCGAGGTGTTTGGAAGTAACAAATGTCGGGGTATTGGTTGGGGGAAATGGGTCGCTCCCATTGTTTCCGAAGATAATAATAAACCGGTTTAATATGCTAATTATATTGCTAGTATAATGGTGTATAACTCGCATGTCTTTATATATATCCTATGCGCATGATATTAATTATACAACTCACTAGGCTCCTTTAGCCTAACACTTGCTTGGTGTCGATGTGTCTCTCAGGTACTCGGGACATTGTCCCCAAGTAGGCTTCGGGCGTAGAGTGAGCCAGTGCCGTTCCTGACATTTTATAGGCCCTGGGGCGAGATGTTAAAAAGGGCCCTTGCTAAGTGTGAAAAGATAACTTTAATATATAGTTTTTATAATTAAAAAGTATTGAATTTTAGATAAACTAGTTCATATAAAACCATTCGTTGAGTATTTTCAGAGATATAATCAATCATTAACTATTTTTAAATTAATACTATTTACTATATCATTTTTATATAGCATCGCCATTAGTTTCACCATAAAAGACATCATATGATATATATATATATATATATAGGGTTGAGTTCCGTTGTTAACCACAAATAGTGTGTTAACCGTGTTAACCGTGTTAACACATGTGCACAAGGCAATTTTGGGCAATTTGAACTGAGACTAACACATGTGCACACCCACCACCATCACAACTACCACCACCACCATCACCACACCCAACACATGTGTACAGCCACCACCATCACCACACCCATAACCCGGTGAACACATGTGCACAGCCACCACCATCACATCTACCACCACCATCACCACCCGGTAAACACATGTGCACACACCACATCACCATCACCACCACCTAACAATTCACCCACCACCCGTACAACACATGTGCGCACCACCACCATCACACACCACACCACCACATCACACACCCAACACATGTGCACAACCCCACTATCACAACACACCACCACCCATCACACACCACCACCCTAACACATGTGCACACCACCACCACCACCACCACCACCACAACCACCACCATCACAGCCACCACCACCACCACACCCACCATCTCCAAACCACCATCACCACCACACCCACCACCACCACCACCACACCTACCATCTCCAAGCTACTACCACACCCACCACCAAAACCCTAATTTCAGATCTACAATCCACCAAACTACCACCACCACCAAAACGCTAAATCGACGACCTAGGGCGGCAGATCTGTTGGAAGGCCAATGGTGGCGGAGTGAAGATGTCAGTGGTCGAAGAACGAGGAGTCCGGCGGGGTAAATATGGTGGCGGAGTTGCGATCGGAGAGGAGAGTCGGCGACTAGGGTTAGGAAGGTGGCGCGACTGTGGTGGTGTTCTTGGAAGGCGGCGGCGAGTGTGGTGGTGTTGGTGGTGGCAGCCGACGACTTCGATGGTGGTGGTGGCAGGCGACGACTTCGGTGGTGGTGGTGGCAGCAGGTGGCTGTGGTGGTGGAAGGCGGCAGATCCGCCAGTGGTGGTAGAAGGCGGTGGCTCAAGTGGTGGTGGAGGAAGGAGGGGAATGGTGGAGAAGAAATGAGGAGAAGATGAAATGTGTGTCTCACGTGGGTATTGGGGTAGTCAAGATGAATTTCTAATTTAGTTTAATTACGAAAATGCCATTCATATATAATGAATTTGCCTTGTGCACATGTGTTAACACGGTTAACACACTATTTGTGGTTAACAACGGAACTCCCCTCTATATATATATATTGATGTTATTTGGAGTCACAATATTGAATAGTCATAGTAACACTCACTATAAAAGGATGGATTTAAAAGATATATCTAAAATATATAAATGTCCGAATAAAGACAAGTTTATACGGCCAACCTATAAAACTTCTTATTTGATAGGACGTTTTTAAAGTAAAAGGGTTTAATTAGCTATTTTATAGGACACGTTTGAAAGAAGCCCATAAAATCATAATTTTATGGGACACTTATTGTGATTATATGATAAATTTTCAAATAGTGTCATAAATATTAGTTAATATGACAATTTGTTTAAAAACATATGTAAAACTTGTAAAATGCAAAAGAAATGTCCTAAAAACATATTATAACATTTTTAGATCAGACGTTTTTGGTATGCTTTTATAAACTTGAGTCTTATAAAGTTCAAAGTATTTTATTACGAAGCTTAGACATTTTAGGTGTTTTATAATGCCAATTTAATACTAAATATGTCAAAGAATAATCAATTAAGTAGTTTAGGAGGCGTTTGGTTGAAGGTATTGAGGGGTCAGGAATGGGAATGATAATGAATACTGCTGTTTGGTTTGATATTATATAATGGAATCATTCCTGCAGATCCATTAATTTCCATTCCTGACCAAATTGGGAGGAATGAAATTTATATTTTGTTCTATCTATGGATGTTAAATGAAATATCTTTTGTATTTTCAAGTTGGAAAAACATTTTTTTAATATGAAGCAATTTTTCATTGATTATATTGGGTTAACCTAACAGCATCAATGCAATGCTCATTCCTATTCCCATTCTCCTGCATTCCCATTTTCATTTTCATTCCCATTCCCTAAAATGAACCAAACGCCTCCGACTTTGGCCCTAAATAAAAAACTTAGAGAAACAATAACGAATATTATAAAGTGAACGACCAATTAATTTTTTTTTACATACTTTCTTTGACAATGTAATTAATTATGTTTTAGGCCTTAAGATAATCCCCAAAAAAGATCATATTAGATATTAAAACATTTGTGTCACTTTTATTTACAATTTTTTTATTACTACTATATGTATATATGTAAAACTTTGGGCCCCTACTTTTTGTGGGCCCTGGGCGTACGCCCGGCCCGCCCCCCTCCAGGCACGGCACTGGAGTGAGCTTGGGGGAATATTGGAGATACCGGTCTACTATGACCGCGAGACTTACCGTAGAGCGATAACCCTTTTGTAGTCTTCTTCTTAGACAGAACTAGACTAGTTTGGTTATTGTATCCTCCTTTGATTACAAACATTGTAATTAATTGTACATTACTTATACCCCTGTTTTTGGGATGAGCTCACGCCTTGGCGTTTAATGTATACCACCTTTTGTTCAATCAAAAAGTTTTTGTTCGCCCTGATTTTTAGGGTGTTACACTGGAATCCACAACGGTCATGACAAGAGTCCTTTAGCCACACCTGTGTCTTCGGACAAACATGTTATATTCTCTCTATCTTATTCAAAATTTAGAGATTTCTTATTTCTTTTCCTATTTTCCTCTATTTTAGATGAGAGTTTAGCATAGCTATTGGATCAAACATTTTCCAAAACTCCAACATTTCTAAAATAACATAGATGTTCGAGGTGCTTTAGTACAAACAAGACAAAAGTGATATAAGAGAGAAAGAGAGCGAGAGGTAGAAACTCTTTTTGGAAAGAAAGTTGACATTAAACCATTCATAAACATCATATGCCAAAAAAAACCAACATTAATACAAATGTTTAAACAAAACATCACATATCGAATCGTCCATTTCTCATGAACTGGCCATGTTTGAATCTGAGACCTTATTTACAGAAGTCAACCATCCTACTATAAAGGCCAAAGAGTTTGTTTGTCGTAAGCTTAATGAGTTTTATAACACCCATAACTTATTCGGTCAGCCAGCTATACATAACTTGTTTTGCTAGTGGCTTAATGATATAGAAACTAGCTTATTCAGTAAGCTTCTAAAGGGAAGCTTTACATAGAAAGCCAAGTACTTTTCCAAACCTGTTCTACCCAATTAAAAAACAGGTTCATTCCATCTATGGAAAAACTCTCCCAAGCAAAAAATTCCAATTTATACAGACAAATTAATTCATACAGATATGAACAATTGGATACAAGAAAAATACACCTGAAAATGCAATCCAAGGGAAAAGAAGGCGATAAAATGTGTTAACGTCTTATTCTCGTACAAATATTGAAATGTAAACACACTCATACGAATAGTTGTACCGTGTGTATGTAACGGTTCAACTGTGAGTTATTGAAATACATCACTTCAAAACCTAAACAATGACGACGAAGATAACGACTGCAATCACACCCATGTAGTTTCAATCACACTGTCATATATCTGCACACGAGAGATTATAAGATCGCAGCATTGATTAATGTAACCAATAGAGATCACCACTTCCAGAAAGACAAACAAGGAAAGGTGGTTCATTCATATGTAAATTGTCGAAAATTTTCTATTGAAGATGCATATATGAACCCATCTGTCACGTAGTTCATCATATGAATATTCAAATAGATTTTCTTTAGATTTTTTCAATATTCACATACGAACCTTTTTTTACGATATATACATCCAAAAACATAAATTCATGTTAATCTTGTATGTGTGATTACTATTATTAATCTTGTGTTTCTTTATCTGCAAGTGGTTTTTGTTGAGAAACTTACAGGAATGGTCGGCAGACCACCTCTGGTTATCGCCCTTCTTCCACTCCGAGAGAAAAACTCTGGTGCTATAAACCACCCCACCATGTGGTTTAACCACACTAGGACTATATACACTCAGATGAAGCTTAATGTTATTGACCATCCTTACAGCATGATAACCATCACCTAAATCCTTGCTCCGGGTCCAAAGAACAGATTCACCGGGTTTATGTGGGTCGAATCTTGGCAGCTGAACCTGCAGAAGCATTCACAAAAGGTCACCCACACCAGTGATGAAAGAAGCCTGCACCTTTATTATATGATATCAAACGGAACTTTGCTTTTGCTGACCATCTAGATATGTGATGATCGTGGTACCATTTTAGTCGATTTTCATATAAAAAAAAAAGATTTCTTTCAAAATTCAAATACCCAAAAGCACATTTCTACAAACAATAACTCGATTCCCATGAAAGAAGTTGAAGACATACTGAAATAGTGCCATCAGGAGAGTGCTGCATTGCCTGTCCAGTAGCTTTGTTGACCAAAGCAAAAGCGGGATAACCCTCTTCATAGTCCAGTAGCTTTATAACAGTCGCTGCCTCTACCCAATGCTGCAAAAACCAAAAAGTCAACGAAGATCACAACAGGAGCTGATCTGAAATCCTTTTCCAACATTTCTTTAAAATGATCAAACAAGCAGATGGTACCTGATGGGGATCAGAACTGTTGGAGGGTAAAAGAACAACTTTGCCATCATGGATGCTGAGTGAGTGGTTAGGCTGGGCCTTGCAGTAGAACCTAACGGTGGTTTTATTGTCTGTGAACTTTGGGGCGGGGTGGGGCCATGGACTCCAGGCCGTGATGGTTGACGGTTGGTGGTGTGGTTCGTGGCATGGACTACAGGCCGTGATGGTGATGGTTCACCGTGGTGGCGGTGGAAAAAACTCATTTTGTGGAATTGATTGAGGTTTTTGTGGTGGAAGACCTTAGTTTTATAAAGAAAGAAGATTGATGGGGTTGTTGAAAGAATACAATTTTGTCTTAGCCGCTGGATCGCCCCCATTCTCTATATTCTATTCTTCTCTTATTAAAAGACTTCGGTCTTTCCTACAATCCAAAACATAAGGAATCTTAAGATGACGATTTTCTTCTAGAACTCCATGACCATTCGTTCCTACTTGTTAGGAATCTTTAAACCATTGTCATAACTTATGTACACAGTTCTTCATCGAAACTTCCATTTGCTTCTCTTATTAAAAGACTTCGGTCTTTCCTACAATCCAAAACATAAGGAGTCTTAGCCGCCACGCCAATTTGTTAGGAATCTTCCCAAGACCATTCGTTCCTACTTTAATCCAGAAAAACTCAATTTGTTAGGTGTTTCATGAGTTTCCTATCTTTTGGGTCGCAATATTAATATATAATATAATTATACCACTTTCCGCTGAACTTAAACTAAGAAGCAAATGGAAGTTTTCGATGAAGAACTGTGTACATAAGTTATGACAATGGTTTAAAGAGCTCTGATTACTCTTATAAGAACTTCACAGAAAACTGACCTCAACTTTGAGTAAAATACCTTCTTATATTGCCAAACAAAAACACTACTCATCAAGATACCAATTACAAGTTTACAACCCAATGACCTCAAGATGAAAGTTTGTCGATATCCCAAAAAGATTTACAATAAATTAATTGAACAAAAACTAATAGATAACATAATAGTATCTACTAACACCTAATAAGAATTTAAGATGCAAAACCTGTAATATTCCATATATGAATCAAATGGGCCAAATGTTGAAGAAATATTTACAAATTGTAGATATATAATGCATAATATTGTTTCCAAATATTTACAACTCACTTACAGTCAGTCATCCAAGATAGGCTTTGGAGCTTCTTTCTTCTTTATTTTCTTAGGTTCATTATTTGGTTTAGCCTCATCTTTTAGGCCGGCTTTTTTTTTAATGAAATAATAGGTGTAAGAACTTATCACAAATTTAGAGATTTCTCATTTCCTCTTCTATTTTCCTCTATTTTAGAGGAGACTTTAACATATCGGTTGGATCAAACTTTTTCTAAATCTTCAAAATTTCTAAAATATAGCTGTTGACAGCAGTGCTACAAGAGAGGGAAGAGATGGCTTCAAACATAAAAGAGGGAGGAAGAAAATCTTTTTGAAAGAGAGTTGACATTAAATCATTCATAAACATCATATGCCATAAAACCAACATTAATACAAATGTTTAAACTAAACATCATATACTGAATTGTCCATTTCTGATGAACCGTTGATGGCCATGTTTGAATCTGAGACCTCATTTAAAGAAGCCAACCATCCTACTGTTAAGGGTTTGTTTGTCAGTAGCTTAATGAGTTTAATAATACTCATAACTTATTTGGTCAGTTAGATATACATGACTGTTTGGTAGTGATATAGAAACAAGCTTAATGATATAGAAACAGGCTTATTCAGCAAGCTTCTAAAGGAAAGCTTTACGTAGAAATCCAAGTTTTGTGGTGAAAGACCTTAGTTTTATAAAGAAAGAAGATTGATGGGGTTGTTGAAAGAATACAATCTTGTCTTGGCCGGCGGATCGTCCCCATTCTCTATATTGTATTCTTTGTCCTTCTCTTATTTTTAAAAGACTTCAATCTTTCCTACAATCCAAAACATAAGGAATCTTAAGATGACGATTTTCTTCTAGAAGTCCATGACTTCATGGCCGCCTACGCCAAGATTATGTTTACGCCATTTACTTAAACAAAATCTATCATAACAACTTTGATACCAAGTATCTGATCCAAGACACTTCCTACTTTCATCAGGATTTGTTTCATCCGGAAAAACTCAATTTGTTAGGTGTTTCATGAGTTCCCTACTCTTTTGGGTCGCAATACTAATCTATAATATAATTATACGACTTTCCGCTGAACTTAAACTAACAAGTAAATGGAAGTTTTCGATGAAGAATTGTGTACATAAGTTATGACAATGGTTTGAAGAGCTCCGATTACTCTTAAAAGAAGTTCACAGAAAACTGACCTCAACTTTGAACGATATCCGCATCAAGAATTACAACCCGCTATATTTGGTTTTTTTGGTCCCTGATCGTTTGCTTGCCGGCTAACCAAGCTTGCAGCCTCTCTTCGATCTCAGGCTCAGGTTGTAAATCTTTTGCCTTCATTTCCAGATGATACTTGTATGCTTCTTCCAACATCCCATTCAGAAAAAGTCCGTGAACTAGCGCCACATACGAACTCCGATCAGGGTCTAGCCCATTACTAATCATCTCGTTCCAGAGCTTCGACACGTTTTCCAGTTCACCCCAACGACAGAATTTTCTGATCAACATGATGTAGGTGTCATGATTCGGGCAACACCCCATTGCGTTCATCTTCTTCAAGAGTGAAAAAGCTTCTTCGCCTGTTCTTGATGCACGAAAGAAAGCATGGTACGTTCTAACCGTGGGCAGCAACCCTCGTTGCAGCATTTCATCAAACACCTGGCGTGCATCCAGGATTCGTCCGGATTTACAAAGAGGCATGATGAGCGAGTTGAAAGTAATCGCGTTTGGAGAAATCCCTTTTTGTTCCATCGATTTCATCATCTCGCGGGCTTTCTCCACGAGCCCGGATTTAGCAAGAGCGTGAATCATTCCGTTGTAAACCTTCCTATCCGGAATAATCCCACTCGCTTTCAACTCATCGAAAATCTTTACCACCTCTCTGGTTTCACTCAATTTCGAATAACAAGTTATGATACTCGAATACGATATAACATCACGAGGGATCCCTTTATTACACATCTCCCACCATATCCTCTTTCCTTCCCGTGGACTACCAATCACATTGCACCATCCGTTGAGCACAATGTTGAAGCTCTTCGTACTCAACGGGTAAACATCTGTGTTACGTAACATTAAATCCTCCGCTTCTTTCATGTTTTTATACCGGCAAAGTGCCGAAAGAAGGTCTTGAAACGCATCGATTCCCACCTCGAAACCAAACCGCTTATACGCGTAAAAGGTGTTGATGGCTTTTCCCACATCATGAACAGCAGAATACCTTCTGATCATGATCAACAATGTCTGAGGAGTCACCATTGATTGACCACCACCATTCTTTCCACCTCTCTTCATCTCGTCGACCAAATTCCAACCGGCATCGAACCTTCGTGATTTACCCAAAATGGCAATCATCGAGTGGTATTGGCGCAAAGAATGCGCGTAATCCGATTGCTTGCCGGACCACACGAAGAACGTAAACGCAGCCTCCCAACGGTTTTGCACCTGAGAAAGAACTTCCGTCACCAACTCCGGTGAGGCGGACACACCGCATTTCTCAAGATTGTTGTTAATAGGCAACGGAATTTTGTCCAGGTTGTCTGATTATGTCCATTATCAGAATCTTTGAACAAAACTAATCTCTTCCCATGGTTTTCTAATTGGTTTCCATTCGTAAGTTTCTTATTGATCTCCATTGAGCTCATCAGAGTCTGAATTTACTAAATATGTGGAAGTTGATCGAATAATTATTCAAGGGTTTGGGTGGATAATAAAACGATGATGGTTTTGAGAGATATCGATTCATAGAAGTGGATTTGAGTCCAGTATTCATAAAATGAAGAGAAGCAGTGAAATGGAAGAAAGAAGATGCATACCAGGTGTTTGATGAAATGCGTCAAAGAGACTCCACCTTTTTCACAAGCGATGAAAATGACTTATTGTCTCACTCCACATTTTCCATGTATTATATAAGATTTTTAAACATAAATGTTTATAGTAGAAAATTAGTATTTTATTATATATATTTAATATTTTAATATGTAAATGTGGATGATCGCGAATAAAAAACAAATAAACAACTTAATTACTTTTATATACAAATGCATATGGTTAAATGAAAGACTAAGAGAGAGCTGTCTTACTTTACAACCGTATAAAATGTTACAATCCGTTTAACCTCATGTAAAGCCATTTATTTTAGTTTATTCATTATGGTTCATTGTTCGATTCATGTAATGTATCGTATTTCTATTAAATGCACATATTACCATGAAATGCATATAGATGTGTACGGATACTTTAATCTTTCAAAAACGGTTTATCCACAAAAATGTTAGCAATACAAGTTATAGAAAATCAAACATGGGTAACTATCTATGCTACTTATATAAAGGGCTTAAACAGTTTTTTTTCAGACAAACTGTTTTTCACGAATTTTACATGTTGTAAAGCCTTAAGTACAATCCTACAATGCTGCAATTGGAAACTGCCGTCTCTCTAACATCAAAGCACAAAACTGAAATCCCACGAAATTGAAAACCTCAAATAACAAATTTCAATTTCTTTTCCTCTTCTTCGTTCCAGTTAGTTTACGTAAATCCCAATCCCTTTGATTTCAATTCCAGTCCACCCTATTCAACTTCTCCCTGATTTTGGCTCTCTCCGATTCTTGGTTTTGTTTGAAGATAACGAGTAGGGAGCAATGATTATGGAAGTAATGAAAACGAACCAGTTAAATTTGAATCTTCAAATTGACATCTTATAACTTATTCTCTCTGATTCCCTGATTTTGGTGTTCGATTAAGCGCATGGCATCCAATTAAAGGTGTCACCAGTTTCAATTTGAATATCTTAACAGTTTCGATTCGAACATCTCATCAATTTTTATCTTGTTTAATTATAGTTCTCTGGTTGGAAACTTAGGGTTTCGAGAATTATTTCACTCCAATTATTTCATATATTATTGATCGGTTTTGAATGCCTTGTGTAATTTTAGTAATTTTTGTATCATGTCAGAGGAAGATGTTGGCCAATGGGGATGTGAGTGAGACTGCTGAAGAGATGCATTATGGTTTTGATTTTTTTGTATCCAAATTTTGATTATGAACTACCGGTGCTCATAGTGGCGGTGTTAATGCATCCAAATTTTCAGCTTTCTATGGAGTAAGGTAGCATTTATTGCTTGAATGTGTAAGTTTATTTATTTGTGCATTCTTCTCTCTTCAAAGAATTGACCTCATCACCTGTGCATTTTTGTCTTTGTGGCTGCAGGTTAAAGTATGCTACGATATTTATTGTTTGTTTGGAAAGTCTTGTATAAGTTAAGTGATTCAATTTTGATATTATAACCGGGATGGTAATTTTATTCCTCAAAATCTTGTTATAGTTGGATATTTATTGTTTCATTTCTTTGAAAGATTTCATTCACTAATCACTCATAGGTTCTTGCAAGTTAAGTTGTCTTTGATAATCCATTCTTTGTAGTATTTTGATGTTCTAATTTTGAGTGTTATATTTTTGGTTTCAGGGGTTTCACACACTCACTCAATTAGCAAACACGGTTTTGTTTCATCTGCACGTAATTTCTGTCACTCACGTATCTTCTCTCCACACCACGTTTTTCTGTGACTAATCTTAAGTGGTTAGAGCATCTCCAGTCGTCCGGCAAATTCAATTTTGTGTGTTGTCTTCCCCTTCAATTCTAAGATTTACAGATTCGGTGACCTTTTTGCACGACCTCATAAGATAATGAAAGATGTTTTGATTAAGTATCTACTTCTTAAGCACCAACTGTTTGATAAAATGCATCAATGAACAACATCTATGGATAGTTGCTGTATTTGTGCTCCTTTACCCAAATCTGACGTTATTCATCTTGTTCTTTTTCTTGAAACTATCCATGCTCATTAATGATCTATGTAATAGTATGGAATGGTCTCATATTTGTAGGTGTCATTTATATGGCTAAACTCTAAACTTCACCAGTGTACATTTTTTGGTTCAACAGGCCTGTTGTTTTTACTTATGGAACTGATGAGTCCAGATTGGCTGCCCTGACCAAAGGAAGAGAACAATCTAAGTCGAGGAGTAGCATTGTCACTATCCAAATTTAGAAGCTTGGAACCTTTTATCCACAAGAGCCTGACCACCAGGTTTGTTATTTTTTTATTCAATTCTCTCCTTGGTTTATAAACAATGTTGGCACACCCATATTGGATTATGTCACCACTGACTTTAGCAGCTATTAAAACTCATCCGGTGCATTAAGTGGCAGACATATAGTGGCATTTTGACTATCAAAGCAAGGTGGCATCCCAGTTCGCATCAATGGTTCTAAGCCTTAGAGGTTGTTGTGAGGGAGAGAAAGGGATTGCATATATATTTTCCATCCACTCTGGAACTGAGGCAGGTAACTTTTGTTTTTTCTTGGCCCAAAGTTTCTTCCTTAATCATGAATCTTGATATCTTTCTCATAATCAACAATTTGGTAGAACTTCTTGAGGTACATGCTGAATTGGATTGTTAACCATCAAAAATTAAGAATGTAATTATAAACCTGCAATTTGCAGCTTCTATGTATCAGCATTTGCCTCTAAGTGACCCATCTGACTCATACGATAAGTATTTTGATGAAACACCCACCGACGATGATTTATCAATTTGGAAACACTAATTTTTCGATGCTCTCATGGTACTCATCTCCCATCTGATAAAAAGTTCTTCGAAACTATTCCCCTTCCCCTAAAAGAAAAGATTTGTGTTGATGATAGCATATTGTTATAAGTGCATTGTCAATAATTAAAGTATCAATGACTTCATTTTACGATACAGAATGATGATGTAACATGCCCTACAGTTCCTTTATTCTAACAATATGTTACTTATTAGTTATTACAACATTTTCTTCATAACTATACCATATCAATTCAAGAAAGAAATTTAAAAAGATGACTTTGGTGGAAAGATTGTTGGTTCCATGCATTTTACTGTTGGCAGGATGACTCTACCCACCTGAGATTTTTTTTTTTTTGGAAGAGGTATCCCAGACCACATTGGGCCCAGACTAATCCTCGGCAATTTTGGGCCGAAGCCCGACTGCTAAAGCATGCAGCTCGGAGTCGAAGCCCCCGTACCTCCAGAATGTGTCCCCCAGGGCTCGAACTCGGGTTCACCACTATGTAGTGCCCAAGCCTTACCACTAGGCTAACACTCCTTTGGTTCTACCCACCTGAGATTCTCCTTGGTATGCATAGATATGGTATGAAATTAATATGCACTCTTTTGTAACTAAAAGTTATCATTATAAAAAGTACATTTCATCAAAGCAGTACTTTATTCATATTATCTGGATGGACCAGATCCATACAAGTGATCTTACACATCTATAAGAATATTGAAACTCAAATCTTGAGGATATAATTGGAGGTAAGCTATGAGAATTTGACTCTGGGTATAAAATATAAGAAGCTAATAGTGGAGTGAATTGTTTTACTTCTCTCTATTTGCAATGGAATGAATTGTTTTACTTCTCTCTATTTGAAATGCAATGAATTGTTTTAGTTCTCTCTATTTGCAGTTTTAGTTCAGGTGGGTCATATATGTAATAGGCAGGACTTGGAACTTATGATAACTTTCCTCTTTTATAACGTTTTAGAGATTTCTCTAAATTTAGAGATTTTTACAACCCTGTGAGAGATGCGGAAGAATGTGTTGCACTTGAAGGTCATTTTGCACTGGAAGTTAATATGATGTCAAGAGTTAAACATGACAACTTAGTGAAGGTGGATTTACCTATTACAAGATTTGAACTTGATAGATGTCTTGCTTTATTATTCTAAGTTTAATACTTTTTTTTGCAGTTTATTGGAGCTTGTAGAGATCCTTTAATGGTGATTGACTCTGAGTTGTTACAAGGGATGTCACTCCCGAAATACTTAGGCAGTATGCGTCCAAATCAATTAGATCTTCGTTATGGCGTTGAACTTTGCTCTTGATATCGCTAAAGCCATGGACTGTTTACATGCCAATGGGATTATACATAGAGATTTGAAACCCGGTGATTGTTTTCTTTATTTAATTCTTGATTCTTCTTGTTTTCAAATCTTTATTCATATTCATAATATGAAGATTGAATGATTGATGATCATATTCATCTATGAAGATTGAATGGTCGATGATTATATCCACATATGAAGATTGAATGGTTAATGATCATATTCACATATAATGATTGAATGGTTAATGTTTATGTTCATATATGAAGATTGAATAATTCATGATCATATTTTGTTGTCATTTTACCCGCCTTTCTCTTTGGTACTAACAACATATATGATCTTACTGCTTACTGCAAATCAGAAGTCTGTGAAGCTTGCAGATTTCAGCCTTCCAAGGGAAGAAACTGTGATGGAAATGCTGACGGTAGAGACTGGAACTTACCGTTTGATGGCACCTGAGGTTTGTAGTTGTTAATCGAGTTTTCAAGTATTTGTACACTTTGGTTTGATTCATATTTGTGTAATATACTTTCAAAACTTTCGTGAAGGTTTTATCCAAATCAAACGAATTTGGATAAAATGAAGGTTTTGAAACTACGTTGCATCTTCATGCAATTTTTATCCGAATCATATGAACCTTGTATAATTATCCAAATCATATGAACCCTTTTTTTCCTTTTGTTTATGTTTACTGATTTTTTTCTAATCTGCTCCTTCTTCAGTTTACTGCCTCTGCACTAATAGTTCCTTTTTTTGTTTACTTATTTTACTCTAATTTGTTCCTTCTTA
This sequence comes from Centaurea solstitialis, assembly GCA_030169165.1. Taxonomy (NCBI): domain Eukaryota; kingdom Viridiplantae; phylum Streptophyta; class Magnoliopsida; order Asterales; family Asteraceae; genus Centaurea; species Centaurea solstitialis. Next base: position 1,215,055 of record CM058042.1, on the reverse strand, counting down.
GTACTTCTTTTTAAGTTAAACCATATCTTTCATTTTTCTGTACACAACTAAAGTTACATTTCATGTAAACAGGTCATGAAGAAAATGCTCAATTCATTTGTAAGGTGGTGACACTTGACGTTGGTGCTAATTGTCAAATAATTTCGTTTGACTGTCCTCGTAAGAATTTAATCGAGTTTTTCAACGAGTTGAGCCAAATGTTCTTGTTATGAAGCTCGACTCATTAAAGTTGCACAAGTTTTATTTTGTATTCGAGATCGATTAAATTTGTATTATCCAGTTTGCAATATAAAATGTGTATTCAAAAAATTAACATCGTGAAAATGAGATAGAACAAAAAATGAAACATGATTGTCGTTTCGTGTTCTCAGTTTTCATTTGCAGATATTCCGCGCTGCATCGCGCGCGGGTACCTATCTAGTCACCGTTTAATGATTGATCGTTCTTTGTCACATAACACAAAATTTAGAGATTTCTTATTTATGTTCCCCTATTTTAGAGGAGAGTTTAGCATAGCTATTGGATCAAACGTTGTCTAAATCTCCAACATTTCCAACATAGCTTAGCTTATGGAGATGCTTTAATACCAATAAGACAAAAGTGATACAAGAGAGGGAAGAGATCGCTTGTAACATAAAAGAGGAAGGAAGAAACTCTTTTAGAAAGAACGTTGACATTAAACCATTCATAAACATCATATGCCATAAAACCAACATTAATACAAATGTTTAAACTAAACATCATATACCGAATCAGTCCAACTCCCATGAACCATTGATGGCCATGTTTGAATCTAAGACCTCATTTACAGAAGCCAACCATCCTACTGTAAAGGCCAAAGAGTTTGTTTGTCGAAAGCTTAATGAGTTTAATGATACCCATAACTTATTTGGTCAGCTAGCTATACATGACTGTTTGGTAGTGGCCTTTGTTATAGAAACCAGCTGATTCAGTAAGGAGCTTCCAAAGGAAAGCTTTACATAGAAAGTCAAGTACTTTTCCAAACCTGTTCCACCCAATTAAAACAAAGATTCATCCCATCTACGAAAAAACTCTCCCAAGCAAAAACTTTTTCCAATTTAAATAGACAAATTAATGCATACAGATATGAACAATTGGATACAAGAATAATACACCTGAAAATGCAATCTAAGGGAAAAGAAGGCGATAAAATGTGTTAACGTCTTATTCTCGTACAAATATTGAAATGTAAACACACTCATACAAACAATTGTACCGTGTGTATGTAACGGTTCAACTGTCGAGTTATTCAAATACATCACTCAAAAACCTACACCATGACGACGAAGATAGCGACCGCAATCACACCCATGTAGTTTCAATCACACTGTCCATATATCCTGCACACGAGAGATTATAAGATGGCAACATTGATTAATGTAACCATTAGAGATCACCCATTTCCAGAAAGACAAAGATGGGAAGGGTGGTTTATTCATATGCATATTCAAATAGATTTTCTTTAGATTTTTTCAATGTGATTCACATACAAACCTTCCTTTTTTTACGATATATAACCTTCGGCCCGTATAAGTATCAATATATACATCCAAAAACATAAATTCATGTTAATCTTGTATGTGTGATTATTATTAGTCTTTGTTTCTTTATTCGCAAATGGTTTTTGTTGAGAAACTTACAGAATGGGGCGGCAGACCACCTCTGGCTATCGCCCTTCGTAAACTCCGAGAGATAAACTACGGTGCCATAAACCACACCACCATGTGGTTTAACCTCACTAAGTACACTCAGATGAAGCTTAATGTTATTGACCATCCTTACAGAATGATAACCATCACCTAAATCCTTGCTGTGGGTCCAAAGAACAGATTCATCGAGCTTATCTGGGTTGTATTGTGTCAGCTGAACCTGCAGAAGCATTCACAAAACGAAAAAGCCTGCACCTTTATCATATGATATCAAACGAAATACTTCACTAAATGCATTTTCAAATGACATGCGTAAATCTTTTGAGATATATATGGGTGTTCATCACTACTCTGCTCTTGGGAATCAGTAAGAGCATTGTTACAAGTATTTGGTAAGAGATCTGGCAAATTGCTTTTGCTATTTTTGTATCTAGATAGATGATGATCATGGCACCATTTTAGTCGATTTTCATATAACAAACAAGGATTTCTTTCAAATACCCAAAAACATATTTCTACCGAATTGAAGACATACTAGAGGAGTGGCACCAATAGAGTGCTTCATTGCCTGTCCAGTAGCTTTGTTGACCAAAGCAAAAGTGGGATAACCCTCTTTATCCTTCACTCTGATGCTAAGACTCCCTGTCTTTATCCAATGCTGCAAAAACCAAAAAGTCAACAAAGATTGCAGCAGGAGCTGATCTGAAAACATTTTCCAACACTTCTTTAAAATGTAATGATCAAACAAGTAGAAGGTACCTGATGATGATCAGAATGGTTGGTGGGTGCAAGAACAACATTGCCATCATGGATGGTGAGTGAGAAGTTAGGCTTGGCCTTGCAGTAAAACCTAACGGTGGTTTTATTGTCTGTGAACTTTGGGGTGTGGTGGGGGGCATGGACTACAGACGGTGATGGTTGATGGTGGGGCGTCTGGTGAGTGGGGTGCGTGGCATGGACTCCAGGCGTTGATGGTGATGGTTGACGGTGGGTGGTGGGGTGCGTGGCATGGACTCCAGGCCTTGATGGTGATGGTTGACGGTGGGTGGTGGGGTGCGTGGCATGGACTCCAGGCGTTGATGGTGATGGTTGACGGTGGGTGGTGGGGTGCGTGGCATGGACTCCAGGCGTTGATGGTGATGGTTGACGGTGGGTGGTGGGGTGCGTGGCATGGACTCCAGGCCGTGAAGGTGATGGTTGACGGTGGGGCGTCTGGTGAGAGACCTGGCCTACACGCCGTGGTGATGATGGTTCACGGTGGGTGGTGGGGTGCGTGGCATGGACTCCAGGACGTGAAGGTGATGGTTGACGGTGGGGTGTCTGCTGAGAGTCCTGGCCTACACGCCGTGGTGATGATGGTTCACGGTGGTGGCGGTGGAAAAGATCCATTTTGTGGAATTGATTTGAGGTTTTTGTGGTGGAAGGACCTTCATTTTATAAAGAAAGAAGATGGATGGGGTTGTTGGAAGAATACAATCTTGTCTTGGCCGCCGGATCGTCCCCATTCTCTATATTGTATTCTTTATCATTCTCTTATTTTTAAAAGACTTCAGTCTTTCCTACAGTCCAAACATAAGGAATCTTAAGATGACGATTTTCTTCTAGAACTCCATGACTTCATGGCCGCCAACGCCAAGATTATGTTTTCGCCATTTACTTGAATAAAATCTATCATAACAACTTTGATACCATACCAAGTATCTGATCCAAGACACTTCCTACTTTCATCAGGATTTGTTTCATCCGGAAAAACTCAATTTGTTAGGTGTTTCATGAGTTCCCAACTCTTTTGGGTCGCAATATTAATCCATAATATAATTATACGACTTTCCACTGAACTTAAACTAACAAGTAAATGGAAGTTTCCGATGAAGAATTGTGTACATGAGTTATGACAATGGTTTAAAAAATGCTCTGATTACTCTTAAAAGAACTTCACAGAAAACTGACCTCGACTTTTTAAACGATAATCGGCATCAAGAATTACGACCCGCTATATTTGGTTTTTTGTCCCTGATTGAGTGATTGTTTACTTGCCAGCTAACCAAGCTTGCAGCCTCTCTTCTATCTCAGGCTCAGGTTGTAAATCTTTTGCCTTCATTTCCAAATGATATTTGTATGCTTCTTCCAACATCCCGTTCAGGAAAAGCCCGTGAACCAGCGCCACGTATGAACTCCGATCAGGGTCTAGCCCATTGCCGATCATCTCGTTCCAGAGCTTCGACACGTTCTCCAGTTCACCCCGACGACAGAATTTTCTGATCAACATGATGTAGGTGTCGTGATTTGGGCAACACCCCATTGCGTTCATCTTTTTCAAGAGTGAAAAAGCTTCATTGCATGTTCTCGATGCACGAAAGAAAGCATGGTACGTTCTAACCGTAGGGAACAACCCTTGTTGCAGCATTTCGTCAAACACCTGGCGTGCGTCCAAGATTTTTTGGGATTTACAAAGCGGCATGATTAGCGAGTTATAAGTAATCGCGTTCGGAGAAATCCCTTTTTGTTCCATCGATTTCATCATCTCGTGGGCTTTGTCTACGAGCCCGCATTTAGCAAGAGCGTGAATCATTCCGTTGTAAACCTTCCTATCCGGAATAATCCCACTCGCTTTCAACTCATCAAAAATCTTGATCACCTCTCTGGTTTCACTCAATTTTGAATAACAAGTTATGATACTCGAATACGATATAACATCACGAGGGATCCCTCGGTTACACATCTCCCACCATATCCGCTTTCCCTCCCGTGGACTACCAATCACATTGCACCATCCGTTGAGCACAATGTTGAAGCTCTTCGTACTCAAAGGGTAAACATCTTTGTTACGTAACATTAAATCCTCCGCTTCTTTCACGTTTTTATACCGGCAAAGTGCCGAAAGAAGGTCTTGAAACGCATCGATTCCCACCTCGAAACCAAACCGCTTATACGCGTAAAAGGTGTTGATGGCTTTTCCCGCATCATGAACAGCAGCATACCTCCTGATCATGATCAACAATGTCTGAGGAGTCACCATTGATTGACCACCACCATTCCTTCCACCTCTTTTCATTTCGTCGACCAACATCCAAGCGGTATCGAACCTTCGTGATTTACCCAAGATGGCGATCATCGAATGGTATTGGCGCAAAGAATGCGCGTAATCCGGTTGCTTGCCGGCCCACACGAAAAACGTAAACGCGGCCTCCCAATGGTTTTGCACCTGAGAAAGAACTTCCGTCACCAACTCCGGCGAGGCGGCCACACCGCATTTCTCGAGATTGGTCTTGATAGCAACAGAATTTTGTCCAGGTTGCCTGATTATCACCATTATCAATCCAACATCCCTTTCAAGTTCAGAACTTTTGGCAGAATCTTTGAACAAAGCTAAGCTCTCCTTATGATTTTCTAATTGATCTCCATTGAGCTCATCAGAGTCTGAATTTCCTAAATATGTGGAAGTTGAGGAAGAGAAAAACATCGGAAATCCGGAAGGTTTGATCGAATAACCATTCAAGGGTTTGGGTGGATTAAGATGTTGATAAAGGATTTGGGTTGAGTAAGTGGTGGCATGAAAGGTGGTTTTTGAACTGAAATAATTGGGATGTGAAAGCCATGAAAATGATTGCAGAAATCTTGTTCTGAAGTTCCACATTCTAAATCTAAACCTAATTCGTGTTTACTAACAGTAAAATGATAATGGGTTTGAGAGATATTGATTCATAGAAGTGTTCAGTAAGCAGTAAAAGAAAGAAAGACTAACTATGCATACCAAGTGTTTGATGAAATGCGTCAACGAGAAAGACCCTTTTGAACGACTTCTATTTGCGATGTGGATGTTGGAAGGGGGTCATATGGAGCTTATTCGACTCTTGTAACTTATTATTTTTCGTATACACCCCTAAACTAACACAAAATAACAAACTAGCCTCCCAAATTATGTGTAAACGTGAATAGATGCTATGGACATGTAAAAATATATTGTTAAACGTCAAACTGAGAACGTTTTTAGGGGTGGATTTAAATGAAAACCGAGTTTCAGTAGTGAACCCGGGGAAAAAGTAGAGTGTGGTATGTGTCTATACCTTCACAACATGTTTGTTTTATGTATATTCATTTTACCGTATTTCTTTTATATTTGACTTTGTTTTACAAACAAGTAAAAAAGATCCACATTATAAAACAAACAAATGTGAAACCATCGGATTGTAGAACAAAAAGATTTATTCAATATCCTAAGTTACAACTTTAAATAAATCATATGAAATAACAGATAATGTGTACTAATTATCATGTTCTCATAATTTCATGGTAATGATTAGTCTTTATCCCCAATGTATATATGGGTTCGGTTCCGGTGAAAAATGTCAAATCTAATGAGAAATATAAGAAGTGATTATCAACCGTAGAATGTGAAATGAACGAACATTAAGATGAGATACACTAAAATAAGATGAACGTAGATGCACCAGATCAATTCCGTTTTATGTTGCAATTCATGAGAGTGTATTTAATTAAAAAAGACCAGTGGTTAAAAAACGTTCTCAGTTCTCACCGAGAATGAGAGTTCCACATGACCCCATGACAATGTCTATATATATATATATAGGGTTAGGTTAAAATGAGAACTCAATTTTGATTGTGAACGTGAGGACAAATCTTAGCCACACATTTTTGGTAACGATGGACGTGATCACAGAGGATTGACGCGATTTATGGCAGGGTGAAGATTATTAAAGGAGAGGACCCACTCAAAGCCGCATTTATTGACCAGATGAGTGGCTGAGATTTATACTCATGTTCACAACTAAAACCGAGTTCACATTTGAACTTTTTCTCTCTCTCTCTCTCTCTCTCTCTCTCTCTCTCTATATATATATATATATATATATATATATATAGAAGAAGTATCAAGTGAAAACCAAATGATTCTTATAAACTATGAAAACCAAATCTAAACCATCCGTTTTTTCAATCTACGGTCATGAATAAAGGAGCGGTTAATCATAGGTTAGGGGGTGTAACCGCTTCTTAACCGCTCATTTAATCATGGCCGTAGATTGAAATAATGGATGGTGTAGATTGGTTCTCATAGTTTGTAGGAATTGATGGGTTTGCACTTGATACAACCCCTATATATATATATATATATATTATAGTTTTCATATAAAGTTAGGGTCGTTTTGGTATTTATCTATAGTGTAAGGCCTATAATTAAAAAGTTATCCCTTTATAAGTCGGTAATAAGCTCCATTTCAACGTTAGCCAGCCTAGTAAACACAACTGCTATCATAATAACGTAAAGGGTTTCAATTTCAATCGAGAAAGGTTAGTTCCCAAAATTTTCCCCCAATTTCAAATCTTCTAAAATTCTTCTGAATTTGTTGCATATATAGCTAATTGATCACATAAACCCTAGATTCACACCATGAATTCCGATCGCCGGAATCTAGAAATCTTCATTCAAGCACCAGATCTTCAAATCCCAACTCGTGCCCTAACCCTAACCCTAACCCCCAATTTCACCATCCGCCATCTCAAACAATCGTTTCTCTCCCAAATTACTTCGATCCATCAATCCATGGCGTCCTCCACGTTCTTCACGTTGAACGGCCGCCTCCTATCGGATTCCGACGCCGTTGAAAAATCCGGCGTCACGAGCTCGTCGACGTTAACCCTCAGGTTCCGTCTCTCCGGCGGCGGAGGCGATGGCGGAGCTACCGGGGCGGAGTCACGCGACTGTTACCTCAACATGTATGCGGAAAAGAAGCCCGATAAGGTCGATCCGAACGAGCAGAGGCTGTCGAAGTTTACGAATTGCGCGTTGTCGAACGAGCCTTTGAAGCATCCTATCGTGGTCGATTACTTAGGGAATGTGTTTAATAAGCAGGCTTTGGTTGAAGCGTTGTTAGGAAAGAAATTGCCGAAGGCGTTTTCGCATATTAAGGGGTTGAAGGATATGGTGGTGGTTGAGCTCGATTCGATACCTGGATCGGATGGCGGTGAAGTGAAGTTTCAGTGTCCGATTACGGGGTTGGAGTTCAACGGGAAGTATAAGTTTCATGCTTTGAAAAGCTGTGGGCATGTGTTGAGTACCAAGGCTTTAAAGGAGGTTAAATCGTCTTCTTGCCTTGTTTGCCATAAGGAGTTTGTGGAGTCCGATAAGATTGTGATCAATGGGAACGAAGAGGAGGTGGTTGCGTTACGCGAGAAGATGGAGTTCGAGAAGGCGAAGTTGCGAGAGAAGAAGGTGAAGAAAGTGAAGAATGGAGAGATGGGTGATGGAGTTAAGATAAGTGGGAATAAGCATGGGATTGATTTGAAGGCGGCCGAGAAGGTTTCGGGGAAGATTGAAACGAATGGGAAAGTGGGTAACGGGAAAAGCGAAGGGAAAAGATTCAAGGCGGGCGATCGGGTTCCTCAACATTCGAATAAGGATGTGTATGCATCGATTTTTACGTCTTCGAGGAAATCTGATTTTAAAGAAACGTATTCTTGCAGATCTTTACCCCTCGGAAGGAACTGATCGGTTGAGAATTGGTAGCGATTTGGGTGTTTGATGTATGGTTGTAAGTTGATCTTGATGATATTATTGTTTTGATATTAATCAAGAATGTCTGCTTTGTTTCTTCAATTTGTAAAGCTGCATAGTAGTCTTGTTTAAAGATGTTGGTGACCATGTTATACTTGAAGCAATCTATCTGGCTATTATGTTTAGCTTTTGATTTTTTTGTGTAAAATGTGTGCTTGATGAAATGGTTTTCCTGGGTTTAATTTGGTTTAATGATGGTTTACAACTAAGATGGTTTTGATTAGAGGACAAGTACATGTTCAACTGAAAATTAGCATACCATGGTTCATGTTGGTGGGGTTGGTGCTTGTTGCATTTTAATGGCTTTTAGCTCAATTTGTAATACGTGGGTGTTAGGTCTGCACAACCGCTGAGTGAGTGAGGAATACCCCACATTATGAATTTGACAGTCGCTGGTAGGTGTTTTAAAGGATAAGGAACCAACCAACAAGTTTATACTTATGAAATTTTTCTTTACATATTTTTTATACTTAAATTGAACCACCACTTATAAAAATTGTGGGTCTCTTTCTACGCGTGTGAAATCTTCACTATTTTGACGAGATTGTAAAAGAGTTCACTAAAAAGTGAAGATGTTAGTCCAGAACAGTGTTCAAAAAGGCGTGCCATGACGCGATACGGCACAAGACGCATCTCTACCGTTACGAAATGTCCCATAACGTTTCTGTAAGGCATGGCTCACGCCATAGCGCCTCAAGGCGCACCATATCATTACGAAACGCAAGATGCGTCTCTACCGTTACGAAATGTCCCATAGCGTTTCTATAAGACGTGGCTCACTCCATGACGCCTCAAGGCACGCCAGAATGATTAAGTTTGTTCAATTTCCATCTTTTTATCATACCTTTTTAGATTAGTTTGGTCAGTTTCCATCTTTTTATCATACCTTGTTAGTTTAGTTTGGTCAATTTCCATCTTTTTGTCATACCTTTTTAGTTAAGTTGTAAGATACCAAAAACCACATTTGTTGAAATATGCTACTGTACTTGGTTTAAAATGACTGAATTGATTTAAGTGAAATACATTACATATCATACTCACATACCAAGTTTTATCATGTTTTTAAGTGAAGTTATTTAAGTGAAAGGTTCATGTGCTAAAAATTTAGTATATCATACTTAACACCAAGTGTTATCATGTTTTTTGTCCTGAAAGTTAACTTGTCTTGTATAAGGTTATACATTACATATGTTTTTTCAGCATTGATGTCCAATAAATTTGACAGAAACTGCTCTTGTATCATGAATTTCATATCTGCTTCTGTTATGGTGAAGGATACAAGTGAAGCTGCTGCAAGAAGGTTCTAAAATACTTGTAAACTCGACTAGATTGCTCGCAAACATGCGTTGCCTCAGAAATTGCAAATGCGTAAAGGCTAAACCCCATTTACCATTAAGCTCAATTTGCCAAAAAGGAAATTTCACTAAAAAAATCTAGCTCCAGCTGCTTGTAACAATACAGAAGGCATCTTCCATCAACATACATATTTTGTTTCAAGTTTTTTTAATCATTCTTTTTCATTTGACGCGAGTTTAAATGCTGAAAGTGGTACAATTGCTGCATAGGGGGGAAGGCATTGCAAATGAAGTAATGAACACAAATATTCCTTTGGACCGACCAATCTTTAACAAAATACAATGCACAGTACAATTTTAGCTAAATGAATCTTCCTTCTTATGTCTCATTGTGCTTAAAATTAACCCAAAAAATTTAATTTCTACCAAGAGTCAGAAACTCAAGAATAATAGCTATAATGATAGTGAAAAGAATATTTTCTCACAGGGATTTACCGACTGGCTGGCTGATCTAACCACAACCTGCTGAATCCATATCCACCCCACGTCACCAGGTTACATGCATGATCGACCCACAATGTACTAGTAGTAGTGGTAGTAGTTAGCGGGATGCTGACACCGCTTCAATTGCACTGCCCAATGGCCAAGCAGCTTCAACCAATGAATTTTGGTACTCCACTTTTTTCACCAGTGTAATCTCTTGCCATGGATCCAGGTCTGTTCAATAACAACACAAGTAATCAGATACTTCTTTTACGTATTTTTCTTTATCTTTTTCCTAATTATAGCATTGCAAATGAACGAGAGCTGTATAGGGTTTTTCTTATGTGGGTATAAGACTTACCGAAGCCATCTACAAGTAATGTATACTGATACACAAGATCCATGCATAAGTATGGTAGGTTGTCATTCCCAACATTAGGATATGTAGATTTGGCATTCTCGAGTGTGGTTTCACAAGCACGCTTAGCAGCATCCTGGAAATCTGCTGGACGAACTATGGCAACGGGTTTACTTGCATCAACAAAACCAGCCTACATGAAGAGATGGATCTCACTAGTCAATATGGGGGTTAAATTTTCTGGTTTTGCAAAAGTTTTTGAAGGATATTATGTAATACCTCAGCAGCCCGGTCAAAGAAGAATGAAGCAACAAATAAATTCTTTTGTCCATCACCACCCCCACCATTCCACACCCCACCAAAAGTGCATTTCATGTGGGTGCAAGTTGATTCATTAACCTTAAGAGCCTTTAGTGCTTCTTCCCTGCATTTGTTCATGTCCGAACCAGAAGGAGGAGATGAAGCTTTGTATTCAGTTCCTCCATATTTATAAGCCCCTAAAAGATAAGACATGAATAAGAAATTAATATCCAGGTGTCTAGTGAACATGTGTTTCACTCCAAATAACAATGCCCCAAAGTTGCAAATGATACCTTATTTCTGAAACCCATTTAGTATTGCAAAGAAGACACATAAAATGACTGAATATAACCATTTTAGAACATAATATCCTCATTTTTGAGACCTCTACATGGCCTCACAAAAAAATATGCAGAAGACTATCTTGAGCATTACCATTATAGCCAGCCAGAATGCATGGATTGTCGGAATGTTTTGTGACTCCCAGGATCTCAGCTCGAGCTGCTAATAATCCATAGCGCAAGTAACTGTGAGATGATACAAAAAGGAAATTGAGTAGAAGTAGAGCAAATCAATATGACCACAAATGCAGAAACAGCCACAAAATGAAGACATTAAAGTAGTGGAAATATACACTAAGTCGCCAATTCATCCAATTTGATTGTAATGATATTAACTCTTCTTTTCCAAATTAGGGCCTGGTGTGGGAAGTCAATATCCGTATAGAAACAATGAAGTTATGAATCAGTGTGGATTCTAGTTTATAGCCTTCCTAGCTTTTTTATAATACAGGTTAGATGGCCTACTGTCTCTTAATTCCCGGTTTGTGGTAAATAGACTTCATGTTCTCATAGTGTTCTACGATCTTGATGTTGGGTACAAAGAAAGTAAATGTATTTTCAAATCAGGATGAGAGAAACCTGTTCTACCTTCTCTCACCTACAGAGAAAGCATACACACACACAGAAGAGAGATGAGGCAAACCTGTGAACATAAAGGTAATATTTAGTTCCCATGAGAAACATTTCCTTCACATATGTATCCTCTCCATCTGTTATCCTTGGAGCCTTAGCAGCATCTGCCTCTGAAATAGCATATGCCATTTGTACTGATCCACCACCCAGATCAACTACACCAACAGTGTCTGAATATTTCTTACCCAATCTTTTTAGCAAATAATTTATGGTCACCTGTAGGTATGACACAGGTTTTATTATGCAAAGCAAGAATACGATATGATAAGAAATCTGGTGTCTCTCAAACCAATATCGAAAGGAGTTTCAGGTTAACCATGGAGACATATAAGACATCAAAAAGAAGACCTAATGCTCACTTAGGAAAAGAGCATATGCACATGCATAAACATGTTCCTCAATCAATTTACTAAGCACAAAACATGCATCTTAAACAACTATCAACATTGCAGCCACTTTCACACTTTGTCATAAGGAAAAACTTATTTAGTCAGTAGCATGTGCCTAAAGCACCCAACCAAAATCTGTCATTTGAGACACATTTTCAGAATGAATGAACAAAAAAATGAAATTGGCTCAACACTTATACTAAGAACACGTGCATTTACAAGGATATAAAAAGTAAGTAGCTTACCCATTGATAAGCACCTTCCTGAGTTCCATCCAGAACGGTTACCCAATCATCATTTGACTTGAGGCTGCTCTTAACTTTTAGAAAATCTTTCACCTATATGTACGTAAATTCTAAGATCAATTAATACAAAATGAAAATCTTCAAACAGGAGAAAATCTTGAAGGTAAAAAGAGAAATTTGCAGAAGAGTTATTACAGCTTGCAAAATTCTTTCAGATGCATCAACTCCCAACTGTCTCAGACCTGCAGTTGCCTGCATAGAGATGTATGATTCAGGATGCATGCACAACTCTTAAAAAACAGAAGCTTTATTAGTCATACAGATCACTAACCCCAACTTTGACGGGTGTATTTTGGCGCACGTCTTTTGGAACAACCTTTTCTGCTTTATCTAAAAGGGGCAGAAGAGAGTCTGCAGCCGCTTTAGGGTCGTTTGCATATGCACTCAAACCTGGTTTCAACTACAACATAGAAGTATCAAACGAAATCTTAGTCTCCTTTATACAACAGGTAAACAAGAATATCAATAACATCTGAAAATAATAAACTTTCACTGCCATAAAATGCCAGGCATATTTCTTAAGGCTATTCAGTAAAAATTGCCTAGAAAGAAAGCAGAACATATTTCCTTGCTGTTGGAGTTGAAGCTCCCCGCATCCAATGTGTAACTACTTAGCTTTAGATCTAGTTCATGTATTCGTTTAATGATCGATCGATCCTAAGAGACTTATTATTAGCTTAATACACAAAAGCATGACCCAGTTTTCTTTTTCTATTATCAGCAATTGAGCATCTTATACTTGGTCAAAGACAGAGCTATTAAAAGTACTTTTGATCTTCATTGTCAGTTAATCAAATGGCCTAATGCCAAATACTACATGCACTAAAAAAGAAGCAGATAATCTGTCTTATTTTCTGTTCTTTCCACTCCATCTCTATTTGTTCATTGAGTACAATGTCGTCTATTCCGGTGGTTTTCGAACGAAAGTATAGTTTACTAACACTGACCAGACGTATTGGTTGATAAATCTGAAATAATTGTTACTAATTATGCAAAAAACTCAACAAAAATGGGGCCTTGATGTACCTGCTCAAAAAGCTCAAGCTCTTTGCCAATGTGCACCAGATCCAAATTCTGATCGAAGCAGAAGACATGAACTCTACTCCCGGAGCTACCGGCATCAAAAATCACGGCGTAGCTATTCGACGGCGGCAGATCCGTCTGCAGCGCGTAATTCGGCGTAAACTTCCGGTTCTTCGTAGGCAAAACGGCGTCGTTGGGAGATCTCGTGGAAGGCATGACGAACAGAACGAAGGAGACGAGAAGGAGCGGGATCGAAATGACCAAAAGGACGCCGCGGTAGCGGTTGATCCTATCGGAGAGCGACTCGTTGTACGGCGGTTGACGATTGCGTTTCAGCATTTTGTCTAGCTGATCCGCCAACGGCGGCGGCGGCGGCGCGGAGGAGGAGGAGGATACCTGACCTTCTAGAAGCTCGGCGGCCGACGGAGATCGGTACCGGATCTGGCCGTTTCCGGCAGCGGCGGCTGAAGGAGGCTTCACGGACTGATGAGAATTCTCCTGTACAGACTCCAGCTCTTCTCGATTTGAAAAACACACACAACACACTCACACACACACACGGATTTTTCCGATTTCAAAATCAATCGATGAAATCGATCGATCGATCTAATCAATCTATCAGATCGATCGATTTTAGAGACGAAAAGTAGGTGTGAAGAAGACGAACAGATACAGAATCGGAGGTGGAAGCGAATGAGATCGGAATCTGATCGGAGAAGAACAATGCCGGCGAGTTTCTCTCTCTAGAATCTTCCTTTTTTCCGATGGGAGATTTTGTGTTCAAAAAGTACCAAAATTGAGAGCTTTTATATAAACCTGTGTGTTAACTACGCCTAACGATTTGTTAAGAGTCTAACTGCAGCAAAGGCACGCCACGCCTTTACGTGATTTGGACAAAATACACAAAGCAACTTTTTGGAAGGGTGTTCGGGTCAAAGCCCGATTAATTCCCGGTAATTTTGAGGGCTAAATATGGTCTCGTTTAAAATGTCTTCAGACATGTGTACGGGAAGGCTCGAACTCGATTAGGGTGTTATGAACCTTCCGAATGATAACTAATCCGTCACAGTACTAGAAGACGATTTCAATGATATGTTAGTACTGTGTTTGGCAAACTAACTCCAAAAGTAGTTGAAAGCTGACAAAGTAACTGTTAACTAATAAGCTGGTTGTATTAGGTTCAAATGAGAAGTGCTAAAAAAAATGAGAAGTAGAGAAGTAATCTCCACCACTCATCCGGTCAATAAAGGCGGCTTTGACCGGGTCCCCTCCTTTAATAATCTATATCCTCCCATGAATCGCGTCAATCCCCCGTGATCGCGTCCACCGTAACCGATCAAAGCCAACTTTATTGACCGGATGAGTGGTGGAGATCACTTTTCTACTTCGTATGTTTTTAGCACTTCTCATTTGAACCTTTCTCGGTTTTCTCTAAGCTAGTTAGTATCTCATAAGCTAATTGTGGACTAATAAAATAGCTAATAGTTGATAAGTTTACCTTATTGATAAATGATATCTGGTAAAAAGTAGGTTATAAGTATATAAAATGACTAAAAAAGATATCTTGAAAAATAATAATTAATATTAACTAGAGTATAATTAAAGGAAGTTTATCAGTTAACTAGTTTATCAGTGACCTTTTCTCTATAATATTTAATTAGATTATTGTATTCTATTTTTTGTAAATATATATATATTTGATTTTTATCATTGAATAAAATTTTGAACAATATTTATATAAAAAATATAGATAAAAAACTCGACCATGCATTTCCAAGGTTTTCATGGGGCATGGACAAGATGTGTTCCAGCTCACATACAATGATACAAGTTGGAGTTTCATATACAATTGTTTAGAATATTTCTTATTTTTGTTTTATTTAGAGATAAAAATTATTATTAAAATAATATATATAGAAATATATATATATATATGTTAACATTGAGAGTATAATTCGACTAACAATGTATTATTTTGCTTCTCACACTAATTTTTATTCATTTCACTGTTTTTTATGGTAATTGTATGTTTCTGGACCAACTTATATGTACCGACTAATCTTTTAGGTGACCACAAATAGCTTAGAGTCATTACAAATGAACCTTTCTATAACTAACGTCCGGATTTAAGATTAATATAGAAAATTTTCCACTACATTTGCCAATATACCATAAACCATGTGGTTATAATTCACAGTTTACATTAACTTAAATGAATTCATTACTGAGAAAAATAGGATGTATTTAAACCTTTATCTTTATCCAAAAAAATAGGAAAAAAAGAGCGTTATAATCGGATAAAACACACTTTTTGATGCTATATTTTGTTGTTGTTTTTTTGTATTTTAAGCATTTATCAATTCTGTTGTGATAATATTTGCTCATTTCCCTGATCAATTCTATAAAAAGGGAAACAAAAACTTGAGAAAACAAGCATCAAACACCACACAAAAGAGTGCTAGCAGTTAAAATAGATTACATTAAGTAAGCATTGTCAACTTCACAACTTTGTTCTTGATCAATAATATGCTATTAGGGGTACAAAGGCCATAACTACTTTTCCGTCGACCACGGATCCTGGATTCGTTATGTTTTCAAGCGGATTTCTGCTTTGAAGGTGGTGGAAAGACGATACGAAAAGCCCACCCGGACGATATTGCCCCTATGAACGGACCAATCCAGTAAACGTAAAAATGTTCCCATGTATTGTGGCGATTGTATACATATGCCCATCCAAACGCCTATAGAAAACACAAACAATCATTGCAAAGTTATGGTGAGGTTGTTTACCTCATTGGATTACGCTCTAAAAGTACCCTTCTAAAACATTTATCACACATTTTCACGTAATATTAGAACCAAAATCTACCACTTTAAGGACTCAACACTGTGGCCATGAGGCAATATTTGTGTCTAGCCTCCATTGAAGAACCGACATATCAGCCAGACTTAAACCATTTCTCCTTCATATACGTTGTAACCTCATCTCTCTCCTCAAGAGTTTTTTTGGAAAGTAATATAATGAGACGTGCATACTCTCATATAGTATAATATAAGAGCGGATGTCTATCACTCTAGAAACTCAGTATTTTAGACCACTCAATACTCGTTTCACCCCTCACCCGTTTTGTCCCCTCTCTATACTCTGGGACAATCTGTATTTTGTGCCCGTCTAGCTTCTGTTCACGGAGGCATGTTAAACTCCCACATCAGCTAGACTTAAACCAGAACGTCCCTTTTATCTGAAGTTTTATTTTTAGATACTTTTTTAGACCTATTGACGATAATATATAGCAGAAAAATGTAATTTGAAGAAGTTTGTGAATATTACATTAGCAGGATTCATTGAAGGACCGGTATAGCCTCCACCGACGGTAACAAGCGTCACAATGGACGTTGAAAGCATGGCGTTTTTCATAAGCACGCTGTTAGGGCCTCTAAGGATAACGTAGAGCACGGCAATGGTGCTCGTGAAGGTCAACACGCCTTCAACAATGGCGCCCGTATGCATGTCGACTCTCAGAGACGGTCCGCCTAACATATATTTGTATTCACGCGGCATTAATTCGAGAATCGCGAAAGCACCAAAAACAGCACCAACAGCCTGCAAAAATCGCCACAGATTTTGAATCATTCATGTCGATTTCGTGTTCAAAATTATGTTTTAATGACCTCCCCGTACCTTCTGGGGATCCAGAAGGAAAAAGTTTCAACGATATCGAATCTGAAACTTAACTAATTTTTCGACCGATTTACACACCAAGGTTGCGTTTGGTTGTGGAAAATTGTTTTCATTTTCCTAGAAAACGTTTTAAAAAAATAGAGTTGAGTTTTCATGTTCTGTTTTCTATGAAAATTTTAGAAAAACGTGTTTGCTTGAAATCGTGGGGTTTTTATTTTTCAATTTTAAAAAATCAGAAAACACGTTTATAAAATTTTGAAAAACTACTAAAATCAGTTTTCTAATTTAGATAGAAGTTAGGAAAACAGAAAATTTTCGTTTTCTTGGAAAACTTTTGAAAACTGATTACGTTTTCTAAATTTTCTTTTTCTTTGCTAAAATTTTCTTGGAAAACTGGAAATTTTTCCACAATCAAACGCACCATAAATATCTGTATAATTGCAATTTTGCTTATGATTACCTGAGCAGGAAGACGGACTGCGGCGGAGACGAGAGAATCGCCGCCGAGTCCGACAGCGTAGAACGCGGCAGTACCGGTGGGATTGAAACTAGCACCACCTAAGGCGTCGGCGATCATACCGAAGACGAACAATAGGACGAAGACAAGGGAGATTGTGATGAACATTGACGCGATTCCTTTGACGCCGATTGCTTTAGCTATAACGGAAGTAACAGCGCCAAGGGAGGAGGCACAGATCACCCATAGGAACGTCAAAACACCGTCACCAACGGCCACCTTGAGCAGCCCCATTTCTCGGCCTCCGGTTCACCGGAAAAGGTGCAGAGAGGAGTGGAGTTGGAATCGGAATCGGAATCGGAATTGGAGTTGGAAATGGAATTGGAATATGAGATTGAAGTTGTTATATATAGAGAGAGTTTAGGAGTGTAGGAAGAAGAGTGGTGTGAATTGATATTTAACTAAAATGGTAATGACAATGAGTGATGAGTGTGATCGACCAACCAAATTCTCATTTGCAAGTTTGGTAGAATTGAGGTGCATCACCAACTATGGAAACCTTGAGGTACTTTATAGCATTTGGATTTAAGTATGATAGAAATAGGCACGTTTACGTAATGGAATTTAATGGAATTGAAATTCATTAGAATGGAATTTGATAGAATTTGATCAAACGTTTGATTAGTAGGAATTCAGTTCTCTTATTTAAACCAAAGAATGATGAATTTCTTATACTGTGAAATTCAAAGGATGTCATCAACTTTAGAATGAGAATTGTCATTCCGATTCCATCAAATTACTAACCAAACAACCCCTGATGGAATTTTTCACTGCATCCTCCAAGACTTGATTAACAAGTGTGTCGTAACCTGATTGATAATTGCGATACTTGTGTTCATTGTGTACATGTTACCATTTATTTTTTATATGAATTCATGAAGTTGACATGTTTATGAAATCCACAATATAGTAAGATAACATTGAACTTTCACAAAAAATACTATGAAGGTAGAAAGAAACATGAAATCTTTACTACTAAAACATCTCCATTATATTTTGTTGAAAAACACAATGATATTTTGTTGTTCTACGAATCTTATTGAAACATGTTAATGTCACAAAATTCCAAATATATTTCATATTACATTGAAATATTCAGAAATTGTTGAAATATGTGATCTTTTAATTCTTGAATTAGTCGCGGTTTTACAAAAATATGTAGGGAATGGATTTTCTCCAACTTTATATTACTATTATTTTTTTAAAACTTATTATATTCATGCAAACTTTTTATCATATTTACTCTTGCTTTTTTAGATGTCCGGTTTTGACTTTGTTCAGCTATTAAAAGCAAGATGTCTTATTTTGACTTCATTAAATAAAAACTTCTAATTTCAGAAGATAAATATTTCTCTACATGTATTTCAACTCTTCACTAAATTTAAATAAATTTTAAAACCTATAAATAGAGGAGAACTCTTTCTAATATGTTTCTCAACAAAAATAATGTTGCCATTGAAAATCAAAAGAGAATTTTTTTTTTTAAACGACAAAGAAAGGCACGCAAGGACGAAAGCTTCGGCAACGGCATCACCCCCGCCAAACGGCTAAGAACAAAGCGACTAGCAAGAAGCTAGAAATACTATAAAAAGAGATTGAACATTTTAAGAGCATGAAATATAGATTGAACAAACATATACAGGAGATAAGATAATGCTGATGTTTTGACATTCAATCCAGATAATGAAAGGGTTTATTGCAAGATATATTATTTGCAATATCCATATTTTATTTATTAATACTACAACAACTACTAGTACTAGTATTAATTCCTCCTAATGCTATTGATTTATTTATTTATTTATTACTCTGTGGCCTTCTTCCCTTTGCGTCTGCTGCTGGTTTCCAGAAGATAACAAACCATGGAATCCACATCATCACCAAATATGCTGTAAGCCTCCATGGCCTGCAAATAGCTGAACCCCATTGATAACACCATCTGCATGCTGCTGCTACTGCATAGCACCTTTCCTTCACTCTCACCTCCAGATGCTGCTTTTTGACAATCATCATGGAATTGAATTCAATCAGGTTTTATAGAAAAAGGAAAAAAGATATATATATATATATATATATATATATATATAGTGGGAAGTTATTTTGCAAACCATAAAAAACGTGCAAACCGTGCAAACTCATGGTTGCACACGTAAATCAATGAAAAATCTTTTATAGAGTCGTTTAATATGATGAAAATGTTTCATATACTAAATTTTGTGATGAAATTGTTTCATATGAAGATGTTTATTTACGTAGAAATGAAAAAGTTTCATAGAAACGATAAAAAAGTTTCATATGAATAAAAAACACCAACATATGAAACAATTTCCTCAAAATTTGATGTTTATGAAACATTTTCATCATATTAAACAACTCCATGAATCAATTTCACTGATTTTACGTGTGCAACCATGAGTTTGCACGGTTTGCACGTTTTTTATGGTTTGCAAAATAACTTCCCTCTATATATATATATATATATATATATATATGTATAGGGTCAAGTTCAAATGTGAACTCATCTTTCATAGTGATCGTGAGGACCACTGGTATCGCGCCACGTGGCAATATTCAGTCTGAATATTCATGCTTTATTCAGACTGAATAAAGCTTGTATTCAATCTGAATAAAAGCTTAGGCGTCGATTCAGATTGCCACGTGACGCTATTTTGTTGGTCCTCACGTTTACAACGAGATGAGTTCACATTTGAACTTTCCTCTATATATATGTATATTTAGGGTCAGGTTCAAATGAAAGCTCAAATTTGATTGCAAATGTGAGGACAGCCGAGAGCACGCCACATGTCCTATTCGGCTCGGCTCACATTCATTCAGACCGAATATTATACATTATTCAAGGTGAATAATATAGTATGCAAACTGAATAATACAACATTCTGTACTATTCATATTGGTACCGTATGTGTTCACCTTGAATCATGCATAATATTCGTTCTGAATAATCTTGTATTATTCAGCCTAAATATCCCACGTGGCATGCTCTCGGTTGTCCTCACGTTCGCAATGAAAATTGAGTTTGCATTTGAACTTTCCTCTCTCTCTCTCTCTCTCTCTATATATATATATATATATATACACACACACACACACACAAGACATATATATAATATGTATATATATAGTAAGAAACTACTTACTGCCTCCAGAAGATGATGGTTCAGCACCAGATGTTGAAGATTCTCTTGGACCAAGTTGCTGTTTGAACTTATCATTTGCCATATATTCAGCCCTTGAAGCTTCCATCACCATACGCTCGATTTCTTTCTCGGTTAACTCCACATCTGACCAAAGGAGAGCCTGCATTCGCCATATATCATCTCATACCATCAACATCTTAATATCATCTCAAAAAGCATAAAGGGTGCATGCGGTTTATTACATTATCTATCTGTTGATCTTGTTGAGCTTTGATTGCTGCCTTCACTTTATCTTTATCAACGTTCGTCTGAAAATGAAAACCAAAATCAATCAACCATATTATTCAAATGTCAACCAATTCACTAACATACAAAACCCTATTCCTGTTTCACCAAAAAAATCTACATAATCAAATAGAAACATCCTCCTCCGGGCCATCGTTTTCTTTTGTGAAATCATACAGTTACAGCTTCATGTATTTTATATCAAAATTTTCCTATAGAACTTCTTTCACTTGATTTAGGCTATAAGGACAAAGAAACTCGGAGTTGCAGCAATTTCGACACTCAAATTTTGCTCACCATCTCTAAACACGCTTCAATATCTTGAATTAGGCTGTTGCAATTATCAAGATGTATGTTATTTTAAAAACCGTGGACCTTGAGGTACGGTATCAGCCTATTGTCATACCCTAAGTAAAGGGGTCAAATAGTCAAACGTGGTAGGCCAAGGCACAACCATACAAGTAGTTAATGCAAGAGTGGTTATAAGTGAGGTAGCATATATAAAGGGGGGTTTGTGTGCTTTGGACGAGAGCCTTGGGAGACATTCGGCAGTCTCGAAGTGCCCGGAATCCTATGTTCTTTCATTCAATTTTAGTTCTAATTCCATGATCAAGTCACTTTTGTGTAAGAATTTCCTCTATCTTTGCTATTGTTTGGCCTGTGCTCCCATCACTTGTAGCCAATTGTTCAAATAAGATTTCACTTGATATCGTCGCAAAAATATTAGCCTACCGATGGTCAAAACTCAAAAGTGCATCACATTATATGGGAGGTCTTGTCAAAGACAACGTAAGAAGATAGTTTTGAGGTGAATCAAGTTGATCAAAGAGATCTCCATCAGGGGTTATAGCCTGGTGGTAGGGAGTTTTCCCTATGAAGGAGAGGTCTCAGGTTCGAGCCTCTCTGGAGGGTTTCTTCCTTGGAGCTTCCTGAGGGTATTTCCCTTGGGGCCCTTAGGGTTATTATCCCCGGGGGTAGGTGAAGCAGCCCTACCGAATTAATTAGGGGGGTGTAGAGGAGTGGGTTTGAACTCGGGGCCCGGATAAGATCAACCGTGTTCAAACCTTATGCCTCTACCGCTGAGGCGAAGCTTTTCAAAAAAAAATAATACTTGTTTCTCAGTGCAAATTGGGTGCATAGAATCACATGATTAAAAGAATTTGCATTAGTTAAGCCGTGGGAATGATTAAAAAAAAAAAGAGGTTGACTTATGAAGCAACAATAGCATTTTTCTGAAGCACTTGACACTAGTTGATAACTTGAGAAGAACTCTGAAACCATAACCCTAAACCCCATTGCACCCCTTAAGTAACATTGTTGATCTTTTCCAATTTAAGTGAATAGTATTTTGTTTTTAACCCATGTCTAACAGCTCAATTCTTTTTTTGAGATCTTATTTATTGAAATAATGTGTTTCTAACACTTCCACATATGCTTGTGATGAGAGTGAACCTAGGACTAAAATGCAAAGAGAGCATCAGCTGCAGAAATGATTGAAGCGAAATCCTCATCAGGTCAGTGCACGTAGTAATGAAAGATTCATGAATTTTTTGTACCGACCGTAATATAACAATATTTTATTCGTTATGTTTCAGTTAAATTACTGGTTAGAAATGCATGCATTGGTCCTCATTAAATTGATATCTTTGTTAATTTGAAGGGGCCTGGTACGAAAAATCCAACTTTGGAGCAGGGTTTCTTTTCTCTCCCACCTTGTTCATCATCTTTTCTTAGGTTCGATTAGATCTTTTAGCTGTTCCAACTCCAGATTCAACCTTCCGTTTATACTCGGATTAATCTTTTTGGTGTCTATATTTTAACATAAGTATTTCTTCCTTCCTTTAGTTTCTTGATAGATACATTTCTATGCTTTTGGTTGTTTAATCCTTCTCTTAGCTTAGTTCTATGTTCTTCTTGTTGTTGTTACTTCATTCATGTGTTTTAGATAGTGTTCTGTTATAGATTTATTTTACCTTCTTGTTTAGTTTAATGCTTATTGTTTCTTTGTTAGATCATATTAGTAGCTTAGCTCAAGCAGGTTGATTAGCTTAATACTTGAGCTATGTTACTATTATCGGTTTGAACTAAAAAACATTTATATGAACTTACCCCCTGCAGGCAGCTAAAACCAAGGCCGGCACCTATCGCCAATCGGCGTGGATCAACAAGAGAGTTGTAGTGGTTGCCATGATGATAACTTAGCCGGATAGGAGGTGTGTCCGTGTTATAGCTCCCATGAAATATATTGATAGGCTCTGCAACCACGCAAATTTTTGCACGTCAAATGCGTGAACCAAAAAAGGGCATCCTTTTAGCAAGTACTGTACATAATAGCATCATAATATACCAGTGCTATACGAATAGATATGAATAGGCCGATTATACATTTCACACAATGCTTGAATCTCCACATTATTCCCGTACACCTGCACTCACAAATGACAAATACAGATGGTTATAACATAAAAAAGCAAGATAGAAAGGTTGTATATATAAATCTACGTACTTTATCCCTTCTCTTCCTCTTGCAATAAGAAGTGAAACCTTCTGTTATAAACTGCGAGAAGTGGTCTCTCTCACGTTCCTGGATGAAGTAACAACTTGTTAGTTTATTTATTTCTCAACAAAAATGATTTTTTTTTTTTGCAAAAGACTAAATGAAAATGCTCGTGAATACATTACTGACCACACGTACACATCAGGGATTTTCGCAGAAAACATTTCGACAATTGCAACGAAAAAACAAGTATTTTATCACTAACTAGTTAGCTGAAAATAGAACCACAAGGGAGTTTAATGTGGTAGTTAATACCTTATTTATATTATATAATTTATATTAGCTAGAAAAGGAGGGTATCTATGCAAAATTCACTCTCTCCATTTTCAGTTGCCATAAAATGAAATGTTCCTTCTTTAGTGGCTTTCATATCCAAATTTACCCATTTGCCCATTAGTAATCTATACATGATGTCCGTGTCACTGATTCTGGACCAGAAATTCTGTCAATTTTAATAAGACATTTTAGACTTCTAATTATTAATCAAACACCGTCTGTCAAGCCAAAAGTTGCATTTCTAGGAAGCAAATGGCTTATTTAAGAATACTTATGAAATGGTCTCGCAATTGCGTAGGGGTTTCAAGAAACAAGATTAAAAAAGCAATCACCCTGCTTGTTGATACTTCCCTCTACCATTTCTACCTCACCACCTCTACTTAGTGACAGAATAACCAACTATAGATAGATTTGTTTAAATATACCATGAAAGGAGCTTCAAAACATTTCTCTTATCGTGAGATACTAGGAGGCATCAAGAGATAAGGGCATGCACTACATATATCCAATGTCCTTACTTTGTCATCAAGCAAAAAAGACTAAGCCAATTTTAAGATGCTGGTTACCATGTTCAATGTGAGAAAGGTAAATAAAGTGAGGGTCAAGGTACTTAGGAGGAGGGTAGGCCAAGGAGGATGAGTAGTTGAGGTTGGACATTAGGCATTTCCGAGGATACGACCTCTGATAGGAGTTCTTGGAGACACAAGATAAGGGTAGCAGACTAGGGGTGGAAATCCATAGTAGGCTAAACAGGAGGTAAGCGTATCTAGAGAGTTAAGAGGAGAGGGGTAGAGCCAGCGTTCGACCTCCTAAGCCTTAGGTTATACTAGGGGTGTATATTTATTTCGGTGAAGAATCATGTGAGAACAGAGAAGTTGAGTTAACATGACAAGCATGAGAAGTGGATCTGAACCCTTGATCACTTTTAATCTCAAGCCCCCCATGAATTAAGCCTGATCCAGTGCATCTCATCCTAATGTGAATCCAACAGTCGACGACCACTTCTCATGCTTCTCACGTTAACTCAACTTCTCACCGGAACCCAACCCTACTTATTCCTCCCTTTGGTTATGTTGTCTTGTACCTACTTCTATTTGTATGTTTGTTGTTATTAAATGTTGTTGCTTCTAGCTCGTTTTCAAGTTTTAGCATTGTCTTTCTTATTTTTCAAGTTCTTATGTAGCAAGTATTTTCCTCTCTTTTCGCACACTTCGTACAAAGCAGGGGGTCTTCATGATAACAGTCACTCTACTCTTTGACATAGAGATCAGGTCTATGTAAATCCCAGACCCTGTTGCCTGGTGTGGTCTATCTACTAGATTGATTTGGGTTGGTTTTACACGCACTTGAATTGCTAACAGAAGAGCTTACAATTATCCTATATCTAATTCAACACTTATCAATCATGGCATATTATTTAATGAGATTGAGAAAGCGCTAACATGCTACACATAATGAACACTCAAAAAGACACTTGAAGTATGAGGATATGAAATTACCATGTAATCTATGCACATTTGCCTAGCCAAATCATATGCTTCAGAATCACCATACACTTGATCTGCAACGGCACGAAACAAACAATTCCCATCTTCCACCATTCGTTTCACTTCATACCCCTTCGTCCGTCTAATATCAATCTCAAACTGACGTTCCCTTTCCTGAGAAATAAGTACTCCGTTAATTAATTCCCACAAAATTCGACTCCCAATAACAAGACAACTGCATCAAAAGAACATCTCAGCGTTCTACTAACAAACGTTTCATCTGTTTTCTTAACCTTCCCCTAACGTTACACAAATATGTCATAAAGGGTATACCAAGATTTCAAGGAAAGCTACACAAAACAAAAGGTACACTATCACACATCCTAAAAGTTGCACAATTTAAATCACAGGGCACAAAGCCTATTAATTCAATGGTGGTATACCGTATTAGTCTGATTATTATTCAGTTCTTTGTAGTGACTAAAACGACTAGAACTCACAGCATCATCATACGAAGACCCGTAGCAAGAGTTCTGTTCATCAGCGCTATTGTAACCATCGTTTTCACAATGAGACCTCGGAGACGAAGCTCGAGATCCCACCGGCGATGTCCTAGTCGAAACAACCGGCCAAGCAGTTGCCCTCCTCGACGGTCCAATCCGCAGACCACCAGAGTTTCCAGGAACAAATCTCCGCGAATTCGAACTTGTCGACGAAGGCTTCGGCGGTGGAGCAGGCGGCGGAGGCGGATACGGACGTCCACCGATCGTCTGAGAAGGATAATCATCAATCTTTAATCCATCTTTCTCCTCTTCTTCCTCATTTACCCTCAACCCACCAATTCTCTTCAACATATCCTCAGAACACATGACGGATTCATCCTCAACTTTCTCAGTAAGATCATCATTACTTCGATCATCCATTCGATCACCATTTCGATCACTGTCAACAGTTTCTATAGGAAGATCTTCACAAGGAACCTGTTCTTGAACCTCCTCCCCTGCTTCCACAAGCTGAGGAGGAGAAGCAACTTGAGCCTGCGGTGGACTCGAAGAACTCGATCTGTTGTTATTCGTGTTATTCGTACTATTCGACGACGAAGCCGAACCTCTTTGAACAAAAACACGAGTCATCCTTATCCTTATCCTTTCCCCCCTTTCGAGATTCCGAACCTTTTCGTTACCCTAGAACCCCTAATTGGTTGTGAAAATTGATTTCCCCTAAATCAAAACAATCAAACACAAAAAGTTGTTCAATTTCCGAACCCTAGATTATAAAACCCTAGCTTTCGATTTGTCACGCGTCCTGGCCTTAGGCGACGTGACTCCAATTCCACCGCTGAATGATGATTTCCGCTTATCGCTCCAACCGATCTCTTCTTCGTCCTCCAGCTGATGAATCGATCTCTGCATTCCCCTAACAATTCTCATGAGATTGAAGAACAACCAAACCCTAGCCCTTTTTCGAAACTAAACACGAATTTGTGTTTTTTTTTTAATACCTCCGATCAAATCAGTTCACCAACCGACAAAACCAAAACAATTAACACCACCACCACCTGCAAATCACGATCGTAAGAAAAAATTAACCCTAAAAAACGTATAATGAAATCAAAAATTGAAATCAAACGATTGAAGGAAAGTGATTAATTTAACCTAAAATTGAGAATTGGAATGGAGTTGGTGTAGTGATCTAAAGGAGTGTGTGATAGAGATTGAAGAAAAAGAGTGGATTTAATGGAGAAAGTTGGTAGGGTTTTTGTGGAGCAGAAAATTGATAAAAGGGGATAGCTTGGCGACGAAGGAGAATATTATATAATATTATATATCTATATATGTGTGTGTATAAATATATAGATATAGATAGATATAGATAGATACAGATAGTTGTGTCTCTAAATACGCACGTACAGAGAGATGAAAAATGGGAGGCTGCGATTTAGCGGCGAAGGTGAGACAGGTGGCGAAGTTTTAGGAAGCACGTGGGTTTGCAGGTTAACATAGTTAGACCAAGAATACGGCACAACCGGGTGTAAACGAGTCGAGCCGAGTCGAGTATCAGGTAGTTCGAGTCGAGTCGTTAGTATCTCGAGTCGAGTTTTGACCGGGTTCATTCGAGTCGAGTTTTAACCGAGTTTTGACCGAGTCAATTTCGAGTAGCTCGCGAGTTTTCTTGGATTGAGCCGAGTCGAGCCGAGTATCAGGTAGTTCGAGTCGAGTCGTTAGTATCTCGAGTCGAGTTTTGACCGGGTTCATTCGAGTCGAGTTTTGATCGAGTTTTGACCGAGTCGATCTCGAGTAGCTCGCGAGTTGTCTCGGCTCATTTACACCCCTAGGCACAAGTATCTGGTTTTGTAGATTCATAGTCGCATCAGATTCACGTTAGTTTTTCATTATCTCATTCTTAAAACATCGTCAATACGTATTTAAAACAACATAATTTATACAATAAATCATGTATGATTTACATGATTTTGTAGGTCATGGTTTAAGTTACGAACATGACTTTTTTCGTTTGTTAATATAAAATCATATGTGATTTTATTGGTTTTGGAATTCTTTTGTATAGATATTGTTTTCGTTTGAACTTGACTCTACGTATGGATGTATGGTCTATACACATGTGTTTCCTATTATAAATGGTAATTTTATACTTTGATAGTTATATGGAGCTATTATTTCAAGAATTTTCAAGATGTGACAAGCAAATAACCGGCCAATTTGTGATAGTCCCATAATAAAGAGTATGACTTGTGTTTGTGTTCAAAGTGGTTTTGCTACTATTGGTTCGTTTTCATCGTTTGATAGTACAAACATGTCGAGTTCTTCGTCTTATTTGAGTCAACCGTAGGTCGAATTGCTCCTCCTTCGTTTTTGGAAGTGGGGGAGGACGTTCAAGAACTGGTTCTTGAAGATCTTTTAATATAAACTATTGATAATATGAAACATGCATGGGTTCTGAAAAATATTTTAAATAAAATAGTGGTTGAGGGTAAATGAGAGAAAGAAGAGAAAGATGGATTAAAGGATGACGATTATCCTTGTCAAACTATTGGTGGGCGTCGGTATCCACCTCCAACACTTGTTGCACCACCAAAACCCACTTAAACACGTTCCAATTCCTAAGGAACTTGTCACAGAAAATTCTGCTAGTTTTCAAATTATACCATTGAGAAGAACAATCACTTGGTCAGTTGCTTCCACTAGAACCTCATTGATGGGATCTTGATCTTCTTCTTCAAGGTCTCGTTGTGAAAATGATGCCTACAATAGTGTTGAATTGTTGATGAACAAATTTCTTGCTACGGATTGTGTTGATGATGTGTGACTTCTAGCCATTTAATCACTATAAATAACTTAATAGTAATAAGACTAATCAAGTAGTATGCCTTCAGATTAAATTATAGACTTGTGTCATGGAATTTGATTTCCAAGCCATTGGACTAAAATGTGCAACTTTAGTCTATGCCATAATGTACCTTTTGTTTCCATTAAGGAGTGGCCCGGTGCGGCCTGACCAATGGTCATCTCTATGTGAGAGCGACCAATTTTATTTTTATTTACATTATATATGATAGTTTTTTAAATCATAGGTTAACGTAATTTTTTCTAACATTTGTCTAAATAAATTTAAAACTTATACTATATATATATATATATATCAATCAATTTTAAATTTTTAAAAATTAACATACGACATTGGTTAAATTTTTTTCTACCATCTTTTTTGTATTAATTTACATATTATATTGTAATCGACTATTTTTCAAGATGTCATCTTTTTTGTCATTTTTACATGTTGATAAACTAGTTATTATCAAACATAATTTGTTTCTTAACTCATTAACCTCAAGATTTTATCAAACCAAACATAAAATTGAAATGTAATTCAATTTCAAATCCAATTCATTTTTACAAACCAAAATAACATAATTATATGAAGTTTGAGTTGACTTCCATCAACACTCATTGTGAATATAACACTGACAACATTACAATACTGTGGGAAGATAACAAATTTATCAAACATCAAATTACATAACCACCCTTTTCAACTCTTGATCAAAACCACCTTTAGCTCCTCCGGAGAGCCACCGCAGAAACAACCACCAACACCATGAAAATGACGGCTGTAATGAAGGAAGCCACAACGGCGCCACTGACACGCTGGCAGAAGTCGTCAAACTGTTGACAGATTGCCGCCCAATTGGCGTTCGAGTTGCCGTTGTGTGCCAAGTAGATTATAGATGCAGTCGCGGATGCAGCAGAAGTGATCAAAGGCACCGCAATCTAAATACGCAAATTTCAAAAATAAAAAGTGTTAGATAAAAGACTGAACGAAGAAAAAAGCATTAATTACAAGTGCTTATAAGAAAGTCTGTTTGATAAGTTTTTTGAATAAAACTTTTACATAAAAATCGTTAGATAAAAAGACTGAAAAACATGTTAATTATTAATGGTTATAAAATGAAACTATTTGATAAGTGTTCTGAACAAAAACTTGTACATAAAAAGTAGCAGATGAAAAGACTGAAAATCCATTAATTATTAATGGTTATAGAACGAAACTATTTGACAAGTGTTCTGAACAAAAACTTGTACATAAAATGTGTCGGATAAAAAAAAGACTGAAAACCCCCATTAATTATTAATGGCTATAAAAGGAAACTATTTGACAAGTGCTCTGAACAAAAACTTGTACATAAAAATTGTCAGATACAAACACCGAAAAAACCCATTAATTACTAATGGTGATAAAACAATATTGTTTGATAAGTGTTATGAATAAAAACTTGTACATACAGTGTCGAACACAATGAGCATAAACCTAGCTCCTACGATATGTGGGCGGATGATGCACACGATCGAGAACGGCAACGAGAGGACCAAGTACGCACCAGCCGTCGCATTGGCAATCACGAAAAACCTGCATCAAATTTAGAAAAGACGATCGTGATCAAGAGAAAAAGAGTAACGTTACGTGAAATTACCAATTAAACTACCCTTGGGATTACGTGAAAGCGGGGAGGTCGTTGTAGTCTGCTTTGAATTGGAAGAATTGGGTGAAAAAAGGGAGTTGTTGGTTGGTGGTGCCCATAGCGGTAGCAGCCGCTAGAGCGGCGGCAATGGCACATATCCTTAGAATGAAGTCGAAAATGCCGAGACCTCTCTTCCACCGTGCCACTGGTGGCCGTTGGACGGCTTTCTTGGTGGGTGCCACCACGACAAGAGGAGGGGCGGTCTTCGATGACGTCAACTCGGTCATCGGGATCGGGGTTTGGCTACTTTTTTTGGTTGAATGGATTGAACCCATTGAAGTTTTTGCCTATGAAATTGGCAAAAGGGCATTTGTGGTATTTATACGATAAAAGCTTGATGGATTTGTTAGAGAGTAAGCGAAGAGGAGTTGTTGCCAACTTGCTTCACTTCAACATCATGAATAACTTCTCCAATTATGGGTGTTTTGTTGCAATAATTAAATAATTAGTTCTTTAAATATGCTATTTCACAACATTTGAAAACTGATTATAACAAATTTATTTACTAACAATCCAAATCCATTTCAAAAATTGTCCAACATAGTAATTTTTACTCCATTTGTTCACTTTATAGCCATTTTTCGGTATAATTGATCAAAATGGTAAAGATTTTACAAGCAACACCTAAATAACTAGCATCTTTTATGAACATAATATTCATAGAATAACAATTTCTTAAATTGTAAAGTGTTAATTGGGAAATATTAAGGTGAAAAATAACTATTAAAATCTGTTATTTGTCAAACATCTTAAAATTGACTATTAGGACTTCATTTACAACCATCCAAATATCCTTGGAAAATTGTACAAAATAGTCAAGTTTTTACTACTTCTCTCAATTTACTTTATACTCGTTTAGTCATTTTTTTATGTATATGATTAAATAGCCATATTTCGCATTTATACAACTTGTGCAATCTAACTTTTATGAATATAATATTCATAAAGTAACTTTTCTCATGGTGCAAAAATGTTGGTTACCCGGCTTATTAAAGTGCTAGCTTTTGCAAGTGATACTTTAACACCTAGCTAAATTGTTACCTTATGACTATTAAATTCATAAAAATAAAATTTTCAAGTTCTTAAAAATATGATAAGAATCCACTACATTCTCATAGAATTATACTTTAAACATTAGAATCAGAGATCGTACTGAATATAGAATTAAAATATCGATATTTTTAAGCTTTTAAGGCTTCAAATTAAAGATAATGAAACCCTTGATTCAGATTTGGTTCAGATCATCCCAGGAACTACACGAGATTTATAGCTTTTGACATTTTTACAACTCAATCCAATTATGACAGTTTTCTATCTTACAAACAGAAATAAAAGAAAACAAAAGGCCGCCTGAAACAAGTTTTTCCTGCTTAAAAATTGGTTAAAATTCAAAGGGATTCAACTACAAGATTACCCATCATCTTGACTAAAGGAACAGGGCACTTAGTAACAATATCAACTTTTGATGAACTTGATGATTGCCCAAATAATGACAACCCTAGCATTGCAAGTTCCCCAAGTGACAATCTTGATGACAAGAATCCATGCCAATATTCAGGATTCAATTCAAAAAAAGCATCAAAAAAGCTTCTTGTCCCTTCCAAATCAAGTTTCAAAAGGGTCTCCATCCCAAATGTGTAAAACTCCCTTGTTAACTTCTTCTCAATAGGCCACAACCCATTCCACACTCTATGGTAAAGCGGTTGCCCTCTGATCATGCGGCTCGAACCCAAGCATTCGACGATGGCCTCGGCCAGGATCGGGGCCAAGGCCAGGGTTCGAGCCACCATGTACCCTGTTGACGGGTGGGCCATTCCTGCGGTCCCACCAATCCCCATCACGGATTGAGGGATCCGTGGCAGTGGCCCGCCCATGGGGATCACACACTTCTCGCTCTCGATCACTCTCTTTACCCGAATACCCATATGGCGTAACCTTGCCGCCATTCTTGTTTTGATCTCCGTGTACGATAGAATCGGTCGGCTAACCAAGGACGTCTCTTCTAGAAAGACCAAATTCGAATCGAAAGGCATCGTGTATAAAAACGTCGGGAGTTTAGAGTTGTTAGCGCGTAATAGCGGCTCGTTTCCGAGGTGGGAATCTCTCCAATCCATGAGTACCATCTTGTCAAGATCAAATGGGTGTTCATCAACTTCTGCTAAAATCCCATGAGCAATTTGGTACCCATGGTTTCTTGGCTTATCATACTCAACAAAAGAACTTGCAAAACCACTTGCATCCACAACCAAACTTGCCTTAAACTCATTGCCATCATCACAAACAACTAAAGATTCAAATTCTTGATGATCCACTTTCCAAGCTTTAGCTTTATGGAATTTAACCCCATTTGAAACACACCCATCAAGCAACTTCATCTTCAACTTCTTTCGGCTAATTCGACCGTAAGCCCGATCAAGATACTTGGTCTTACGATCGTTGATATGAACAGAAGCCATAGGCCATGTCTTATCGAAACAATCGTCAAGACCCAGGGGTGATAACTCATCAACCCAAGACCCATAATTGTTAGGCCACATAGAAAGTGGGTCCGGGTCAACACAGCATACCCGGACCCCGCTTCTTGAAACCCGTTCGGCCAGGCAAAGCCCGGCCGGACCGGCACCAATTACGACGAGATCGAACCGGGGTTTGGAGGATGGATCAAGCCAATTGATGTCAAATTTGATGGGGGTTTGTTTGTTTTCTGGGATCAAATCAAGAAAGTTGCCAAACTTGCTGTTTTGGACTCTGTGAGTGGGATGTTGTGGGGTTTTGGAGAGAAAAAAGGGGTGGTTGTTAATGGTGGAAAAGAAGAAAGAGGTGGTTTGTGGGAAATGGAAGTTAAAGGGGATGATAATGGGGTGATTAGAGCTTCCATTGGAGGTGGGAGATGATGAGAGAGAGAAAGGGTGAATTCTTGTTGCAGAATAGAGGGAGGGAGGTGGGAATGTATATATAAAGAAATATATTAAATATAGGTATGGATCTTGTTGGGCATTAAGAAATTGATGCTCTTTTAACCTTATTGGAACTTGGTTTTCTTAAGTTCAAATATAGCATATTGTTTTTTTTTCATATTTTAATGGCGTTTTACTTTTATGAAAATAATAGAAGAAGATACTATACTTTGTAAAATTGAACTATTTCAAGAACTTTTTTAGTGGATAGATTAAAATACCAATATTAAATAACTATGATGAGCCTACCAAATTTTTTATTATATTTGGTGCAATGAATCCATTATCAAATTTGATTCAACTTACTCTGGATTACAACAATTAGAAAAGGAAAAAAAAAAAGACGAAGAAAAAGTATACTATCTAATTACTGTTGTAGGATTATCTGCTCTCATCAAAAGGAAGTGATTGAGAGAATATTTTCTATATATTAGAGATTACCATAATGAAGGTTTCCTTTTCTATGTAAACTCCTCCCTATTTAAAGGGATTATTATTAATGAGAAATATAGACTTCATTCTCTCTATTCTTTGTTATTGTTCTGTTCTCTTTTTCCTTTAACACGTTATCAGCACGTAAAGCTCAAAATCATATCCATCATCTCTAATTGGTTCTTTTGCCCGATGCTTGCCATTGTTGAGCGATTATTCACAAAACTGTGTCGTTACCCCATTATCCCTTGCTTCTTGTAATATCTATCAAGATTTCAGGTAAGTTCTCTATCAAACTTTTGATATGTAATATTATGAAATCATGTTTTAAAAGCCGGGATTTGTTGCCTACCAACATAATGGTTCATGCTACACTCATTAATTCTTGTAAGTTTTATGTCATCTTGTTATGTATATGATTAAAAAAAAAAAAACATTACCATGGCCGGCTTAATCAATGGTATGCATAAGTTATTGTCTATTTATGCTCCTTTCACTCCAATATGTGATAGGTTTAGAAATTAATCCATACAACTACCATTGAGATGTTAACTTGTATTACGCATAATAACTTTTCTTCTTACATTTAAATCAAGAAAAAATTAAAATTATTTGTTTTTTATAACAATGAATTTACACCTATTTTTATAAAGATTTCTTGTTCTTAAAGTTTATATTTAGTATTATGTTTATATTAATTTATTTGGTAGTTGATTTATAATTATGGATGGATTAGCATTATTTAAGGATTTTATTTGAATGTTTATTATTTTAATTAGGTGATATCTTAAATTGATTTATCCAAATTATTGAAATTTTTCTTTCAATCGTAAATCATATCAGTTTGTTATTAGAATTGAATCGTTAGTTTATTTAATTGGATTTGAATATTATTGATTGTTTTGATTATTGATATAGTAAATATCTACTTATTAATATAAATAGTTATTCTATATATATGTTAAAAGTTTACTTCCTAATTGGTTATTTGTTCATGCTTGTTTTATTTTATGAAATATATTTGATTTTTATTTGATTCTAATTCATGATAAATTGATTTACTCCTTAGTTATTTTTTTATGTTAGTTGCCTTATTTTTTTTAGATATGTTTATCTTATTCAACTCTTTATATTAATTATGAGTTCTACTCATAATTTCCATCTTAATAACTAGTTTTGGAATATCTAAATGCTTATCTCAATTATAAGTTCCTACTTATAATTTCATAAGTTTGAAAGTTACACTTTCAATCCTCCATGTATGTTGGTCTTTTACTAAAGGCTCTAAAAGTATTATTATGATGTTATCAAAAACTTAAATTTGACTTTATGTCAAGACCAATATTTATTTATCTCTTGTCAAAATCTCTCAAAATATTATTAAGATATCAATACATTGAAATTGGCTTTATATGCCAATCTTATATTCATTTTGGCCTCTTGCCAAAATCTCTTAAAATAACAATGATATCTTCAAATGGAATGAATCGTAATACATCAAAGGATTTTATCCTAAGGTTGTATGGATTTGAGCAATCCATGTGATTCCCTACTAGGAAATCCTTAGATTGAGAGATTTATATCAACAAATTAAAGTATTGATGAAGTATTATCAATTAAATGTAACCATATAAAAAAATAATTTAATATTGTTATGATAATGCAATTTCATCAATATAATAATCAAAAATTATGATACATTCTTTAGAAAATCATAACTAGTAGAAATAACCCATGTATGATGTAATGTCCTAAACTCAAAACTTGAGTACAACAAATTTGAATATCCAGTGTAAAGACTCTTTATATAAAAGGTACAAGGATATACCTAAAAGGTTAAAACCCATCAATTTCATATTGACCCTAAAAACCAATCTCATGAAAAGGTATAAACAATTACCATCATGTCGTGAGCCCGCATATTTGTCTTAGCTTTCATAGGGAATACATTCAACTAGAAGCACCCGAAGAATTGTAGGATTCCTTGAAAAGTTGAATAGATGGTATTAATGAAAATATACTTCCCTAACTAATAGTAAGCAGAATGAACCAACTTACTCGATTACAAAAAGTAGTTGATGTCAACCAAGGAACGTTGTCTCAAAATATGTCTCAATCTCTATGGCAAGGAACTCATAGAAGATGGCATAATTTATATATCAACAATCATACTAATGAACTAGTATATGTATGTTGGAATAGAACTTTTGGACAAAAATCATCAACCTACTGCAAGTGGTTGAAAGACATAACATTGTTCTTTCAAGTAATAGAATTAGACATTTCGGGACAAAGAAAATTCCCCAAAGCAATAATGAAAGCGTTAGAGGTGGAAACAACTCCAAAGGATTGTGAGTTTAACAAATTTTCACACATGTGACATTTATGAGCCATATGGATGAGATCCTCAAAGGTTTGGGGTCAGGGTAAGAGTCATAAATGATTTTTCAAAACCTAGAGCAAATATACAACTATTGGCTCGGGTGATAATGGACAAGTTAAAATAAACATTGGTACATATGTGGTACCTCTAACAACTAGTTACTTAAAGCATGTATTATGAACTAGATCAATTTTTTTAATTTGAAGTAATAAATTAAATGTATTTGTATATATAAAACTCACTATAACTATTGTAGATGTAAAGAAATACATCAAGACAAATACAAAACTCCAATATTCTCCGTTCCATGTAGGAATGTATCGAGGAGAATTTAAGTTTATAGGACCTCCCACCTAATCTTAAGAAATAGATTAATACTAATTCCCCCAACATAATACTTAGACAATGGATTGTCATGTTAATAAAACCTTGTTAAGATATTTGTATCAATTGAAAAGTATACGAATAAAAATGGGCATATACATCAACTCTAATGATATGAAAGGAATATATATTAGAGAAATTAATGTGTCGAATCAGTGTATTCTCTAAGTTATTAAATCATATCTTGTCACCAATAAAGAACTTTGGGACAATGAACACATACATGTTTCGACATAACCATATATGTACCATGGTCATGACATACACATAGAAACATTATTCGATTGAAAGGACAAATGGAAACACAACTGTTGACTTCTGCAGCACAAGAAGCAACCCCCCTATATGCCTTATCGAATACTATAACTTTATATACCCTAATCCTTAGCTAAAACAGGAATGAGACCATCCTAAAGCTAAGAACATGTACAATACACAAATATCTCATTCTTACAACGAATACAAGGTTATATTTATGGACATAAACAACCA
The DNA here is from genome assembly GCA_030169165.1 of Centaurea solstitialis. Lineage (NCBI taxonomy): Eukaryota > Viridiplantae > Streptophyta > Magnoliopsida > Asterales > Asteraceae > Centaurea > Centaurea solstitialis. Next base: position 1,178,036 of record CM058042.1, on the reverse strand, counting down.
GAATGCGGACCGTTAAAGTACTTTATGGTTTTGGTCTTGACACGATGAACGCATGTCATATTATTGTCCACATGAATTGTTGCATTCCTAGCACTAGTTGTACGTTTAAGGACTCACCACCCTGATTGTCATATAAGTCTACATGACTTAGAACGCTAGAGAATTTACATCATAAGGACTTGATGGTTATTGCATAGTGAGATTCATGTAAAGTCTCCTATACCCCATGTGTAGTTATAAAATGGTCTCGTAGAGCATTAGAAGTTGTCATCAAAAGAATATAGATAGCTAGAGTATTGGTTATGTGCACCAATCTACATAAATCTATATGGGGGATGCAATATTACATGCAACTTTACTAATTTGTTTTTAAACCCACTACTAGCCAACCAATATCATGCATACCAGTTGGTAACTGGATATATGCCTGATCTTTTACATTTATGCATGTATGGTTGTGCAGTATATGTGTCAATTGCGCCCCACCAGCGCACCAAAATGGGTCATTAAAAACGATGAAATATCTATGTTGGTTATGGATTTCCAACAATTATCCGCTATTTAAAATTTTTGACGGGTGATTCTTATACCGCAAGATTTGCGGATTGTCACTTTAATGACAGTCTTCCCGTCGTTAGGGGGAGATAGGAAAAAGGATTTTCCAAAGGAACGACGAGAACTGTCATGGAATATTTCTATTCTATTTTATTTTGATCCCCAAACTTCACAATGTAAAGTTGAAGTCAAACGAATCAGACTCGATACCTGATACGTTTAATGTTATACAAGAAGTGACAATATAATATATACAAGCTGCAAATATACCCGTAAAGTCAAAAAATCCCTAAACAAGGGCACAACGCCGCTGGAAAGAGCGTTGCAATCACACATGGTGGAGGTGTGGTTAAGGCCGTAGCTCCCAAAAGGAAATGGGGGAAGCTACTTGGTTCGATAGATACTCATCTAATGGAAGAGAAGAGTATGGCACAACCAATATTTATCATCAACCTTTTTATGAGATTATTTCTGATCATAAACTATGTCCATGAATCATTACTGGAGGACGCTCCGAAGTTAATATTGATTCCAAAGATCAAGAAAATCTTGAATGAATATGAATCGCCGGACAGATCATATCCAATGATGATATATCTACATATATCGTTGCTTATGAAATGATAAAGCACGATGATATCGAACCATGCTTAGTTGAAAAATATCAACAAGAGAAAATTGGCCTAAATAAGCAATCCGGGATAATTATAATATTTAACAAATGAACATGTATTTGGTTTGGTAGTGCTAACCCACCAAGTGTAAAGCCTGTAGGACATAGATAAATCATTTGTTCTAGAAGCGTAATGAGAATAATTAAGTCGTTATGTATAAGACTTCCCTTTGGCGCAAGGTTTCTCACAACGCCCTGGATTGACAACGAGAATTACTCTCATGTAATGAACGTTAAAACGTTCTGCTAATTATTTAACATAATAGTTTCCGAAGAACTGGAAAATGTGGCTTATTAATGTGGTTAATATATATCTATGGGGATCTAGATTAAGAAATATATAAAAGTAATTGATGGAGTTACATTGACCACAAAGTGCGTTTTATTAAAGCTAAAACATTCTTAAAACGATGAACTGTGCCCTTGCGTATTTATTTAGAAAAACAAGTTCCAGATTATCAGTGTAGCTTTATATGTTGATGTATGAACATAATAGATACTCTTGATGAAATAAGAGAAACCACAAGCTACTTGAAATCTGAATTTGAGATCAAAGACACTGGGAAAACTTGGTTTTATCTAGCTACTTGAGTTATGACACCAAGTTTGTGGAATATTAATCCACCGGTGCGTATATGTCCCTAAATGGATCAGGCGATTTAATATGGACTAAGCGCATACGACTAGCACTCCCATGATCGGTCAAAGTGTTGGATATAAGGAAATATCTATTCCGTCTAAAGGATTATGGCGAAGAGGTATTCGGAGTTGGAATTCCGTACCTAAGTACAATAGGCACATTATTGTACTTTAGATAATACAATTGACCATATATTATATCTCAATGAACTTGTTAGCTATATTTAGCTCAGCGCCAACGCAACGTCATTGAAATGGTATTAAAATTAATATTTTGGAACCATTGACATGGGCTTATAATTTTCCCTAAAGAAAGAGGGTTGGGGTTGATAATGGAATTTCAATTCTTATAAGTGACTAATGTATCAGTCTATTAGTAATTATTATTTGCTGATATTAGATATATGTATAACCCATACTAAAGTTGTTCCCAAATTGGATAAGGATTACCATAGGGAACATGTTGATTGCTTGAAAGTAAACTAAGCAAACCTTCTGTAACTACCTCGTTGAATCATTCTAACAATATTACTTTACAATAGTGTACATGATTAAGGACTATCATTACATATATTAGAGGAGTTAATATTATGGAACTAATGCATCATGTATCATTATATGAAAGTAAGATACATAAAGGGTGATAAACAAAGCATACTATGCTTAAGTTATTATACTAGTAAGATGTCAGAAGTATTTGACATATTTACTAATCATTACCTAAAACCATATTTGGAAATCCCTTGATTAATGCACAAATCAGGGGGAGTCTACTGTACGTTTGATATTGGTATGTTGTGCTCTTTCCTTCACCCAAGGTTTTATTTTTCCCACTGGGTTTTGTTCCTTGGGGTAAGGTTTTAGTGAGGCAACACTGCATATACCATCTTGTTTTCTTAATTCTCATGATTAATGTACAAATCATAGAATACATTAGACTAAAGGAAAAGTCTATACTGCAAAGAAAATCGGTGCGTTGTACTCTTTCCTTCGTCATATTTTTATTTTTTCCCACTAGGTTTTTATTTTGGCGTAAGGTTTTAACGAGGCAACGAATGTACACCACCACTCCTTTGACTCGGCACAAGGGGGAGTGTTGTAGGATTATGTGCTCTCATCAAAAGGAAGTGATTGAGAGAATATTTTCTATATATTAGAGATTACCATAATGAAGGTTTCCTTTTCTATGTAAACTCCTCCCTATTTAAAGGGATTATTATTAATGAGAAATATAGACTTCATTCTCTCTATTCTTTGTTATTGTTCTGTTCTCTTTTTCCTTTAACAATTACAACAATGTGATGTTATTTGTATCAATTTTTATAAATTTTGTAAAAAAAAAATGTGATAATTGAGAAAATATTCAGAAAAAAATAACTAAAATTAAAATTATAGTGCAGCCGTATTTTTGTCTTCGATATATAAACTTGGCAGCCGGCGAAGTAGAAACAAGGTTCGTTAATTTTCAATATAACAACAAAGTTGATTAATATTCAAATAATTGTATTTAAATTTTATTGTAAATAAACTATTATATTTACAAAATGAAAATAATTGCATGACTGACCCATCTTTGGCAAAATATCAATTCTTTAAGCTAAATCTATATAATTACCAAAAGTTTATTACTTTTTATAAAAACATAAAGTACTTTATTTATATAGTAAAAACATTGACTTTTAGTCTTTTACAATAAAATGAAATAGTATGGTTAGAAACAAGTAACATTGTAAAAACATTGCCTACCTGGCTCAGAGTAGGTCAGCAAAGGAATATTTGAACATCTATAAATTTATGAGTTTCAGAGTTAGAAATAACTTTTGTAAGCATTGCGAAGGCTTTTGTGATAAGTTGAGGTTAACATGAGAAGTGTAATAAGCGTGATAAGTAAATGTGAACCATTGATCACTTTTAATATCATTCTCTCTCATGAATTATGCTTTGAAAGGGAATTGATGGTATATCTCGATATATCTCATCCTAATGTGCATCCATTCTCATCCGATGACTGATAACCACTACACTTTTTACATTAACCTACCTATCCCTTGTAAGCATTACCCTTTCATATATGCCTCATTTTTTGTAATGTCACATTGCTCTCCCCATAACCAAAAAGAAAGATCATAACCTCAACAATCACCAATTCGAGTTTTACAAGATTATTGAGAATTTTCTTTCATTGTTCTCCGAGACCCTTAGAGAGTAATTGAGATTGCTCACAAACTTCTTGCACAATCACCCTTATAAGAAAAAACAATCTTTAAGAGAACATTTGAATCCCTAAGAGATGAATCTTGTTTGGTAAAAAAAAAGTATGCCTCTTAATGGTTCTAAAACTATTTGAATGATTTTGTATCATAGGTCTCCCTTATTCATTCAACAGCTTAATTATAGGGATGTAAACTAGCCGAGCTACTCGAGAGCTACCCGAGTTCAGATTGTTAAAAGCTCGAAACGAGCTGAGCTTTAACGAGCTCAAGCCTAAAATAGAGCTCGTTCCTCAAAATCAGGGATCGTTTAGGCTTTCGCGCTTAAACGAGCTTCACATATATTATGCATTCAACATAAATAAAAAAACACAAATCACATGTTCAAAATAAGGGATCGTTTAGCTTCATGAAGTAAACGAGCATTAGCGAGCTAAGCTCAAGCCTTGTAAATAGTTCACGAGCCGAGCTCGCGCTTCTATAATTTCAAGCAAACATGGCTCAATTAGCTTAAACCTCAACTCATTTATATCCTTATTAAGATTTTGAACAATTATAAAACAATCGTACTTTATCTTACAATATATAATAAAAGCCTCATAATCATCATGTTTCAAATCATTGGGCAATTGCCAAATAGCAAGGAAATTGGCGTCCATACCCATAGACCCATCCCCACTTTGACCTCCTACCCATTTACTCTATCTCTTAGCAGTCTATACCCATGCAAGTCCGTTAACAGATGAGTTAAAACGGACCTACCACTAAAAGACAAAAAAAAAACCATTGTTGACCGGTTCCTGTTGACCTATTAGGTCCGTTAAAGTGGACCAAACGCAAAAGGACAAAAATAAGTTGAGTTTTTTTTTTTTTTTTACTTTCTTTGACCTAGGGGAGTTTAACTCCTTGAACTCCTTTGGGAGTTTAACTCCTTTAAAGGAGTTAAAGAAGTTAACGGAAACTCCCAGAGTTAAACTCCCGTAGGTCAAAGAAAGTCAAAAAAACCCACCTTTTTTTTGTCCTTTTGCGTCAGTTCCACTTTAACGGACCTATAACAGACCTAGGTCCGTTAAACGGACCTATAACAGACCTAGGTCAATAGGAACCGGTCAACAACGGTATTTTCTTTATCTTTTAGTGGTAGGTCCGTTTTAACTCACCTGTAACTTGCATGAGTTTAGATCGCTAAAAGAGAAAGTAAATGAGTAGGAGATTAAAGTGGAGTGGCCGGATGGGTCGGTATACAAGCCAATTTCCCCTATTTATTTTGGCCATAATGCCCTTAGGGGCACCCCCCATTTATTTTTTTGCCCCTTCTCTCTCTCACTTTGCAGCATATACCCCCGTTGTGCATCTATAGGTGCGTTATAACGCACCTATAGCTAAAAGACAAAAAAAAGAGCCTTTGACGAGTAAAAGTCAACAAAAAGGTGCGTTATGGCGCATCTTTAACGGCGGAGGCCAAAAGTGCGTTATAACGCACCCATAACGGTGCGAAGATGCGCTATAGATGTGCTATAGATGCGCTATAGATGCACATCTATATACATGTGTGAAGGTGCGTTATAGATGCGCTATAGATGCGCATCTATTTTTGTCTTCTAGCTGCAGGTGCGTTATAACGCACCTATAGATGCGCGATGGGGGTATATGCTGCAAAGTGAGAGAGAGAAGGGGCAAAAAAATAAATGGGGGTGCCCCTAAGGGCATTATGGCCAAAATCCCCCCTAAATAGCACACAGTAGTCATTCAGGTACATATGAAACAACAAAGGGGTGTATTGGGTAACTGGGACCCACTCAGCGAATAAATAACTCCCACCTGCACTTTCCACATTGAATGTTTCTATCATCGGTTTTAACATAACAGATGATTGGAAGATGCCTACATCACTCACATAACACGATTTATATAAAACCTTGTAAAAGCATCGTATAAATTTATAAAATTAATAAAACTGAAAATGGACTAATATATTTAATATGGTATCTGATTCAAACTATGATAAACTTATTTCACCTTGATGAAACGAGATCATTTAGGCAAGAAATTAGGCTTGAGATTTAGAATTAAACAAAACCAAGTCTAAGTCTGGACCTGAACAGCTAAACCGATACCAAACCGGCGTTATAATTAACTTATAACACCATTCTGTTCTCGGTTCGCATAATCTCAATTTTTTCGTTCAAGTTCCATTATCTCTCATTGCACAACACTACACATCTTTGTTCTCTTGAGTTTCGCAAACCAATTAGATAAAGACAATACCGGTTCTCTTTATTTAATAAAAGTATGTAACTTTCACGTGCTCGATCAAGTACTTAAAATTAGAAATTTTCTTAAAGGTAAAATCATTTCCACAAGAAAATATCGTCACATCCAGACAAATAAATTAAACACTATACTATTGAAAACTAAAAGTTGTCGGATTTAGAATGTGACAAATAAATTGAAGACTATACTATTGAAAACTAAAAGTCGTCGGATTTAGGAAAAGAGCTATTAAAAAGAAAAATTGTAAAGCAAGAGTATCAAAATAATATGTATTCTATACGATAAAAGTTTTCATATTACTATGCTTTGAAGAAAGACAGGATTAAAAACTATGAGTTAGAATCAAGTAATATGTTGATCTAACCACTCGATGCAGACTCGAGGCTCTAACCAGAATTGAGAGCATCTATAAGCTACAAAAAAAGATATGCTAAATGCATATCTACCTACTAATTTTCTCCTCACCTACATCAACATAAATATTGACCTTTTACATTTTCTACCTCCGAAAGGAAGGGTGGTAAGTTGATCATTTACCTATCGGGGTCTGATCGATCCTATTTGTATGATTTGACCTAATCTTGATATAAATGGGTGTGTGTATATATAGCAACACCCAGTTTGCAAGAAAGGGCATTTATGAATAAATTATAGAATGCAAACAGAAAAAAGAAAAACAAAGGACTTCACATTTTTTTTGTCCAAAATTGATCATCATCATAAAGTACAGCGAAAACTCAACTTCAGAAAAACGATCTTTTTGTAACGAAAAATCAAATGAAAGAAAAAGAACGCACATGCCTGAGCAGAAAACGACTCAAAAACTGATAAGAGACCCTACAATTTCTATTTCTAAATATTAATCTAGACAAACGGGTGAGAATGATATGTATAAAATACTATAATCAACATATTTATTTTTATAATTTACAATGGAGAACAAGGGTGATGTAGAGCATTCTATTTTGAGTGATTTCACTACTAAAATAACCTACTATAATTCAATTAGTTGGGGGAAGATTAACTGAAGACCACTATGCAAGGCTTGAAGCATGCACATATGAAAAGATAATAAAAAAACATACTCTCCGGACTCCATTAACAAGTTATAAATCATTGAAGAGTCGTCCGTAGCATACCTCAAGAAAACCATTCAAGATCTGCAGGATGATAGAAAGATACCTCCACAAAACGTCGCGATAATTAGGTACAGGAATAGAAACGCCAAGAATGTCAGCAAAACCCTGTCATGGATCATAATATCGTCCATATCAGAAGCAAAAAGGTTAAATGCATAGAAATAGAATGAGACAAACTTATGTAATGGAAGACCTCATTTGATCACTCTTTTAAAAGTTCAAAAGTACTTTTCACACATAATGTGTATGTTATAAGAAATAAGTTATTCTAATATTTGGGATTCAGATTACTTACAGGAGTTCGACATTTTTCATCCAAAGAGCTGTATGGAGTCTCTTCGATTGTTTCCTAAAATGGAAGGAACTGTCTTGTATCGTAGAAGTTTTGTCCACAAGAAGTTCAAGCCGCTCGCCTCTATTTAGTATCTTTTCAATGCTGTCCACCATAACGGTGCGTACCTGAAAGCAGGGATGGACATAGTCATGATCAGAATATCTAAACAGATCAGAACACTAAATTGTGCTTGTCAAACCCTGACATAATGCTGATCTGAGTTTCTCATCCACGGACCACGGTTATGACAGGTTACAATGATTAAATTTTTGCTTCGGAAACTACTTTTTTTTTGTCAAGACAGCTTATGTACCACTATTAAACTCAGCCAAATACAGAAATCAACTAGACTAAAATGAATGAAACTAAGGGCCCGTTTGGTTTGCAGGAATAGAATGGATTTGGGGGGATTTGGATTTCAAATCCATTCCAATATCGTTTTTGGTTGTATGATTGTCCGGATTTGAAATCCTAGGATTTCATTGAAATCCCTTAAACATAGGATTTTGAAATCCTAAGGGAGTGACTAGGATTTCAAGGGATTTCTTAGGATTTGCATATAATCACGTTTTAAAATATGTTAAAAACATGTTTAATCTAATAATTAGTTAAATAAAAGGTAAACTAACTATAATAATGAATTTTTATAAGTAATGGAATTCAAATCCATTCCAAATCCTACAAACCAAACACACAAAGGTATTCCAAATCCAAATCCAAATCCCTACATGAAATCTAATCCATTCCATTCCTACAAACCAGATGGACCCCTAAAGGGGATGTTTGGTTCGTGGAATTCAAAGGAATTTGATGAAAAATTATTTAGGGATGTTTTGTTCACGGAATGAACTTGATAGAATCCTTTTGAGTACCATTCAATTCCATAATTTAAGGAAATCATCATTCATTGGCTTAAGTGAAGGAATTTCCTACCAAACAAACGCATGGTCAAATTCCATTTCAAGTCATTCAAAGTCAAATTCCTTTGAGGGATTCCAATTCCATTCTGCGAACCGAATACCCCCTAACAGGCTTGTTCTAGTACCATGCATGAGTCTCATCACAAGCAAATATGCAGATGTACCTAACTTTTCCCCTTATTTTTTCTGTTGATAACATCAATAATAAGTTCTATCTCAATATTTTTGGTATTTTCTTGATCCAATACCCCTTATTTTTTTGGTATTTTCTTGAATTCAACTGAAGTCATCCAAAAGCTTTAAAACCTTAAGGAAACACTTTATTTTATTCATCAAATAGTAGACAAATATCACATTTCAACACAGTGAGGATGGTGCAAAAACTGACAAGGAACACAGGAGCAATAATTGATGCAAATGTAATGAGACATACAGTAATTTACGATAATATCCACCCTACCTAATTTTGTAAGAATCACTTGACAATTGATGGTAATATTAATACATTATCATCGATAACAATGTACTTTGAAGTTAATCGAAGTATCCGATATATGAAAAATATACATAATTAAACATTTAGTGGAATTCAATTTGCTAAAGTTATCATTATACAAGAAGTATAGATACCCATTGTTGTTAAATCATGATTTGTGGTGAAAATCAAACAATCCAATGGTTGGTTTGCATCACTTCATATGATTTCAATCGCAAACTGTAAAATTCTTTTTAGTTCCTATATAATTTGATTCATCCTCTTACGCACATGATCGTCCAAATTTGGACTACGCTATGTATACTTATGGTGTAAATAATTTTAGGTTGAAAGATTGTGACAACTATGCAAGTATTATGAGGCAGCAGCTCACACCTCACTGCCACCTAGGGTCCATTCTGTATGAAGAGCATGGTGCACTGCATGTCCACATAACACAAGAATCTGGAACTTAACAAAGTAATCCTATATTTTAGTGACATCAGAAAATGAAACCTTTTGATCAACTTGCTTATATGCATATGTTTCCCCAATGCAACAAATCCTTCTTTTGGTATGATCTACTGAAAGCAAAAACAACTTAATATTTCAGCCTGAAAAGAATACTTGCCTCACTAACTTCACCTCTAAGACGTTTGAGCGTATCTGCACTGGGATTACTAGAGAAAAACTCCATTTGCTGATGCAAGACCCTTGAGAATTCGTCATTCATACCATAAGCAGGAGCAAATGGTGCCACTTTACCATAATTTTTCATGAACCTCATTTGAATGTCTTCTAAGTATGAAAATGGAATTCTTCCTGGATGAAAACACATATCAATAAATAGACACTGTCAAGTACTTTCGAGGCAGTGTGAAACACAAAGACTCTTTTACCTAAGATGTTACGAAATTAATAAAAAAATTGAGAGGTTACACTTCTTTGTGGGGCGCAAATTCTTGTAAGCCTGCTAATGAACTCAAACAAAAGTGCATATCATTCCTTAATTCATCACTCGAGGTGTATTTGCAGGTTTACGGTTTACACGTTTCATTGGTAAATCTTTTTCTTCCATAGTTTGGCATACAACATACTTACAAAGAACATATGTGTACATCATTTTCAGTTAAATCCCTGGTTATTTTAGAATTTTAGTACCAGCTCTTCAGACTTCGGCTGTGTAATGTGTTTGGCAAAAATAAGCTAGCTTATAAGCTAGTACATGTTTGGATGGACCATAACCTAGCTTATTGAAACACTAGTTGAAGTAGCGTTTTAAGAGCTTTTTGTAACTTTTTCCAATTATACCCTTATTAATAATAATTATTACACCTCACGATACCATTTTTGGTCATTTAACATACTCATAAGCTAGTTTTTGCCAAACATAATTTACTCATAAGCTTCGGTATCAGCTACTAGCTAGCTTATTCATCAACAGCTAGCTTATCAGCTAGTTTACCAAAACACGGCCTTCAACGAGACTACAAGTAATAACTCGTATGTAGCCGGTTGATCATCATCAAATCAACAACCGAAATTCATCATTATTCATCAAGCAATTCAACGATAACTCAAACGGATAACATAAATAAATCATACGCATTGCTTCATGCATCTGTTATCATCAATCAAACAATCTCATTCAGTTTCAATAACCTAAAAAATAAATTCATCTTCAATCGATAAAAAAACCTAAATCAAATAAACTAAACTACAATCGCATATAATAGAAATCAGAATTCAATGCGCGTAACGCCGATACATACAACACATATACATATACATATACATATACATATACATATAGATATAGATATAGATATAGATATAGATATAGATATAGATATAGGTATAGGTATAGGTATAGGTATAGGTATAGATATAGATATAGATATAGAGAGAGAAGGAAGGAGACGGACTTCCGAATGTATCATTGGCCATACAGAGGAAGGTGAGAGAATCGGATCTGAGGATATGGAAGATGTAGCCATCCTGAGAGAAACAGAGCCTGGTGGATTCGGTCTCCGGCGGCAGATTCTCGAGAATCCGGCGGACGATAGCTCCGGCGTTACCAGTCACGGCGCTGAACTCGGCCAACACCGTCGTACCTCTGGCCACCAGAGCGTAGAGGATCGCCATTGGCGGTTTCTGCCAATCTCCATCTCCATCTCCCCCCTCTCCTCCTCCTTCCTTCGAAATCTCACGATTACGCATTTCGGCATTTGTAAAATTTGTATTAATTAGTGGAAATGTTAATTAACTTCTGTAATCAAGTAATTATCTCGTTTATTTATGATTTTTGGTCTTGATGTTTTTCTGAAAAAATTTGGGTCTCTACAATTTATCGTGGTTTATATAAAGTTTAACGGTTAAGCCAAACAGACTTTTTAGTTTTTAGGCCGTCCACTACAACCCAATGAATTCAACCGTCACATCAGCGCCACATCAACTTTCTACTATTTACCCAAAACTACCCAATTCATCCACTGTCGATCTAATACCCAACTCAATCTTACACACACTTTTATTTAATATTTAAATAAAAAAACAAAAAGAGAAAGAGGAGAGAGATAGAGAGAAAGAAGAGAGAGGAAGTGGGTAGGGGGTGGGGGTGGTTTGGGGGCTTGTTTGCTTCGGTTTCGAGAAGCCGATGGTGGCCTACCCGAAGGTAGCCACGGCGGTGTACCAGGGGGTACCCGACGGCTTGGAGCTAGCCGATGGGGTTACCCGCCACCCACAGCGGATGGCCTTAGAACGATTATCTTTTTATGTTATGTAAAAAGGTGTTTATCTATTTATGTGGTGTTAAAACCAAGTTTTATGAAAAGTGTTTAGGTTTGGTCATGACGGTGTAAATAAAAAATTGGTAAGTTGGTTTTTAAGGGTGTTTGGGATTAGTTATAGATGTACATTAACTGAAAAGTTGATAAATTGTTTTAGAAAAGTTAGTAAGTTAGAATTGATTGACTTTTTAAAACTTGTTATCTCGTTTGCCAAAAATGTATAAGTGGTGTTTATTTTTTTTCTCGTTCAAACACTGAAAAAATGTTTACTACCATTATCGCAACGAAATAAGTCAATAAACACCTTATTTAAGCAATCTCAAACACTTAATACTTCTAATTTTCCTATCATATTTTTAAAATAAATATTAAAGATATATATCATATATCTTATCAATTTACTGGTTATATTATATTGCAAAGGATTGCATTAGAAGTTGAGTTAACAAAGAGAAGTGTGAAAAGTAAATCTGAACTCTTGATATCTTTAATCTCATGTCTTCACATGAATTGTGCTTTGTAAAGGAATTGATCAGAGTATCTCGTCCTAATGTGCATCAACTTCTTAGTCAACGGTTGATTACTAATTCTCCTGCTTCTCACGGAAATATCAACTTTCCATCAGAAAACAACACTATATGATATATATATATATATACACACACATACATAAAGGCTCAATCAAATGCACATCATGCAATTGTTGCACACCTTAAGAACCAATCTCATCCATCCATCTAGTCTTAATGGATATATGGATTCATAAATACATTCATAGTTTTCTATTATAAGTGGTGATGATAATTAATAAACTATAATTACATTCTATAAATATTTAAATCATAATAAATGAATCTTCATTATTTCCATATAATGCACTAATTTATTGGTTCATAGGGTGTGCAGCAATTGCAAGGTGTTCATTTGATTTTCCCTCCACATACATATATACACATATATTATAAATATACGTATGTGTGTGACCGTCATTCATTCTTCGTCAGTTGAAGCCTTCTTCTCCTATTTTCTCCACCATCGCTATCTTTTCTGGTGAGCTCTTCTCCAATATAGACACCCATACATTGATGTTTCCTTTCCCCATCTCTTGTTTCTTGTGTATGTGTGTGCGCACACACATGCATGCGTGTGTGAGTCAATGATGACAAGTCGATCACTTCCTCTTACGCTCATATTCTCAATCATTGTTGGCATATGGCCCACCAAACCCCACACGAATACAAAGCCCGCCACCAATTCTAGATGATATTGTTAGATATATAATTTCAAATGAGATTCTTACAAGTTAATGACCTCCTAATGAATTTTGAGCCATATTCGTCTTTAATAGGTATGGAGGTTATAAATTTAATTGAAATTTCATTTAAGGTCATATCTAAATGACAAATCTCATGTTGCGACAAGAAGGTTGTGATTGTAATACATATGAGTTAGGAACTAAAAGACTTTACTCCTCGATAACAATCGCTCGGGCGATGCCATAGGTCATTACCCACTTACACACAAGGAAGTCGACATGCCACGTGAATAAGGTGGGTCTATACCGGATGAAATTGAAGAGTGGTAAGTGGTAATGTAGTATGGAACTGTCCTATAAGTTGTCAAATAGTTTATTAAGGAATCCATTTCATGAATGAAACCTAGGCCTAGGAACAGAGCAAGGAGGGACACACGTTGATGAATGGAATGGGTTAAAAGCGATTTTTAACACCATATGTGTGCTGGTGAAGTTTATTCTAGTACACACATGCTCATGCACACACACACATATTGGTCGAGTTTCAACTTTCAAGGAGAAGTTAAGGTTAGGGTGAGAATCGTGAGAAATGGTTAACAATTGTTGGATCAGAAATAGATCCACATTAGAATGAGGTGCAATAAGATGCACTAGATCAATTTCCTTCTAAAACATAATTCATGAGATGGTAAAAGATTAAAAATGATTAATGGTTCAAATCTATTTCTCATGCTTCTCACGTTAACCTCAAATTCTCACACGATCTTTCAGTTATATTAAATATATATATATATTAATAAACAATACATAGAGAGTCAATTACATGTTTTGTTGCTATACTTAAAATGACCAAAATGTCCTCTTAATTAGTCTAATTAATCTACGTAATAAAAAGAATATAACCGAGTTAGTGACAAGAGATTCAATCCAAAATAAATTACAAATCATATGGATATAATCTATCTATATATATATAGGGGTGGGTTCAAATGTGAACCACTTTTTTTGGAAGAGGTATCCTAGACCACATTGGGCCCAGACTAATCCTCGGCAATTTTTGGGCCGAAGCCCGACTGCTAAAGCATGCAGCCCGGGGTCGAAGCCCCCGTACCTCCATAATGCGTCCCCCAGGGCTCGAACTCAGGTTCACCACTATGTAGCGTCCAAGCCTTACCACTAGCCTAACACTCATTTGGTAAATGTGAACCATTTTTTCATTATGAACGTGAGGACAACCAATAGCGCACCACGCGACACACATCTTTGGTTACAGTGGACGCGATCACGGAGGATTGACGCGATTCATGGGAGGGTTGAGCCTTTATTGACCGGATGAGTGGTTGAGATTCGTCCTCACATTCACAACCAAAAATGAGTTCACGTTTAAACTTTCCTTTATATATATATATATATATATATATATATATATATATATTTCAAAATAAGTACCCAAAATGTTAAAAATACATAAAGCTAGTGACCAAATATGTAACTCACTCTAAAAATATAACACGAGGTTGTTTAATTGCTAATTTGCTATACACTATTGAAGAAAATCAATAGCATATATTGACATTAAACTACTTTGATAGCTATTATTGAAGAAAATAATAGGTTGTATTATATCATCCAAGAAAAATAGGTCTTCACCTAACACAAGACTATCTCCAAGTCTTCTTTAAGTATTTACTAATTACACCTTTTAAAATTTAATTAAATAACGGTCAACTAATTTTGTTGATATGTACATTTTCGCACACACGTGTGCGTCTTCTTTTGACAATTTACGAACTATTTTTATTGAAATAGTGCGAAAAGATCATAGAATCAAATTAATAGTATTATATTATTTTAAAAATTCTTTGGATTTTGACTTTATATGAAACTTTGTATATATATAATAATGTATCACTCACGTCTCTATTTCTTCTCCAAGTCTTCTACAAAACATGACAAATTTACTTTTCAAGCCTTATCTCTTTCATCATTAATTGTCATTATATTACCATTTCATTATAATGACAATAAAAAAATGTTTATTAAAAGTTGCAATACCAATATACTAAAAAGACAAAAATTAACTTAATTTCCATTAATTAAGAGGTTAACAACTTAATATTCTCTATATACTTTACATGTAAACAGTAAACTAAAATAGATTTATAAAGAAAACATAAAACAAAGCAAACGTTTTCTAAAATTAGTTAAAGCTAAAAACAGATCAGCTTATTACTTTTTACACCAAAAAAATATTCAAAAATTTGATTACTCTATTTTATGAAAGTTGAAAAGATTTATTGGACCTAGATCTAATTTATTTTTGTAAAAGATCCAAAAATCACTTTTGATATATGTTATTGACGTATCAATGTAATTCATCCCGTAAAATGTTGCCATTCCCATTGAGGTGCAATTCCTACGTTTCCCTCGGTATTGACCATCGGGCTCGAGCTTTCGGGGCTTGAGTAGTCGGAAGGGCCTGTGCCTTTGTTTATTCTATTTTGCGAAGATGATGCATCCCCACTAGCTTTAGGGTTGACCATTGGTGTCGGTTCTATCCCTGGAGGTCGTCTATCGAATGCCCGTGTGCATCCTGATACCACATAAACTCTACATAGGCTCAACTCATGCCTTAACTGCAAAATCAACCTTATCAAGTTAAGAAGACAGTTTTATTAACATAAACCAAACAAACTAAGTAAATCCTATATAAAAAAAAGTAAAATATATACCAAGCTTTCCAAAATATTTACCTTTGGAATAGGGAAAGTGTTGGTATTGTCTATGTCTTCTTTGATAGCTCGATACTCGTTCATTTTCCATTCTGTTTTTTTCACGGTACGAGACTTCCCTTCGTAAAACACCATTGTTTTCTTCACTCCAATGACTTTGTTATCGGATGAGTAAACGTACGTAGGTGAACCCGTTGCCTTCCAATAGCCAGAAGAGGTGGTCCGACTAGGCCTTCCACCTTGTGCTTCCCTTTCTTGCCTTGGCACAAAAAAGAACCATTGCTCGGTGTCCCGACGGCATAATTCCCCGGCTAAGTCTACACACAAATAGAACCATTAGGACCCCATGGTTCCACATAATGTGAAAATATATTTATATATATAGAGAGAGAGAGAGACATAGAAGTTCAATTACAAACAAATATTTGATTGTGAACCAGGAAATAAAGGAGAGTACACTTGTGCACCAGGTATTCAAGTTCAATATGAACAATGAAGGTGATTCACTATAGTATGAATAACGAAGACGAACGTTCATGAAGTATGAAGTATTCATGATGAATTATACATGATCACGTTACATGTTAAATTGATTCACTATTCATCATGAATAATACGTTATTCATGTTGAAAAACCCGTTAAGGTATGCGACACACTCTCTCATTCGTCTCCCAGTTCACAACCGAAAATCAGTTTTATAAGGTTGACTTCACGTGAGACCAGTTTGTCATTGTGAGACCTCTAATAACACTGAAACTTCTCAGTAAAACATTGTAAAGGTACAATAAAACCAACTAACTTTCACACTAAAAACACTGTGAAAGCTTATCTTCACAGTGTTTTCCTGTGAAGGTTTACGAAAACAGTTTTATCTCGCATGATCTCAACTCTATACATACATACATACTTACTTGGAAGGTGACAAGGACTGTGTTCGTAGACGGGGACGACGGGGATAACACGATGGAGGTCGTGTATTCTTCGTCCTTGGAGCTTGTTGACGAGATAGAACGAAACGAGCTCTTCTTCGGTGGGGTAGAATCGATAGATTGAAGGTGAATCCACCATTGTTTTTTTGGTGTATTGAGCTTTGGATGATGATATAGTTGGTTTGTGGATGTTTGTGGGTTTGATTGCATTTATATATATGGTTTTCTGAAAAAGATGGTTACCGAGTGAAAATGGAAAAAAAGGGACATACACGAAGTCTTGAATAAGTCATACACCACCTCCCATTTGGGTGGGTTCTTTTTTATTGAACTAGTCAGCTTTTTTGCTGAATTACAGGATTGCCCCTTTCAGAATTCTCTTTTGCACTACTTCCCACTATTTCTAATTATTGTTTTACAATCAAGTCACCAAATAAATATTTCAGCTAAAAAATTTGATTGATGACAACCTCAATATACTCACAGATCTAACCTGTCCATAGTAACTATATGTGTCATAAGCCATCATTTTGTTCCATCGTTTTAGGCTAATGCGTACCGCGAGCCGGGGCTCAGTGGACTCGATCCCGCCGGGCTGGCCAGGCTGAGTGGGCTGTGGTACGCAGCCGCTGATCCCGGCGGGCTAGGTGGTGGGAGGGTTGGCCAACCCGCTGCTCTTGTATGTGTCTCGTGTGTGTGTAGTGTGTGTTTTATATAAGAGGGCTGGGAGGGTTGGGGTACGGGTTGTAGAGGTTGCAGAGGGTTGTAGAGGGTTAAGAGAGGGTTGAAGAAAAGTTGATGTGTCAGCTGATATGGCAGTT
This sequence comes from Centaurea solstitialis, assembly GCA_030169165.1. Lineage (NCBI taxonomy): Eukaryota > Viridiplantae > Streptophyta > Magnoliopsida > Asterales > Asteraceae > Centaurea > Centaurea solstitialis. Next base: position 1,160,290 of record CM058042.1, on the reverse strand, counting down.
ACGTTGGGAGGGTTGAGGTACTGATAGCCTTAGAGTTATTAAAAGTGACACCTCATTATTTTATTATGTGCAACCATGTATATGTTGAAACGACAATGAAAAGAATAACGTGTCGTTTGTTTTCTAAGGTTATCAATAGTGCAACTCTCTGAGCCCTCTATCACATCCACGTCACATCAACTTTACCATAAACCCACTATAAATCATCTGGAGCCTCTGTGGTTAGTACCACAATCCATCAAACCAAATACCCAACACATATATATTTTAAATAAAAGAAGAAGAGAGAGAGAGAGAGAGAAGAGTGTAGAGAGAGATAGAGAGAAAGGATAAGAGAGAGAGAGAGAGAGAGAGATGAAGCTCGGCTTCATCGATGTGGGGAACCCGCATTCGATGCCGCAAGGGAAGCCCGCTCCCAGCCCGTCGAGTTAGTACCGGCAGCCGCTGAGGCAAGCCCGCCCAACCTCAATGCCCTGGTACGCATAGCCCAAGAGGTCTAAAGTCTGATTTCACATCTAAAAAATAAGAGATGCATGGTGTACCTCTTAAATTTTTAAATGGACCATAAGAGGTTTTAAGACCTTTTCTTCAAAACAAAACAAACAGTCTAAACTCTACAAACCTCTTAATTTTCAGACTTAAGAGGTTTTAAGAGATATTTATAAAAAACAAACAGCCCCTAAAGTTTTTTTTGTAGAGTTGACTGAAGCTTTTCTCCCGTCGTAGTGCAAGATAGAAGACTCGAACTATGATCTCCCATACAAAAAACAAAGTACTAATCAACTAGGCAACTAAATAATAACAATTTTGTAAAAAATATTTATATATTTATTTTTTACAGTCAAATTATATCACCATTGAAACAATTCTTAGATCTACTTCTAATTAAAATCCTATCTCTTACATTATTTGAACTAAAAAATGTTATGTATTTAAACTTCATCTAGATATTGGTCGGTTAATTAAAGAGTAAAATATATATCACCAACTACCGAGGTGGGGCTTAAGATGAGAAATCTAAATCGGCACACACGTTTTTTCATTCATTAGCTGTAACTAGCTGCTGCACGATGACGACAAATAGAATAAATATTTTAGAACTTTGTTATTTTATTGTATAACTACTAATTTAAGCATTATGTATTATTCATTTCTTTAATTACTATTACTGTATAATATTGTCACCGATGGCTGAGACATACATAAAACTATAATATATAGTTGATTTTTTGAATGGTTCAAATCAATGTATTCTTGTCTGTTTTAGTAGAAAAATAAATATTTAAATATATGCATTTAGATACATAGACAGTTATGAAGAATTGACCTTTTAGAATTTAATTCAGTTGTGTATGTTTGAGGTTTATAATATTATTAAATTGAAAGTAGTCAAACTTTTGTTCTTCCAATTCCGATTTTTTGTAATCGTAATTGTTTCTGTTTATAGTATATATTTTAAAACTATAATTATAATTGGTTTTATTTATTATATACATTTTAAAACTATAATTAGTAAGAATATAGGTTTTTCTTGATAAAATTGATTTGTAAGTTTTTTTTTTCAATTCTAAATTCTAGAACAAAGTTTAAATCTTGATAATTAGTATTGTTTTCTTAGTTTTTAGATTTTAATATCATATTTATTACGTTTTTGAGAAAAAAAAACTATAATAAAAAGTTTAAACACATGACCTCATATATGAATAGCAATGAGCTAATGAGCATGCTACTCCTTATTTTGTTAATAATATAAGATATTTGTTCTTATAGTAAAATGGTGCAATTGCTTGAAATTTTTTTTGGAGATGTCCCTGAATAATCGGATAATGTTAAACTATAAAAAATCGGTATAATAATAATGCGTTTAAGTAGTTAAAATTATGAAATAAGTATTAATAAGTTTTAAATATTTTTATACAAAATTATAGTTTTTAATAAATGGAAGATGTACTTATCCCAAAAAGGTTTAGAATAATGGGGAAACTCTGATTCCATGGTCCTTTAGACCCAACTGAGTACTGACCCTCCATCAAGGAATAGCCCCAGACAATGTTTCACTGTCCCTGAGGCCAGCACAAGGAGTGGGTCCGAATTCGACCCCGGAGTTGCTTCCCAAAAATCCCTCCTTGGCTAGGTCAACGGAGAGTTTGCGAGGGGCGGCTATGCTGGAAGCCTGGAAAGATGTACTTTTAAGACTGCATCAATTTATGTATTTTAATTTACCATCTATCAGTTTTTAATTGGTTTAGAAAATACCAGTTAAACACATTTAAGATATGGAAAAATCTCATATCCAAAAAACCTTATTTGTCAACGTGTCATTGGTAGTCGTCTCCTCCCGTGTTCTCATCAACTTGGAATTAAACCCGTCCTCCTCTCACCATCGACGATGTCGTCTTCAATCTTGCCGTCACTAATCGTCTACGCAAGTTGATATTTTTTTTGTACAAATAAATAAGGCAATGCTTGTTTAAAGGAATTGAAGGATATATTCGATTTTGTTCAACTTGTACGAATACTTATCTTTTTAATTATATAATATTTATATACAAAAATAGGGGAAGGATCAAACGAGAAGCATATCAATTTAAGAAAAAACGAGAAGCAATCTCAGCCACTCATCTCGGGCCAATCATATGATTAAGAACTGACAAAAAAACATGTACAAAATCATATATGATTCATATAGTAATTCATGTTGTCAATCATACATGATTAACAACGTGCGCGACTTGCGCGACTTGGCCCGCGACTTCAGGTCGCGCGTGTCACTTTTTTCGTGTTGTTAATCATACATGATTAACAACGTGTCACTTTTTTCGTGTTGTTAATCATACATGATTAACAACGTGCGCGACTTGCGCGACCTTCCCCGCGACCTGAGGTCGCGCGTGTCACTTTTTCATCATCAAATCTTGATTTTAATGGCTGAGATTGCTTCTCGTATTCTCTTAAAAAGTTATATTTCTCGCATGAACCTTTCTCTACAAAAATATTATTACATAATGTTTATTTCTAGTGATCTTTTTGAACCTCTAATATTCTGAAAAACTTAATTTTATCCACCGAGCTAATGACCTCTGGAGACCCCCATTAAATTCTTGAGGTTGTTTATGAGTAATTAACATTACAAAGTTACTTTTGATTATTTGTATGTATTTAACTTGGAAATAACGATACTCATTTAAAACTAGAAAAATCTGTCGCAAAAAACCTATAGAAGTGATCTTCGAAGGTATATAAATGAGACATTTGAGTTTCTATAGTGCCTCTTCTCTATAATATATATATATATATATATATATATATATAGGGGTGGTTCAAATGTGAACCACTTTTTGGTTGTGAACGTGAGAACAGCCGAAAGCGCGACACGTGGCGGATGACTAGGCGCCACGTCAAGTCCACGTCGGATGACTAGGCACGATTCATGGGAGGGCAATGAATTAAAGAGGGGGACCACACTCAAAGTCGCCACGTGTCGCGCTCTCGGTTGTCCTCACGTTCACAACAAAAAAGTGGTTCACATTTGAACTTTCCTCTCTCTCTCTATATATATATATATATAATAGGGGTGGGTTCAAATGTGAACCACTTTTTGGTTGTGAACGTGAGAACAGCCGAAAGCGCGACACGTGGCGGATGACTAGGCGCCACGTCATCCGCCGTGGATCTTACGTGGCGCCTAGTCATCCTCCACGTGTCGCGCTCTCGGTTGTCCTCACGTTCACAACCAAAAAGTGGTTCACATTTGAACCCACCCCTATATATATATATATATATATATATATATATATATATATAAAAAGCATGCTTATTGAGTTATTGTCATATGAAAAATATGTTTCTCTCAAAGTATTTTTTAAAATACTTAGACCTGAAATACAAAATATGATTTGTTAAGGTCCATCTAAAATTTTGCATTTACGTGATCTCAATAGTCTCCGCACCATCTTGATAGCTCATCACTGATGTTTTTAGTCTTTTAGAGACATATAAGATGGCCCACTGTAATCTTCCACGATTGTCTTTCTTTTTCAACATCATATTCCTTAAATTTTATCATGTGCTTTAATTTGTTATTATGAAGATTAATTATACAAATTCGATTTGGACTCTGTACCGGTGGACGTCTGTCAACATATATGTATATATAAATACGTATATAAATATCTTTCATATACACGTGTATTACGACTTAACCACAAGGAAATAGACGATTATAGGTGGTGACGAAATGTTTTGATTGTTTCCACAAAGCCTTCATTTTCTAATACGTCACATCACGTACATCTTGTAGTATCAAGACAGAGTCATGCAAAAGTCGTTGGATTAAATTTAAACCTATTGAAATTGACAATCCAAAATTAGATATCCAATTGTAATTGGACTACATCCAAATTCTCAACATCCAAATTAGATCATTTAGATGTTAAATAACAATGTAGAATCCAATAATATAAAATAGAACCAATCAAATAATCATCTAAACTACCATTCAATTGTGATTATAAGTTATTTGTATGGATATCTATTTGTTTTTATATGATATTCTATGTGATGCTTATAGAAAAGAGGAAAATATAATAACTCCTTCAAACTGTGAATTAATTTATTTGGGGATTGAATCAAAATATTGTGTGTATCCAATCTAAATTATTTAATAATAATATCCAATATATGAAATTGATATGATCTAATCATTTTTTGAATTCAAATTAAATCTATTGAACGATTTGATCAGCTCAGTTTAGATTTACGAAAAGTTATTGGATTTTAGCCGATAAACATGCTTCTAGAATGTTCAACCCTTTTTAGAGACCCCCAACGCCCCATAAAAAGATATCTCTAACAGACTTTTTATAATTTTTTAAAATAAATAACCACAATCAAAATTTTCAAAAAGAAAAATAATACATTTAACTCCAACATATCTTCTATTTTAAAGATTTCAATATTCATTATATTATTAAAATATTTCATAAATTTATCATCGCAATACACTTATTTTTAAAATTTACATAAGATAACAATTAAAAGTTATGGGTTGTTTGTTTGGTGTTGACCGGTCAACAATGTTGACTCGGTCAACAGTCAGATTGTTTACCAAGTATGAGATATGACTGAAATTTGACCGAGCCAGAACCAAAATATTGCTTACTCGATTCAGATTTGTTCATTTCATGATTTCCCTTTTCTTTTTCCCTATCTCTCTTTTAAGATCCAACTACAAAAAAAGAAGTTTAAATAGTTTTTTTGTTTCTTGGTAAGCACTTACCAAAAACATGTGGTAAACACTTACCTGGAACAACACTTACTCGTAGGGTGAGCACGGTTCGGTTCGGTTCGATTTTTGGTCGGAACCGAACCGAAAACCGATCCCGTTCGGTTTTCGGGTTTTCGGTTTTTTCCCAGTTTTTTCGGTTCTCGGGTTTTTTTTTTTCGGTTTTTTTTTTTTCATTTTTCGGTTTTTTCCTCCGGTTTTCGGTCTATAACTCTATATTTCTTTTCTTCCATTTTTCAACGTGACATTTTTCATTTAATTTGTTGAAAAATTATTTTTAGTTGTTTACATTCTTAAAAACCAATTTATTGTATATAAAATGATACAACATATAAGATTGAGACTAGCAAGTTTGAAAGCCTAATAATTCAAAATTTAGAAGTCTATGAAATTAAAAATTAAAGATTACATAAGACATAAATCTATGAAATTGAAAACCAAAACAAATTAAAGACTAATAAGTATAAATTATCAAAACTTCAATCCTAAAGTTTCATGCAAAAAACTAACAAAAAGTTGAAAGATTAGGGACTATTTGTTAATTCTTATTATATATATTAACTTAAAAATTAAAGTGTATATGTCAGTTCGGTTCGATTCTCAGTTCGGTTCTTATTTCGGTTCGGACATCGGTTCGGTTTTTTGGGTCGGTTTTGGAACCAAAACCGAAACCGAACCATATGGATTTTCGGTTCTCGGTTTTCAGTTTTTTTCGGTTTTCAGTTTTTTCGGTTTTCGTTTCGGTTTTTGTTCACCCCTACATACTCGGGTCAGTGCTTACCCAGTAGAAGTTGGTAAACGACCCCTTAATTCCCCTCTCTAATCAACAATTCTAAGGAGTTCTCTAAATTTAGAATATAATGTATTTTAGAAAACAATTAGAAGAAAACATAGAATAAAAAAACTTAGAGTTAAATGCAAATTTGGTCATGTGGTTTACTTAAAATAACGAGTAGGTCCCTGGAAAATATTAGATAGAAGCATCCCTATAGTTTCAATTTCAGAAGAATGCAACAATTATGACTATTGATTTTATTCATAATTTATCATATATTAGCTTAGATATAGCCTGGGACACTCTTTAATGAAAAACACTACTAATAATTTCAACTGATAAATTATAATATTTGTATATATTTTGATATATATATTTATTAATTTATCATTAATTATAATCATTTTTATGTATATTAAATAATTTAATTTTTACTTATAAAGTAAAATTGAATATAGGAGGGAGCTAATATGTTACTAAATAAAAAATTGATAGAGATAAAAGATTAATTAACTAAACTACGTAACATCACTCTAATTGATGATGTTATTAGAAAAAACCATATTGGTTATAAAAATGAAACGTAGGAATGTTCTTAGTTAAAACTTCTTTTGAAAAATCTTACTCATTATTTTAGGTAAACCACAAGGAGTAGATTTGCATTTAACTCAAAATCTTATCTTCTATATTTTAAAAAATATGTCGTACATACTCTAATATGTCACCATCCATGTTAGAAAGTCTAGAAGATGACCGGAATGGAATGCTAAATTCAACTTTTCCTCTGATGCCTTGTGAAGTAGGTCGTGTTTAACTAATTAAAACAAAACAAAACATTTAGGTGTCATTTACTTGACGATTGTTCGGTAAGTACTTACCAGATCAATTTACCTTACGAGATTAATATGACAAAAAATCGAATCTTATTCTGTAAAAGCGATAGCATGAACCAAGAGTCTTACCTGATAAGTGAGATTTACAAATCTTACCAGGTAAGCGCTTAAAGGCTAAATTGTTGCATACGATGCCGTTTTGAGAGACTAAAATATCATCCAATATGTTAGATGATAATGTTTAATTTTACTAGTAAAAGTTTAAGGTGGCGTTTGGTTCGCTGGAATCCGACGGAATTTGAAGGAATTGGAATGGTCAATTCCATTAACTAAATTCCATTCCTGCGTTTGGTTTATCTTTTGAATTTTCACAAGGAATTCAAATTCCACAAATGAGGGAATGTAGATTCCTTAGGTTTTAGCAAGGAATTCCAATTCCTTCCTACCATCTTTTAAGGTGGTGTTTTAGCAAGACATGGCACCATCGTTACCGCCACCCACCCGCTACCATCGTTACCGCCACTCCCCCCCCACGTTACCGCCACCAGCCACCATCGTTACCGCCACCAGACCGCCACCGCCCACCACCGCCACCACACGTACCGCCAGACCCAGCCACCACCGTTACCGCCACCAGCCACCGCCGTTACCGCCATCCGCCACCGCCTACCACGCCAGCCACCCGCCACCACCGTTACCGCCACCACGTTACCGCCACCCGCCGACCGCCACCGCCACCCCTACCGCCGTACGCCACCCGCACCGTCCCACCCACCAGTTACCGCACCGCCACCACCAAGCTACCGCCACCGCCACCGCCACCACCGTTACTACCACCCGCCACCCCGCCGTTACTGCCACCCCGCCACCCACCGTCGCCGTCTCCACCACCTCTCCATCCCTCACCAATACCATATATTCAATGAACTAAACATACATATTCAATTTTTTTTGACAAATTCCAATTCCAATTCCTCTCAACCAAACGCATGGTCAAAGATTGTTAAATTCCATTCCAATTCCTTCAGATTCCAATTCCTTTGACAGATTCCAATTCCAACAAATTCCATTTTGCGAACCAAACGCCACCTAAGTAGACTGACCATTAGTTTTAAAACAACTATTTAGTTATTATTCTAGTCTTGAAGATGTTTTGTTTCCATCAAAATTGGATTAAAAAAAATCTAGTTAAAATCGAAATTATAAAAAACATAATCAAAATTAGCCTTGAAATCTTTTAGATTAAGCCTTCATATGTCGAAGATTGAAAGTTGGAAAATGGTGTAAGAATCAGATTCACAATTCATTTACGAAGATAAAAATTATTGTCTGTAAAATCCCAATAATTACATATATTTTTTGAATAGCAGATAACTCACATACACGTTTCAACACGAAGTCGACGAGGTATTCGGGATCCATACGGGAACCCGACTAATCCTCAGCGACCATGGATCGACCCGAAAGCCGACCCATGATCAGGTTATCGCCACTTGCTCACCCTATGAATCGATCCTGGGTAGACAGGGATGCCATATACTGTCCATACCAAGGATGTAACGACCACTAGGTTACTAATGCCTCGATAACCAATAATTATATTTATATCTTATTAATAAATGGGTTTTAATTGGAAATTAGGGGTGCTTGGTTGGGGGTATTGAGAGGTAAAGAATGAGAATGATAATGAAAACTGTTGCTTGGTTTGATATTATATAATGAAATCATTCCTGTAGATTCATTAATTTTCATTCCTGATCAAATTGGAGGGAATGAAAAATTTATTTTTACTTAGTTTTTTTTTCACACACGCCGTTCCTTCTCTTGATGTTAAATGGAACATCTTTTTGTATTTTCATGTTGGATGAATTTTTTTTTAAATGAAACATTTTTTCATTGATTATATTGGGTTCACCAAGCAGCTGACAAGCTATTATATTGAGATCATCTCCCATGCAATTTGTGCAGTCTCCTTATGGGCTATTTGGAATTGGCGCAACCAGATCGCTCACGCCTCGAGAGACGCAGTTGACAAGTTAAAACAAGAAGACCTGTGGGCTGGAAATAGGAGTCCAAATATTAAAATCATTTGGGAAAGGTAGTGCAAGTCCCCGTTCGATCCTCATTGACAATTGAGGACCCTCGTGGTTTCTTGTTGTTGGGTCTTGTTTGGTTTTGTTTTCTTTTCCCGTCTTGTTTGTGCTTTTCTTGTCGGTTTCGGTTGCCTTCCCTGCCTCTTGTATTCTTTCCTCTAGCGCCTTGCTAGTGAGCTTCTAATAAATTTATTTGGGTTCGCTTAATGGGGGTGATGGTTTTGCCGAAGCCCCCCCATGGTTCTCTTTTGCCTTTCAAAAAAAACCAAGCAGCATCAATACAATGCTTATTTCCATTCTCATTCTTTTGCATTCTCATTTTCATTTTCATTCCTATTCCCTAAAATGAACAAAGCATGCCCTTAGTCAAATTAGTTATTTTTAGCGAAACATCTTTTACTATTTATTTGTTTTTTTCATGCTTAAACCAAAAAAATCAAAAACTCGCAATATATCATTTCGCAAGCCGCTAAAGCATTTCATACGCCTATGCACTCATTTTGTAACCCCCCATGTCCATTCCACAAACCGTTGTGCTAGTTTCATAAGCCGACACACTATTAGGCTATGCGTACAGGTAGCCTGGGTTCGACGGGCTCAAAGCCGCCAGGTTGGGCGGGTTGCCGGTACGCAACCGACAGGCTCGGCGGGTTGCAGGAAGAGCGGTTTGGCCACACCGCTGAGTTTGTGTGTCTTGTGTGTGGGGTAAACTGAGAGGGTTGGGTACTAATCAGAGAGAGTTCCAGAGGGTTAATTGTGAGGTTCGAAAAAAAGCTGATATGGAAGTTGACATGGCAGTGGAGCTGGGAGGGTTGGATACTGATAGCCTTAGGTTGTGCATAACAGCAACATAGGTTGAGCGGCTTCCAAGTTCCAACCCACCGGGCTGGCGGTACGCCGGCAACGGCTTGGGCGGGTTGGAGCGGGAGCGGGCATCCCACACCGCGTGTCTTTTGTGTGTGGGAGCCTGGGAGGGTTGGGTACTACTCAGAGAGGGTTTCAAAGAGTTAATTGTGTGGTTGGAGAAAAGCTGATGTGACTGTAGGATTAGGAAGATAGCTGTATATTTAATTCATAAAAATTACATTTTGCTACTTGAAAACAAACGATTACAAAATCACACCCCCCCCCCCCCCCCCCCCCCCCCCCCCCCCCCTTGATTTTATATATTTTTGGACCATTTCAATCAATTTTATTTTAACTAATCTTTTAATACCCATTTCCTTTTCAGAAATACACGAATCAATTTATTATTATTCATTTTAAACCAACCGACATAAATCGCTATCAATTGAATAATAAATCTTTAGTTTTTATATTCAACTTTAAAACAAAAAAACACACAAGTTTGGTAGTCAATGCAACTTTCTGTCTCCAGCTGCCTTCCCTCCAAGACCAGCCTTCAGCTTCCGTATTGTCGCCACGTCCGTTTTAAAACTCTTCGCAAGTACGACATCGTCCACGTCCGTTCCGAACAAACTCGTCGGAACGGACACTGTGGCGGCACTCGCGCTGCCGAATGCCGCCACAGCAGTAGCCGGATTATTCGAATCCGGATTATACTGATAATGCACGAGCCCCTTTGGGAAAATAAACATGTCCCCCGTTTCTAAACTTTGAGTGTAAAGCTTATTGGTCGTGTCCACAAAACCGACCTCCACTCGGCCTTCCAACACGAAAAATAGGCCGGTCGCCCGGGGTCGTGCGTGGGGTGCGCTCACGGCCCCGGGGGGCAACCGTAGGACCGAGACCGAAACGCTCTGGCCATTTAGGGCCGGAAACTCTGCCATGCTGGCCGCCATCGATTTAGGATCTTCCTCGAAAAGCTCACGGAGATTGGTGTACGTGAAGAAATTCCCGTCTACGGATGTCGCGTTTTCTGGGAGAATGTAGTCGAATAGGATGTCGGGATCGCTGGCTCGAGCGATTCCGGTGAATGCCGTGGCGATGCAGATGGAGAAAAAGACTAGTTTTATTAACCAATAAGCCATGATTGTTTGAATAATGTTTGGCTTAATTTGGAGTATTAATAGAGAGGGATTTGTTGATTAATTATAATAGATTTAATTAAGAAGCACTAAAATTATCGAAGGACAAAAGAAATGTGTTTAACAAGAATTCCATACGGCTAGCGGAAATAACGACCAGGGGTGTTTTAGGTGTTTTATTTTGGTGATATTTGGTTGGTTGTATTGAAAAATGTTCAAAGGATATACTGTTTGAAGCTTATGCTGATATGCCGTACATTTATATACGTAATTTATGATGTTTGGTTGGTTTTTGCTACAGATACATTTGTCGGATGGATTAATTTATCTGTATAGATTGAATGAACGTGTTTTTTCTTCTTTTTTGCTGTAAGAGAAGTTTGGAATAAAGTTGGTTTTATAGAACTCTTCAGAAAACTTACTGAATAATAAGTCACTTTGAATATTATGAATTATCAGACCATCGTGAAATATTTCTTTATAGCTGACTTAATAAGTTGTGAGTTTTATTAAGGTTATCAAGTATTCACGTCACTAACAAAGAGGTCCTTAGGCCTCTTTGCCGATCATTTTTTGAGCTTATTTGGAAAGACGGTTTAACTATTCACATAAGTTGGTTTTCTGAAAAAGCTAACTCGTGTAACGTTTCACTAAGTTTCAGTGTTTTTAACGTGTTCCTTTCCATTTTCCAAAATCAACAAGTTGGTATATGTGGTTGTATTTTTTTAATGAGTTGGATCGGTAATGCAACCATAAGAACTCGGGAAAAACTTAAAAACACCAAACCACAAGCATAAAAAAACATAATGCGCACTCTTTACAAATTACAATATTTTATGTTGTGTTATAATTTATCAACTAATTTTGATCAAATGTAACTAGTTTATAAGTTAACCTATAACAAAAGCGATTTTTTCAGTCAAATTTACCAGCGAAATTATCTTAAAAATCAACAAACTCAAAATTTTATCAGTCAAATTATCGAAAAAGATCTTTTAAAACATAAATATCGTTCAAAAATTACAAAGAAAATCCTTTTAATCAAACAATTACAAAATTACAAAGAAAAAATATCGTTCCATACAAAATAAATAATCAAAACATAATTAAATAACATACAACAAAATCCCACACCACCAAAAAAAGAATTTAAAAACCCATAAAATTTGGTATCAATTAAACAAAAAACTCAAAGGTCCAGCCGGGTTAACAGCTCGGCAAGACTTCCTGATCTGCCCTTGTGCACCCGTAAGAGCTTGGATGGCACCCAACTTAACCATGGCTTGACCGAACTTGGTCGAGAAATCCGACGAGCCAGCAATGGCTGCAACCGTCGACTTGCTCAACCGGTCCGATGCCAAATCTTGATCAAACTTTAGAACTCCTCTACGCATTATAATTTGGCTGTAGAAAGACTTGTCCACAACGCGAGCGCTAAAAGGGTTTTGATCCAAATTCGCCTTGCCATCAACGGTTGCATTTTGAGGGCATGTACGCTTCAACGATGCTAAAAGGGCCAAATCCATCGTGGGGTCCGGTTTCCCCGTGTTCTTGAAATTGTAGAGACGGTCTTTGAATAAGGAACAATGAGCGATCCCGATTGAGTGACCACCTATATACAAAACACACAATTCGTTAAGTTGAAACGAATTGGATAATGTGTGACAACCAACCCCACATGTGGGCTGCTAATAATAATAACTTTTATCATGGTTTTAAGTTAATTTGGAGGTTATTGTGTCAGCCTGCTAGATGATTTTTGATTAAAAAAGGTGGATAACGTACCAAGAAGATAGATCATGTCGGTGGTGGTGAGCCCTTTTAGCGCAAAAGCTCGGATGGCACTCGACACCGATGAAGAAGGAGATGGGAGGGTTAAGGCATTTTGTGCAAGAGACACAAGTCCATCTCTTCTTCCTGTTTGTACATTGTATCTGCCTCCACCACTCTGCATATAGATATATAACATGATCATTAATTAAAATCATAAAAGATTTTCTTTGGGTGGTTGTAGGTTTTGGGTCAGCTTATGCGCACTGACTAATCCTCTGGATGACCATGAATGGTCTGAAGTCATCGCAGGTGAACCTTCATGGCCACAAGGGCTTTGGTAGCGCCTGGATTTGAACCTCGGGAAAATGAGATTTTCTCCTACATCCCCAAGGTTTAATCAGTGCGCCACAACCCTCCTGGTTAATTAAAGATCCATCATTTGATGCATTTAGTGGTGGTACATTAAACCAAATGAAGTTTACTTACAAAGGAAATAACATCTCTTGTAGCCATAGCAATTATATCGGCACAAGAAACGATTCCAGGGCACACACTCTCGACTGCGGCTTTTGCAGCATCAATGACATCGTAACCTCTAACGCCCAAATTTGGTTGTGCGGTTTTCTCAGTGTTGCGTCCGTCTAGTAGAATCGATGCGTCACACCCCTTTTAATATTTCATGCAAAAATATATAAAATCATTAGGTTTTAATTAAGTTCTAAATTAAACAACCAAATCATGCAAACACTTGCATGCATGATAAATCAACTTTATAACACGTTAGATATGTTTAAATGTCACAATAAACTGTATTATAATACTTTAACTTTATATAGACGCAAACAAGTTTAAGCTCGATAAATCAGTCTATTATGACATTTAGACATATTTGACGTACTGTAAAGCTGGTTTTAGGGAGGGGGAAGAATTGAAACGACTTACATTGACAAAGCAATCATGGAACTGCATACGAATGAGAGCGGGGGCGATTGTTTTGTCACGGAAGAACTTGGTGAGGACGGTTTTTCTTACGATATCTTCGACATCGGAATCCCGACACTTGCCCTTGTAGAAGCCATATTGGAGACCGCCGGCATAGCAGTGGCCGGCAAGGTTCAAGAAGACGAAGGCGATTGCGGCTATAACTGCGATTGCTTTATTGTTCGCCATCGACATTTTCTTTGTGCAAATTCTTGATCGAATTGGATTGATATTTATAAGGATTGAGATATGGAGAGATTATTAATTGAATGGCTCTCACGTTGTGCTTATTCTAAAGATCATTGAGCAGGATAGACGTGTGGGCATGCAATAATATATAAAATACAATTATATAAATAGCAACGTGTTTTTATAAGGAGTAAGACCATAAAATATCCAACTTAGACCACCCTCAATGGTTTTGCTTGGTGCCACCATCACCAGCTGCCACGTCAGCGTCAGATCAACTTTCCACTATTTTATCAACACCTTACCATTTCATTCTTAATGGTTTTGACTCTCGTACCAATCTAAATCATTAATAAAAAAAGAAAAGAAGTGAGAGATAGAGAGAAAGGAGAGAGAGGGTGGGGTAGGGTGGGGTGGGGTGGCTCATACAACCGGCACAACCATACCGGTTGTGTTACCAATTCATGGGTACCGCTCCATCCACGGTGGTGTTGCCACCGGTACCACCTCACTGGCGGCTCAAATACTGTGAAAGTTTACTTTAAGTAGTCTTTAACAGTATTTTGTTGTAATTGTTTAGCTATTAGTGTTAATAAATGTTAAATGGTCTAAGTCTCTATGTATATTTAATCATTAATTTAAGAACTTAATTTGTCAGATTTATGAAAATTTCAATCTTACAGTTTTGTTTCATATGATTTTTTTTCTTATCTAAAAGAAGTATTTGATGTATTAATATATATATATATATATATGTTAATTCATAACATGATTGTTTCATATGTTTTCCGTTCACATTGTAAAATCTTTTACGGATACTTTTTCTTTCATAAACACATCAAAATATGTATATTGTGAACGTAATGCATGTGAAACAAGCAAATTGTAAAACAAATATATGTTAATCAGTATTTCAAAATATACTTGCTAATTAAAACAAACTATATGAAATAACAAATGATGCATCGATTCTCAAATTCATCAGAGTTTCATGTGTTTAAAAAAAAAGATACTTCTGTATATGATGTTATATGTCAAAACAAATGCTCCCAACTATTACTTGAGGAATAAATAGTATTAAGCAATTTAAATTAAATTATATGCTAAAACCTAACAATATATTTTATTGTTTTTTCAAAATCATTGTTTTTAATTTAATATATTTATTGGAACGTTGTTGGGAATCCTATTTTGTTACCTACCGCCAAAAGAAATAAGAATAGATTAAAATATAGATCTCGGTTTTGTGGGTTGATGTTGATTACAAGAAAGGTTCTACATAAAATTCATCACTAAAGTTTTTTATGGTTTTAGTTTTACTGAATTGGGTCTTTATAGTTTCAATAGATTGGGATTTTATAGTTTTAGTTTTGTTATGGTTTATATTTTTTATCTTAATTTTTATTAAAAGTAAAAAAATCAGTTAGTTTAACGGTATTTTTATTAGATTAGAGTCTTGTTGATTGTACAAATAAGATAGATAGTACTTGAAACATGTTATATACATGTATAATGGTAGTTTATATTTTAATAGAAAACAAAAGAAAACTATAAAAAACGAAAACACCCTTGAGTTACCGGAGTTGTTTAACAAAAGTTAAGACAATAGACTTGATCTGTAACAAAAGTGAAACCACAAGGACTATATTCATGAAGTTTTGGGTTCAAAGACCGTATTTGTAATCAATCTAAAAAACGAGAATGAAATTCGTAATTTACTTAAATATGAAAGATACAATGAACATACTTCAATCGAAAATGCTCCACCAAGAGTGTCTTGATAATAACACCACTAAACATAATATTAGCCATAGCTTCCTATTCATAGAGTCAACGTAAACATAAACTCTCTGGAAATGATTAATAGTTGAACATCCAATGAATATAGCAATGCTGAAATGATTAGTGTTATATCGTGTAATGCTAAATCAACAAAACCTTCACCAACAACATTCACAATCAGATTTGACTAGACAATTAGAGACAACTCTCGTCATAGATGGACCCAGTATATAAGATGTGGTGGTGCATGGCACCGCTTTGTTCTTTTGACATAAGGTATAAAAAAAATAGTCGTAAAAGATGTCATCGTATTATAATGTTGCTTGACTTGAGCGAAGTCGTGTTCAACCAAGATAATTCTATATACACAAAGTTGTAGGTATTTATCCAAGTGTAAAAAAGTGTCAACTTTTAGTTGATGATGAAATTACCTTATGTCATTATCTTAACTAATCAATAACAATTCATACAAGGCATGGTCACTGGGTTACCTAGCTATTGCCGATGGCATATCTAAGAGTTGGTGGTGCAAGTGAGATGAAACAAATTAGTATCTGTTATTTTCTTCTCATTTTAAGGGTCATGTGTATTTTTCTTTTCTTTTTTTATTACTTACTTTTTTGAGCAAAAAAGTGTATTAAATACATCAAAAGTTAATTCGAAGTCATCAACTAAACTAATTGAGTTTGTGGTATACTAGTTAAAACTCAAGGAGATGTACTGAAAATCTCATCTTTCTAAGACTCAGATTTAAACAGGTAGTGATTCTAACCCATTCCTAGATCCCGCATTAATCGGTATAAGATGACTCGAAAAAAATTGAGAGTTACTTAAAAAAGGTCTAACAGTTAAACTTTAAATCCATTGAATAATAAAAATCCAAAGTAAAAATATGAATGTTATTGTTTGATATAAAAATTTAGAACAACATACATCAATCAATCATAGAATAAACAAATACAATAGAAAGACAACTATTCATGGTGTCGAGATGCAACTCATCAAATAAAATGACACACACTCACACACAATATATATATATATATATAATAAATTAAACCCATGAAATTAATAAATTTTTCATCAATTAGTTAGCAAAGAACTCAAACTTCCCCCATTGACCGATCGGCATGATTTCCTGATCTCCCCTTGTGTGTTGGTAAGAACTTGAACCGCACCCAACTTAACCATGGCTTGACCGAACCGGGTGGTGAAATCGGACGAACCAGCAATGGCTGCAACCGTCGACTTGCTCAAACTATCCAATGCCAACTGTTGATCGAACTGAAGCACTCCCCTACCCCTCATAATTTGACTATAGAACGATTTGTCCACAACTTGAGAGCTAAAAATGTTTTGATCAAGATTTGCAGTGCGATCAACAGTTGCACTCTGGGGGCATGTACGCCTCAACGATATCAACAGGGAGAAATCCATCGTGGGGTCAGGTTTCCCGGTGTTGTTGAAATTGTAAAGACGATCTTTAAATAATGAACAATGAGCAATTCCAACAGTATGGCCACCTATATAAAACACACAATCACAAATTCAACATAATCATTATGTAACCAAATTTGATGGGGTTCTTAACTGGTTATTAAGATACTACAACAAAATTGAATTTATAGAACAAAAAAAATGTCTAAATATTGTAATATAGTGTTTTATAGGATTTAATGAACTTATTTTTAATAGCACTAAACAATAATGGATCTAATGTAAAAGTATTACAATGCATTTAGTGAACTTTTTTTTAATGTATTAACAAGTTTTTTATCTCATTTTTGAAACAGAACGTTCTATTATGTTTTTTTATATGATATTATTTGAAAAAATAAACTTTCGTTAGAAAAAATGTATATAATTAATTTCTCAAAAATGTTTTATAGAAAACTAATTTGACGCTTTATTTTAAAATGAACTTTTGATGATACCTAAAATTAATGTGTTAGAAACTTATTGTAACACATTTATATAAGATGTGTAATTGTATGGTCTAACAACTTAAGTCTTATAAATCAGTATATTATTAGGATATTTAGACATTTTTGGTGCTTTATAAGCTCGGTTTTATTAGAATGAGAAGATGGTGAATGAATGAATTACCAAGAAGATAGATCATGTCAGTAGCAGTGAGGCCTTTGTTAGCAAAAGCTTGAATTGCACTTGATACTGATGTAGAAGGAGATGGGAGACTTAATGCATTTTGTGCAATAGATACAGCTCCATCTCTTCTTCCTGTTTGCACATTGTATTTACCACCTCCACTCTGCATTTAATCAATTAATATGACTTTAAAACATGCAAATTAAGTATAGTAAATCTGATTATATATGTATAATTAATTAAACAATACTCACTAAGGAAACGACATCTCTTGTAGCTATAACAATTATATCAGCACAAGAAACGATTCCAGGGCACACCCTCTCGACCGCAGCTTTTGCAGCATCGATGACATCATACCCTCTAACGCTTAAATTTGGTGATGCGGTTTTCTCAGTGTTGGTTCCGTCTAGTAGAATCGATGCATCACACCCCTAATAAATTTTCATTTTTGTCATCAAGCAAAAATCATGCAAAAGTTAGAATTTGGTCAATATATCTAAATATCCTAACAGACTGCTTTATAGGGACTTTATTTTATAGAACCAAACTATAATTGTTTTTTTTTTTTGTATATGTGTTATAATAAGACGTTGAAGAATTAAGCTTACATTAACAAAGCAGTCATGGAACTGCAAGCGAAGGAGAGCTGGGGTGATTGTTCTATCGTTGAAGAACTTGGAGATGACTACCCTTCGTACAATGTCTTCAACATCCGAATT
Organism: Centaurea solstitialis; assembly: GCA_030169165.1. Lineage (NCBI taxonomy): Eukaryota > Viridiplantae > Streptophyta > Magnoliopsida > Asterales > Asteraceae > Centaurea > Centaurea solstitialis. Next base: position 1,141,764 of record CM058042.1, on the reverse strand, counting down.
TCCACATTTGCCATTGTAAAACCCAGACTGAAGAGCTCCATAGCAATTGCCAGTCAAGTTTATGATCAAGAAAATGATCATATACCCGATTGCAATTGCTTTACTATTATTTACGATCAACATGTTATAAATTTGTTTATGTAAAATCTTAATGAATGAATAAAATCAATTAAATTGGGTTGATAGACAAGAAATGGAAGATTGGTATTTATAAGGGTGGTCATTTTATTCATGGATGAAGAGATTTTGTACTATTTGAATGGTTTGCACGTTGTGGTTGTAGTTTGGGAGACGTGCATTCATGTGGAGATTTGAGGGGGTTTTTTTCTTTCTTTTGCAATTGCCAAATTTCATTATTTTTAATTTTTTATAATACATATTTGCTTTTTTGGTTAATGGAACGTAGATAGGTTAATGTATCTTTTACCTGTAATTTATCCTTATATATAGAGTTTATGATTAATAAGAATTGATTGTGTTGTGTTCTTGTTATGTTTTCTTTGTTCTATAACATCTTTTATGAGCACGATATATCACATTTAGGTTAAATTGCAGTATCTCGTGTATTTTTTGTGGTTTTGCTATTTGGACCGGGTTAAGGTTTTCCTTTTGATATGTCTAAATACAATATGTACTTATTAAAATATGTATTATGCTTTCTAATATATAAAAAAAGATATACGATAGTTATTGTTTTATTGACATATGTTGAAATTTATATACAAAACAATGAGTGTAGAGATGGATATCTAGATCAGGTTTGACAATGATATCACCATTGATCTTTTTTTTAAGCTAGATGTTTTTAGTTAAACCGAGTAGAATTAATAAATAATTTTTTATAGTTTTGTTATGGTGTGTTATGATGTCAAGGTTATCTTTGGTTTCGACGTTAATACATGTGGCTTTACTTTAAGGCTTGATTTTTAATTGTAATGCAAAGAGATGTTATGGCACGTTTTAACATGTTACATCGAATTATTTTGTAACGCATTCTTTTACCTTTTTAAAAAATGTAACTTGATAGTAAATGATAATTATGTATGACATCAAATTTAAATAAACCATAAAAAAACACAAAAACAACCATGAATAGCAAAAATTATGTTCTCATTTCGTACAGGAAGGGCAAACATAAAGTTTTTGAAGATTGAAACTAAGGGGACATTTACCAAATTCTTACTAGGTAACATTCAATTACATTATTGTTTAACATCCTTGACTTTGAAAATTACATTATTGTTATATTCAATCAATAAGGTAAATGATATTGGTAAACGTTTACCACGGTATGACGGTATCTTTTTAGTAAACGACCACTATAAAAAAAATTAATCCCAGTTGTCCACTTTTGATTTCACCTTTTTATAATTTCCATATATTTGATATATTTATTGTTATACCTCTTACACTCTTACCACATAATATTATCAATAAACCCTTATCGATACAGTAAATACTTACTTGTTAAGCATTTGATAGCGAGGAAGGTAATCAAAAAAGAAAGAAGAGGAGTTCTTCTTTCTTTTATCACTTAGGAGCCCTGTGAGATAAAAGTCTCATGCACGGTTCTGAATGAGAGAAAGAAGTGAGGAATCCTGTTTTCGACTCTAACTCTCCCACTCTATCAAAATTATTCTTAGCAACATTTTTTTGTTTTTGGTATCTTTAATTGCTTTGGTGCTTATTTTTATGAACCAATGAAATAACTAAGATTTGATACATAAAGAATTGTCCGTCATTTTTTACATAAAGGGTTTATGACTTATTTGGGTAACAAACTATTCGTTTTGTACACAGAATATCATTGAACTAGTTTTTGTACTCAATATACCATTGAACTAATTTTTTACACATTATACCATTGCAACCGAGAATAGCCGGTTTTGATTTGGATCTGTACATATTATACCATTGAACTATTTTTTTGTACACATTATACCATTAACCTTTGATATGTTTACAAAAAAGGTGGCAATGACTAGGCATTCTCTTCTTCTTCTTCTTCTTCAGGACACCACCACCATCACCACCATAGCCACCACCACCACCTCCCTCCTCCTCCTCCACCACTCTCCATTTCTCCTTCGTATACTAAAATCGATTTCTCCACCGGAGTTCCTTAACGACGAAGACATACTTATGGGCTTCTTGCCGGAAAAGGAAAAACCCACCACCAACAACAAGGGCTCTTCCACTAGGTTTTACGGGTTCGGGTCGGATCTGAGTTCTCCGGTGGAGTCCGTCATGGGTTCCACCGAGACAGAGAGCGACGAAGAGGATTACCTCACCGGGTTGACCCGAAAGCTCCGTAACAGCACTCTTTCAAGACGATTTCTGATAATCAGATTTCAATTTCAAGGTATGCAAAAAACATATGTTGAAAGAATTGCCACCTTTTTTGTAAACATATCAAAGGTTAATGGTATAATGTGTACAAAAAGATAGTTCACTGGTATAATGTGTACAAAAAGATAGTTCAATGGTATAATGTGTGCAGATCCACGTCAAAACCGGCTATTTCCGGTTGTAATGGTATAAAGTGATAAAAAAAACTCAATGGTATATTAAATACAAAAATAGTTCAATGATATTATGTGTACAAAACGAATAGTTTGTTACTCAAATAACTCATAAACGTTTTGACAAAATACTTTGACCGAAAAAAGACATTCAAAGTGAACTTATTGTGAAACTCGACTAGATCTTTTACTGACGGATTATGTTTATTTTATAAAAGAAAAGATTTTGTTCGTTTCATATTTATGGAAGCTGAGAAGAAATTAATTAAGGAATAATTCTTTGCTTATATTCCAAGCTAGAATACACACCCCATGTTATTATAGCTTTCTAGAAAAACCACCATATATTCCGAAACAAAAAGAATGTAATGAAATAAGTACAAATATTATTGTGAATATGAATATGAAGAAAGTTATGGGGGTGACTATGATTATTAAATTAGTATTAACGTTGTTTTGGTTATGTCTTCTCCTTCACCCGTCCTCAAAACTTATCCACGGTGTCGGTGCTACAGTGGTTTCCGTTGATCGACGTGGAGGCGGCGGCGGCGGTCATGGCGGCGGTGGCGGTGGTCATGGTGGTGGCGGTGGCGGTCGTGGTGGTGGTGGTGGTGGTTCGAGAGGAGGTGGCAGAGATCCAGGATTTGTTGTGATCCCGGTGTACGCGGGCGCCGGGGCCCACCGACAGAGTCGAACTCATGGTGGTCGGAACAACGGCGGTGGCCGGAACTCTGCCGCCCTCCCCCAGTTGGGTTTTACTTTATTGGCTTTGGTCGTTTTACTTTGTTTTTAAGAGCATCTTCAACCTTAACACAAAAAACAGTAAGATTGTAGTATAAACTTATTATGATTTTTCTATCAAAGATGAAGTTGCAAGTAATGGTTTTTACAAATTTATTATTGTTATTCTTTTTTTAACGTAAATTTTGTTATTTTTTTTACTTATTTTTTGATTATGGATTTTTTTTTCAATTAATTTTTGTATAAAGTAGGTAATTAAATTAATGGATGTATTTATTTGCTTTTACTATATAGTATAAATACGGTGGTGGTTGTTGATCATGCGTATTTAATTAGTATGGGTAGAGGAAAGTATTTTTGAATTCCAAATCAAAGGCTATGAGTGGATTTTGAGAGAATTTCTCGATGAAAGTTAGATTGGAGTATATGGCTATCGGACCCTTCAAGAGCGGAAGGCTTAAAAGTCGATCTCAAATCTCGTAACGGGAGGAATCGACACAGAAGGTTGCAAGAGGAAGTGAAGATCGACCCTAGTGCACAGTTTTGATCGTGGTCGAAGTGAGTAGGCGACTTGGAGTTGATCGATTTTGGTTTCTTCACAATATAACTTCGATTATTAAATTACTTAAAATGGGTTGGGTCGTTGGTTGGGATTTTTTTTAGGTTCAGTTGGATTGTTTTGTTTTCTCGGCTTCCTAGTTGTACTTTTTCTTATTCGATTTTTAATAAAGGTTGTGTTGCCGTTCAAAAAAAAACAAAGTAGACGTGGATAAGAATTTGTATTTTAATAAGTATTGTTGTATATTTTTCCCAAGATGAAAAAGGGAGGCTACTTCGAATATGAATTTGCATTTAAATATTTATTGTTGTATATTTTAAAGTTTATCTATTTGATGTTTAGGGCATTTCATAGATTTATTAAGAGTTGCAGATTTTATTGGTATGGATTGCTTTCTTTGAGCTTTTGAGTAGAAACCACCATTAATAGTGAGTTCGAGTTCTTCAAGTGTTCTCCATGTTTGGGGATTTTAGTGAGCAATGGGAGGAAGGATTTAATTGGTTTAGATGGGGGTTTTGATGGTGGGTTTATGTTTAAAATGGTTTAAAGGATCGATTCTAACAATTTAAAATGGAAAACCAATGGCGCGTAACTCAGTTTGGTAATGGGTGGGGGTAGTACTTGTCCAAAATCAAACGGTCCCGAGTTCGAGCCCAGGGAGCCTTCATAGCCACAACCGCTGAGTGGGTCATGTATGCCCCCGACATTATGGAATTGACAAACGATTGTGCGTCGGTTGGGGTTATCGGTATCAACCTTTTGTCCAAATATATAAATTTGGTAAAAATTGGAAATGATTAGATTTGGGATTTTTGCTGGAAATGTTCATGCAGTCAATAGAGTCTGGGAAGTGACTTTCAAGTTAGTTTGGTCGCGTGGAAAGTCCCCAAGTCCACTGTTTGGTGATTTTCGATTTTTGCTTCGTTTCTTGTTTTGGGCTAGGGTCGAGGCACCAAATAGAGGTTTGTCTTAGGGATTGTGGGGGATGGTTTTGAGAATAATTGTATGATTAACACCATCTTTACGTCATGTAACTTTAGGTGCCCGATTTGGGGAATTGTAGCTTCGGATGTGAAAATTTAGTGTGGACGTCAAGTGAGTCTTTCTCACTTAAACCTCGTTTTCAAGAATTCTTCAAATTATGCTTGTTGTATTCAAAGATATCATCATATCAATTGCATTTATCATGTTTTAGCAAGAGATAGCATACATGTGCATATTCATTGGGGTGGGACATGTGATGGCTATATATGGGAGGTGTGACGCATTCAGAATGCATGAATTCGTTTCATGGAATTCCTTGAAGTACAAATGTGATCCCGATTCACTGCCACAGGTGTGTGTGACTATAAGTGTAAGCCATCAACATGTCTTGTGTGTGCGCATGGAGGTTTGTATGCATGAACTACTACAGTTGTCTCTTTGCGGCTCTCAATTGTTTTCTTTCGGCGTAGAAATGTTCTTAAGAGAACTCTGTAGACCTTCGGTCTAATCCTCTTTCTTCTTAAAACTGAAAATTATTTTCTGGGAAGCCAGATCGTAAGGGTTCAAGCAAACGAAAAGAGAAGATGTTAGCTTGAAGTAGTGGAAGTGTTTGCGTGCAGTAAACTTTTGGGATGTGTTTGCATTTTTTATTTTTTAACGAAGGCCGTTTTGGCAATTATTTATCTAATGTTTGGTTTAAGTGATGGGATGTTACAAGTTTGTTGTTAGGGTTTGATCTCTATAGCACATTTAAGTACATAGCTTGTGTACATAACAAAAGAATAACTCACATGAGTATACATCATAATCCAAACAACAACTAGCATATTAATAAACAAATCATACAAATTCGTTAAGAAAATAATAATACACATATACAATAGATCAAATAAATATAAATTAGAAAAAAAAATGTGTAAATTATTTCATAATCAAATCCTTATTGGAACACCTTTTCTACAAAATCCTATCGTTAAGCAACTACGAATTTAGAGCTTATGTATAATGTCTTAATTAACATGTCTAATATGTTGAGAAATTGAGATTAAACACTTAAAAATTGAAATACATGATGTGATTTTAGGCCCAACCCTTTGAGGGATGGAATGGAATGGAATTGGGAAAGCATATAAAGTTTGGGCCCTTAACATCCACTTTTATATGGGCCTGCCACCCAAATTATAAAATCTTATATTTATCAGGAAAAAAAAGATATAATATAATAAAATAATAATAATAATAATAAAGTAAGCTACGCATTTTTATTTTTGTCCCTTTTGATATTTATAACTTTTTTCGTGATAAAACTTCTTTTTTCATCTTTATGGTTTTTATTTTCATTCTATTTTCATCATTTATGGTTTTTATTTTTATTTTTATTTTATATTCATCCTTTTTTTATTAAATTACATATTATGTCTTATATTAAACCATTTTTTATATTTTTTTATTCTCAAATTACATAATTCAATATTTTTTTTCTTACTTTTTACTTTCTTTATTTGTTATATTTTCGATTGTATACTTTTTTACTTGATTATTTTTTATATGATCAATTGTATAACTTTTTACTTAAATATAACAACGATGTAAAATAGACATCGGTTGTATTAGATATCTTATTTTATTGTAAGCATATAGGTAAACACACAACACAATGCATGAAGTCTGTCATACTAACATTTCGTATGACAATGTACAAACTTATGTTTCATATAAACCCATCTTACTACCCGTCTGCTAACCGATGTGGGATCTTAAATTATCACTCTTCAAAGACGCAAAAGTCCTCACTAACACCACAATATGGTTCTTGACTCTTGATATCATTTTTAACATCCTCGACTAAACATATATGATATCATATTTCCTAACTTGACATTCATATTGATATGTTCTTTGAGTTCTGTCTTTTTTTATTAGATCCTAAAAACACGCAATGTTTGATAACTATTTATAGTTTTTATTTTTCAAACATATGTTTCAAACTTTCTTTTGTTAGCTACAACTTGCATTAATCTGTGTTCCTATTCTACGATAAAATCTTGTATCGTCATTATATTGTAAATATACTTGAGTTATTTTTTATCTTAAAAATGTTTCATATATACAAATTATAGAAAGGAGTTTCATGGATGGATTCAGTCATTTGATTACAATTCCAATTATAGAAAAAGTTTTAGAATTTTTAAAAAATAAAGGAAATTATAGATTTGGTTTCACAAGGTTTTAAGTTAGTTTTAGATTTAGTTCCTATATTTTGTTTATTCTAAGATGCCCCCAAGATTTTGCATTTTCATAACCTATTGGTTACTACTATTAACGATTATTAACTTCCATCTGTAAGATAAAAGTTTTTTTTTTATCACTTGTCATTTTTTGATTTTTTATCTATATTAACCCTCCCCTAACCCCCCCCCCCCCCCCCCTCCCTTTAAAAAGAAAGCCAAGGTCATTCCATCCATTCTTCTCTTGTAATTATTACTAGACACCTTTGCTAGTGTCCCATTTCTTGATACCTTAACTATACAATACAACAACACGTTACACCGTTTAAAATCCAAGTTCACCGAAATAGGGTTGTTCCTTATAGGTGCACAGTGGTGGATTTGAGAACAAAGAAAAGAAAGAAGAAAAGGTACAATAGTGACAATGATGGTGTTGAGATCAATTTCGTATGTGCTTCGTCCCTATCTCCGACAACTTCACTTGTTTCATGTTTGTTTTTTTCCTCAAACTTGTTTCATCCCCCCCCCCCCCAAACCACCGATTTTGTCCTTCGCGTGTCCCTATTTTGTGTTGGTAGTTGGTTGCTCCGGCTAAAACGACAAAATGTCAGACATATATGGAAAGACCAGTGAGTTTATAGCCAAGGGACGGGTAGGGTGAGATGCAAGAGAGGTAGTGGGTTTTGTATATGTATATATACACACACATAACAAATGATATATCATCATAGGGTTGGATTTTGGTGAGAAATTAAAGTTAGCATAAAAAGTGTGATAAATGTTTATCAACTACTAGATGTAATGCACGTTAGGATTAGATGCATTACATTAATTTCGTTCTAAACCGCAATTCATTGAAGAACATAAATTTAAAATAGATTAAGGATTCAAATCTACTATTTGTGTTTCTCAACGTTAACCCAACTTCTTACACGATTATTCGCCTATCATTATATATATAAAATATATATAAACATATATAAACATATATAAACATATAAAAGTTTTAAAGAAGAAAAATGACAAATAAAAAAAGGAACCAAAAAGCCGCTTAGGCTATGCGTATCGGTTGCCCCAGGCTCGACAAGCTTGCCCAACGGGTTGGGCGGGCTGCTTGGGCTGCCAATACTAACTTGACGGGTTCAGCCGGCTCTGGACATATCGATGTTGTCAAACCGATCAGCCCGACTCTCTCCCTCTCAAATACATTTTTTTTCGTTTTTAATTTATTGTATTGGGTATTTGGTTTGAAAGGTTCGAATACTAAACAGAGAAAGCTTCGAAAACTTACATAAAATTTATAAAAAGTTGATATGACGTTGATATGTCAGAAAACTCAAAGGGCTAACAATAGAAACAATTGCATCTCTAAAGACACAAATTTTAGAAATTACCTTTTGAATAGACAAATTCAGGAAACTATCCAAAACAATTCTAAAAATCACATGGATCAAATCCTAACTTACTCTAAAAAAATATATAATAAAAACAAGACCCACCCACCCCTTTTTCTCTCTCTCTCTCTCTCACACACACACAAACACACACACCCCTCCAAATGAAGCACACTTTTTGTCATCAATTGAAACCCCAAAATAATATAAACAATGAATGCAACTTCATGATACTCACGTCCTCCTCCTCTTCTTCTTCCTTCTCCCATTAACACACACACACACACACACACACACACCTCTCTAATTTTCACCTTCAATTTCATAACCTGCTCTCCACATTGCATCATCACACCATTATTATATCATTTTCCATCTCTCTAATGGAATCTTAAACCATATTATTTTACTCAAAAATACCAAAAATACCCACCCACCAATTTTCTTGTTTCTTGCAGCCATGACAGAGGTCCTCCACTCCCCTTCTTCTTCATCCTCATCTTCCCTACAAACCCATGATCCCTCATTGTTTCATTCTCTGAATCAAGAATCCCAAGATTCTTCTTCTGGAGAAGGGGTTTCTTCTTCTAGGGTTTCAGGTCTTAATGATGATGATGATAATGGTGATAATGATGTGAAGGAAAGGAGAGATAGGGATAGGAATAATCAACATCAGCTGTCTTTATTGGCACTTTTGTTGACCCTTTTCAGGAAATCTTTCTGGGTTTCTTCAAATTCTGATAATTCTAATAGTTCTTCTTCTACCAAGAACACGGTGGCGAAAGAAAGGCTGGATCTTTCTGGGATGGAGATTGGGTGGCCGACGGATGTACGCCACGTGGCACATGTGACCTTTGACAGGTTTAATGGCTTCTTGGGTCTGCCTGTTGAGTTTGAGCCTGAAGTCCCCAGGAGACCTCCTAGTGCAAGGTGCATTTCATTATTCTTGATTTGATCAGAATTTTATTGAAATTTTGAATGTTTTTTTTATTGTTGTGTTGGGAATTATGGTTTTTTTCTTGATGGGTTTGTAATTGTTGATAAATTTAAGCTTTTTTTCTTGATGGGTTTGTGATTCTTGATTGTTGTTTTGGAAATTTATGCATTTTTTATTGATGGGTTTGTAATTCTTGATAAATTTATGCTTTTTTCTTGATGGGTTTGTAATTCTTGATAATTTTTTGCTTTTTTTCTTGATGGGTTTGTGATTCTTGATTGTTATTTTGGAAATCTATGGTTTTTTCTTGATGGGTTTGTGATTCTTGATTGTTGTTTTGGAAATTTATGGGGTTTTTTCTTGATGGTTTTGTGATTTTTGAGTGTGATTTTGGAAATTTATGCTCTTTTTCTTGATGGGTTTGTAATTCTTGATTCTAATTTTGCAAATTTATGCTTTTTTCTTGATGGGTTTGTAATTCTTTATGCTTTTTCTTAATGGGTTTGTAATTCTTGCTTGATTGTTAGTTTGGAAATTTATGCTTTTTTCTTGATGGGTTTGTAATTTTGCTAGTTCAGTGTGATTTATTTGCATTTCCAATTTTCCATATCAGATGGTGTTAAGTTTTGTATTAATGTTGAATTGGGTAAGAATCTTGATTGTAGTTTTGGGTCATCTTTTTGTCCCCAGATGAATGTCTTCTATCTGTAAAAAGTGTGCAATTTATGGGAATCTAACAGAAAAGATGATCATCAAGATTTGCAATCTTTCCATGTATTCAAAGATCCATGGAGTTGATGAAATTTTGCTGCTTTTTTTTTGAAAGATTGATGTTGTTTTTAAAGATGGTTTTTACTTTGGATTTGTAGTGCCACCGTGTTTGGTGTTTCCACGGAATCGATGCAATTATCGTACGATACGAGAGGAAACAGTATCCCCACGATACTCTTACTTATGCAGCAACGGTTGTATACTCAAGGCGGTTTGCAGGTTCGTTATAACGAAGTCATGCTTTACTTTTCGGGTATTCATAATGAATGAAACACCATAGTTTGAAAAGGTCGTGTATTCATAATGAATGAAACACCATAATGATGAATCCGTGGTTTACTTTAGGGGAATTTTTCTCCATTTAACATTTTGCCTCGTAGTCGTGTTTTGTTGTGTCCAGTCTACGTGCTAAACACAGTCATAGCGTATAGAAATTGGACTCGAATTGTAACATTTTAGAGCACATTTTCATGAAACTAAAGTAACGTGTGCAGGCTGAAGGTATTTTCCGAATCAACGCAGATAACGGCCAAGAAGAGCATTTGAGGAATCAGTTGAATAGTGGAGTCGTTCCGGAGGGTATCGATGTACACTGCTTGGCCGGCCTTATTAAGGTAGATTACATATTCATAATGAATATCTAGACCATTCATTGTGAATGATACACTATTCATAATGAATATTTATGGAAAAAATCTTACAGGCTTGGTTCAGAGAATTGCCTACTGGGGTCCTGGATCCTCTTTCACCTGAGGCGGTAATGCAGTGTCAATCGGAGGAAGACTGCTCCACCCTCGTCCGCCTGCTGCCGCCAACGGAAACCGCCCTGCTCGATTGGGCCATCAACCTGATGGCCGATGTCGTCCAACATGAACATCAAAACAAGATGAACTCACACAATATCGCAATGGTTTTCGCCCCAAATATGACACAGGTTCGCCTGCCCCTTTCTTTATTTACGAATACGAATTACGAAAGAATTTGTATGAATTGGTTAAATTATAACGTTGTAGATGGCGGATCCGTTGACGGCATTGATGTATGCAGTCCAAGTAATGAACTTTCTGAAAACCCTCATCGTGAAAGCCCTCCGTGAACGAGAGGATCCCGTTATCGAACCGCCCCCGGCTCCTCCGCTAGAACCGTCGGATGAAAACGGCCGCCAAGGCCAGCCGCCGTTGAACCTGCATTTGCAAAACAAAAACGACGAAATTGAAGAGAAAGAACAACAATTCACGACTGAAGACGATCGTCTCGGGTGCTTCACCGTGTCCGAAGAATCCGATGGACCCGATGGACCTGATGGACCCGGGTTCTGGAAATCGCCGATCCAGTCTCCTCCCACCGAGCCAAAGAGCCCGGTTGATCATACCCATGAACCGAAACCGGGTCAATCGGGTAATCCGGATAAAAATCAGATTTTGATGCAGGGGATTGGCAATCTGAGTTGTATAAACTCGCAAACGGAGAGGATCGAAGCATGGCGTTGATCGAAAACGCGTAACGTTTGAAGGATTGAGTCTCTTGTGATTTGTTTCTGTGTTTCTTTCTGCATAGATTTGTTTGTTTTGTGAAGTTACCAAATAATCGAGTAATAACCTTTTTTCTACTTTCTGTTTGGTACTAATCTTTACGAATTTCGCTTGTTATTCAAGACGGTTTCTGGTAAATTTATCGTGTTTTTAACCGGAGATTTTACATGTTTTTACGTGTGTAAGTAAAAGATTTGTGTTTTTTATTCTTCTGTTATTTCAAGACGGTTTCTGATAAATTTATTGTGTTTTTAACCGGAGATTCTATATGTTTTTACGTGTGTAAGTAAAAGATTTGTGTTTTTTTATTCTTCTGTTAGGCGGAGACGTTAATATGGATTTATTTGTGACGGGTGTATATGTTTTTTTTCGATAGTTTTATTCATATTTGTTGCGTTTGCCATTGTGATTAAATTACCAATTTATTTGTTATCTTTCTTTTGGTGGAGAGTAAATTTGTGTTATGAAACCATGAGATTTATAAGCGTTTATGATGTATATAAATAGTTGTGTACATGCATGTGTGATATGTGTGATACAATGCATGAAATTAAATTATGTTACCATAAATTAAAAATAAGAAGTTAACGTAATGTCAATTACGCGTAGCTCAGTTTATAATAGATAGGGTTAGTATTCGTCTAAAAAGAAAGTAGATGCAATTTTTCGTAAAAGAAATGAGTATATAAAAGAAAGAAACCAGTGTTATATCTATCTTACACTTTTAGTTAAGTAAATGACACTTTTAACCTTAATAACCATAGAAAATAAACGCTTTGAAATTGAATGTTTATTTTGTAACAAAATAAAATAAGGGTTTACTTTACGAAAGTGTATCCAACTTGTCACGAAAAGTTATTGTATGTACTGTACCTTCATTTTTACAATTTGGCGTATCAGAAGTTTAAGAAATAGTCATTGTATGTATCCAACTTTATCAAAACCTATCATTTAATTTATCAAACTTGTTATGAAAGTGTATCCTACTTGTCACAAAATACATTAATGGTAGGTTTGGATAGTTTTGATACGCCAGATGGTAAAAATAGAAGTACAATATATATAATAACTTTTCGTGACAAATTAGATAAACTTTCGTGAAGTAAACCCATGAAATAAAAACTGGGCACCTACTAGTTACACTACATAAAGATAAAACTACAAAAGTAGACATAAATTTATGACCACATAAGTAGTGTTAAAGAAGAGATATAACAAACTCCATATCCACCCTATCATCTCCTATTTAATAGCATACAACTTGACTTCAATAAAACCAACCACAAAAACAGCTATTATGATACACCACAAAACAACAATGGCAGCTGCTGCCTCTTCAAACCTTTAATCCATCCTTTAGTTCCGAAAATGCGTAAACCGCCGCTAAACGATCGTAACGCCATGAGTTTGGAGAGCTTATCGACGTGTACCGAAGGCGTGGGGTTTGAGAGCTTTTACGACGTGGAAGATCAATTGGAATTGAAGGCGAGACGAAAGACGACGAAATGTGAGCATGCGGCCGTGTTGGGCGGTGGGGAGACCGGGAGGAGGTCGAGGATCAACGGAGACGAATTCCCGCCACCGATTTCTTCGTTAGGAAGGAATGGGAAGCCATGGGTGTGGCTGAAATCGTATAGGGAAAATGGGAGGTTTATTTTGAAGGAGGTTAGGATTCAAAAGCAGGAATCGTTACATGCTTCACGAGAAGATGGAAGATTGAAGCTCAAATTTATTCAATTTCATGATGATGATAATGATGAAGTCATCGTGTAACACTAATTGATTTATTGATACTAATGATTTGATTATTTCCAACTAGTTATATGATTAATGTTGGTAATGTTTATTTTTATTTAAGGATAGGTTAAGGTTTTGTGTTGACTGTTAAGTAATAAACTAGCTTATAAATAAGTTATATTTAGCAAAATCTAGTTTATGAGTATATAAAATGACCAAATTAAAAAAATTATCTTGGAATATAATAATTAATATTAATAAGGTATATTTGGTAATAACCTATAAAAAGCTTCTAAAACACTACTCCAACTAGCATTTTAATAAGCTATTTTATTAAATATGTACTAACTTACAAGCTTAGCTTATTTTTGTCTAACACACCCTAAGACAAAACAAAAAATATATTGCTCTTGAATAATTAAGTGTTTAAATTATGTTTTTGAAAGAAAAAATCATGTTATGATCAAGTGTAATTGATTAGAGAATCTCCAATATATTCTTAAAAAAACTCTAAAATGAAGACTCAAAAATTAAAATCTTCAACAAATTTCTCATTTTAGAAATATTATATTGATTTGATTTTTAGTTATATTTAATAAAATACAATTTCTTTTACTTAAACAGTTTATTTAAAAGCTTTTTATTGATGAGATATAATTTAAAGAAGAAAAAATCCAATTCTCTCTCTCTTGTTAATTAGTTTTTGAAGATATTTTCTTCATTTTAATTGAGAAAAAATAGTTATTAGGAATGCTATTGACAATCCTATTAATATTAAAATTAAATAAATTTATGTATTAAAATGTAAAAAGTACGTTTTAATGTTGTGTGTGAGGTAAAAATCACCTTATAAATTATTTATGTGGTCCGAATTATGAAAATGTATAATTATCTAATAAAATAGTTCTTCACTTTTGATAAGTTTATAAAAGATATGAGTTTTATGAAGTAGTGTTAGTTTTGTAAGTTGTAACAAACATATAATGAAAACAACAATTTTCAAATTTGTTGTGCCCAATTATTGTAACAACAATTTAGGGCCCTCTGATTATAAAAACAAATGTACAAAATGACTAGAAAACCAAAATATCAAAAGCATGTATAAAGAATGATTATTTGGTAATTATTTTACATATTAAGTCCCTAACACTTTTTTAAACTATTTAACATAAAGTTATAAAGATCTCCAAGAGACAAAAATAGCCATAGTTTTAAAACTTTTATTTCCACCCCTGGACAATACAAAGATTTGCAAACAGGTACAAAGATTTATAGGTAGGCCCAAACTCACGTGATGGAACCCATCAATTTTTTATTTGAAAAGGTACAAGTGATGATGCACAAGGTACAATCAAAAGATAGCCAAATAGATTTGATCCGTGAAGAGCAATGGCCCCATAACATGTGAAGTTAAAACCTAACAAAATTTAATACCACATGCATATCCTCTTATACAGACACGAATCATTGTGGCCCCTAAACCATACCACTTTTCCAAATAACCATGTCTTTTTCTAGGGCATATAAACAGATTTCAGCCTTTCAATAGGCCTATAACAAGCCACCCCCCATTAAGCCGTTTTTAGAGCAATGTCCTTGCCCCGTTTATGTGGGCATTGAGTCGAGGATGGGTTTGGTACGCTGATGGGGATGTGACTGAATCAGACAGGTGAGAGTGAGGTAGATGGAGAAAAGAATTGTAGAAGGCTTTAAGATTCAAATTTGACATGGGTAGTTTAGTAATTAACCAATCACGTTCTATTTTCTTGAATTGACATAAAGAATGCATTTGAGTCCTACTTGAGTCGTATCCAAGTTTAATGTCGCGACAAACATGAGACGATTCATTTTTGTACCATCTGCTTCTCAGAGGTTGTTTGACAATTACCGAATGGTTACTTGGTTAGTGATAGATGATTAAGAGGCTCTTATGATATAAAGCAAAATGAAATATGGTTATTTGGTGATTGTTGAGAAAGAAATCGGAGTGCTAAATGGTTAAGAAGGTCCAAGATACAATTGTTCAAATGGTTTTAGAACCATTAAGAGGCAATATAATTTTTTGCCAAACAAGATTTACCTCTTAGTGATTCAGATGATACCTCTTAATGAAATTGTTACTACAACCCGTATATGCCTGAGCACAACACGGCATAACACTTCTAAAACACACCAGGTTATAACCCTTGTGACAAGTAAAGAAACCAAAATAACAAAATTGTTCTATCATTTACTAGTGTCGAACAATCTGAAAGAAAACCACATGGGTTCTAGAGAATGGTTGAGTCTCCGGGGGTGTGGTGGAATATCCCACCCGCCAAGGGTTTAATTCTAGACGTCCACAATAATTGTGACCATTGAGGTTATCAGGGATGATGTCTTACAACTGTAATTTGTCAGGAATAGTCTAGGCATAGCCTGAGACACACTTCCAAACGTAAACAATCTGAAAGTAAGGCCTTAATAAGTACTACTTCATAGCAACATTTAACTCATAGTAGTCTGTAGTCATGGTTCATGAAACAGATTCTTGAAGCCAGGGCATGATTTGTTGTAAGAGAAGTGTATCGTATGAGGTTTTCTTGCAATGCAATGAGATGAAATACTATGTCTGAATCGTACAACTAACAAATACATAGCTACAAAACACAAATCACAAACTTGGGATTTTAATAGTTTGTTGAATCAGCTCTTGTAATGCAAAAACAATCCCACCAATCGTGTGTATCGGGTCATATTAGATTACAGAACACAGCACCAATATTGCTCATACGATCATGTAATTCTTATTTTTTTTATTAGTTTTGAATCAAGAGAGAAGACTGAGAGGGACTTAGAAGCAAGTACCTATATGTCTGTGAGTTTCTAATCATGAAGCTCTTCGGTCTTTTTGTCCTTGGACAAAAGGTACCATCCAAGAGCACTAAGACCAGTTACAACACCAGCTAAAACTGCATAGTTCCTGTGATCATCTGTGGATACTCCAGTTTTTGGGGAAGCCGACTCGCTTGCTTTTGCATCAGCTCCAGTAGCTGAACCACCCGCAGTTGCTGCTGGTGTTTCTTCAGGTTTAGGGCCCTGAATCACCAAGCACAAATGTCAAAGATGGAGACATGCATGGCCAGTTCTGTGACTTCGGTAACATCAACATAAGGGATGTTTGGCAGTTCTTGAATGGTTTGGTGCTGGATGATTAAGATGATATAATGCAAAATGAAATATGATTGTTTGGTAAGTGTTGAGGATGAAATCATGGAATTGAATGGTTAAGGAAGGGCCAAGATACAAAATCATTCAGAGGGTTTTGAAAACATTAAGAGGCAGTCCTTTTTTTGCCAAACAAGATTTACCTCTTAGTGATTCAGAGGCTGCCTTTTAATGGAACTGTTAAGAGGTAAACTTAGTATTATGATTTATGCCAAGTGTAGATGGTATGCCAGATTGCATGAAAATTGTAACATTTGAGTGAACACCTAGTTTAGGATAGGTGTGTTGACTGACTACAACCAAATGTCTAAAATATCCTTTAATATTTACAAATAGGAGAATCTTATGGATTCAGATCAATATCACTGATTCTTTGTAATGAAACATCGGAGATTTCAGTTTTGAGGTTGCCCATAAAAATGAAATGCTGCAATTTTTCATAGAATGGAGAGAGTATATCAGGACACACATTGACACACATACCTTTTGTGCAAGCTTCTCCAATTTCTCTCGCTCAGTTTTCTGTAGAAGAAATAAGAGAATCTTAGACAAGGGGGAAACAAATATAAACTGATTATCCGAGTGTTAAGAATAGTACAAACAGATATCACAAGAAACATAATCTGGCCTCATGACTGTATTGAATAAAAAGATTAAAATTCCAGTGCGGCAGTGACTGAACCTGCAGAAAGCATTCGTCCAGAGATGGGTTTTGTAAATTAATCAAATAAATAAAACAAAACACATAATAAACTTATAAACAATATGTTGGTTGAGTAAGAGAATAGGCACATGGAGAAGGGATCAAGGCATTATTGTTGCTGGTAATGATAAAAGGTTAAAAAAGATACAGGGTTTTGCTTTTTGTTTTGTTCACAGATGACCATAACCTCTATATTCCAAGTGTATGTGTTACAGTGGCTGGTCAACATGTTTACTTGGGTGTTCCAAAATGTGAACTCTGGCAACTTGGAACCTTTATATACCTCAAAGACATATCAAGGGGTGTAAAAAAAGGTTATCTAAAATTCATAGATAACAAACATTTGCTCCATCATGGCCATCAAATATCAATACAAGCAACAGGGCGATGAGAGATATTTTGAATGGGGACTCTGCTGTTATTTTAAGTAACATAGCCATGGAGCAATTGGTAACATGTCCCATATACTACAAATATAGATTCTGATTGCCATCTCTCCAACAAGAAAGTGAAGTACTCTTTGCAATATGCAACAAAAACGACCATAAGAAGCAGAAAACCAACATTTATGAACCTTGGACCCACACACAACTTCTATTTATGAAGGACTTTAAGCAAAAAAGGTAGAAGAAAGTGAATCATTTCTCATAAGGGAGGTTTCTCTTGCTCAATCCATAAGAATACGACTTCTTCGATCAAAAGCGATAAAGTGAGTAAATATGCGTCACTACTCACTAGTGATAAAGTGATGATCATCTCAATGATTATAAATAGCGTGAGAGGGTCCCTAATATCCTTTATATAAGCACCTAAACTAATAAGCCAACCAAGTAACTTGGTGAAAACAATTTCAAAAGCAACTAAAAACATCAAATAGACAATGCAAGCTTGCAATACCTGAAAAGATCACAGCACAAAGAAAAGATAAGCAGAATGTAATGTGATGTTAAGGATATATCATAAGGAAATGAAAGTATTAGGTGGAAGAAGCACGGCGAGTATAAACAAAGATTTTTGTAAAAACCTCCATCTCAATTGCCATATGTGTATAAGCCCAAAACAGCCAAAGAAAGTTCAGAGTATAAGCATCTGTAAGCTACTCATATAGCTTGCACAGTCGCAATTAAGAGTCACCTTGATGAAGATATTCTCTGCAGCCTTCTCCTCCTCACCAAGTACCTTGCCACCAGATGAGAACCTGCGAGATACATATCTAAACGCCTGTCTTGTCGCCATGGTAAGGTATCTTCAATCGCTGTCACTTAAGAAATAAAAAGCATAACCCACCATAAGTTTGAATGATAAATCTTTTCTCAAACAAGACTGATTTGATATAACAGCTAGTTAATTCAGTAATGATGTGCTTATTCTAACAATTGTTAACGCTTGTAGAGAACATTACTTTTGACACAAAAATTCGACGTCATCTTTGTGTTGACATAGCTGATGCATGCCTCGATTATGTATGAAATTTTTCAAGCAATGCAAAACCACATTTGGGAAGTTACTTTACTGAGGATCATACTCCACACTTATCGACACATGGTCATAAACTTATGTAAAAATGGTTCGAATTTTTGGTATCTTTAACTATATGCTCTCAATGCCTTGGAGAAAATTTGCTAAAAATAAAATAACATAGAACAGTTGCAATATAAACCCTCCACAAATGTCATACCAAATACTAATGTTAGAAAAAGCTCATGCGCTGTGGCTCAAGGCCTGTCTCACACCACGTTATGCCTGAGATACACCATGGTGTAGTGCGCGGATTTTGTAACACAATATTTGATTTAACTTAACCTTTTACTGTCTTATTTGTTAGTGTTTAACATATAACCTAATTTAAATTATTTATTTTCATTGATGCATCGAGTAATAGTAGGAAAACATATGTGTCTGTGTATAATGATATATCGATTTTCCGCCATAGTCACGCCTTGAAAAACGCCATGGCTTCCAAGGCTTGAGGCTTGGCCTTTGCCACCACGTCATTTAGAACCTTGCCGGATACTAATAACAACTTAGCGAAATTCGGACCAATAAATCATGTTTATGTGTTTTCTAAGCTGGACAAGTGTAAATCAACATTCTATCAAAATCAATTTTGAAATGAGTTCCAATTTTTTGACAAACAAATAAACTATAAAACTAACATCCTCCTAAATCCTAATCACTATCCAGCTGAAAATGTGAAAACTATTCACACAAACATCCACAATTTGAATCCCTAAATATTGTATTTCACTTTTGCACAGTTATTTCAAGGCACACACACATGTATATATATATATATATATATATCTAACTATATATGTAATGAAACATGAACAAATGTTTGGTTAGTCCATTGGAGATCAATTTAACAAAATAATAACAATAAACAGGCTTATGATTTGTAATCAGAAGAGCTAAAATGTAGAAGAAGGTGAGTATGATTGGAGTAAATTATTGGATTAACAATGAATCTGCATCGAGAAAAATTAGATTTGCAGGAAAATTTTAAGATCATAAGAGAGAAGAAGATGCTTACCGGAGATGGATCGAGGAAGGTTTTGGGTTTAAAATTGGTCGGCTGGGAATTTGGAATTTGGAAGCAGGAAAAGCGTATTGTAGTCTTCACTCTCGAGCAACCATGAAAAAGAAACTGGTCCTCACAAAATTCATCCAATTGGGCTTTTTTGGCCCAAATAACTCGTGGTTCCATTCCATTTAAAAGATATGTAACTTATTTAGGGGTGCTTGGTTCATTTTGGATGCGTTTGGTGCACTGGACAGGACAACCCTGTCCCGCGTTTGGCGTAGCCCAACCTTGGACAAAGTAGAACACACTAGGACAAGACATGGGACAAGTGTGTTCACCCCCTACCCATGGAACTAAGTGGAACACACTAGCACAAGACATGAGACAAGTGTGTCCACCCCCATACCTATGGAACTAAGTGGAACAAGGAACTTATTGACCAAAATACCCCTAAATTTAGAAACCTAATCTAACATCCCTTCTTTTTTTCTTCAACCACTTTCTCCCAAACTCCATTGCCTCTTTGATTTCAGAACCTCATATCTGCCTCCCTCTCCGGCGATGTCCGATGACCTGCGGCTGCTACCTCTGGCGACGTCCGACGTCCGGCGACCTCCGCCTCCCTCTCCGGCGATGTCCGGCGACGTCCGATGTCCGGCGACCTCTGCCCCCCTCTCCGGCGAGGTCCGGCGACCTGCGGCTGCTACCTCCGGCGACGTCCGACGTCCCGAGACCTCCGCCTCCCCCTCACGGTCGTTTTTGTCTCTCTCGATCAGGTATCAATCGACCTCATTTGTTGTATAAATCCACAAATCCCTTTGTTGTATAAATCTCTTTGCTAATATAATGGTGAATCTCCTTTTGTATAAGTCTCATTTTGCTGTATAAATCATGGGAACTATATGGTAAACTATATAAATCTCCTTTTGCTGCATACACATATATAACAAAATGAACCTGGAGGTTATAGAAGTATATATGTTTACTGGTAAATTATATTATAAGAATTTTGTAAGAATTTTTATAAATATATAAATATAGGTGAGTAAGATGAGACAGTAAACAAAATCAGGGGTAAACTGGTCATTTTAACATATTCTGGCTTATCCTGTCCTATGTTGTTCTACTTACCAAACGCTGGAAACCTGTCCTATTTTGTCTTGTTCTGTCATGTCCTGTCTAGTCCTGTTCTATCCTGTCTGCGTACCAAACGCACCCTTTAGGGAATGGAAATGGGAATGAAAATGGGAATGCAGGAGAATGGAAACGAAAATGAGCATTGTATTGATGTTGCTTGGTTAACCCACTATAATCAATGAAAAATTGTTTCATATTAAAAAAATATATTTTCTCCACTTTGAAAATACAATAGATGTTCCATTTAACATCAAAAAATGGAATGCCATATGGAAAAAAGAACTGAGTAAAAAGAAAATTTTTCATTCCCCCAATTTGGTCAGAAATGAAAATTAATAAATCTGCAAGAATTATTCCATTATATAATATCAGACCAAGCAGCAGTTTTCATTACCATTCTCATTCCTTACCCTGCAATACCCCAACCAAGCACCCCCATGTTGCTGAACGGCAACATCGGGCGGCCTCGATGACTGCTCTCGTTGTCGAAGATGCACAGGTCGTCGGTGGTTGTTCCCGACGCCAGTGGTCATCAGAGGTGGTCGTCGAAGATGGTGTTGATGGTCTACGGCGGTCGTTGTTGACGCCAGTGGTCGTCGATGTGTAGGTGGTCGTTGAGTTTGAAATTGAACAACATCAGATAGCAACTCTCTCCATTTCTCCTCGAAATAAAAAGAAATGCATTTCTCTATTTTTACGCTAAAAGAAATTTTTAAAAAATTCCATTCATCCACCAAAAATAATTCCAATTCTTTCAAACAAAAGATTCACATCCATTTCGATTTATGTACTTTCAAGTCTCTATACCTCCAACCCTAATCAACCACTTTTTCATCGAACTTCCAAACTCTAAGGCTATGTTTGGCAAACTAGCTGATAAGTTAACTTATTACTGATAAGGTAGCTTATTACTGATAAGGTAGCTGGTAAATAAGTTACGTTTGGCAAAAACTAACTGATAAGGTAACTTATGCCTGTAAAATGACGAAAGAATGCATGTTTAAAAATTGATAATATAAAAAGTATAAGGGTATATTTGGAAATAAAAAAATAAAAAGTTCCATAAGTCACTTAAACGCTAGTAGGAGTAGCTTTTCAAAAAGCTACCTTATAAGTCAGCTTATAAGTTAACTTATGGTTCATCCAAACATGTAACTGACTTATAAGTTAACTTATAAGCTACCTTATTTTTACCAAACAATGCCTAAACCGTATCTGCGCCCGACCCATCCGACGTGGAATAATAGTCAACAAAACTTCCGACGTGGCATAACCTGATTCGCTGAAGGTACGTGGAAAGTCAAACCCTCCAAACTCTCTAACAAGACGCCGGAGATAGAGACAACAACCACCACCTCCGTAATCACACACCCCCTCCGCCATCTTCTCCGCCCCAATCGGAAACCATTAACACAAAAAAACCCTAAATCTACTCACCAGCAATGGCGCTGCGTGCGACGGTCGTTAGGTTTCCGTCGGATCCTGACGCCCAGGAATCCTCCGGCCTGCCGTGGGGAGTCACCGTGACGCCGTTCGCCTCCAAGGACGAGAACGGCAACTCGCCGGTGTACGGATCGGGAGGAGATCTGATCCCTAGGTGCGAGAATTGCTGGGCGTACTACAACACCTACTGTGACCAAGACCAGTGGGCGTGGACTTGCTCCCTATGTGGAACCCTAAATGGCCTCTCATCTGAGACGATTGCTCGTTACTCGCTTCCTGAATCGGCGCCTGAGAACATTTCTTCCTTCGTCGACCTCGAATTGCCTCGTAAATCTTCTCGAATTTGATCGTTTCTGTGCAAAGTTATACTTGTATTGATGTTATTGATCGTATACAGTTTACCTTATGCGTTGTTTCTGTTTAGTTATGCCTCATGGAATTAGAATTGAGAAGTTTTGTGCTGAGATTGAACCGGTTTTAGCTTCAATTACGAATTCATACCTGAAAATTTGTGTATCTAAATGCTATGTTAGAGAAGTGGAGTATGGATAGTTATCTATCAATCATATCCTTTAGTTACCTTATGCATTATTGAATTTAAACCGGTTAAGCTTCGATTACGAATTTAGACCGGAAAATTCGTGCTCCTAAATCCTATTTGAGAGTAGTGGAGGATGGATTGTTATAGGTCAATTTTCAAGTTTGTAACATGTCAATGCAAATGTGGACTAATAGAAGAAATGGAAAATGCTTATTGC